>JARHVA010000029.1:7080000-8318750 GCA_037957365.1 Torreya grandis
TCTTTAAAAGTAAACATAGTTCTTACTTATGGTCCCCCACATTATTCTTCGAAGTTTGCCTGGTATATAGTAAAATATGAGCTTAGGCTATTTTGCATTATTTATTAGTTTGAATGCATAATCAACTATAATTGATGTTTTATCATAATATTTGAGACTAATATAGGCAATCACTTGTTTTCTTTTCTACTTTACCCTTCTCTTTGCTCCTATTATACACAAGACCACTTTAGTTTAAACTTAATTATAAATATACATCTAGATTAGTTTTTAGCTTAATTTTAGATCATAATTCATTGATTTAACATAGATCTTCTATAATTCACAAAGAATGTACCTTGATGGCTCCCAACCATCACTTATTATAAATTTTATGGAACACTCATACATATCTCTATCATTATTTCACCATAGGTGACATCAAGTTGCCACAACCTACTACTCATACTCTGAATTCTTGGAATTCTAAAATGATAAGTATTCTTTGAACACTAATAACCTTTGTGGTGCATTTAGAGACATCAATAGGCATTTTCACTGGTGCTAGAAGGAGGGCCTTAGGGCTCATCTTTGTGAATTATTTGATTCTTTGTTAGTCTTAGTGTGTTTTGATCTAAGATTGGTGTATCTTTGTGTTTTTAAGTAAATTTTTTACTTATAAGTATAAATATCATTGATATTTATGGTTTGTGGTGTATCTTTGTGCTTCTTTAGACAAAGGTCAAGGTTCCTTGAGATTTGATGCTTGGTTTTGGTAAATTTAACTTGAAATTTGAAAATCCATATTATTTGAGGTTAGTACAGCTTGTTTTAATCAAATCTTGGCATATTTTTCCTAGATCTGAGTTCATTTTAACTTCAACTTATGAAGATAGATCATATTAGCATAATTGGATACATATTTGAGCTATTTTAGTTAAAGATCAATGTCCTTTATTGTTGTTTATACAATCTTTACAAAATGAGATTAATATGCAGGTTTAATCCTTGTTCCTTAGATATTAGCCTAATACATTTTATTTTAAATAGGATCTTCATACTTTAAGATGTAATTGCCAAATATTTGAACTAGATCACACTTAGAGACAAGGGAGCCTTTACTTGAACTTGAGACCCACCCAAAATCTAGGCATGATAAAGGTAGATGTAAGAGATCCAAATCTTTTCCAACTTCACCTCTTTAAGGTAACTTTTCCTTTAACCTTCATTGAGGTATGTCTTTGTTGGGAGAATCTTCAATCAATGTGTCAAGTGTGGTACATGATCTCCCACATAACCCTGAGAAGTATTTTCCTACATTTAATCCAATTAGTATTATAACTAATGAAGAGCATATTAAGTCTTTTAAAGCTACCTTAAGGTTGATAAATGCTATGCATGAGGATGTGGCTTATATGTTTTTCCCCTTTACCTTTAAGGATGCTACTTATGAATGGTTCTTGAACTTTCCTGATAATTAAATCACTAGTTTGGATGGTTTCACTAGTGTTTTTATAGATTAATTTGTTAGATTGTTAACCCTTGTGTTATTTAACATCAATTCACCACCCTTAAAAGATATGCAATTGAGCCTATTAGGTACTTTAATGCTAGAATTCAAAAAATATATAGTAGGACCATATAACCTTATAAGCCTGATGATGTTTTAGCCCTAGAAATCTACAAGGATGTAGTACATCCCATAACCTCTATATTTTTTAAGAGATCCATGCCAGCTATAACTTCATTAACTAGGGCCTATTTTGAGGAAATAACCATCAATGATCAAATGCAGCCATAGGGATAAATGACATATTTTGTTCCAAATGTTAACCCACATATGCCCATTCTAAACATCTTTTCAAATAACAACCAAAATATCCTAGCCTTAAATCAACTCCCAAACTTAAATCAATTGCCATTTAGTTGTGCTACTCCCAATCAAAACTTATGATTATTAAATCATCCTACTAATAGATTCAACATAAATGATCCAATGGATTTAATACCATTTTATAACAATAAATAGGTACATAATTCTAAAACCCCTAAAAATGAGAATGAATCTATCTTTAAAATGGTCCAAAAAATGAGCAGTAATTTTCTTTGACTAAAAAAACAAGTTGGAAATACTGCTAAAAGCTCTAGTAGGAACTTCTCATTTCAAAGGTATAATATGCCAAGTAATAAATTTTAGAATGATAGTTTTCATAAAAATAATAATAATGAGTCATCTTCTAAAAAGAAGATCATGGACATTAACCTTATTGATGTCACATTACCTAATTATTGTAGAGTACATTACACAGCCAAAGATGGTGAAATTTACTATATTAAATTTTTCAAAGCCTTTGAGGCTTTCCAAGAGGAGTTAGACACATTTAAAGTAGTCCCTAACAAGGAAATTGGTGCAGATGCTTCTGGATCTAAGTCATCTGATCAAGACTTTATGGTGGATACTCTTGATTTCCTTTTTCAAGAAGAGAATGAACCTAATGAGATCCTTGAGGAGATCCAAGCCTTTCAATAATTCTTGAAGAAGACCTATCCCTTGAGGAATATAGAGTAGAGGTAGTTCCTAACTACTTTAATGCCTCTAACCAACTTTGGAACTCCTCCAGACACTTCTTCAAGAAACAATCCAGACCCACCTAAAGGGAGTACTTCTAAACCCAATATTGAAATTCCTAGTTCTTCTAATAAAACTAGATAAAACATAGTTGAGGATATGAAGAAGATAAAGGCTAATATCAGTTTACATGAACTAACATAGATTATAAATCAAAGGGACCTTATACTGGAATCATTTTCAAGTCAGTCCAACAAGCCACCCAAGTCTAATCATGCCAATGTGATTGTGTACATAGCCAAAGATAAATCTCCTCCTCTCTTACTCACTGTCAAGATGTTTGGTAAGAATTTTCATAATTTTTTACTAGATTCAGGTACATCTACCAACATCATGCTAGTAGGTATATGCAAACAACTTGACTTGACTCTTATTAAGTCTAATAGGGTTGAAACCCAATTAGATAAATCTAGAGTTAAAGTTATTAGGGAACTTTTAAATGTTCATATGAAACTAGATTCTAAGCCTAAAGTGCAAAAATTCATTGATATTTAAGTTATTTATATACCTAATGTTTATGGAATCTTGTTGAGTAGGGAGTGGACCAAGGCCTTGAATGGTTACATGTCTACTGATTGCTCACATTTATGGCTATCTTGGAAGGGAGCTCCTAATCAAATTAGGGTTGAGAGAGAACCAAATATGAAACAAATGATAATAGAGTACAATGATATGAATGAGAGGGTCAACATAATTGACTCAGACTTAGGGGTTTTCACCCTAGATATTGATGAGGTATGTGATCCCAAAAATGCTCATGTTATTCTTAGACTATGGAAATTGTATTTTGGTACTACTAGGTGTAAGGTTGGATTTGGAGTAGGTATTATCCTCACTAACCCCATTGGTAAGAGATACCACACTTACTATAGACTCTAATTCCCTTGTACTAACAATCTTGTTGAATATGAATCCCTTATCGTAGGTTTACAATTTGCTATAAAGAATAAGGTTAAAGAACCACTAGTTTATGGGGATTTAGAACTAGTGACCAACCAAGTAAAAGTCATATACCAATGTAAGCTCTTATATCTTAAGAGGTATACGTTTAAGGTTTGGGATTTTATTGAGTCTTTTTATGCTTTTAGCATTACTTCCATTGCAAGAGAAGAGAACCAAGTTGATGATGAGTTGGCATCTGTGTAGCCAACCTTATGCCAAACCAAGATTCCCCCAATTTCAGCATTAAGCTAGTTCTTTGTCCTTCAGTACCTGATAATGTTAACCACTTTCAATTTTTTAGTGATGATCATTAGATATTGGATTTCATGACCAATTATGGATAATTTGATGCTCATATTATTGATAAAACTAATGAAAATGCATCTAAAGAGGACAAGTTTGATGGTAAAGTCTTTAATTTGAATTACAACAAGATCCCTAAAGGGATGATTACTTTAGAGAGACTATTTGATCAAGACAAACTAGGTAAGGTTTCTAAGATTCCTAAAGTAAGTGGGAAAGACTATAATATTGTTAATCTCGATCCCTAAGATCATCCCTAGCTATTAAATGTTGGAAAAGCATGCACAAAAATTGATAAAAAGAAGGCCAAAGAGCTCTTTACCCAATATAGGGATGTCATATCATGGTCCTAAGATGACTTGAATATATTTTATCCTAAGGTAATCACTCACACCATCCCTCTTAAAGAAAGCTGTAAACCATTTAGGCAGAAATAGAGGCCTGTAAACCTTATCTTAGAACTAATGATTTTTAAAAAGGTTAAGAGACTACTAGATGTTAAGATAGTCTTTCCCATTAGGCATTCTACCTAGATGGCTAATTTAATGCCAGTCAAGAAGAATAATGGTGATATTAGGCTTTGTATTGACTTCAAGAACTTAAACAAATCATTTGAGAAGGATAACTATCCTCTCCCTTCTCTTGACTAGGTTATTCAAGTTATTTCAAGTTCAGCTATGATGTCTTTTCTTGATGGCTTTTTAGGTTACAACCATGTGTTGGTTGATAGAGAAGACAAGATGAAAATAGCCTTCACAACCAAGTGAGTAAATTTTGCTTACAAGAGGATGCTCTTTGGGCTAATTAATGTAGGATCTAATTTTCAAATAACTATGGACCATGCCTTCTAAGGCTTGATTGGTAAGTGTATTATTATATATATGGATGATCTAACATTTTTTTCTAAAAATAGGGAATATCACTTCATGCACTTATAATAAGTGTTTGAAAGATGTAGAAGGTATGGGATTTATTTAAACCCTAAGAAAAATATTTTCTGTGTTACTAAAGGTAAACTAGTGGGACATGTTATAACCAAGGATGGGATCTCTATAGATCTTAAAAGGGTAGAGGCTATATCCAAAATAGAGCCCCCAAATATCAAGAAAGAGATAAATTCATTCTTTTGTAAGATAAAATTTGTAAGGAAATTCATTTATAGATTTACAGAGATTGTCAAGCCATTAAATGACATGTTGAAGAAGGATGCCAAGGTATCATGGAATGAAGAATCTAGAAAGGCATTTAATGAAATTAAGGAGGCCATTAACCACAATCTAGTCCTAATAAGTTTTAACTTTTCAAAGGAATTATACCTCTATTCATTTTCATTTGATCATACCATGGCTATTGTATTGACTCAAAAAGTTGAAGGGTGTGATCACCTAAGAGCTTTTATGATCACTAATTTTAAGAATGTTGATTTAAACTATTCATTGATTGATAATTAGTAATATGCACTACTAAAGGTAGTAAATAAATTTAGGCATTATATCCTTAGAAATAAGGTGCATGATATTCTACCTAACCCTACCAAAAAGATTATGTTAAGCTAGAATGAGCTCAAAAAATACAGAGGTAAGTGGATGTCAGTTTTACAGGAGTATGACATAGAAATAAAAAAAACAAAACTAATAAGGTGACAAGCTTTGATCCAAATAATTTATAATATCAGTCCTAAGTTATGTATTATGCAAGTTAATCAAAATAAATTTCAAGCTAGTAAATGGTATGACTCTATTATTAATTTTATAATTAATGGTACCTATCCTACATGATTGATAGGATAGAAAAAGAGGGCTCTAAGGCTCAAAACTACTCATTATCTAATTGAGAATGGAGTATTATATAGGAAAAACTTTGAGGGAGTCTATCTCAGGTGTGTTTCAAATGAGGAAGCTTCTCAAATCATGAGTACCTTTCATGAGAATTTTGGCAATGGACACCCATTAGGGAATGCTACTACACATAAGATTCTTAGAGCTATCTATTATTGGTCCACTATTTTCAAGGATGCTCACAAGCATGTGAGAGAATTCCACTCTTGCTAGATTTTTAGCACTAAAGAGCCTAAGGCAGAAATGCCTCTACAACTAGTCATGGTTAACAAACCATTTACATAATGGGGGTTAGAATTTGTAGGAGTAATCAACTTAAATTCATTTGAAGGTCACAAATTCATCATGACTACCATAGAGTAATGTATAATTTGGGATGAAGTTTTAGCCACTAAACAATGTAGAATGAAGAAAGTGATCAACTTCATGGAAGAAAACATTTGTACTAGAATTGGAACTCCAATCTCTCTAGTGTGTGACAATAGGTCTATATTTTCATCCATAGAGATGACTAAATAGGCTTATGATAATGGTATCTATCTGAATTTTTCATCTAACCATTATCCCTAAGGGAATGGATTTTCTGAGTCTACCAATAAAAATTTGATGAAATCAATCAAGAAATTTATTGAAGACAAACCTAGGACTTGGCACAAGTTGCTCAAGTATGCATTATGGGTAGGTAGGATCAGGATTAAACAAGCCTTAAAGGCATCACCTTTTCTATTGGTATATGGCTAGGAACTTATCTTTACTATCACTCTTAATTTATCCATGTACATATTTATGCAAGAATATAAGGAAGAAGGTTAGGAATTAGCAATCTCAAAATTGCTAGACATAATTCAAATGAAAGATGTAAGGGAGAAAGCCTTTGTTAATTTTAGTAGGCATCAAACCATAATGAAAAGATGGTTTGATAAAAGATCAAAGATTAAGGTGTTCAAACAAGGGGACCTAGTTCTCCTTTGGTACAAAGCATCTAAGCCTAAGGGAAAACATGGCAAGTTCACATCTTTGTGTATTTCCCCCTATTAGATTGTAGAAACACTAGGGAACAACACTTTCAGGCTTAAATATCTACAAGGATTAGATTTCACATTACCCACCAATGGATAGTACCTCAAGCACTAATCCTTTGTTACTCCTCCTAAGGTCTTTATGGAGTAAATTGTAAGATGGTTAGTTTTAGTGTAGGTAGGCTAGATAGTTTTTTTCAAGTTATTTCCTTCATGTCCCTTGTTTGTATATAAGCATGTATATATTTATTTTCTCCCCTTTGTTTTCTTTCTTTCCTATTTTCTATTGTGTGTTTGCTTTGGTTGCCTTGTTCTTTTATTCCAATAAGTATTTTGGAAAATCGTAAGCTCAAAGTCAGGAAGTTTGCTTGAAAATGCCCAAAATTTAGAAATGTAGGTGTGTACCTCATACATATGATGTCTATGATCCTAAAATGCAAGTCTAATGTTGTAATTTGAAGAAATTGGTAAAGACCAATGGAATAATCCAATCATTCCATATGAACTTAAGCATTTTCTTGACCTCAAATTGGTTTTAAGAAGATTTACACTTGTATAGTGAGAGCTCAAACTATCATTGTATAGCCACACTATCACTTAATCAACATCCTTGCCTGATGTAAGAGTTAAAACCATAAGTGAATCTCTTAAAATCAAACACTTGAGCAAATTCCAAAACCTAGCTATTTTGGTTCCCAACCTTATTGAAATCATAAAGATCTAAAGAACATAAAAAAAAAGAAGGATTTAATGCAAAATCTAAAGCTTTGTAAACATAGGTGATTTTGGTAATCTCCATCGACTATATAGACACCTAGCTGGCAGTGGAACAAGGCCTTGAGTGGATCCAAAGGAATCTCTATTGGGTATATGGATGTCTAGCTAGTACTAGAGTAATGCCCAAGCCTTCCCTGAGCTAAAATCATGGTTCTTAATGAACATCTAAACATGTTATAATTCAATGTTAGTGATTAAGGACATGAAACCTAGAAGTTGTTTCTTAAACCCTATGGCTAATAGTAAGTAGAATAAAATCACACACATAGTGTGGCCATGTCTTGATTTTTGGCCCTAATTCTACAAGTGCAACATTTTTTTCAACCATAATCTCATCTAGATAATGATATTAATCAAGTGGAGTGGATGACTAATTATTTGTCTAGGTCAGAGTCTCTAGGTTATAACATATTACTATGTTTCCCCCATGAGTTACTATTTGTTTAGGATAACTTACCCCCATTTTTTGAAAATTGGGACCCTTGAGAAACCCTGAAGATTAAATATGAAATCATGGCATGTTAAGATCATTTATAGAATTTGAATATCATCCACTTTATCAAAAGCAAGCTTACTTAGCTATGTTCTGCTTTATTTTTGTCTAACATTACTAATAAATGGTCTTTATAGCTTTTAGTTGCAAGTTCCATGGTGTTTATTCTTGAGAAATATATGTTCCAAAACCCTGGCAAAACCCTTAGTTTAAATTTGAATACTAGCGAGAACTAAATTGGTGGGAACCTTTTAAAACCCACTTTGGACTTAAGCATAAATTTAATATCTTAAGCTTGGTCATGTTTTTTAACATGAATAAAAATTAGCCTAAAAATGCTTGGTCCCCTTTATTATTTTCCCCCTTCAAGTTCTTTATATTTCTAACTAAGTCTAATGTCAATTTTTTAGGGTCCTTTTTAATTTTTCCCAGCTTAGTCCCTTCAATTCATAACTTAACCTAAAGTTTCAATCTTAAGGTCCCATCATATTTATTAATATGAATGATACCTTATCCTTAATACCTTATCCTAAGTCTTTTATATCACTATGAGTCCTAACTTAACTTCCTTGCATCTTGTAGGATCTGATGACCCTTGATTTATCATGGTATTTGATCCAACATAGCAAGAAAGGCCCGAGCTTAAAATTAAACAACATGTATCTTAGAATATATAATGATCCACACTTCATCATGGGAAAATGATCAATGGCATGAAGGCCCTAACAAATATGCACCCTTAGCCTCCATCCAATGGTTCTCCCTTCATTATGAAGACTTGATCAGATGGAGTGAGCCATAATTAAAAGGTTAAAGGATTGCAAAAGGCCTATAAGATTGACATGTGACACCCTTACATTCAAATATTAAAATAAAATAGGTCCTACCTAAAAAAAAAAACCAATCATGAGCAAGCTCCTGGATCATGATCCTACAACTCTCATTTATTTGCATGACCTTGATACAATAGAGTGCATTAAGTCCAAGAGCTTAAGGAACCCCATAGAGGTCCCAATTGGCACCCTTGTGTTGGGTCATAATAATTTGAAAATATTAAAATTGATGTTTACATGACCATCAAATAATGTTCATAAATATGTATTTGATGTTCATACGACCATCAACTTTAAGCCCATAAAATTAAAAGTTTTGCTATCTTAAAATTGAAATTACCGCGATCATCATTTGATGTCCATAAGGATGTATTTAACATCCATGAGGTCATCAAGTTTAATATAATTAATTATTCTACTCAAGATCAAAATACACTCTAAAATGTTGTTAAAAATATCATGAATTGCCATACAGACTAATGGAAGCCCTTGAAAGATGCTCAAACACTAGAAATCTTCAATCTGTAAATATGGAAATGGTCTTATGGTCTAAGTATATGCAGAATAAACTTAGTCCAAGTCTATACTTTAAGGTCCCCATTGAATTTTGTTTAAATATTGTGAACCTTAAACTATGGACTTATACTAAGTCTAATTTTAAAAACATTCTTTGTTACGTAGAACTTTGACCAAGTGTTTCTAACCAAAGGTTTTAGTGTGTTTGTTAATGCAATAAAACCCTATTCTATATTAGACCATTATATCATTTTGACCCCTTTAGTCATATTATATGGGCTTGAAATAAATATTTCTAGGTTAAAGTGTACATTATGTTTATCTAACATAGCGTAAACTTTGGCCTAAAATATTTAGCCATGGTATTCTTTGTATAAATCTAGAAAACTTAGGCATAAACACTTTAGCCTAAAGTTTATTTCATATTTAATAAACATGAAATAAACCTTATCCTAAGAGGTTTAAACCTAATTCCCACATTAATGATGTGATAACTTAAAGCTTGGATATCTTTATAGATCAATGACTCATACTTCATCATGGGAGGATGATCCAATGACATGAAGACCCCATGGAATTTTTAATGGAGTCATGAGAGCCCACAAGATCAATGTGTGATGAAAGCACATTTGAAGCAGAACTGATAGATGATCCAATGGTTCATTCTTAATCATTATCTATGATCTAATAGTGTGAAAGAAAAGAAGACTTTTCAAAGGAACTCAAAGGCCCCATGAAGGTGCCAAGTGGAACAACCCTAGGATACTGGAACCAAAGAACCAATTAACAAGCAAGAGCCTGGATCACAATCAATGGCTTACACCAATATAGGATCTTGATCCAAGGGAGCGAAATAAATAAGGCATTTTAAATACCAATGGCTAGTGTTTAAAGGCATTTATGAAATATACCATGAAAGGTCTAGATCAATGCAACATAAGTTCCATGCAAGTAGAAATAAACAAATAAAAGATCTTGTGGGCTCAAAATGCAAAAGTATAAAGGCAAAGGTCTAAATCAAATCAAAGACACATATAAACTAGAGTCTAGATATATCTAACCATTAAATCTCTAAAACCCTAAACCCTACATAAAATCAACCCAAGTGAACTTAATCAGTTACAATTTGATCCGAAGAGAGATTGATTGTGTTTTTAAATGCAAAAGAGCTACCATAAAGACCAATTTATAATCTAGGGTAAATAAATTAGCAATTATAAGTTCTACACACATGATATTTTTAACTCTTATCAAATAGTGACGCTTTAAATCTTGTAAGAACCCATCATGACTCAATCTCTATGAGTGCATACCTTAAGGGTTGCATCAAGAAAGGGGTGGGAAGACCTTTGGTGCTTCTTAGGATTATTTTCCCTTATTGACTCATTATTACCAATCCATTCAACTCCTAAAACCTTTCCCTAAGCTATTCATCCTCCCTTGTACATTTTTCTAATATTTTCCTCTTTATATCCTTGTTCTCCTTGCTTGACCCTTTCAGCCTACTCGACAAACTAGTTCAACCTAGTTGACCTAGTGAAATTTAGGGTCACTATAGCTATTTAGGTTTGTTAGCCTTCTAGCCAACCTAGCACAGACTTTAGGCATTAGCCCAAAAATGTGCTAGGTCAATTGGGTTGACCTAGCACAACTGACTTTCCTAAATGATTTTAGGGTGAGATACTCCTATATATAAGGTCATTTTGATCATTATTATAATATGAAATAAAGATTTATTATTCACTCGTGTTTCTTCAAAATATGCTCTTCTACCATTTTACTTGAGGAGTCTTAGCTTAGGTTTATTATTTTGGAGAATCTAGTCTTGTGGATAGGTCTTGGATGCTTTGGCCTAAAAACGTGATCCTTATGAACCACAACAACTTCTTGAGAAGCCCAATTGGCTAAGGGAGAGATTGAATCATGACAGGTTCACATTTAGGGAAGTATATTCTAACTTTGTTCTCCTCTCTTTTAGTAGATAGAAGTATCATGAGTGTTGGCTCGAATAATATTACTCTTCAAATTCTATGTATTAGGGTGTTACTCATACTTACTTTATTTTAAGTTCCCTATACATATTTGATTTTCTTTGCATATAATGCCTTACATTGTGCCAGAAGCTTTAGTGCACACTATATTAGTTTAATTTTCTTGTTATTAGAATAGTTTACTCTATTATTTACTAGCATAAGTGAAATATCAAATCATATGACTCTTTTAGGGTTGTGTGATTGTGTTAGACTGTAGGCTTTGGAACCCTTTCTAGCATGATATGTTGTGAAAAGTGATACAAGTGATCCCCTAATTAGGTCTAGTGGATGCCCATATTGGTCATGCTCCCACTTAACAAGTGTATACCCAATTAGAAGTGTAGGTGTGCTCTATCTTATATGATCTAGGATTAATTCATGTACATCATGAAATTCTAATTGCATACATTTTGGTGAACCTAATGTAAAACTAACCCTTTCAAGATTTATTTCACTTATTTCATTCTTTTTGTCATCATTTCTATCATATATAGTAACATACCGGTTTGATTCTATCAACCCTTTTATTTTTCTCTATACATAAGAATAGGAAACTAGATCGATTAGCTTGACCTAGTATAATTTTTTAGTACTTTTTATACTTCCAATTCAGCCTACTAGGTCAACTTAGTACACTTTTTTAGCTTTATAATAGGTTCTTATATAGCTTGGTTGACCAGCTTGACCTAGTTATGCATATTGGATAAGTTTTCTCTAAGTTTCTTGATCAATATTCACCTTCATTTCCATCTCTAAACCATCAAGGTCAATCTTTTATTCTATTTCTTTCTATTTTTTACTTTCCTTTCAAGTTTGTAATCTTCAAAATTGCCCCTACATAACCAATCAGATCAACTTGATCAACCTATTTCTATGTTATGTGTGTTGTCTAAAATAACTAGGTCAACTTGGTTGACCTAGTGGGTTTCCAGACCCTATCTTCAGTAGTACTAACTTAACCCTATCGACCTAGTTTTGTATGTTATGCATATTTTTTTTCATTATACCTTGTTTCAAAGTTAGAATTCACCTTATATGTTAATAACTATTTTATTTTAGTTGTTTGCATGCTTAGAATAGTTCACATAGTCTAATTAGGAGGTATTTAATTGCTTAATTTCACTATTTCTATTTTATGTACACATGGCCAAATCACATAACATCAACAAGAATTTTAAACATTTGACTTCCCAAGACAACATAATTAGATTTCATCACCAAGGGGGAAGCCAACTTGATGCTCTAGTCATGTATAAATCATGGTTCATGGTATATTCTAGATAAGCACCTGACACCCTTATCGTTGTAGTGTGTGTTGTGAAGGAGTATGCCATAATACCAAGCCTATATCATTGCCACTACAATCCCTTTCATCTTAAACTCACCTAAAACCATCCATAGATTGATATCAAGTACCTTTCTTACAACCAACTCCCTATCATTTAAAATTATTCTTAATAATCTAATTAATATTCTAGGTTAACAAATTATCTAGATTTACTTTCCAAGTTATTTTCTTGATCTTTGCTTAGTTGTGTGTCTAAGAACTTGCATTATCCAATGTTGGTGCAAGGTTTTTCTTTTTGTGTATCAATTGGATTGTCTAGCACCAATTTAATTTTCTATCTATTTACTTTTAGTATTTACTTTCCTAGATTAGCTAAAAATTGTCTTATTTTATTTCCCTTCTTGTCATCAATCTTTTATTTTTCCCTGTCTGTTGTACTAGGTTAACCTAATCGACCTTGTACTATCACAAACCATATTCACTATGCTAGGTTGACCTAGTTGACCCAGTATAATCTGTAGGTCCTATTTTTACACTAGGTCAACATGGTCAACCCAGTTCTATTTTTGGATTTCCCTATTTATCAACCTAATTCTTCACCTCTTCCAATTTGCCTTTTTTCATCTCTTTGGTCAAAATGAGGTCTGCTATGAGAATTATTTTAGATATTCTTAATCCATTTAGATCTTATATGGGATGTTCAAATCTCCCTTTCTTTTCATCCCAAGAACACTATCACTCTTGGGGTATTTCTTCTCCTCCATCTATAAATTGTAACATGGTTCAAATAACACATCAAGATGAAGTTGATGGATCCAATCCTTTCTACACCTACCAAGAAACCTCTCAAAATCTTCAAACTAATTTGGGAGTGATTGACATAAGTTTACTTAACATTCCCACTAACAACCCTTCTTCTAATAATCCTCCCCCCCCCAACACCAATTTAGGGAGTGCTCATTCTAACACCAACCTACCACTTGATACAACCCAATTATTAGTCCAAGTGATTCAATAAATGAACATTATGCAAAACTCTAATACTAATCAAATGATGCAACTTCAACTCTTGATCAGTGTGACTTATCAACCTCTTATCATGCATCCTCAAGCTAATCCTAACTACATTCCTCCACCTATTAGAGATGCCTTAGGTAATGTTATTCCTCAACCAATAATGAATAACAAGATGCTTTAAACCATTCAAAATGATCCTTTATCTCCCTTCATTATATTTATTGGCATCGGTAGCATATCACCAACTATCAAATATGATGGGTCTAAAAACCCTGCCTTAATTCATAAAACCTTTGGTAATCTCTACAAGAGTGGATCCAAACTAATACATTTATTAATACTAAACTCTTAGTTGAAACTTTCACTGGTGATGTATTAGAATGGTATAATCAATTACCTCAACATTCTATTTGGTAACTTGAAAATTTGGTCAATCCTTTAGTTAAAGAGTTTCAATACAATGATCTTCCTAAAAATTGTCTTAGCCATTTCATAAATGCTAATCAATCTCCTAATGAATTATCTCATGACTTTATTAAAATATGGAAACCCATAGCTCATAAAGTTGATCATAATGTGTCTAATGATAACCTATTCAAACTCTTCATCACTACTTTAACTCCCACTCTTCAATACAAGGTTTGAACCTTTGCTCCTCAAACTCTTAATGAAGCTTTTAACCAAGATAAATGGAAAGACTTTCTTATGAATCAATTTCAACCTAATTTAAAAATTCTTAAAGGATCTTTTCAAACATCCAATACTATCACTAGTAACACTTCTCAAACTAAACTAGGAGTTGCCAAAAAAAATATTCCTTTACCATCTCACATACCTCTTTTGGTACATCAAATGAGAAAAAATTTATTGCCCTCTAAACCTTTTAAATATGCTGATGCTCCTCCTAAGCGGTATGATCCCAATCTCTTTTGTTCGTTTCATGCCAAAATTGGGCATTCTCATGAATCTTATAAAGGGCTTTCTAAATGTTTTATTTCTTACATAATTGGTGATTCATTCGACCATGAAACCATGATCCAAAATCATCATCAATAATTTTGGGTGAATATTTTGTAAATAAGATAATTGATGAGCAAAATAGGTCTCTTCAACCACATCATAGGGAAATTGGTCAGCCAGATGTGCAGCTTTACTACATAAAAAAGGGACAAATCTCTCCTCTCATCAAGGGGAGGTTCCCTGTAAATATGTAGGAGCTATATACTATATATATAAGCAAAAAATAACACTTAGGGGTAGGATAAACCATCCATCTCTATTTTTTTAGAGATGATGTTCAATAATCAAAGGAGAAATTCTGATGAAATGGCAGAAGACACTCCTCTTCTTTCAGAAGTGATGTTCAGCAGACAAAAGGAACCTTTCAAGTGGTGACAAGTAACTTGTAACAAGGCATAGTAACATAGCAGGATGAAATGTAGCACAAAGTCTCCACCTCAACTACCAAAGAGTGAAGTATGAAGGACAATGAGGGCACAAAGTCATTCCAAGGTCATTTACATAGAAATAGAAAATGAAGGATAATGAGGGCACAAAGTCATCCCAAGATCCTTTACACAGGAATGAAAGAAAACACACTAAAGGCAATTGTGAGGGCCACAAAGTCTCTCCATAGTTGGCTTCAGGACACCTTTCTGATTATTTTCACTAATTCTACTTATTCAATTAAATGGACAAAAAATGTATTAAGGAAACAAACATAAGAACAATTTCCCCAACAATCAAGCTATTCTAGTACAAAGTCTGAAAAGTCACTTGTTTTCGTATTCAAATAATGAAATATGATCAATAATCTGAGCTCAAAGTCTTATTAATACCTTTTAATTTGAGCATATTTTATTTTTGATAATAGAGAGAGATCCTCTAAAACAATAAGACAGATTTTAATATATAGTGCTCTAAGAAAGACTTGGGCACTTTGTTTCACAAAAATGTGTTACGATGCATTCAATACCTTTAATGCATTTTAAATTTTGTTCATGGGCTATGCTAGAATCGAGCATCAGTTTTAAATATGGGCTACTTGATGTGTTTTCTTATGTGTGCATAGTTGTTCACTCTATTCAATGCAAAAAACCAGGCCATACCATTGAATATTTTCACCCTCCGATGTCTACCTGGTGGACTGCTTTACCTTCTAGAAACATATCCCATGTGTGGATATTTTTGATCCTTCTCCATCATTCATCCTTTCCTTGCTATATCTTGTCCTTATCTGTATGATCTAATCCCTCAAGCTATCTCTTTGGCCGGTCACTGAATTTGTTTACAAGGCTTGTGCTTAAGCCTATAAGGATCAACAATTATTTCATTACCATAAATTTGATGTCTTGGGGTCTATCATCATTTGAAAGCCAATAGCAAGTTGGTTGTCTTGAATTTGATGGCTATAGGCCCATCATCCTCTTTAGAAATTCTTTCATATCTTTCTCACTTGCTCTAGCCACTTTCCACTGATCTCAACAAGTGACACGTGGCACCTTCCACTACAAAATAGGTGAGGACATGTGGCAGCATCTACTTAAGTTATAGAGGCTTTGGGTGCCTTTTAAGAGTCCTATAGAAGATGACACATGGTGGCTTCCACCAAGCTCATAGAAACATTGTAGAAACATTCAAGACTCCTTTGAACTCACACAAACAATGACACATGGTGCATTTCACTCGAGTTTAGCCACTCACCTGGGACCCACCATAATCCTTACTCAATAAAAGGAAGAAGTTGTGGATGTTACCACTTGGTAGCCTCTATCAAGATTTGTAGATGACACATGGCATGTTCTGCTACTTTGAAAGTTACTAGAAACTATGTCTCAGTAGATGACACATGGTATCTTCCACTACACTTTGTAAGGGACACATGGTGCATTCTACTACAACTTTAGGTTTGATCTTTCCCAGAGGGAACTTGCCCTTTGGGGTCTTGAGAAATGGTCCACTTTCCCTGGGGAGAGCCTCCCCAGGGGTACCTACCCTTCAAGTGATCTTGGGATGGCCTTTAGGCTTTAATTTTCTCAACAAGATTTTGCTGCTCTTTTCCTTTGAACAAAAATTTTGAAGGAATTCCTTCGAACAATTTGTCTGAATGAAATCTTCCTTTGCTTTGCCTTTGTCAATTTTCTACGAGGTTCTTGCTTTCGAGCTTTCTTCTTGGGTAAATTCCTTCAAACAAAAAGTCTAAAGGAGCCTTAACCATTTTTCCACGTTATTTTTCTAAAAGAGAATTGTGCCCTTTGTAAGGACTATTCAAGCTTGGAACTATCCTTTAGGCTTTTTCAACAGTCCATCTACTCCTTGCCTACCCTCTACAAGGGTTGTTTGTCCTTGGTTCACTTTTTTGAAGGAATTCTCTTTGTCCACTTTTGCTCATTGCCTTCTACAAGGGCACTCATCTTGTTTCACTACCCTCCACAAGGGCACTCGGCTTGGTTTACTACCCTCCACAAGGGCACTTTTTCCTTTAGCTTTGGGGTAGCCCCTTGAACCTGCCAATTGAACCGATCGATTAAACCAACTTTGGTTCAATGATTCAATGGTTCAATCAGTTTAATCTCTTTATTTGACTAAGTCTTTTTTTATCTCTTGAACCAAATGCATTGAACCATATGGCCATTGAACCTATTGAACCTATTGAACCATTGAACCCATTGAACCTTTGAACCAAAGTGGTTCAATAGTTCAATGGTTTAATGGTTCAAGCCTTCATCTCTTTGATAAGTATTTTGAAGCTGTTAAACCTTGAAGTGATTGAAATTTGAACCTTGACAAATGTGCTTAACTCTTACTAATGATGTTGAACCTTTGAACCTAATGAGCTTGTTGAACCAAAATGGTTCAAGGTTCAATGGTTCAATGGTTCAAACACTACATAGAAGCTTGTCGATGAACTCTTTTGGTTGAACCAAGGCATTGAACCAATTTTTAAAATGACTAAGTATTAGAAACTTATTCTTTTGATTTAACTCGTCGGTAGAAGCCTTTAAACCTATTGAACCAACTAATTTCAAGCATGTTGAGTCCATAGAAACATATCTACATAGTTCATAGATTTAAGCCTGCAAAGTTCATAGAAATGAGTTTGTAAAACTGGCAAAGTCTATAGAAATGAGTCCATAGATTTAAGCCTACAAAGTCTATAGATTCAAGTCTACAGATTCCATAGATTCAAGCCTACAGATTCCATAGATTCAAGCCTGTAGAGTCCATAGATTCAAGCCTGTAGAGTCTATAGATTCAAGCCTGTAGAGTCCGTAGAACTTGAAAAATGGAAAATTTGAATGCCTAGAACAATTTTTGAGAAGGGGAGAGAGGATTTTGGTTTTTTGGACCAAAATATTTCAAAATAGCTCAAATTTTTTCAGAAAAATGAATGATATTTTTGGGGGACAACAACTGGCTCTAGTTGGGGGACTTCCTTCAGTTGAAAACTTGGAACAGATGAGGGGAGTAGAAACCAAAATCTTCAGTGCCTTAAAGTATGCCATTCGGCTATGGAGTCATGCTACCCAAAAATAAAGGTGACAAAAACAAAAATGAAAGCATAAAAATAGAACTAAAAACTATATAAATATACATATGTACAAGCTGATCTTATCTGATACTTCACGAATTGAAGTGCTTCAGATGCTGCCCATTGTAAGGCAGAGAAAAGAGTGTGCCATCTTGATATTTCAACAAGAAGCTATTCTCACCATTGAGCTAATGGATAATAAATAGGCCTCTCTAAAGAGAATCAAACTTCCCATGCATCCCCTTTGGTTCTCTTCTTTTGTCCCATAGTAGGACTTGATCTCCAACCTAGAAATCATGGTTTTTTAACTTCTAGCCAAAGAGCTTCTTCACCAAACTTTGATGTGCAGCAATTCAATCCACCACCATAGTTCTCTACTCATCCATCTCAGTCAAGCACATGATCCTCTTATCAAGGGGGCTTTCATATGTTTGATCTTCAATTGCCTTAGCCAATTTTAATGCTGGCAATTCTAAGGTGATTGGTATCTCAGCATTGATATCATAAAGAAGTTGGAAAGGAGACATACCAATTGCCTTTTTGGTGTAATTCTATCTACCCATAAAGAATCAACCAATGCTTTATGCCATGTCTTTTGGTTGTCATCTACCAGCTTCTTGATGATATTCATCAGGTTCTTGTTACTTGATTCAGCTTGTTTATTCCCTTGTGAAAAGTAATCAAAAGAGTGGGAGAGGGTGATCCCATAGAAAAAAATAGAACTAAGTAATCTCTTGGGAAGTGAAATAATCTACGTTATCTATGACAATCTTGGTTTGGACCCAAAACTTAGAAATGATATTCTCCTTGAGGAAATTGCACACTACTTCTGAAGTAACATGCTTTGTTGGGATACCTTCTACCCAATTGGTGAAGTAGTCAGTTGTTGTAAGGACATAATCATGTCCAGCACTTGAATATGGGTTTAAAGCTCTTATAAAATCAATTACTCATTGCTAGAATGGTTCCTCTATGACCACTGGCTTGAGAGGTAGGGCAGCTAACTTGGGTCTCCTAACAAATTACTGGCACAGTTTACATTTTCTTATCCACTTATATGCATCTTGGAAAAGAGTTGGCTAATAATACCTGGCTTGTAGAATCTTGTGGGTAGTTACAAGAGCAGAAAAATGTCCTCTATAGGTTAGATTGTGGAAGTATTCCAAAAGTTGGCTTTATTGCTCCTTGTCCACACAACAAAGGAACACTCCATCAAGGCTCCTCTTGTATAGGCCATTGTCTCAAAAGACAAAATTGGTAGCTTTCAACTTGATAGTCCTCCTTTCTTTATAAGATAGGTGAGTAGGACACTCACTATAAGTAAGGAAATGAGCAATACCTGAATACTACTCATTCATGATAGAGACAAAGAGGACTATCAGTGTGTCTTCATCCTCTGCTTCTTCATGCTCTATTTCTTCTAGTTTGTTATTAGTAATTAACTAGCATAGGCCTTTTCCCCGTACCAACTTTGTTGGTTTGATGATTAGATAAAACTCTTGGATTTTTGTAATCCAATTACCTCTTTTCGTCCCAAACTCTTACTGAGTTAATATGGATTTGACCATGGTATCATGTACAAAGGCAGTAGTGTGAGAATTCAAGATGTAGAAATCAAAATGCTTGACTGTCTTCACCAATGCATAAGCAAGCTTCTCCATGTTTGAGTACTTCAGCTCATGAGCTTTGAGAGGGTAGCTCATGAAAGAAATGGGAGATTCCATACCTTCTTTATTCTGTTGAACCAGAATTGCTGAAAGCATGTGTTCAAAGGCATAATTGTATATGATGAGCTCTTTGTTGTAGTCTGGACAAACCAAAATTAGTGTGTGGGCAATGGCAGTCTTGATATCCTCAAATGTTGACTTGCCTTCTTCAATCTAGCTGAAGGTGGCCTTTCCTTTCATCATGTTCACAATGTGTCAAGTCTTCTCAGCAAACTTGAGGATAAACTTTCGTAAGAAATTCACCTTTTCAAAGAAAGAATGAACAACAGTCTTACTTGTAGGCAAGGTAAGCTCTTAGATAGACTTGACTCTATCTGAGTCAATATTTATGCCTCCTTTGGACATAATGTGTCTGAGAAGCTCCAAAATTAACTTCTTGGGGTTAAAAGAAATACCATTTTGGCAGCAGCGCTCTAGCACTTGTTACAAGTGGCATATATGATTCAGGTGATGCTTAGAAAAAATGGTCAAATCATCAAGATAAACTACAATGAACTTACCCATCTCATCCTTGAAAGTAAGGTCCATTTCTCTTTGAAAGGTGGCACTAGCATTTATCAAGCCAAAAGGCATCCTTCTATATGCAAATGTTCCCCAAGGTGTGGTGAAGGCCATTTTGTGCTGGTCTACTTCACTAACTTCAACTTCATTGTATCCTGAGAAGTCATCTAGCATTTATAACATCTCTGAGCCAGTCACTATCTAAATAACTTGATCCATGATGGGCAAAGGATAGTTATTCTTTACAGATGACTGATTTAGATTCTTAAAATCCACATAGATGTGAATTTTTCCATTCTTCTTCCTTACAGGGACTATGTTGGCAATCCATGTGGAATGATGGATTGGGAAAAGTATTCTAACATTCAGCATTTTTGTATCTCAAAAATAATAGTACCTGATATCTTTAGATTATACTACCAAGATTTCTACTTGTAAGGGATCGAATCATTCTTGAGAGGAATTTCATGGTGAATTTTCTCAGGCCTGAGCAACTTCATATCATCATAAGAGTATGCCAAAACATCCATCTAATGGCAAAGAAGGTTAGTAAATTTGAGTTTCTCCTCTGGAGTACAGCACTTCCCAATGTTCACCATCTTGGGATTTTCTTTGGTACCCAAATTTATCTGATCAAACCCCTAGGGGGATCTTGAATCCATTTGTTGCTTTTTAATGATCCTGCCATACTTGTCAAACAGTTTCTCAAGAGAAACCAGTCTTTTAGGAATTTTATTCCCTTTTAGCTGCAATATTCTTCTCTTACATCTAAATTTATTTCAGGAGCTGATTCAAGTTTTTGGAGCTTATGAGCTTCAAAGTGAAGACGTTTGAAGTTATCTTTTCATTCCAAAAAGGTGATGATTTGGTTGTTGCCATTGAACACTTGCCAATGGTTGGAATTATCAAGCACACTTGGTTGAAAGACCAATTCGATAGTGTACCTATTTCTTTTAAAGTCTAGATGAGGAACTAAGAGGGTTGCTGAAATAGCCAGTGCATCAGCTCAGTCATTGAATTCTCTATGAATGGCAGAGATGTTGAAAGCATCAAAGCTTTCAATTTGGTCCTAGACAAGATTGTGGTAATGATGTAATCTCTCATTTTTGGTTTGATATAGGTTCCTTACCTGACAAACCACCAGTTTAACATCTCCTTTGGCATGAAGGAGTTTGATGCTTTTATCTCAAGCAGCCTTCAATCCAAGCAATAGATATTTGTACTCAGATGTGTTGTTGGTGTTGTTGAACTACAACTTGTATGAAGAAGGAAAACTATCTCCTTGAGGAGATATCAACACAATCCTAGCCCCTGAGCTTGTATAAGAATTGTTGCCATCAAATTCTAGGATCCAAACATCATCAGAAACTGATCTTTCCTTAGATTTCTCCTTACTTGGAAGGGGAAATTCTTCTATGTTTGTACTATGCTCTCTCACATCTTCTACTATTCCATCTGAACTAATTTTTAGACTATCATTTTTAGAAGTTTCATCAGCTGAAATATGAGTATCCTCTATGGTCAAGAAATAATTACCCATGTCTGAAGATTCAAATAGAATTTGAGTTTTAGGGGCTGATGTTTGAGTGACAATATATTTTGATTCCTTTTTAGAAAGCAACCTCTGCATGATGCCTTTGATAAGGATCCTTGCTTTAGATCGGTCCATGTTCAATTCTCCTCCAACATCTTTGCAAAAATTTCATCCTAGAAGAATGTTGTATGAGGTTGGAACATTGGCCACCAGAACTGTCATCTTGATTCTTTTGTCTGGGAATGCTACAAATGCAAATTGGGAATCTTTGATTTGTCCCAATAAAGGTACTTATTTATTCTCCGTGGAGAAACATCTCCCAAAGGTTTTGGTTAGCATGAGTCTAAGAGATTTTGCCACCTTGGTAGGCATGATGTTGTTAGATGCACCTAAGTCTATGACTTAATTACTTAGTTTGTGACCATTTATCAACAAGGAAACATAGAAAGGCTCTATTTTCCTAGGGGCAGTAGGAGGAGTAATGACAAGATTGTTTGGGATGGGCATGTTCCTTGGGGGATCATGAGTTACTTTTTTAGCATCTTATCATGTAGGGATGGCTTTATTCTTCACACACTCCACTAACCTATCCAACTGCTTAGGATTGGATTGTAAGAATTCAAATTCAGACATTTGAATTTTGGTTTTCTTGACATGGTCGATTATGTCAAATGACTGAAATGGACTAGGAACAGAGGAAGGCAATTCATCTTTCTAGTTTTTAGGAGGGGGAGGAATGATCTATGAAATTGAATTAGAAGATGGAGGAATGCTTGATGTACTTACCTTTTTATTACTCACTAGGTCCTTTGGCTAGAAAGGTAGAGTAGTTCCTCATTTAGCAATTGAAATTGGTAGTTGAGGTCACTCCTCTATTTTCTCCTTATCAATTGGTTGGGGTGACTAATTTTTGGACTAGGTGAACACAGCATATGATCCATCAACTGCTTCACCTTTACCTATGGGTTCATCTTGGTAATTCAAGAAACCAATATTGGATTCACCAGCTAATTATTCTTGATCTTATATAAGGAGATCAGTGTCATTTTCTTGGTTCAATTTAGGATGGAAAGAGAAATCAAATTCTATTTCAAGATATCCAACTACTGAATTGGTTGGGGGTGGTTCAATGGCAAGTTTCTTTTATGGGGGAGGAAGATGATTTGGCTACCCTTAATTTCTAGTAGCATTACCTTGGTATGACTGATTGGGGAATGTCCTTCTTGGCATATCTCTGTATGAAGGAGCTGAAGATATCTCTTGTGCCATTTGCTTCCTAAGAGCTATCAACTCATTTGCCAATTTTTGCACCACTAGATCAGTGGTACCTATAGATGGATATTCAAAATATGAAGAGGATTTACCTCTATTAGTATCTCTCCTTATCTTTCTTTCCAAGATAAGGTCATCTTCAACCTTAGTGGCCAAATCCTAAGCTGTAGCAAGGTCTATTTGGCCAGCACATCTCAACAAAAGACTAACTTCATGTAGCTGTGAGTTGATGAAGAAACATTTGAGATTCTTAGGTGTAGGTTGAGTAATTATAGGAATCTTATTCCTCAGCTTGTCTAACTTGGCTGTGAAATCCCTCATGGGTTCATGAAGCTCTTTCTTCATTTGTGTGAATTGAGCTAGCAAGTCATGTGCATCTTCTATAGGCTTAAATTTGGCTTCAAATTTGGCTTTGAGAGTGTTCCAGTCAGTCACAGTCTAGGCCTACAGATGATAGAACTAGTCTGCAGTAGCACCTTGTAAATTTTCCACAAATAGCCTGACTGTTACATCCTCATACTCCACACCTATTATGCCACAGGATATGCTAAAGGCTAAAATATGTTCATCATGATGAACCTTCCCATCACCATAGAACTTAGGGAAATTTTTCCTTAAACTGTGTGGTATCTCATGTAAAGGTGGAGTTAAATTGAGTGGGCCAAAAGAGTTACCCCAAGGGCCTTGAACTGCCATTGTATGACTATGAAAAGGTGGAATAACAAATCTCAAAGGGGTAAGTATTGACAAAGTTTTATTAATAGGAGAAATGGAGGCTTTGCTCGGTAATGGAGACTTGACTTTAGTAGGAGGAAAGCTCCTGGTTCATTGGAGGAGAGATGGTGAAGGAAATGGATCAAAATTACTTTGTTATACCAACTTGAATATAGGGTCAATAATACTTTTAGCCCTTTGGCTTTGCATATACCATGGATCTGCTAGATTGTAAAACAAAAATGGGAAAGAACTAACCCTGCTTCAGCTTAAAGCTTGAGGCTTCAAACTACTCATTCTACCCCAGTTGGCATGGAGGTGGAGGGAGATGGTAAGGCTATAATGATAATGGGTAAGACACAAAATGGAGTCACCAAAGTCTATAATGGATAAGGGTAAGGACTACTTCAATCTAAAACTTGAGGCTTTATATTGTGCGTAAATCCCTAGCAGAGTCACTAAAAATTGTTGGGTGAATATTTTGTCAATCAGCTAACTGATGAGCAAAATAGGTCTCTTCAACCACAACATAGGGAAATTGGTCAGCCAGATTTGTAAGTTTACTACATCAAAAAGGGACAAATCTCTCCTCTCATCAAGGGGAGGTTCCCTGTAAATATGCAAGAGCTATATACTATATATATAAGTAGAAAATAACACTTAGGGGTAGGATAAACCATCCATCTCTCTTTTTTCAGAGATGATGTTCACAAATCAAAGGAGCAATCTTGATGAAATGATAAAAGACACTCCTCTTCTTTCAGAAGTGATGTTCAATAGACAAAAGGAACCTTTCAAGTGGTGACAAGTAACTTGTAACAAGGTATAGTAACACAGCAGGATGAAATGTAGCACAAAGTCTCCACCTCAACTACTAAAGAGTGAAATATGAAGGACAATGAGGGCACAAAGTCATCCCAAGGTCCTTTACATAGAAATAAAAAATGAAGTATAATGAGGGCATAAAATTGTCCCAAGATCCTTTACACATGAATGAAAGAAAACACACTAAAGGCAATTGTGAGGGGCACAAATTCTCTCCATAGTTGGCTTCAGGACACCTTTCTAATTATTTTCACTAATTCTACTTATTCAATTAAATGGATAAAAAATGTATTAAGGAAATAGACATAAGAACAATTTCCCCAACAACCAAGCTATTACAGCACAAAGTCAAAAAAGTCACTTGTTTTCTTATTCAAATAATGAAATATGATCAACAATCTGAGCTCAAAGTCTCAGTAATGCCTTTCAATTTGAGTAGAGTTTTTTTTCTGATAATAAAGAGAGATCCTCTAAAACAATAAGAGAGAGTTCAATATATAGTGCTCCAAGAAAGACTTGGGTGCTTTGTTTCACAAAAATGTGTTATGATGCATTCAATGCCTTTAATGCATTTTAAATTCTATCTATGGGCTATGCTAGAATTGAGCATCAGTTTTAATATGGGCCACTTGATGTGTTTCCTTATGTGTGCATAGCTGTTCACTCTATTCAATGAAAAAAAATAGGCCATGCCATTAAATATTTGTGCCCTTTGATGTCCACTTGGTGGACTACTTTACCTTTTAGAAACATATCCCATGCATGGATATTTTTTATTCTTCTCCATCATTCCTCCTTTCCTTGATGTATCTTGTTCTTATCTTTATGATCTAAGTCCTCAGGCTATCTCTTTGGCCAGTTGCTAAATTTGTTTACAGGGTCTATGCTTAAGCCTGTAAGGATCAACAGTTATTTCATTGCCATAAATTTGACGTCTTGGGGTCTGTCATTGTTTGAAATCCAATGGCTAGTTAGTTGTCCTAAATTTGACAGTTGGGGGCCCATCATCCTCCTTAACAATTCCTTCATGTTTATCTCTCTTGCTCTAGTCACTTTCCACTGATCTCAATAAGTGACACATGGTGCCTTCCACTATGAAATAGGTGAGGACACATGGTAACATCCACTTAAGTTATAGAGGCTTTTGGTGCCTTTTGAGAGTCCTATGGAAGATGACATGTGGTGGCTTTTGTTGAGCTCATAAAAACACTATAGAAACATTTAAGACTCTTTTGAACTCATGTAAAAGATGACACATGGTGCATTTTGCTCAATTTTAACCACTCACCTGGGACCCACCATAGTCCTTACTCAATAAAAGGAAGAAGCTACAGATGTTGCCACTTGGCAGCCTCTGTCGAGCTTTTTAGATGACACGTGGCATGTTTTGTTACTTTGAAAGTTACTAGAAATTATGTCTCGATAGACAACACATGGCAACTTCTAATGCACTTTGTAAGGGACATGTGGCGTGTTCCACTACAACTTTAGGTTTGATATTTCAGGAAACTTGCCCTTTAGGGTATTAAGAAACAGTCCACTTTCCCTAAGGAGAGCCTCCCCAGGGGTACCTACCCTTCAGGCAATCTTGGGATGGCCTTTAGGCTTTAATTTTCTTGATTGGCTTTTGCTGCTCTTTTCCTTCAGATAATTTTTTTGAAGGAAATCTTCCTTTGCTTTGCCTTTGTTAATTTTCCATCAAGTTCTTGCTTTCGGGCTTTCTTCCTAGGTGAATTCCTTCAGACAAAAAGTTTGAAGGATTTTTGCCTTAACCATTTTTCCACATTCTTTTTCCAAAAGAGAATTATGCCCTCCATAAGGACTGTTCAAGCCTAGAACTATCCTTCAGGCTTTTGTAATGGTCTATCTGCTCCTCGCCTACCCTCCATAAGGGTTGTTTGTCCTTGGTTCACTTTTTCAAAGGAATTCTCTTTGCCCACTTTTGCTCACTACCTTTTGCAAGGGCACTCAGCTTGTTTCACTACCCTCTACAAGGGCACTCGGCTTGGTTCACTACCCTCTGCAAGGGCACTTTTTCCTTTGGCTTTGGGGCAGCCCCTTAAACCTGTTGATTGAACTGACTGATTGAACCAACTTTGGTTCAACAGTTCAATGGTTCAATAAATTCAATATCTTTATTTGACTAATTCTTTTTTTGTCTCTTAAACCAAATGCATTGAACCATATGGTTGTTAAACCTATTGAACCATTGAACATGTTGAACCTTTGAACCAAAGTGGTTCAATGGTTCAACGGTTCAATGGTTCAAGCCTCGTCTCTTTGATAAGTATTTTGAAGCCGTTGAACTTTGAAGTGATTAAACTTTAAACCTTGATAAATGTGCTTAACTCTTGTTGATGATGTTGAACCTTTAAACCCATTGAACCAAAATGGTTCAAGGTTTAATGGTTCAATGGTTCAAACATTGCATAGAAGCTTGTCGATGAACTCTTTTGGTTGAACTAGTGCATTGAACCAATCTTGAAAATGACTAAGTATTGGAAACTTGTTCTTTTGATTAAACTCATCTGTAGAAGCCTTTGAACCTATTGAACCTACTGATTTTAAGCATGTTGAGTCCGTAGAAACATATCTGCAGAGTTCATTGATTTAAGCCTAAAGAGTCCGTAAAAATGAGTCTGTAGAATTGGCAAAGTCCATGGAAATGAGTCTGTAGATTTAAGCTTGTAGAGTCCATAGATTCAAGCCTATAGAGTCCATAGATTCAAGCCTGTAGAGTCCATAGATTCAAGCCTGTAGAGTCCATAGATTCAAGCCTACAGAGTTCGTAGATTTAAGCTTGTAAAGTCCATAAAACTGAGTCTGTAGAACTTGAAAAATCTTGAAAAATGGAAAATTTGAATGCCTAGAACAATTTTTGAGAAGGGGAGAGAGGATTTTGGTCTGTTGGACCAAAATAGTTCAAAATAGTTCAAATGTTATCCTAAAAATGAATGATATTTTTGGGGGACAACAAATAATACACTAATGTTTCTCAAAAATGACAATCCTCTAAAGCTTCTACATCTAATAACCAAAAATCTTCTTCACATAATCAATCAACTTCCAAAGATGTTTATGTAATTGATGTTGAATATAACCAATAATTTAACAATTCTCAATATGTCAATATGGCTAAGGTTGATTATCATCAAAAACCAACTCACAAAGATCTTGTTACCAAGCCTAAGAAACCTTCTTTGGAGGAAAAATTGCTTAAAAATACTACCACCATCAACATTGAATTAGAAGCACCTGAGGAACAACTTCCTCCTTCTGATCCTCCAACCACATCTATTCCTCCAAAGTCTAATTTGTTTTCTAAACCTCATGGCTCTTCTTCTAAATCTCATTGGAATTTTCTTGAAGAACTTAACTTTATTCCATGTAAGATTCCTCTTATGGAGTTGGTTTTCTCTTCACCTTATCATCATAAATTCCTTATACAATAACTCCAAGAGATCAAACATCCATATTCTTTAGATGGAAAACCACCTATTAATTCTCAACCAACTAACAATTAATACCATTGAATCTGTGTCCCTCTTCCAAGCATTCCATTGAATTACTTGAAGAGGACATGATTAATGATGAAATCCTCTTTTGTGTTGATGATCCATCTCTATTCATCAAAATAGCCATTAATAGCACCTTTATTCAAAAATTTCTAGTTGACAAGGGTTATGGTATTAATGTGACTTCTTTATGGCTTTTAGAACAACTTGCTTATAACAAAGGTCATCTTAAACAAACCCATCTTTCATGTCATGGTTTTGACAAGACTAATGAAAACCCACTTGGTTGTATATGGCTTCCCTTAACCATTCATCTTAAGACCATTCAGACCAAACTCATGGTTCTTGATCTTCCTTTATCATATAACATACTCCTTGGTCATCTTGGACTCATCAAATGAGGGCCATTGCTTCTTTCAGTAGTCAATGCATTAAATTTTTACATAATAGAAAATGATATAAGCACAAAGCCAATCCCAACCCATGGAGTTTCCAATTACCTAATACTAAATCACAATATCATGTTCTTACAATCCCTAAAATTAATAATGCTCCTTTACTTAAATTCATTAATATAAATTTTGATTTACAAGTCACTCTTATGGATTCCGATGATGATGATGATCCCAATGAATTACAACATACTTTCAATACCACCAAATTACCTCCATATATTTTATAATGGCTTCATCCTCTTTTTCTAAGGGATCATACCATTCCTCTCATGGATGAAGTTACCAATTTCCCCCTCCATGTAATGCTCAAGATCCATCTTTACCTCAAGATGATTTTACTTGCAATGATTTTAGAGTGGCTAAATTATTTTAAGATCCTCTCACCATGTCTCCTCAAACATTTAGTAATCTTGAGATTTTTCCTTATGAATATCCTTCTAAATCTCAAGCATGCACAATTTCTCCCACATACGATGGCAACTATATCATGGCCCAAGCTCAATATACATACTTAGATGTCTTACATTATTAAAATATCTTAGTCCAAATTCATGAGTTCAATCAGGATGTGCATACCATTTTTGTAGATAATAACTTATAACCTGAGGGTTATGTGCTTCCTATTAACCGTCCTCTTATCAATTCTCCTTAGATGGTAGAGAAAATCACACCTTCTAAACCTTTGAAAGTAATTTCATCTTCTTTACCTCCTTTTGATCTTCTTATTGAATCTAATCCTTCTTCCATTAAAGAACACATCAACACTCCATCTACCTCTTCTACTTATTCTACTCCTAAAATCACACTTGAGGCCAAGGCAACGGATGTCCATCAAATACATTTTGAATATGATCACCATGGTAGCCAAATTTTAGATCTAGAAGTAGATGTTGAGTATTGTGGTTCTCTTCATACTTTGCCTAGTGATGAAGATATTATTGAATTACTTTATTCTTGAGAACCTCAACTCCCCTAGCAACATCATAAAATTGGAAATTTTAAAACAAAAATTCCTTGCTTCAACAACTTTGTCACTAGCATTGATTCCAAAACTAATCCAATTTCATCCTTACCCAATGCACCATACCACTTTCAAGATGGTAATGCCATGGTTTTAAAAGAAACAACTCATATTAAATATGATACTCCCGCGTTCCCTCGATCGATCATAGTTTCCAAATAACTTTTACCCTCTAAACATGATAATTTTAGCCTATTTTTTCATAAATATCAAGAGGCATTCACTTGGTCTAACCAAGACATGCCTGGTATTGACCCTAGCATAGTGGTTCATAACATCATTACATATCTTGATGCTAGACATTTACATCAGAAGCAATGTAAATTTCCTCCTGAAGTTACCAACTTATGCCATAAGGAAACCATCAAACTACTCGATGCTAAATTTATTAAACATATGGATTATTCTGAATGGGTTTCCAATATTGTTCCTATTTAAAAAAGGTCACTATGGTCATTAGTATTTGCATTGATTTCCACAATATTAATCTTACTTTTCGTAAAGACAACTTTTTTTGCCTTCAATAGATTTCATTATTGATTCCATGGTTAGATATGAAATGTTATTTCTTATGGATAAATTTTTAGGATATAATCAGATTCATATAACTCCCGAGGACCAACATAAGACTACTTTTAGCATGGAATGGGGAACCTATTGTTATGTTAAAATTCCCTTCAATCTCAAAAATTTTAGGGCCACTTACCAATGTGTAATGACTCATATATTTCATGACCTCATCCATAAAATTGTCAAAACATATGTGGATGATCTTATCACCAAATCCAAACACCATACAAATCATCTTTATGATCTTACATCATATTTGACTATCTTATCAAATATAAAATCTAAATTAATCCTTTCAAATATGTCTTCAAAGTTACATCCAGAAAATTGTTAGGATTTTTAGTCTATCACTATGGTATAGATGTTGATCCAGCTAAAATTAATGTTATTATCAACATGCATATTCATCATTCTATTCATGATATATGTACCTATTTAAGCAAGCTTGGGGCAATTATATGATTCATTCCCAAGATAGCTTATCAAATTCACTCCATTAATTCCATTCTCAATAAAGATATAGCCTTGGAATGGATAGATCCATGTCAAAAAGCATTTAACAATATAAAAGAGTCATTATTTCATCTACCTACACTCCATCCTCCTTCCAATGATAGACCTTTGATTCTATATACTTCTTCCACACCCATATCAGTAGGGTAAATTCTTCCCCAATAGGATTATATAGGCAAAGAGTATGTCATCTGCTACATTATCTAGGCCTCATCAGTTATGAAATAGATTATACCAAAGTTGAGCATGATTGCCTCACTATCTATTTTGTAGCTGAAAAGATTCATCACTACATGCTTTACCAAACCACTTATGTCATTGTTAATTATGACCCCTTCATCATTTCTTATATAAATCATTTCTTATAGGAGATAAAATTATCAAGTGGATAGTTTTACTTATGGAATTCAATCTTTGCATCATCATGCAAAAAGCTATCAAAGGGCAAGTCACAGCTAACCAACTTGCCACATCTCTATTCTAGCCACTTCTTCCCTTCAAGATAACCTTCTAGATGATAATATCTTTTACATTAAAGGTATTAATCAAGAAATTTCTCATAAAGACTATTTCATAGCTTTACTGTTGATCTTGAATTTAATCAACTTGATGAATTTTTTACTTCCTCTGATACTACTAAATCAAAGGTAATTATCAAAGAGCCTAAAATTAATGTTGAATTACAGAAGGATACTTCAACCCTTCACTTTGATGGTGCTAAATGACTTTAAGGAGTTGGGGTAGGTTGCATTCTCACTAGTCCTCTTGCTAAGATAATTCCTTTAGATTTTCATTTTACATTTGATGTCACCAACAATTTGGCCGAGTACAAAGCTCTTATCTTAGGTATGAGAGATGCTCTTGATTTAGACATATAATATATTCATGCTTTGGCTGATTCTCAACTCATTTTCCATCAATTTATTGGTTCTTATCAATGTAAAAGTGAAAACCTTATCACTTATCATCAAACTGCAATCACTCTTGCCAAGAATTTTGTCTCTTTTACAATTGAGCCTATTCCTAGAGATCAAAATTCCATTGTTGATTCTCTTGTTTCTTCATCCTGTCTTTTTCATCCACATCAATTTATTTTAAAATTGAGTGAATTATGTGAATCTCACCTTCATTCCCTTTTTCTTCTTATTGAAAGTTGTCTTTGTGTATTACAACATAATTGCCAATATAAGGCTCGTATTGCTCGATAACATAACAAATGTGGTAAAGTTCACACATTTAATGTTGGTGATATTTTCCTTAAATTAGACTACACCTATGACAAAAAAGGTAAATATGCCCAAAAATGGTGGGGTCCATATTTATTCAAAGATATTCTTGGTCCAAGTACTTACCACCTTCAAACCAATGAAGGCCACGTTTTCAAGGAACCTATTAATGCTCAATTTATAAAAAATTACTTTGCCTAATCATTTCCTTCTTATCATGATTTTTATCTATATCTATATAATAATTTTTGTAGGTTACTTAATCAAGGGTCTTTCCCTCTACGGTAGTTCCCTTTTGTTCACAAACCCTTAGTCTTTCTTTTTTTATCTTATGGTTTCTTGATGTACCATAGTCTTCCTTATTTTCTTACATTTTATCTTATTTTTCATGCCCTTTGGGATTCTATTTTATGAGCTAATTTTTAAGACCGTAGATAGGACCCAACATCTCTCATAAAACCACCATCTTTTACTTATCTTCTTTCTCTTGTTACTGCTTGCCAATGCTATTTTGGCATCCTTTGAGTTTTTCTTTGTGAGTTGGTTTGTATGAAGGCTTCCTCACTTTTCTTTTCTCTTGCTTATCATCACCCTCATGGGTCTCTATTTTATGAGTTGCTTTGTAAGACCATGGATAGGACCTGGATCTCCTCATAAAATTACCTTTCTTTTCATGTTCTTGATCCTTGTTATCAACTTTTGGTTTTTCTTCTTTTATTAGACATAATTTTCAAACAATATATGTTATCATGTTTTCCTCCATTTCCCTCTTTCTTATGATAATGATTCACACTTTACCATCATTGTATCCCTTCTTTTGGCCCTTTTTCACATTTTTTACAATTTAAAGCAATTTAAATTATTCCATGTGTCATTCCTCTTGATTTCCCCTTTATTTCATCTCCTCATTGGATAAAATAAGGTCAAAGTCAAGATAGCACTTTTATTGTACCTTGATTTACGAGACTCTTAGACCCTATGGTCTTTGAAGTTTCTCTCTCTTAGCAACCTTGTCCCAAGTTTTCAAATGAAAGTCATAGTTAGCACCCATGTTTGGTTTCCCCAATTCCATATGGAGGAGGAATATAAAAATCCATCAAAAAAGTTAAAATATAAATCATTTGTAAATAAAAGGCAATGATATTTAAAAGGCAACATATAAATCTCAAAATTCAAATTCACACCAAAAGACGTGATTACAAGCACATCTCTTATTTCCAATTGAAGCTCAAACTCCACAATTAGCTTCACATAGATCCAAAGTCCTTTGGGGTGTAATAGGCTAGTAGATTTGAACATGGGATTTCAAAAAAAAACCTTTATGGTGCTACCTATTTTCTCATGTAAGTACCCAATCTTTGTATTAGACTGATGACTCTATAAGGGGTCCTGAAGAGTAGGGAACATGTCATGGGGAGGTAGGTCCATTTTAATTTTTATGTATATAGCCTTCATGGGATGATATATATACTCCATTTATTTACCCAAGACTTGTGTTGCTAATAAATTTTTTAAATAGTTCTTAAGGTCGACAATCCTCTTGTTTTGACAAACTTAATTTGAGTGTCTTGACTTCGATAAAGAGTTATATTTATCTTGAATTTTCCTTCATTCTACCCTCTACCCATTTCATTTACCCCCTTGATAGACAAATTATGATTCCAAATTTGTTTTCCCGTCTTTAATTCCTTCATCTCTTAAAAACATGCTAGCACTATTTTGTTTCAGTTTTATCTATCCTTAGAAGTGCAACAACATTTTTGAGCAACTATGGATTACTTTTTTTTTACCATAAACTTACATTTCTAGACTTAATTTACTTTCCTTTTATCATTTATCATGATTTTGTTGTCTTACTATTTGGCCACCTAAGTTCATACCCTTTTTCCATTATTGAATGAGATGTGTATTATTACTGCTCACTCGTTAATGTTTTTTTCCCTTTTATACACCTTTTTCCATTTTTGAGTGAGATGTGGATTATTACTGCTCACTCATCAATGTTGTTTTACCATTTTGCCTTTATAATTAGTCTTTTCACCATTTATTTTATTTTTGTTATACCATCTTATTTTACATGTATCCTTGGTTTGATTTGGTGAGTTTGCCTTTTTTACTTTAGGATGGCTTTTTTAAGTTTTTCGATCTTTAGTAGCCTTGGATTTTTTTTTACTTGATTTAATCTTATTTTTTTGACTTAGTAATTTGATATAACATACCTCATGTCACCAATCTTACCAAATTCCCAAATATATCATATCCTCATACCACCAATTATCTTGGCTTTTCTTGCATTTGTTTGTTTTTTCTCCTTAGTTTTGTATTCTTGGGTTTGTCAAAAATAGTCTTTGTGTCCTACACAATCAAAAATTAAAAAAAAAAATTAACAATCATCCTATGATAAATGTAATTCAAATCCTGCATTAGTTTTCCTTTTTATTCATTTATTTTTTATATTATTTTCCATTTTTATCATTTATTTTAATTATTTTATGCTTTTTAAAATGTGACAACTTTTTTTTAGCATCAGGATTGTATGTGTACTTATGTTCTTTCTTGAAGCACCATCCCCTATTACACTTTAGTGACATGTAATGAGCTTTGAGTGGGGCATATATATACACATAATATTTTTAAATTTTATCAAATATTGATGATTTACATCTTTCAAGAACCCATCGTGACTCAATCTCTCTAATTGCATGCCTTAAGGGGTACACTGGGAAAGGGGTGGGCAAACCTTTGGTTCTTTGTAGGATTTTTTTCCCTTATTGCCTCATTATTACCAATCCATTCATCTCCTACAACCTTTACATAAGCTATTCCTCCTCCCTTGCACATTCCTCTAGTATTTTCATCTTTCTATCCTTCTTCTCCTTCCTTGGTACCTTTTTGGCATGCTCATCAAACTAGGTCAACCTAGTCAACCTAGTGTAGTTTAGGGTCACTTTAGCTCTTTAGGTTTGTTAGCCTTTTGACCAACCTAGCATAGAATTTAGACATGAGCCCCAAAATGTGTTAGGTTTATTAGATCAACCTAACATAGCCAACATTCCCAAATGATTTTAGGGTGAGATACTCTTATATATACAAGGTCATTTCGATCATTATTTTAAGATATAATAAAGAGTTATTATTTGTTTGTGATTTTTCACAATCTAATCTTCTACCATTCTACTTAAGGAGTCTTAGCTTAGGTTTCTTATCTTGGAGAATCTAATCTTGTGGATAGGTCTTAGATGCTTTGGCCTAAAAAAGTGATCCTTACAAACCACAACAACCTCTTACAAAGCCCCATTGACCAAGGGAGAAATTGAATCATGATGGGTTCACATTTAGGTAAGTACATTCTAACTTTATTCTCCTCTCTTTTAGTAGATATAATTAGCATAAGTGTTGGCTCGAATAATATTACTCTTCATATTCTATGTATTAGGTTGTTACTCATACTTACTTTATTTGAAGTTCCCTATACATATTTGATTTGCTTTGCATCTAACCCCTTGCATTGTACCATAAGCTTTGGTGGACACTAAATTAGTTTAATTTTCATGTTATTAGAATATTTTACTCTCTTGTTTGTTAGCATAAGTGAAATATCAAATCATATGACTCTTTTAGGGTTGTGGTGTGATTGTGTTAGACTTTAAGCCTTAAAACCCTTCTTAGCATGATACAGTGTGACAAGTGATACAAGTGATCCCCTAATTAGGTCTAGTGGATCCCCATATTGGTCATGCTCCTACTTAACAAGTGTATACCCAATCAAAAGTGTAGGTGTGCTTTATTTTATCTAATTTAGGATTAATTAATGTACATCATACAATTCCAATTACATACAGAATTTATGGTAGCCTATAGAAAATAATTTAGAGAAGAGATAGATCTCTATCTATCAATAGATAATGAAGGTAGGATCTTCAAAGACACCAATCTAGATACTACAACCCTCAATATTGGCAACAAGAACTGGTCTAAACTTTTATTCACCATGGATGAATTACAACCCATCACCAAAGAAGAAAAGAGGATTTATAGTATCAATAAAAAATACTATGACCTAGTCATTGTTCAAATGGCTAACCTTCACTGTCACTACCAAGCCTAGGGTACTTCATTATATATATATATCCCTACTTCTATCTTTATTGATTTTAGGATAGATAATGACTGGATCATCCATGAAAGGACCTCAAATAAGGTTGCATACATCTCATTTTTAGCCTTTGAAACATACTACAAGCTTCCCAAGCCCCATGTAGACTTGCCCCAAATTAAAGAGTGGACCAGTAAGCATAGTTTGGAAACCATACTCTGACCATGGTTACTCTAAGGGAACCATGTGTTCAAGGACCTTAAAGGAAGAATTCCCATTTTACAATTTATAGAGGTAGTTAGGGTAATCATGACCCTATTAAACCAAGTGTCAAAAGCCCCTTCCCCCACATGTAAATGCGACCTAGGTTTCATATGCATACTTCATGATTGAAGAAAAACTCACCCCTATTGGAGAGATAATTAGTATTCACCTAGGGTGCCAATTTGTTGTCATTAAGAAGAAAACTAGTAAGAAATATACATGATGTCATATTTAATTGACACCCTACTTACTTCCATCAACTTCCCTAGCATCAAGAACTAGTCTCCACAAGGTCAAACCACTATTTCCCAACATTACTCCAAATTGCACATCTTTAAGTACAAGAACCATATGAAATTTATATATGACTATCTACCTAGCCATATTGGAAGCTATTATAGGTTTTCTCATGCTTAGATTCCATCTACTTATCAATAAATATGTAGATATGATGAGTGACATATGGTTCTATCCAGACTACATAGTTATCAAGATTAAGGGAGTCATGTCCTCACCATATAGATTGCCTATGTATATATCGAGCAAGCTCGCTAAGCAATAAATTGCTTCCTAACTCATCAATTGATTTAATGTAATTTTTAAGGAGAAGAGTAAGGGTCTTCTCCATCCCTTCCCTCTAATTATTAGAAGGACCATGTTGAAAGATTGGAAATAGGTAGAAACCATGTCCAAACATAAGGACTCATTTGGGTTTCAATTTGATAAACTCAAAATGTGGGACCCCAAGAACATAATAAGTGATCATTTGAATGATAAGAAGCTACCCAAACCTATGTATATGCATCAAATTAATGTTCATGACACTATTTACATTAAGCAAAGAACTATAAAGAATTGTTAGCCAAGATTAAAGGGCATAACATTAAGTTGGAGCATAGGTTGACAAAAGATTATAAACCAATAAGAGAGGCATGAAAAATTCATCCTCTCCAATATCACTTACTACTTGGACCATTTGGGACATCTTAGGAAAAACTTGAAGTGGAGTAGCCATAACCTCAAGGGAAAATTAAGCAAAGGTAAGATGAACAAGGCCATGGTAAGGAGAATCTAGAAGAGAGACTTAGAGAGAGACCCTCATCCTCAACCTTGTCACAAAGGCCACCTTCCTCAATTGAACATATAAATATGATTGCCTTAGAACTAGATGAGACACTTGAGGGTACCCTCAAGGAACTTGTAGAGGCATATGGCACAAATGAAGAAGGGGAATAGATTGAAGAAACTCAAATCCAAGCAAGGGAGCCTAAAGAAGAGAAAGGAAAAGAGGTTACTCTTGATTTAGCCCTGGTGGTTCCTAAGGAGAATAGGAAGGTAGAAATGGCATTGGTCCCTATTGAAACCAAAAGACCAAGGTTGACTCTCACACATTCTACTAGTGAGATTAACCTATTCAGTGACAAATTCCCCATTCATGGAACAATCATCCCTAATTGGTTTATTTATGGGAAACTATAGAAGATCCCTTCTCTCTCCTATTTATGGGCACTCATAAAGGTTTTCAACATAGACATACATGAAGATATCAAGCTATGGATCAGGGTTATAATGAAGGAACATTAAGAAATAAGAATTATGTTCCCTCTAAGACCAGAGATCAAGAAAATAGATGCTTTAGGAGCATTGGGTAGCACAAGTGTAGAGGTCTTAGAGCCTCTAAAATTCATAGGGTCATCCACCACCATGAATTTTAATCTAAATATAGCTGGATTGGAAAGGGTCACCAATAAGAAAGCCATGGTTGGAGCTAAGGAATTCACTTTATAAAATGTTGAGGCCTTTATAGTTCTAACCCTGTTAGGAGGTAAATAACTTTGTGAAGATTATATCCATGAGGAGGATGTTGAGAGATTGATTGAGGCTCAATTAGCTCAAGCAAAGGCTAGGATCCAAGGGATGAAATAAAGAATCCAAAATTTGGAAAGAGAAAAGGAAAACCTAGAAACACAAGCCATTTTATTAGTACTTGATGCCATGATGGATACTTTTGAGGCCTCATGCTTTGATATGTTTAATTATTTGATTTTAATAAAGCTAAGATAGGCTACCCTAAGCCAACAAGGTGAAGCAGCCAAGGGGTTAATAATAGAATGGCAAAAAGTAGAGACCCAAGTAAGGAATCTCATTGACATTTTGATTAGGAACAAGATTCTTAAGTTCAAAACTATTAGATTAGCTCATTTAAACACAATATTAGGAATAATAGTAGACAAGGTCCAAGGTCTAAGTGCTTGGACCAGGAATTTAAATAAGGTTATGATAGATGATAAGGGATTGATCATTAGAATTGAGTAGCTCTTAATAACTATGTTGGTAAATCCTACCAATACCACCACCCTTAGAATCATTGATGAATCTAAATACAAACATTGGGCCACCTTGGTAATGTATTCATTTAGGAGCAAGAGCCAAGGACAATCTGGTAGAGATAATAGAAGAATCTTGAACATGATATTCATAGTCAAGGAGAAAATTGTAGAGGCAAGGAGCATAAAGGAAGCTATGGCCAGGGATGACAGAGACTTAGATGACTTGGCTGATCAAGAATAAGTCTACCTCATGAAGCTAGATATGGACTTGGGACTAAAGACCAACATTAGAAAGCAATGGAGCTTTTACAGAACCAATAAGGGGATCCTTTAGTAATGGACCCACCTAATAGATAATATTCATTTTGTAAAAACATTATAATATTTAGAATACAAATATTCTTTTGTAAGGCATATGCTAGTCTATTAGCATATTGCCCTTAGGTCAGTCTAATTATGAAAGACTATTGTATTTTATAACTTTCTAAGGAAGGACAACTATCCTTATCTTTTGTATGCATGTATGTTGTCACTGATTGGTGCACTACCTTATCTTTCTATAAAAGGCATATATCACCATCTTGTAAAAGGGGGAGAATTTTGAACAAATTTTGTATACTTAAATTAATTAATATAATCAAAGATTTCTACAAAGATTTTCCATATTTGATACGTCAATTGCTAATATAGCTTTTCTCTCAATTGCTAGTTCTATGTCTTGAATTTGAATAGTTTCTTTGAAGTCTAGGTTATATTTTTCTAATCACATGGTTTCATATGCCATATTAGTTGAAGGATATTAAGTTTTCTTCACTTCATTTTGATATGTATTTGGATGTGCAATGTTATTCTATTATATTAGTAAATCTTTAAAAGTAAACCTGGTTCTTACTTATGATCCCCCACATTATCCTTCAAAGTTATCCTAGTATATAGTGAAATTTGAGCTTAGGTTATTGTACATTATATATTGGTTTTAATGCATACTCAATTAAAATTGATGCTTTGTCATAATATTTGAGACTAAGATAGGCAATCACTCATTTTATTTTCTATCTTACCCTTCTCTTTGCTCCTTTTATACACCAGACAACTTTAGTTTAAACTTCATTATAAATATACATCTAGACTAATTTGTAGCTTAAGTTTAGATCATAATTCACTGAGTTAACATAGATATTCTAAAATTCACAAGGAATAGACCATGATTACTCCCAATCATCACTTATTATAAATTTTTTGGAACACTCATACATATCTCTACCGCTATTTCACCATAGGTGACATCAAGTTTCTACAACATGCTACTCATGCTCTAAATTCTTGGAATTATAAAATGAGAAGTGTTATTTGAACACTAAGAACCTTTGTGGTGCATTTAGATACATCAAAAATACTATAAAAATAGTGGGGCCATAAAATTTTTAGATAAATATAGGCCTCATGAAATATTATTTGCATAAGTAGATAGAGGAATGATTACCCTTCCTCCTATGCAGCATCATCCATCACATCATTTAAAAATAATAAGAAACAAACCATATTAAAATTATCATATAATCAATAGATATTAGGACAATCATTGTTGTACACTTAGAGATCATATCAACCAATATGTTGATAGAGGTATTATAGCATTCACACAAGGGGCATAGATATATCCTTCTCTAAAGTCTCCTAGATTACACTCCTCTATGAGTGAGTTATCCCAGGAAGTTTATTTCAAGGTTCCATTGGTTACTCATCATATGAGACATGTGGTTTCTAGGACACCTACTTATGTGAGATGTTTGGCACCATGGATTCAGTAATGAGGGTAACTAGTTCACAGAGCTCAACCTAATTATAGAAACATAGAACTCAACCACCAATTTTAGTTCAATAACTGATTAAGATACTTAGCATAGATCATAGATATATTAGAACATAGTGTCATCATGACCACCAATTAAGATATTTAGTAGAGACCACAAAGATCATAACATAGTGTCAGCATGACCATTGATTAAGATATTTTTTAGAGACCATAAAGATCAGAGCACATTTTTAACACAACCATCAATTAAGATGTTTGGTACAGATCATAAATATCAAAACACATCTTTAGTCCAATAGCCAATTAAGCTATTTACTATAGAATCTACACATTTAGCTACCAATAGTGCATGAGTAGTATCATGTCTAAATTCTAACTATACATTTATAAAACATGAATAGTATGATAGCTTGTTGACCATGCCACCAAGATTCATATAGTGCATGTCATAGTTCCATAATCTACAATTAGATATACTACGATACTTCTAAAAATAACTAAAAAATAACGTTCCTAATTTGATATACATATTTATTCAAGCATCCATATACATCTGAGAAACAAATTACCATTCCTTAGCTAAAAAAACACATGTTTATCTCAACACATGAGAAATACATACAAATAAAACACTTAATCAATCAATTAATGCCACAAATTAAAATTCCAAATAAAATAATACCCATATACCATAAATTTCATATATAACTTGAAATAATTTTTAGTACAATAATAAAAATTCACTCAATAATTAGAGCTTGGTCACTAGGACCAGCCTTCTCACCCTCACTCTTAGATACATACACACTAGAACTAAATGATCCTGCATCCCCTCTAAATATAGATCAAGACCTATGTATTCATGTTCTATCCCATAACACAAATACATTATATAGTAGCTTTATATGATCTCACTATAAAATAATGAAGTCTTCCACAATCCTACTACCTACCCCACCTAGAACATCAAGTGCAAGTATAGCTCTCCTCTGTAACTCAGCATGTGCCTCATCACTATCAATAGTTGATCATCTATATGCAATTATTGAAATGGACACATGATCAAAAAGGTGGGCATGAACCCTAAAACTCCTATAACCCTCTTCACTATCCCATCATCCATGACATCATCAAGGATATGTCATGTCAACTCTTGTAACACAACCTTAATAATGGTCTCCCAATACTAATCATCTCTTAGACCTATGCACATAAAATTAATGCATTAGATAGTTACTAAATTAAACCAAACATGAAAATCTATAATAATAACACACCCTCAATTACCCCAAGGGGATCCACATCCATCACATCCTACATGATAGCCTCATTTCCTGGAAATAGTGGTGGCCATCTATGCTACCTCAACCATAATATGAAGGCATCAATCACCCCTAAATCATCTGCATTATGTATATTATTGAACTCCAAATTTTGACTAGGTGTTTTGTATTTTTGGTATAAAATTGACATGGTACAAGAGGATCATGGTGTAAGAGGACCCTGATGTGGAACTAGCATGGCACATAAAGATAGTGGCATAGAACCAGCAAGGGACAAGAGGATAAAGGCATAGAATATAATAGTGTGAGAAGACCCAATCAAAGATGGAATATAACTATGGAGAACCCAAGAGCATAGGACTCAGTACAATAGTGAAAGACTTAAGGAATGTGAGGGAAGTGAGAAATGGTTAAAGAGTGATTCTCAAGGATAATCAAGAATTTAATCATCATAAGAGTTTCATATCATCCTGCTCAAATAAGGACACTTGGTATCAAATATATAACATCAAACAAGAATATAGGGGGAACAAAGGCCTAGGTCCTTTGGAGAAAACAAGTGACTTCCATGACTCTTAGTCTACTAGAGATCATTGGCTAGTCACCCATTTGTCATTTACTTATGTAACTACTTGGTTAGGGAAAAACAAGTAGAAATACCCCTTTGTATAGATATGTAAGGTGAATAATAATGGATAATAATGTCACAACTTTTTATAATAAATAATTATGGAAATTATAATTAGTTCTAGTGTTATGATACAGATAATTGATATTAAAACATTAAAAATGGGTTTGCATCGAGTAATATGTGGATTATAATCCACTATGATATTTATAGAGTATACATTATATGTTTTTATGTAAAAAATGCATTGAACTTCATGAAATTTATCTTCATGTTATTTTTTGTTTTGATTAATGATACTAGGTCCACAGTCATATATTTGTTTTTCTGTGTAATCTCTAACTAGATATATGAATAAACTCAAGCTTATGAAAAGTAACTATGTAACATAACCCATGGGGACTAGTTTCATGCTACATGTTTCAAGTGAGTACACAATAGCTTAGTCTTGAATGAAAAGCTAATGCATAAGCTTGTTTAGACTAGAAACTCCAGTGCCTTAAGTAAACATGATAGATAAAATAACCCAACAATTTGGCTTAGTTGTTGGGACCCTTATCACTTGCTACATAGTAATGGAAGATGCTTGAATGTTTATCCCTTGAAAATATTGAATAATGGATTACCAAGGTAAAGGATAATTTTGTGGTTACCTATCTTGAACCAAGAATTTTTGCATGTGTATGTGGGGAACAAAATCTCAATATCTCATTATATGAAACCTTTTTTATTGAAGTCCCTATTCATTTGTATGTTTGGTTCTTCGCCTATGCTCAAGGTCGATCATAAAATTTTGGGAGGAGTCAATCTTGGATGATAAAATGTCAAAGGGGTTTAGAATGACTAGGAATCCCATGGACATGGGTTGTTAATACCTAGTGGAGAGGAGTGTTGAATAGATACATCTTGGAATATGTTTTAACCACTTACACATGTCTTGAAGAAGCCAAGTTCTAATTTCTCAGAGAACCACATGGTTAGTATATTATACATTTCCCACTAGAAGTGAAAAAGTTATTTATTGATTCTAGAATTGAAACTCTACCTATGGAAGGATAATCCCATCCTTACATGAGTCACACAGTTGGAAGGGGAATGTAGAGGTGTTAGTATTTTGTGTTTGGAATGGTAGTTAGTTAATGGGCATTATGAAAGTAGAAATATGCTAAATCTCAGTAGAGGATCATAGGTAGAGGTGGAGTAAGAAGGGAGTGAGAAACCTTAAGAAGTGATGTGAGGATCTGTAGGGAAGTGGAAATGTACAAGGTTGACTCAATCACTTTCAAACCATGCCCAATACTAATTTTATCATATGAAAGAGAAACTAGATAGATAGAAGAGATTGAAGAACCATGTTTGAACCAACTAAGCTCGCCAACCATAGTGCACACATGCTTTTGAACTAGATGAATTACTTATACATAATTGGGATATAGATAGTGTAGAGTCAGAAACTAATCCTATAAGAGAAATTATAGCTGAGCCAATTTTAACTTAGTGTGAATTAACTCTTTATTTTCTTCTTCAAGGTAATTTCATGCGCAATTTGGTATGCCTAGTGGACCTAGCATTCATAGTGGTCAGAGTATTGGTCTAAGTATTATTAATCAACCTACTACCATGCCAAATGTCATGGGTGTTTTTTATGGAGGTGTTGGAGGTGGACTAGGAGGTGGTACAGGAGGAAGTGGTTGACTTCCACATTAAATAATAGGACCTATGGGTTCTCAACAACCACCAACACAAGTACCTTAACTACCAATGGTGTATTATGAAATGACTCTTCATTTACCCAAATATCAGGGCATGCAGAATGTTGTGGAGCATATTCATAAGTGTGAACTCATTTGGAGGGCATGTGGCATAAATTATTTTGAATGAAAGGCCACACAATTTGAAACCACACTTTTAGAAAGAGCACATAAGTGGTATAGGAAGTTTAACCCTCAAAAAATAGTAATTGACTATGATCAATTCAAGATAGAATTTCTTTAGGAATTTGATATTCTTGAATTTGAGTAATAAAGTATTGCCACACTAAAACATATAAAACAAGAGCTCACTAAAAGTGTATAAGAGTATGATGCATGGTTCAAAACCCTCTTGTCAAAGATTTTATTTGAAATTAATTATACTCAACATGCCCAATGGTTCATGGGAGTTTTTTACTTATCTTTAGATAAAAATGATCTCAAAAGCTCTTTACCAGCTTGCACAAAGCCATAGAAGCTGCCCTCCGTGTTGAAGCTATTGGTAGCATTGACATTAGATTTAATCATTTTATGGAAGCTCAAATAGCTTAAATGGCATCATAATTAGAGAATCTAATTGTAAATAATGTGTATGACACTCATAATAGTCTTTGGTGTATCGATTATGAATTTAAAGGTCATAATAGAAGTAACTACCCATGCAAAAACATTCATGTTATACTAAAGCAGCCATGTGAAATTTTCTATGAAGAGCATGATGTACACTTTCATCCATTCTTACAATGGGATACACATTCTAAAGTGTCTAAATATTGTAATATATTTGATTTCTACACCTATGACATAAATTATTGCCAACTAATTAGTGATATACATGAGGCATGAGCACATAGTACACTTCAAACCTCTATCCACAACAATCAAGATAATGGTGGATATCATGGATGAGGTTGAGGATGAGGATGAGGAGGTGGAAATTTTCCACCAAGAACATGTTATAAGTGTGGATCTCTAGATCATTATTAGTGAAATTATCCAATCTATACAACATGTGATTTTTGTAAAAATGAGAATTGATTGGAAGAATGTATTGACCTATACACAGCCATCACTAAGAAAATAAATAAAAAAGGTTTTGGTATGATTTTCATTGAGAAACCTCACTATTAATCATGCTCTATCACCCTAAAATCCCAATAGGTTAATATCACTACACGTAGTGGTAGATAATCTTAGTATACATATATTCCCCATGTTAAGAAGATACATCGTAAAGAGCCTCATGCAAGGAAATATCTTGATGCCCAAAAACAAAAAGTTGTGCTCTAAGATAATATGATGTTGGTATGAGAACTACAAGGGGAAATTTAGTTTCTTAAGGACCAAGAAGCATCATAATGTACTAATCTACAAAAGGCTATAGAACCGTAAAATGTGGCACGAGATGATTTTCAAGAGATTTGAAAGCATATATTAGATGAAGACATTATCCCATTATTGAGTAATTAGCTTAAAATTTAGGTTAAAAAACCAACTAATGATCAACCTTAATTACTTTGGCTAGCTGAAGATCATCGATTGAATCATGCTCAATGACAAAGTCCTCTTGTTCCTCCTAGCCCTCAAGAGGACAACGAAATACTAGTGAATGTTACCATTGATAGTTGGGTGATTCAAGATATTTTAGTCAACATTGGAAATAAGATTAACATCCTCAAAAAATGTGCATGGAAAAAAATGGCTAACCCAACATTACAACCATCACCTCATATGTTGTTTATGGCTAATAAAACATGTGCTCTACCAATTAGCATTCTTAAGAATACAATAGTTGATATCCTTGTGGTACCTTTCAAATCTGATTTTGAAGTTCTTGATTTGGATAAAGGTGATGATTTTATAGCTATATATTGGATTATCTACTAAGGGGGGCATGAATTACTTGATTAATAATATCTTATTCAATTCTATTCATCATTCCATGAAGCATTCATTCACATAAAAGATCAATGCATAAGTAAATAAATACATAAGCATATCATGAGAGAATAGTAAATATATGTTGGAAATAATATTGGGGGATAAAACTGACTAAACTATACACATGTACTATAGTCCCATAATGTCAAAATCCAATTTTTAGTGCAGCACCAACCCCAATCTAGATAAGCACCAACTTAACTAGTCTTCTGCAAGCTCTATATTGCAAGGAGGCTCCAACACCCTAGGTAACACAGCACTAAACAAGTCACATATGATATTTTATCACCTTATAACATCTATTTATAACTAAATTATATATGACAACCTTATTTTTCACTCTTTCCCTTCAATCTTGCTCAAATAGCCTCTTAGGCCTTTTCACTCAAATAGCCCTCACATTGGAAGAATCAAGACAAATGACCTTGCTTAACACCTATATAAAAATAGTTATATACTCATGAAATTTTCATATAAACTCTATGATGATCCTCAATCCCTTAACATATTCTCCAAAACACTATTTCCTTCGCACAATAACTCTATATCTCAACTAGTCAATTTAGGCCTAGTAAGCCTTCTTAAGTACTTAACCCTTATTCTCACCCATCTTAGTCACCCATGAAAATTTATATACATGAAATACCTTGGAATATATTAATATATAATTTTAAAATATGAAACAAACATTTCATTATTTGGTCATATTCCATAAGGACCAAATCCATAATTAGGCCTAATGGAGACCTAATGCAATTAGGTATGTCCTATCCACACGTTACCATTCTGACCATTAGGAACACTTATTATCTCCAAAAATGGATGAAAAACTTCATAAATGACTAAAATATAACCCTAATAATTTCACCTTGATTCCATAACTCAATTTGGCCCATTTCATTACTTGGACCTACCATTAGGTCTCCTTGCCAATAGGCCTTCTCACTACCTATAAGTTTGTCTTGTAAATTTGAGTTTTAGACACAACTTTTCCACATAACCCATGAATAAATTCATAATAATAGGATCATATTTACTTAAAAAACTTACCAAAATTATTTTTTCTCCATCACATAGTCCAAAAGGCTTCAACAACACTCATGTAGATGACTTGCTCAGAAACATCAAACACTATCAACACATATTCAAATCATTTGACTCTCCAAGATTTAAAATGGACTTATAATGAGAAAAAATTCATTAAAATTATAATATTAGTCCTTTATAACAAATTAAATATATTTTTATCATTAATATTAGTGATAAATGGCTCAGGAACATCCTTTTCACATGCACACATAAAGTTGCCTATAGGACCAAAAACACAATCAAGAAAAATAACATAAAGAACACCTATGGGAACACTTATATGATATTAAAATTTATTTTTTTGAAAATTTATCATCCTTATATAATATTTTTAAATAAATACTGCATTTCCATATATCAATATTTGTCTTATAGACCAATCTCACTATGTCAATCTACACAGATTTCACTATGTCAGATAGACCAATTCGATGATAAATTTTTGCATAGGTATACGCATCATCAAAAATTATAGACAAATTTTATAGGATGGATAGGTATTTAATAAGTATCCCATGCATTAATATCCATCCCTAGTTTTTTTCAACCAATCCCTAATCTCATTCTCGCCTAGTTTTCTCATTATTATGCTCATTAGGCCAGTTTAGCGATAGGCTAACTTCCATGATCAGTTTTGAAATTTTTTGGTCAAAAACCTGATCATAAACTTTAATTATCATAAAAAATAAGTCTTTCACATCATCCTCCATCCACTTTCATGCTTTGACCTAGGCAACCCTACTTATATCATTAAAAATCCTAAAATAAGGGTTTTCCTCTATCTTTCACTCACTGTTAGGACAAACAAAAACCAGTTGAGGAAAAATTAAAGAGTAATTTACATGTTAAAACACCAAAATAGGTAAATTTTAACATTATTATCCATAACCAATTAGATATTTCTCATCATGTCATTATAATGGTTTTGAGAGGGTTTTGATTACCTTACCTTCTTAGCAATCATTCATAAAGGTTTGTCCCTCAAATCCAAAAAAAATTACCATAAAATCAATTAAGTGACATTAATTAAATACCATTAAGTTATCATGATCTCATGCAAATGTTTCACATAAAAAAAATCATGAGAAACATTTTCTCAGGTTTGCAACACCCTATTCTATGCACATAGTCATCCTTACCACCAAAATTATTGATTTCTCATCTAGGATATGACTTAAAACTTGTTCAAAATTTTTATAATAATCCCTCACACTAATTTAAATTCTATAAATATATTTTACACCTTTGTAAATGATCTTTACCCCTCATTATGCCACTAAAGGTCAATTCGCATATTAGGCCTTATACTATCAATCCTATCTAGGTTATGAATGCAACATAAAACCTCTTAAACTATTCTTAAAACTTTATACCCATATTAAAAAACATCATAACATGCTCTCACACTACCAACCTTCCTTATATAGGTCTCCAATGGCTCAACTCATCATGCTACTAGGCCTATTCCCCTCAAATAAGGCTTCAAGAACACAACATTAAGAACAACAAAGATAACACAAAATGACATTAATGACACTTTCATAACATAAATGAAAACTTCATGCATAACATGTAACACATTCCTAATAATCTTCCCCTTTTTCATTGATGGAAATAACTTGTTGATGAAATCTACTCAAAGAGATATCTCTTAATGGGATATAACTTCCTAATGCAGATCAATCTCCCCCTTTGACATTAATGACAAAGCATTTACCTGAAATAACTTAAAATCTTCCATTTCAAACTTATTTAACATCTCTTTTATATATTTGACTTGTGAAATAAACATACCTTTTTTAGTTTGACTAATTTTAAGTCTAATAAATAAGGACAGTTCTCAAGCATAGACATTTGAAATTCTAACTTCATCACCTCTATAAAGCCCTTGGTCATGTTTTCATTAGATCTACTAAAGGTAATATCATCCACATAGACTACAACTATAACCTTATAATCATTTTTAGTTTTGAAATATAGGTTGATATCTGTAACTCCTCTCTTGAATCCTTCATCCAAAACATATTTATCAAGTCTAGCATTCCAAGATCTAGGGGTTTTTTTAAACCATAAAGGGCCTTCTTCAACCTGTAAACATAATCCTTGTTATTATTCAATAAAAAATCCTTGGGTTATTCAATGTATACCTCTTCTTATAAGTTCCCATTTAGGAATGATGACTTAACATCTATCTAGTATATTTTGAATCCTTTGAAACCTGGATAGGCAATAAACATCCTAATGTCCTCTAAACTTACTATAGGATAAAAGGTTTCTTAAAATTCCAGTCATTATACTTGAGCATATAGTTTTCACACAAGTTTATATTTGTTTCTAGTGACCTCTCCAATCTCATTTAACTTGTTCCTAAAAACCCATTTGGTAACAATGATGTTTGTATCTTTATGTCTAGGTACTAACTCCCAGGTTTCACTCTTATCAATTTGATTTAGTTCCTCTTTAATTATCTCTAACCAAAACTCATCTTTACTAGATTGAAAAAAAAAATAAAGTTCAATTTTTGAAATTAAGGTAGTATTTTCTTGATTATCATCACTTACCATTCTTCTCCTTGTTTTTATACCTGCACTTTTGTTTTTAATGATTTGAGATTCAAGGTGATCCTTTTGAATTTTCCTAGGACATTTTGAGTCATTTATTTCCTCATTCTCTTCTTTATCCTCATCTATATCTATTTATCCTTCATCATTATTTGACTAAGTATGTGGATTCTTTGTCTCATCAAACTTCACATTTGTGTTCTCCACTATCTTTTACAATAGTTTATTATAACATCTATAGGCAACACTTACTGATGAATATCCTATGAATAAACCTTCATCATATATTGAGTCAAATTTTCCTAGGTCCTCATCATCTCTCTTAATATATCACTTACTCCCAAAAAATTTGAAACATTCAAAATTTTTAGGTTTGCCATTCCATAATTCATATGGAGTCTTGTCACCATTGATCCTAATCTAACCTCTATTCAAAGTGTAGATTGTAATACTAATAAACTCTCTCTAATAACCATCTAATAGCTTGGATTAATTCAACATTATTCTTTCCATCTCTTGGAATATTTTATTCTTTCTCTCAACCACTCCATTCTATTGAGGTATTCTTGAAGCTAAGAATTGTCTACTTATTCTATTGACCTCACAAAATTCATCAAACTCATTTGACTAAAACTCTCTTATTTTCTCATACCTAAGACACTTAATTTTTAAATTCATTTCATTTTCAACCAAATATTTTAAATTCTTAAACTTGCCTAGAGATTCTAACTTCTCTTTTAAGAATGATACCCAAGTCATCCTTGTGAAGCCATCTATAAGTAACATGAATTAGTTACCTCCTTGAATACTTTGAATATTATAGGTCCACATAGATTAGTATGGATTAGTTTTAAAGGTCTAATGGTAGAATATTCTTTACATTTAAATCTTTTCCTAATTTTCTTACCATGTTAACATTCCTTAAAAAGAGCATTTATAGGTTTAGAGATTTTGGGCAGATTCTTCATAGATCCTTTGGAGATGATATTGACAAGATTGTCAAAGTTCATATAACCTACCTTATATTCTATAGCCAACTCTCATCTACCTTTCTCATGAAACAAATTCCTTTTATGCTTTCATTTAGTACATAGAGATTTTTTTTTCAATTTTCTTGGCTTTGTAAATCAATCTTCCTAATTTGTCTCTTCTAATCTCACATCCATCTTCATGAAATGTTAGAGAATGACCATGGGTGCACATTTGGCTCACACTTAGCAAGTTGTGTTTCAATCCATCTATATATAGCACATTTTTTATTTTGGTCTTCCCATTTTCCAAGCTCAAAGAACCTTTCCTAACTATGTTATAAGATGTGTTATCCCAAAACCTTATTAAACCAATGGAAATTTTATTCAAGGTGATGAACTTGATTTTATATCTTGTCATATAACTTGAACAACCACTATCTATATACTATTTCAAATCTTCATTTTGAGTGTGGAAAGTAGTTTGGGCTATCATATATTCTTCTCCTCTATCTTTCTATTTCTTTTGTATAGGATCTTCTTTCTTGATCCATTCTCTAGTCTCATGAATCCATAACCTCTTAGCATGATTATTTTTCTTGATATACTTTGTCTTACATTATCTTTCAATGTGTCCTCTTGAGTAGCAATGGTAACAAATAAATCTTCTTTTCAATCTATATTTAAAACCTTTATGACCAAATTTACCACAAAATAAACAATGACTAATGAAGGAGTCCATAAACTATGATTGCTTGACCTTATTTGAACTTTAATGAAAATAAGATGATGCATTGTTACCTTTGATGTCACTTGATGGAGAAGGGACCTTCTTGACTTGATGATAATTAACTTCAAGTTTGGTAGCTTCTGCATAGATCTTAATTTTACCATTTTCATTACTTCTTGAATGATTAATTTCTATTTGAGCCTAACATTTATTTAAATCATTTTGTTCTTCTCTGAAGCCAAGACCTCTCATGTCCTACAAGGATATTTTCTTATCCAAGATATTGTTAAGCTTTCCATTACTTTATTCATACTTTTGATAAGTATTTATTTTGATATCATCTTGTTCAATGTGTGCCTCTAAATATTCTTCAATCTGATCCTTTATTTTTTAACAATATTCACAAGTTGTTTCACTGACTATGGGTAGGTTCTCATTGCAGTCAGAGAAAGTAATTTCATTGCCAAGATCAATATCTATGTTCAAAAGATCTCCCTTAGACTATTATGTCTATTCAAGGGTCCAAGATCTGATACCAAATGTTTTAAGTAGATACTAATATGGGGGTGAAATAATTTCTTAACAATATCTTATTCAAATCCATTCATCATTTCATGAAGCATTCATTTACAGAAAAGATCAATGCATAAGTAAACAACTACACAAGCATATCATGAGAGAACATAAAAGATATGTGTTAAATCCTCTTGGGTGTAAAACCCATTGAACCATGAACATGTAATAAAATAATATAATTTTAATATCTAAGTTTTACTAAATAACTAACTTCACAAGGAGCTCCAACCCCAATCTAGATAAGCACCACCTTAACTAGTCTTATGTAAGCTATATATTTTACAAGGAGACTTCAACCCCTATGTAACTTAGCATAAAAAAAGTCACCTATGATCTCTAATCACTTATAAAATCTTTTACTAACTCAATTCAAGATGAAAACCTTATTTTTCACTCTTTTCCCTTTAATCTCAATCAAACAACCTCTTAGGCCTTCTCGCTCAAATAACCCTCTCTTTGGTAGAATTAGGTCAAATAAAATTTCTCAAAACCTATAGAAAAATATTTAGATACTCATGTAATTTTAATTTAAACTCTTTTATGATTTTAAATCCCTTAACCTATTAACCAAAACACTATTTCCTTCACTTAATAGCTCAATATTTCAACTAGTCAATTTAGGCCTATTAAGCCTTCCTAAGTACTTAACCCTTGCTCTCACCCATATTATTCAACCATAAACCTTTCCATACATTAAATATATTTTTAATAGATTACCATACACATTTAAAATATTAAATAAATATTACATAAGTTAGTTATAGTCCATAGGGACCAAATCCATAATTAGGCCTAAATGAGACCTAATGGAATTGAGTCTATCCTATCAACACGTTACCATTATGACCCTTAAGAACACTTATTGTCTCAAAAAATATATGAATAAAATAATAAATTCCTTTAATATACCCATAATAATTTCACCTTAAGTCCCAAACTCAATTTGGCCCATTTCATTACTTGGACTTGCTAATTAGGTTTCCTTGCCAATAGGCCTTCTCACTACCTGTAAGTCTATCTTATAAATTTGAGTCATACAAAACTTTTCAACATAACCCATGCATAAAATAATATTAATAAGATCATCATTACTTTAAAAACTTCCCAAAATTATTTGGTATCCATCACATAGGCCAAAAGGCCTCAAGAACACTCTTATAGATGACTTAGAAACACCAAAAACTGTCAACACATAGTCAAAATCATTTGAATCTCTAAACTTGAACATGGACTTATAATAAGAAAAAATTCATTCACATGATCTTATTAATCCTTTATAATATCTCTAATATATTTGGATCATTCATCTTAGTGATAAATGGCTCAGGAACTATTAGGCCCATATTTTGGTAAGTATGGGATTCATGATAACACAACAAACACATCGATATAAATCAATCACTGGACATGATGATTTATATCTTGGAATCTTGGCACCATCTAGAGGAATCAACACTTATCTCATACCATCTAGTAGGTATATAACCATTTTTATGATTCTTAGGACATATTCTAGGTTGGGTGATACATGGAGATTGCAATGCAAATCTCACAAGGTGATGGAGTCAGTAGAATTATCATCAAGGCTCTAGCTTGGTACTTCACATACACAATCCACCCTAGAATAAGTATTCCTATAGAGATATAAAAATATTTCAAACCATTGAGAAAAGTATGATGTAAAATTGATGCATTGAAGCTTTGGATTATTGGTTTTGTATGTTCTATAATGACCACTATTAGACTTAGGACTAGCTCAAATGTTATGAAGGCTTTATTTGTGTATGCCCAAGCTCGCCTATGAGCCTCTAGATAGTTAAGTAGATTGAGTGAAGTATTTAATCTATTTATAGTGTTATGAACTCTATTTTATATGAACTTTGATTAATGAATAATGGTTGTAGTAAAACATAGTGTTTATGGTTTGAGTGTCTTTCACTTTGTTATTGAATTATGTAATGGCTATAATGGTGTAAGTTCCATACATTTACATTAAGAATGTTATTTGAAATCTTATAGCTTATGTCATTAATAGCATCCCTATGTTAAATGATGATGTCATTATATCTTTTATATCGACTAAGTGTAGAGAAAACTTGCACCAAATGTCCCTATCCTTGCTAAAGTGTGATCCTGGTATGAGTGCTTAAAGTAAGAGCAATCCCTTAACTATTCAAATCACCTGAATGATGCTAGAACTAGTCCCAAAAATGGGATTTTGCCTATATACCCCCAATCCTAGTCCATGAAATACATGTACCAAGGGATATACTTAAGCCTTATTTGAAATGACCAAGTCCTATATCTGATGCCTTGTGCCATGGCACAACTAACCCAATATGAGCCCCAGTTCTTTCCCTCTTACACCTCTAGTGAGTGCATAAGACCTATGCCTTATGTGAATTTATGTTAGTGTATTCAAGTGTAAAATGTTAAGTGTAGAAATAATATCCCATGTTTATACTTAGTTGTAAGAAGTCAATAACTGACTAAGACAATAAAATGAATGCCTCACTTTTCTACAACATTTTAGTTCTATTGTTGGGACCCATGTTGAATTTTGTTGTTGTAATGGTATGATATAAATATAATATAACCTATTGTAGAGTTTTCAATGATGTCATGGTGAATTCATGGAGGTGTCCTAGTGAGTGGATAAAGTGCCTTGATAGTCTAAGTAATATTGACAAAGTGTGAAATGTGATTATCCTAGTATACTTGAAGGAGTATTGGTTGATATTCAGTTTTAACATGGTTTGAGATGAGTAGGTATGATTCTAAAGTATTGAGAATGTGTAAAAGGTCCCATAATAAGTTTTCTATGCTTTGAGTGCTTGTGTGCATGAGTGGATTTCATTTGGTTATCCATATCTTTAATCTAAACATTTTGGGTCTAGTGGTAAAAAATCTAAGTAGGTAGTTTGCTAATGTCATAATTGCCAATGTGGATGAATCAGGGGGAGTTGGTCATATTGTTGTGATAACATTAGTCCCTATTTTCTATGTGATAAATCTCAAGTCATGAAATGAAGTGTACTCAAAGAGATGTGAGTGAAAAGCTGGTTTTTTAGGTATTTTGACAATGTTTTCTATGTATAAATAGAGCCAAGTAAGTAAGCATGTTGATAATGTCCAAACTCACACACATGAAGGTATTAGGAACAAATGGTCATATGGGTTTTTTAAATATTATTCCTAGTTTCTATGTGCTAAGTTTTAGGTCATGTGACTATTCACAACAAAATATATGCAAGTTCAAATTTGGGCTTCTAAACAGTTTAACAATGCTTCCCATAGCCAAATTTGCATGTGTTAAGAAAAGCTGAGTAGGCATTTTGATGTAGTCATATCTTGCACATGTGGAAATTTCAAAACATATTAATAATATGGGTTTTTTCAGTTTTGTGCCTATTTGATATGCAATAATTTTCAAATCATGCGATGATGCACATCAAAATCTATGTGAGTGCAAAGTTGGCCTTTCTAAACAATTCTTGACATAGTTGGCTTTGTGGGAGATAAATCTAAGGAGATATTTTAATGAAATTATATCTCATATATGTGATGGTTCCAAGATAATATTGGCACATTTTTTTATTATCCTATGTGAGGATATCATATGGTCTAAATTTTAGAACATGCGCTTGAGTGAAGCAAAAGATATGGAGGTACAAAGTTGACCTTACAAATAGACTGCAAAGGTTCCCATACTTAGTCAATTTTGTACAAGGTAAAGTTTGAGAAACCCATAAAGATATAAAAATATTTAATTTTCTCCAAGATGTTATTAATTATTGATATTAGTACAATTGAATGATGTTTAATGTTGAGCAAAGGTAAAGAATAAGGATTGAATGGTTCACATGTATTCATACAAATTGATCTAATGGTGTGAGTGGAGTCAAAGTGGTCAAAGTGATAGTAGTTGAATGGAATTAAAGGCTTAGATTCATAAAATAATATAAATGGTGCATCATTGATATATGTAGTGAGGACATGACATGATAGCATTATGTCCAAGGTTTAACTATGACCGTTGGCATTTGAATATTTAAATTTTGTAAAGGGAAAAACTAGTGCTCAATATTTTGTCCATAAACTTTGATCCAAGATGAATTCAAAGGTGATATAATAAATAAATTTGAAGAGGACTAAAATTCACATCTATGAATATAGATTTGAATATCTGAAGGTCTATATAGTCAAAGATATTGAGGTTTAAAGTTGAATATGTGTTCATGCTTATTCTGCAAGTAACCCAAGAAGGGTAATTAAGTTTTTCATGATGGTATTTCAATTTTGTGAGATGATATAGATTTTGGAGAGTATTATCTATTCCATGAGTATGGTTTGTATTGTATTTATAAGTTTTACCAATTGATATTCTATATTAACAAATACATATAAGTTGATTGTGTTTATTGAATGCACTAGCAGTTTGAGTGACCATCTTACAGAGGTAAGTTGAAGGTGTTATGAGAAGATTTGAAGAAGAAAATAATAATTTATATGTTATATAAGTCTCTAAGACTTATTATAAGTAATTTTTTGTCATGTTATGCCCTTGATAAGATATAGAGAGTCAAAATAGCTTGATTGTATATGACCAGTCTGAGTGGTCATTTTGTGTATATTTTTTTGAGTGCTTAGAACATGTGTTGATGTGTATAAAGTGAATGATGGTATATATAATGTCATTAATGGATAAATCATGTGATTTAATCATATGGCTATGTTAAATATTTTATTATTTGGTTTATAATTTTGAGACTATGGTTTTTATGTCTGAAGACATGAAGAGTGAGGAGACCTAATTAGTAGGTCCAAGTGTCGAGTTGGTGTTACAAATGGCATGAACTCATGTGGGAGTGAGAAAGGGGATATTTTATATATGTTTTATATTTTTTAAGAATTGGTAAATAATGAATTTGGTCCAAATAGTCTCACATGTAACATGTGAATATGAAGGCCTAACGGTTTTAGGTCTCACCAAGACCTAATGGTGGTTTGGGGGTAATGAGGTATTGGTAGACCTATGGCATATGTGGTTATTACATGTAAAATGTATGAGGACATATTTTAAATGTGTTACAAGTGTGGTAAGCATCTTTGCCAACCAATATGAGTTATACCAAGAGCATGGTATAAGTACAAGGCCTATTTGGCCTATTTATTCTAGTTGTTGGTGTGTTGAGTCAAGCAAAGGAGAGAACCTTTGAAAGAGAAGTCCAAGTTAGTGAGGACTAGAAGAGAGTGAAGAGGATAATACATGATTATCTGAGAAAGGTTTTTAAGGTGGTCACATAATTCATTATACCTAATAAGCTTAGAAGAGGTAGAATGAGTGAGTATGCTCAAGAGGTTACTTGAGAGAGTGTGTATGGTGAGCAAAGGCAAGGTGAAGGCTAAATGTGCCCAATGTATGGGTTGAAGAGAAAATCTAGTTGATGATGGTGTGTATGACCTATAATTAATATTTATGATGTCATAATAGAGATCTTATAGGTGTAAAGTGTGAGTGAGTGAAGAGTTGAAGAGTGGGGTTAGTTGGGATATGTAATGTGTCCTAATTGATATTTACGTGTTAGTTCAAGTATGTAATGTGATTTTTCTAATATGGAGAGTTATGTGAAAGAGTGAAGGTGAAGAGTGATAATTAAAGTTCCATTATCAAGTTTTAAATACATTAGTTCAAATTTGGAGATGTTTAAAGGTGTTGTTGTGGCAGCTCAACATCTAGGGGGTTACAGGCTCTTTGTAAAGTAAAACTTGCTAAAGGTCTAGTTATTGTGGCAACTCATCTAGAAATGTGTGGTAGCTCCTTATGGGATTGTAGTCTCACTAAAATAAGGGATGGTAGTTCCTTGATTAGTTGCATCTAGTATAAATTGGTTCTTTTTATTATAGGATAGTAGTCCAATTACATATTCTAGTGGGTTTTATTCCCCAAGAGGGTTTCCCATGTAGATATTGTGTTGATGTGATGTATGATTTTATTCATGCTTTGGATGTATGTGATTTCATGTTTATGTTGCTACATCAATTTGATGAATGATGGAATTTTTTAAAAAGTAAATGTGCATTGTTGTATATTTATTCACCCCCCTTCCCCTCTCAGTAGTTGCTTTCAATAATTGGTATCAGAGCAGGTCCTTTGGAGGAAGCTTAACAACTTGAAGGAGATTTTAAGTAGCACAAGATGGATAAGTAGTTGAAGAAATAAAATATTGAATTGAGATCAGTGGTCAAAGGTTTCAAAGAATAGATTAGTCATATTAAAGATTAAGCATGTATAATGAAGGATGACTTAGTTAAAGAAGTTAAGATGGATAAGGATACTATCCAAGTTCATAGAATTCAATTAGAGGCTACATGTTCAAGCATGATAGATAAAGGAGATGAATATGTTCAAATGAAGATTGATCTAGTTTCCTTAAAAGACGAGTATGAAAAAGTCATAATCAAGATAGGTAAGATTAAAAAAGAACAAAAGGAATCATAACAAGTCAAAGAAGATGAAAAATATATCAGTAATTTCAAGTATCAATTAAGGGAAACTAATGCAAATCTAAAGACAAGAGAAGAATAATGTAGACATCTTAAGACTCAATTAGAAGAAACAAATGTCAAAATTAGTTCAAAGAAAGGTGAGCTTGATAAGATGAAAATTTAGATAAATTTGTTAAATAATGAGCATGAACAGCTCATAGACAAGTTGAAAAAACTAATAAAGGAGCATGAGAAGCATGAGTAAGTCAAGGATAATGCAAGCTCTAAAAATAATACAACAAGGTTTGTTAGACAACCAAATGCTTCAAGGTATAATGATTTATTTTATGGTCATTATTATACATTTAATAAGTGTAGTCATTGAGTTAAGGACTATAAAAGGAATTCATTCAAGCATGAACATTGATGAAGCTATGATAGAAGGAGTTATTGGCCAAAGATTGATCATAGTTCAAAGTTATCAAAAGGTATAAATGATATTTTTTGTTTTAGTTGTCATAAGAGTGGACATATTGCTAGATTCTATCCAAATGGTATTAAGAGGTCTTCAAGGTATGTCAAATTATATAGATCTCTTATAAGGTCTAAGAAAGGACAAACTTAGGTAGTATGGAAACCAAAGGTAATCATTACCCATTCTTCTAGTCATAAGGATGATAAGAAAGTTTCTTAATAAACCTATGTTGAAAATTAGGACAAGCTCAAAGATAAAGTAGGTAAGATGGCTACAGGAGATAAGAAGAGTCAAACTATGGTATGGAAACTTGAGGTAGTAAAGACTAAGAAGACTAACCTTGTTGAGTCCAAGAGTCTTGATGGATTGTTTGCCAAGGTGGAAAAAGGATCAGTAGTGAAGGAAAGTCAAGAATTGAAGTTTTCAGCATTTCTTGAAAAATTTGAAGCAAAGCATCCATTCAAAATCAATCAAACAATGGGTTAGGATTGCAATATAGAAAAGGGTATGGAGATATGGGAATCTCTAAAATTTTGGGACTTTTAGTCTCTCCATGTCAAGGGGGTGTCTCTATATAAGTTTAAAGGAAACACTTGTCAGTCAGAAGAAGCTAGGTGGCTATTATATATTATTTGATAAGAAGGTATTACAATAAGGTAGGTTTTTGAATTCTTTTTATATATCTATTTATTGGAGAAAAGAAGCTTATGAATAATCTCAGTGATCATATCTTGAGAAGGACTTAGCTTGTTGATCATGGTTTAGATGCTCTGATATAAATGTGAGTTTCAAATATCTATCTACATATTAGTTTATGGTAGATGTCAGGTGAGCCTTTAAGATAAAGGCCTCTCTTCTAGGCTTTCATCTTAGACCTTGATAAGCCTAATAAAGGCTTGTTGAACATTTGTGTATGCCATGGAAGTTCTTAGTGTTCTGAAGATAAGGTGTTTCTATATATAAGTATTGACTATGTTTAGATAGTATTATAAGACTTATTGAATATGTCATTTTTCAGGTAAAATATGGGCTTAGGGGGAAATTTATAATTGGTCAAGTCTAGGGATCAAAGGACTGAGTAGTTAAATTTAAGAAAGAAGGTATGGAGGTTTTTGTGTGCTCATGAGTTCATCTGTCTTATTGTAAGTCAAAATTCATGATATAGGAATTCAAGGTTCCCTAAGTTATGGAAGCTCAAATATTGGTCCAAAATCATGTGATGGGTGTCTCTAGATGTGCAAGAAGTTTCATAAGTGTGCAATAACCAAAAGGATGTCTTTTTACCCTTTTTTTTTTTAGATTCTAAGGTTTCGGGATCTTATAGAAAATTGGTTTGCCTTGTGAATTGAAATTAGAGGCTTATTAATAAATTTAATGGGCCAAATGGGTTTGCAAATCATGCTTCATAGAGATTTGAAGGTTTGTGTTTTTCAAATTGTTTGTGTATTTGTCAAGATGAAGGCCTAATTGGCAAGTTAGTTATGAAAGAATTATATTGCATAGGATGAGCTATTTGTTTCAATTTGGTGTGTTTAAGGGGGTATATAAGAGTGATATGGATATGATTTTTTAGGTCTTTAAGTTGTATCTATAGAAATTTGTGGGCTCTACAAGTTCTTGGAAGGGCTATAAAGAGACTAGACAGGCCTAGTGTGAAGAAGAATTCTTTTTGCTCAATTTCTCTAAAATATCAAGGTATGTTTGTTTCAAGGTGAGTTCTCAGGTTGGTTTATAACATTTTTCCTATTTGGTGAGTGGCATGAATTTTTTTTGATGGTCCTTAAGGTGTTTTGAGAAAGAGGGCTAGTAAGCCTACATGATGGTTCTTCATGGTATGTGGATATCCAAAGATGCTCAGGAGGTGAAATTTATTATATATATTAGGGTGAGTCCCTATTATATGTTTATTGGTGAGTTACATTATATTTCAATATTATGTGTGTTCTTTCTTCATTGGTTGTAGTGCTTGGTTGAAGAGAGTATTGGCATGGAGTAAGAGGAAGTTGTCAAGGCAAAGAAGAGGTAGGCTCAAGGTAAAGGGGAGTTTGTATCATATTTATAAGGTGTTACTCTCCTTTTTATGGTATTTTTAGGTCCTTAGGATCAGTTGGTTCTCACATTGTCATTTTGTCAAAGGGGGAGAAATTTCATGTTATGAGAGTGCTTAAAGAGAGAGAATGAAGCTAAGTTGGATATTGATAGGTGTTGACATCAATGACAAAGGGAGAGGTTGTTGAATAATTTTCAATGATTCCATGGTGATGGCATTTAGGTTTTATAGTGATTGGATGAAGTGCCTTGATAGTCTAAGTGACAATGACAAAGTGTGTAATGTGTTTAACCTAGTATGCTTGAAGGAGGCTTGGTTGATATTTAGTTTTGGCATGGTTTGAGATGATTAGGAATGATTATAAAGTATTTATCATATTAAATATGTCTTATAAGAAGTTTTATATGCTTTTAGTTCTTATGGGCATGATTGGATTTCATCTAGTTATCCATAGCTTTCATCTAGACATTTTGGGTCCAGTGGCAGAATATCTAAGTAGGCAATTTGCTAACATCATAATTTCCATGTGTGGATGATTCAGGTGGATTTCATCATATGGTTTTGATCACATTAGTCCCTATTTTCTATGCACTAAATCTAAATTCATGTGATGAATTACATTCAAAGATATGTGGGTGAAAGGTTGAGTTCTCAGGCATTTTGACAATGTCTTCTATGTACAAATAGAGCTAAGTAAGCATGTTGATGATGTTAGCACTAAAACGCATGAAGTTATTAGGAGGAAATGATCACATCGGTTTGTTTATTATTTTTTTTAGTTTATATTCACTAATTATTATTTCATGTGACTATGCATGACAAAATATATGCAAGTGCAAAGTTGGGCTCGTAGGCAGTTTTACAATGTTTTCCCATACTTAGCCAAATTTGCATGTGACAAGAAAAGTTGAGTAGGAATTTTTATGTAGTCATATCTTACATAGGTGGAAGTTTTAAAACAAAATTTATCATATGGGTTTATTCATTTTTGTGCCTAATTGGTATGTTATAATTTTTAGATCATTAATAAAGTGCATCAAAAGCTATGCATGTGGAAAGTTGGAATTTCAAGATAGTAATTGACATAGTTGGCTCTGTGGGAGATAAATTTGAAGATACATTTTAATGTAATTATATCTCAAACATGTGAGGGTTATAGGATAATATTTTTACATGGTTATATTCTCCTATGTTAGTATATCATATTGTCTAAATTTTAGAACATGCATTTGAGCGAAGAAAAAGATATAGATATGCAAAGTTGACCTTATAGATAAATTGCAAAGAATCCCATACTTAGTCAAATTTACACAAGGTAAAGTTTGATCAGCCCAAAAAGAGATATATGGATCATTTTTTATCCAATATTTCAATAATTAGTTAGATGATTATAATTTCATGATGTTTAACACTAATCAAAGGTAAATAATAAAGATTAAATGGTTCACGTGTATTCATATAAATTGATCTAATGGCACGAGTGGAGTCAAAGGGGTCAAAGTGATAGTAATTTAATGATTTTAAAGGTATATATTAATATAATAATATTGAATATGTGTGATTTATCTAAGAAGTGAGGACATGAGATGATAGCATTGTGTTTGAGGTTAAATTGTGACCGTTGGCATTTGAATATTTGAATTTTGCAAAGGGAAAAACTAGTGCTATATATTTTGTCCATAACTTTTAATATAGGATGAATTCAAAGGTGATATAAAAAAATTTTGAATAGGACTCAAATTCACATACATAATATAGATTTTAATATCTAAAAATATGTATAGTCGAAGATATTGAGGTTAAAAGTTGACTATGTGTTCGTGTTTATTCTCCAAGTAACCCGAGAAGGGTAATTAAGTTGTTCATAATGGTGTTTTGATTTTTTAAGATGAGACATATTTTGGAGAGTATTATATAATCCATTAAAATTTTATATATTGTATTTTTATGTTTGACCAATTGATATTCTATATGAACAAAGATGTATAAGTTGACTATGTTTGTTGAATGCACTGGTAGTTTGAGTAACCAACCTACAGAGGTAAGTCAAAGGTGTTTTGAGTAGAGTTGAAGAAGAAAATGAGAATGAATATGTTATATAAGTTTATAAGTCTTATTATAAGCCATTTTTTTTCATGGTATGGCCTTTATCAGATATGAAGAGTCAAAATAGCTTGACTATATTTTGAATATATATGACCAATCTAAGTGGTCATTTTGTGTATATTATTTTGAGTGATTAAAACATGTGTTGATGTTTCTAAATCACAAGGAGGTATATATGAGTTCTTTAAGGGTTAAATAATATTATTTAATCATATGGATATGTGAAATATTTGAGTAATTGGCCTAGAAGTTTGAGACTATGTTTTCTATGTATGAAGAACTGAAGAGCAAGGAGACCTAATTGGTAGGTCCAAGTGTGGATTTGGTGTTCCAGATGGCATGGACTCATGTGGGAGTGAGAAAGGGGATATTGTAGATATTTTTATATGTTTTATGTATTGGTAAATAATTAAGGTTGTCTAATTAGTCTCACATGTAATGTGTGAGTATGAAGGCCTTATGGTTTTAGGTCTCGCCAAGACCTAATGGTGGTTTGGGGTTAATGAGGCATTTTTCAACCCATGGAATATGTGGTTATTACATGTAATGTGTATGAAGACCTATTTAAAATTTTTAAAAAGTGTGCTAAGCATCTTGACTGACTAATATGAGTTATACAAAGAGCATGGTATAAGTACAAGGCCTATTTGTTCTAGTTATTGGTGTTTTGAGCCAAGTGAAAGAGAGAACCTTTAAAAGAGAAGGTACATGTTAGTGATGACTAGTAGAGAGTAAAGAGGATAAGACATGCTTGTCTAAGTAAGGTTCTAAAGGTGGTCACATAGTTCATTGGACCTAATAAGCTTAGAAGAGGTAGAATGAGTGAGTATGCTCAAGAAGCTAGTTGAGAGAGAGTGTATGATGAGTGAAGGCAAGGTGAAGGTTGAATGTGCCCAATGGATAGGTTGAAGAGCATTTCTGGTTTATAATGTTTTTTATGAATTATAAGTCATATTTATTATGTAATAATAGATCTCTTACAATTTTTAAGTGTGAGTGAGTGAAGAGTTGAAGAGTGGGTTTAGTTGGGATATGTAATATGTCCTAATTGATCTTTATGTGTTGATTTAAGTATGTAATGTGGTTTAAATAATAGGGAGAGTAAGTTGAAATATTGAAGGTGAAGAGTGATAATCAGAGGTCCATCATCAGGTGTTGAAGACATTAGGTTAAAGGTGGATATGTTCAAAGGTGTTGTGGTGGTAGCTCAACATCTAAGGGGTTATAGCCTCTTTGCAAGGTGAAACTTGGTAAAGGTCTAGTTGGTGTGGTAGCTCAGCTAGATAGGTGTGGTAGCTCCTTGTGGGATTGTAGTCTCTATAAAATAAGGGATGGTAGTTCTGTGATTAGTTACACCTAGTCTAAATTAGTTCTTGTTATTATAAGATAGTAGTCCAATTATAGGTTCCAGTGGGTTTTATTCCCTAAGAGGGTTTCCCATGTAGGTGTTGTGTTAATGTGATGTATGCTCTTGTTCATGCTTTGGATGTATGTGATTTCATTTTTATGTTGATATATGAATTTGATGAATGATGGAATGTTTTTGAAAGTAAATGTGCATTGTTGTATATTGATTCACCCCCCACTCAGTAAGTACTTTCAACATGACTCTCAATAGAAAACATTAAGCATTATTTGCAATATGTGGGAGATAGTTTTTTACTGAAGCATCCAACCTGTAGAGGACAAAATCTAATAAAGTGGGTTCATCACAACTTGTATGATGATTTATATGAGATATTTATCTATGAATTACCTGAGCATGTGTATTGGTGGTTGGCTATATATGCAACCCACAAAAGGAGGATTTATGGACAATGTTATGAGTGGACAAAAAAGTGCCTAGAGAGGGTCAAGACGTTGGATGCCACTTGGACTAGAGTAGTAGATAAATAGTGATAAGGATCATTGAAAAGTTACATGTTTGAGTTCATAATTTCAACATACTTATGCCCTAAGGAAACAAAGTATCAATTTTTGCATGAACCTAGAGGCATGTTTGTGAATAAATTTGATGCAAATATTAAAAATATAATGGTGTATTATAGGTTTCAAACCTTGGGGATGGAAATCTAAAGTCCTTTCATATATGAGAAATGCAAAGGTAAAAAGGAGATATGTAGGTAAAGTTTAATAAAAGGGGATGAATAGATTGACATCTAAGATCTCAAAATATAGACCTATAATAAGAGATGACATAGGTTGATGGAAGATCTGAAACCTAGAAGTGCTAAGAGAACCCATAATGATCAATAAGGGCATTGGGAAGGATATCTTGAAATACAAGTGTAAAGAAGAGAGATATGATGAAGTGATGGATCGAGCTTAGTTTCTAACAAGTGTGGAACCCATTGGGTTCCTATAAGACTTGATGACTAAAGATTCAGTTGATGTGCCTACCTCCTTTGAACTTATGGTGCATGCTCATGCACTAGATCCCCAACTTGAATAAATCACAAGAATGATAATTGAACCTATTATCGACATAGATTTTAGATGATTTATAGATTTGGAGTGTAATTTTTTGATTAAACAAATTATTACATACAAGGATGTGAGTGAAACTACTTATAGACCAATAGGCACTAGCCTACCAAAATATAATTTGAGCACAAGCATACTAGCTCAACTAATGTCAACATCACAAAGTGGGGATTAGCTTGTAGGAAGTGGTTTGGCACCACAAATTAGTAGTACAGTGTTATCATCATCTATGTTTCTAGTAGTAATGATTGGACCAGCACCTAACCCAGTTACTGAAGGCATCATAAGACCACCACCAATATAGATACTATAGGGATAAGTACCTTAGATCCTAGTTATGCCTTCCCCCCCACAAAAAAATTATTAAGAAATGGCTATGCACTTGCCAAAGTATCATGGCATGGAAAATTCCATAAAACATGTGTTAAAGTGTGAATTACAATGATTCACTTAGGGCATAACCCAATCAAAGCGTAAGGTGACCTAGTTCATGACCACTTTTCTTGATCATGCCCATACCTAGTATAGGAAATTTGAACCTATCCAAGTTATGGTAGATTATGATACCCTAAAAGAGGAATTATTTAAGGAGTTTGACATACTAGAATTTGAATAATAGAGCATCACTATGTTGAAAGAGATAACCCAAGGACTCTCAGGAAGCATGCTCCTATATGATGCAAGTTTCACCCCTCCCATAATGCACAATGGTTCATTGGGGGGTTTTTAGTGTCATTTCAAATAGCAGTTTTCATGAAGACGTTTATAGACCCTCATGAAGCACTTGAAGCCATGCTCAGAGTTGAGGTAGTTAGAAGCCTAGATACTAGGATCAACCCATTTATGGAGGCACAAATTTCATCTATGACCTCTTAATACTAAAATCTTACTGCTAGTTCATTACAAGATGATTGAAGTGGATTATGGTACACCGAATATGAAGTAGAAGGCCATAATAGGAATAAATTCCCATAAAGGAATGTGCACACATTAATTTTAAGCTATGATGTTTTTTGAGAGGTATATTATATTTATAACTACCCTTTATTATAGTATTCCAACCATTATTGATTATAGGATGATTGATGAGATGCATGAGAACATGGAAAGAGGTGCAAGGCAATCCATACCATAGTTGATTATAGGATGATTGATGAGATGCATGAGAACATGGAAAGAGGTATAAGGCAAGCCATACCATAGTTGATTATAGGATAATTGATGAGATGCATGAGAACATGGAAAGAGGTACAAGGTAAGCCACTAAAATAATTAGATTTTAAGATAACCAAGGAAATGAAGGTAATGGTCAATAGAATGTAAGATTTCAAATGCAATGAGGTGCAAGAGGGAGAGGTGGAATATGTAGTGGTGGAAGGTTCTCACCCTTCTCATGTTATAAGTGTAGTTCCACAAAACACTATTAGCATGACTTCCCTACACATCCCACATGTGGGTATTATTGAGGGTCATATAAATTTGAGGAATTCCCTGACCTATATAAAACTTTAACCCAAGGAATGCTTAGCATAGACAAAGGTGTAGGAATGATCAGGCTCAAGCCAAAAATAGGGAAGTGGACTCTAAAGGACTAAAAAAAATAGAGATAGTTAAAGTGTAGGAAAATACTCATAGTAGATTCACCACTCAGCTTCCAATTGTGCCAATACTAGAGTTACACATAAAATATGGGGATAAGGGTCACTATATGCACGTAATGTGGCCTACATCCAAAACTATGCCTTACCCAGACTTAGAGTACCAAAAATATGTATTATAGAAGGCCATGAGTGTAATCCAAATCTTGTAAGGGGAGCTCCAGTTAGCACAAGACTTAGAAGAGTAGGTTATTACCTCTTGAAATAAATAGGATAGCCAAGAGGTTGAGATACAAGAATTAATAGAGATTATATGACTCTTATAAATAGAGGGGATGTTTCCCCTATTGAAGAACTTGCTCTTTGAGCATGTAGGCCAAAACCTAGTTAGAGTCACTATGCCACACATGAAAAGGGTGTGAGAAGTTAGGCATACACAAAATATGGAGTATGATCAAGAACTCATCATGGATTCTACTATTAATGGATGGTATATATATCAGGTCCTTGTAGACACAGGTATTAAGGTCAATATTTTGACCAAGAATGCCTAGGAAAAAATGGGTAGGACAGCCTAAAGGCCTTCCCCTCGTGTAATTTTCATGGCCAGCAAGACTCAGGTGTAACCTATTTACAATTATGAATATTATAGTTATAGATATAATCATCACCAAATTTTTCATTAACTTTGAGGTGATCAAGTTGGCAGAATAAGATAATTACCTGATGCTTTTAGGAAGGCCATGGTGCTATGCAAACAAGACTGATATGCACTTCAATAAATATTACATGACATTCAAGAATGGAAAGGAGAGGGTAGTTATACTGCTCTCACAAGACCAAGGGCCCCATTTTGTTAATAGTGTGGACCTCAAAGATGAGATAAACCACATATATAACCTCATCATGCAAAGCACTGAGATGTTAAACCCTAATGATTACGGAATGTTTTCCTAGGAAGATGGACAATCAACCTCAAACACCACTAACATTGCTTATGATCATTTGGTTAAGGTATCATATGAGACCACTAGTTAAAGATGTCATTTGGTGCATGCAAAGGTACTCAAACTAATGAAAATAGGATGGGTCCAAATTGATCACATTTCTAAAAGGTATATCCCTTATTCCAAGAATAAGGGAAAGAGAGTGTTTCACCTTAGTAAGGGAAAACTTTTAGTTCCCCCAATATATGTAGGGAATAATCTATTAGAAGACTATGTTTGAGACCTCAAATCATGCATTCCAAAATAAGTAGATAGGATGGGTGTACCAGTGTATATATTGAATAAAACTGAGGCTCATTGGTGGGCACCATAAAATCCTAGCTTTCCAACTTAGAAAGATGTGAAAGCAATCATCCACACTATATTTGGGAAGATTAATGAGGACTTGGACATCTTTACCTACTTTAACAACTTTGACCCTATAGCGCATGTGTGCTTGTGTGAAGAAACATGGACTATCTGCAATGAGAATACCCTAAAGAATATATGGGTGTATGGATTATATAAAACCTTGAAGACATGGGTGTCATCTTGGTATATTATCAATGAGATGCACCATAAGATAACCAATTAGGATGTACTTAAGGATTGGTTTGTTCACACCTTCTCCTTTTTTTTACAAAATATTGAACTAATCAAGCCACTACATATAGTTTAGAGGTTAGTGTTTGAGGACACTATAATATTGGAGGAGCACCTAAAATACATGTTCAATGAAAAGGGTTTGGCACTCCCAACTTTATTTGAAGATAAAACCCTTAATAGTGATTCTAGTGATGAGGATGATGAAACATAGAAGGCATGCAATTGGACACTTTTGTCAAGCAAGAGGAAGTTAGTGTGCTAGGTTGAGGATAGTTTTCTAAAGGAAGAAGACCCTACCTACCTTCACATAGAAATAAAAGAGAGTATAATATAATTCAAGGATTTGCATTGGATAATAATGAGCCCTAATATTTTCTAATAAAAATGACAAAGGTAGATATCAGCTCAGAATGGGAACCAAATATTTCTACTTTGGGTGTCTATTAGTCTAGTGTAAAGCTGGTGTGAATTATGGACCTACTGAAGGAATTTCAAGACTTGTTCCTTAGGTTATATAGAGACATTAAGGGTACTCACCTATCCCTTGGAAATATGAGCATCAAGTTAGTTGATGGTGTAAGACCTATCAGGAAGTAACCTTATAGGATAAACTCTAACCTTCACACCAAGGTTAAAATTGAGATTGATGGTATGCTAGTCATAGGCATCATCTACCCTATGTAAAAGTCTGAATGGGTTATCCCCGTGTTAATTATTATCAATAAGGATGGGCACAGATATATTTGCATTGACTATATATTTTTGAACACCTTCTACATAACTAGCCCCTTTTCAACTCCATTCACCAATGAAGTTTTAGATGGTATCATAGGCTACAAAATATACACTTTCATTGACGGGTTTTCATGATACCATCAAGTCCAGATTGAGGAGGAGAACAAGTCCAAAAATACCTTTGTGACATAATGGGGTTATTTCACATACAATATGATTCCCTTTGGGCTCAAAAATGTGTCAGTCATATTCTCTCAAGTGGTGATCACTGCTTTTAATGACTTCATTCACAAGTTCATCCAAGTGTACTTAATGACTAGACTATGTATGGGTTAGTTAAAGATCACTACGATAACTTGTGCCTCATATTTGAGAGGTGAATGTAGTTACATATCTCTTTGAACCTCAATAAGTGTGTCTTCACAACACCATTTGGTACTTTTCTCAGGCACATCATCTATAAAGATGTTCTACTCATTGATCCAATGAAGATCATCATCATCATTTAGCTCTAGACCCCATGAATACAAAAGGACATTCATGCCTTTCTTGGCCATTGTAGATACTATAAAAAGTTCATAAGTAACTATGCCAATATTTTAGCACCACTAGAAGAACTCTTATATAAGGATGGCCAATTCTATTGGGGTACAACATAAGAAGATGCATTTAAGACCCCGAAGCTCAAATTGGCAAAAATGACAATATTACAATTCCTCACTTGGATGACTCCCTTCCATGTCTATGTCGATGAATTTGGTAATGTAATTGGCACCATTCTAGTGCAACTTAATAAATACAAAATAGACCATTCCATTTCTTTTACTAGTATAAAATTTACCAAGGTAGAATAGAATTATACTACAATTGAGTACAAGGAACTTGCCATGATCTATGCCCTATAGAATTTTCGGTAGTACCTATTGGTTACCCCCTTCATCTTCTTCACTGATCATGAGGTACTTAAGTACCTGGTGAACAATATCATTCTCCATGGGCACATATGTCAATGGATAGTTTTACTTCAAGAGTTCTAGTTCTTTGTTATAGTCAAACTTGGGAAACAAAACTTAGGCCCAAACCATTTGTCCCACATCAATATTGGTGATGCAACGTCATCAATTGAAGATGATATGTTGGACATGCAATTTTATAGGGTCTAGCACATCCCAAAATACTTGGTGGAGATCTCCACATTTTTGGCATCTAGATCTGCACCCTAGACTATGACAACCAAATAAAATAAGTAGCTCATAATTCATGTCACCCCCTTTTATCTTATTGGTATAGAACTGTATAAGTTGAGTTTTAATGAGGTCTTGTTCTATTGTGTCCTAGAGCATGAATGAGCCTCAATAGTGCAAGAGGTGCATGAGGTGCATGAGGGGATTATTGGAGGCTATTATGTTGGAGACACAACAACATGTAAGGTACTAAAATTATATTTTTGGTAGTCAACCTTGTTTCAAGATACAAAATATTATGCCAAAGCATATGACATCTATCAGTGTATAAAAAAACCTAACCACTGAAATGATATTCCTCTCATTCCCATCCTTTCCTAGCATCCATTTGAAAAATAGGTAATTGAATTTATTAGGCCTATTACTCCCATTATGAGGTTCATAGACATGCAATACATTTTGGTGACCATAGAATATTTCACTAAGTGGGTTGAGGCAGCACCAACCAAAGATTACATAGCCACCACAGTCACATAGTTTATATGGGAGAACATCATCAGTCACTATGGGTGCCCACTCAATTTGATTAATGATCATAGAATGCACTTTATCAAAGATACCATTCAAATCCTATTGGTTAAATACATAGTGGCATACCACAATACAACACCTTATCATCCCCAAATAAATGGCACCATTAAGGCATTCAATAAGATATTGGGAATATTCCTCACAAAGATATGTGACATTAGTCATAAGGATTGGGATGACCATGTGTTAGAAATGTTTTTGGCCTATCATACTACATATAAGCACCTAAACAAGACTACACCATTCCAATTTGTGTTTGGTGTAGATGTCATTCTACCCATGGAGTTTCTAGTACCTTCATTATGTATCATGTGTATTAGTCAATTAGATGACCAAGATTCTTTGAGTACATACCTAGAAGACTTGGAGCACTGGGATGAGATACATTCCCAAGAAATATGGATTAATTAGGTAGAGAATGCATACCAAAATCTATGGTAATACAAGTAGATTAATCACAAGGTATGTATTGAAGGAGAATTAGTCTTTTTATATGACTCAAAGTACCTCAAGCACCTGGACAAGCTATAGATTAGGTGGTTGGGACCTTATATCATCTATAGCATATCATAGATTAGATCATGTAAGTTATGTATGTTGATGATTGAAATGCTCTCTAAGAATTTCAATGGCAATAGACTAAATCCATATTGTCAATAAGATGGCATTTGCACCATTAGACACCAACTTCTCAATAACAAGTCAGTTGTGTTGTGCTAACCAGAATAAAATTTGGTGCAATCCAAATCTTTTCTTATTTTTTTGTTATTTATGTTTGGGTGAATAATTTTGATGTTTTCAATCCCATAGAATAACTCTTCTAGCATTTACATTCATAACTCTAGTCAGGTGAGTTAAGCACAAACACTTTATAAGCGCTTGAGGCCAAACACTTAAGTTTTTAGGTGCATGGAGTTTACCATACTTGGAAAGATATGAGGAAAAGTTGAAAAAGGAAGGGTGAATAAGATGATCATGTACAAGAAATAAAGAAGAGAGAATAAATCACTGGAGGACTAGCATAGGAATTTGTATGGGGTAGGGGAAGGTCAAATCAAGAACAGATGAAAGCATAGAGAAATTGACCAAGAAATGGAACTGCACTTGAAAGGAATAATAGTTAGAAGAGGAGTTGGAACTAAGGAGGATAAATTATTCACATGTGAAGCACTATGCCCAGATTACCATAAGAAGGGTGAAGTTCATGCTAAGGTGAATGAAGTGCAGGAGGAAGATCCAATTGGCACCGACCAAATGGTTGGCAAGAAGTGACCACTTGAATCACCTGTCACTTCACTAAATAATCCATTAAGAGAATTTAATGACTATGATAGTGAAGGTATAAAGATCCATAATAAATTCAAATGTGGTGATAGATTTTTGTGGATTTCATGGGTTTAGCAGATTTCAAGAAATCCATGTACTTGCATGCCATTACTCACCAACCATTAATGGGGTATCTGAAATTAAGGTATAAAGAGGCATATAACACACTAGACTAGGTTACAAACATTATGTCAATTTTAACTTAAACATAAATCCAAACTAAATACAAAGCTATAAAATGCTACCAAGTGAAAACCTAAGCACCCATGAGCCCTAAGCAAGAATAGTGGAATAGAAATAGAGATTGCATTCCATTTGATATTGGAAAAGAGGTGTCTGGAGAGATAATTATGAGAGAACCAAATAGTATAATTTTTTAGTGACATTGAGGCTTCCATTAATGGTGAGCAAAGCTAAAGATCTAAATTTTTAGTCATATACCCCATGACTATGAGGAAGCTCAAAACAAGATTAAGGAATTTAGAAAGATCAATGGACTATAATTTAATAGCATTCAGTTCAAGATGGGAAAAAAGAGGTTAAGTTTAGGTCTATCACAGGCATAAAAGGTTATAAATAATGTGAAGATTCTAAATAAGTAGCAACTATAACTAAAGAGCACAACTGGTTGAAGGTGTTAGTGTTGTATAAATAGACCTAGAAGCAAGTGTAAATCTTACATATAGATAAATTCAATTTCTCCTTGAGGTCACAGTGGGGGAGACATGGATATCCTTCATGTACATATGCATATTGAAGGAGTACAACTATTAGATGCTAGGAAATACATAGAAGCTTAACTAGAACTAGATGGTTTATATAAGGATGAAGACCAAGGTGGGCACAATGTTATTATATGTGTCCATCTAAGACTAGTTGGTAATAACCAGCATAACCCAATTGTATGATCTACTAAGTTTTGGCAAGTCAAAGGAATTGATACAATTTTTCCTCTTGTGCATCTATGGTGATAGATTATATTTCATAGAGAGGCACATTTAGATACTGATGTGCCTCATCAGTAGGATCATAGGATTCCTAGGCATTGGGATAGACATCTTCTAGATGATGGAGGATGATGTAGAGGTAGAGAAGGTTGTGAAACTCATGGGCTACTACAAGGCAGGGTTCACATTCCCAATCAAGGACATTCAAAACCCTATCATGAGGGAAATAGTGTAACTTGTGAGCTCTAAGTTATGCCCTAGTAGATGGTGGTTTGACATAAGCAAAACATACTTATCATCTCCCACCAAATGGCATAGGGGATAAGTTTAATATCATAAAATTTATTTCTAAAGAGATCATGAAAAATACACTGGAATGTTACCAGGCATAAGAGGCCTTTAGCTGGGGGTCAATGCTAATATTGATAGTGATGGAGGAGATCAGCATGCCTAATAGTGATGACAATAATCTATGGGTGTTCCCACAAAACAAGGTCTCCCTAGCACTAAAGTATCAAAAATTTACCTATCCACTCAACTTCTCCAAAAAGTAAAAGATAAGAGTACAAGGGTGGTGCAACTAATACATAAAGTCATTTGGGATTAAATGGTTCATCTCATAAGATCTCCACTAGAACATGGTAGGAATGGTGACCTTCATCATCATGTAGCACTTTTGTGTAGCGTACCTGGTGCTCATAGATGAACCTATCTGGGTAGTTCAAACTACCTTATGTAGTTTTTACCTAATACTTTATAGTGGCACTAATGAGTATTCATAATGCATAGCAACTATATATCCTAGTAAAAGCCATGGACCAAAAAAGGAGAAGGTTGAGGCACCAATATGTGCACCTAGGATAAAAGGACACAAAGGATGAGGAGGATGACTCAGATTGAATAGACCTCCATCCCCTCTAGAGGGAAATTATAACTAGGTGCATCTTCAATATATACTATGAAATGAAGCCATATAATAAGGGTGTCAACCCTGAGAAATATGATGATAGTTCCTTCTTGATTGACGAAGAAGGGAATCTAGTGTCAAAAATGTAATAGAAGTCTCCTCAAAAGAAATAGGGAGAGATACTTGAGGAAATAAAGGAGTACATTAGGTTGAGAATCACCTCAGGTGAATAAGTTACACCACCATATCCCAAGAAGTGAATAACCTTCTCGTTAGAGACTACTTCTTGAAATAATAATTAAAAAAGAAGAATTTTAAGGGCCCCATTGCACTCCCTATAATAATTATGGTAGAAATGGAGAAGGAAGACACCCTCGCATATGGACTGGAGGAAGAGACACAAGAATAAGAAGGAATAAAGACCTAAATATTTCAATAAGAAGAAGTGGAAGAAGATCCTAGTGCCAAGGATGTATAGGAGGCCCTCCAAAGTGTCATAAGTGTCATGCTTGAATAAGCAGAGAAGCTGACAAGCTCCTCATCCAAAGAACCCTCCACACAACCTCCATGAATAGAAGAGGAAAAGAGAATGTTATAGAATAAAATGGGCCATAACAAGGAAGAAATTAAGATGGTGTTGGTGCTTGAAAAGAAGAGGAGGGATTAGAATGAAATGGGCCTAAGTGAGGTGGATATTAAAAAGGTTAAGGTTGAGGAAGAGAAGGCCAAGGAATAGAATGATAAGAGAGAGAATAAGATGAAGAAGGTTCCCACAAGTGTGGAACTATCCTTTGAGAAATCTAATAAGGTGCCTATCACCCCTACTAGGAAATTAGATCAAGATGCACAATAGGTGTGCCCAAGTAGTGAATGGGTGCTTAAAGAAAAGGAAGGTAATACTAGTGCCTCAAAATAGCAATAGGAGACTAAAGAGAAACCCTAAAAAAATAATTTGATGTTAGTATTGATGGAATAGACCTAGAGGTGAGCATTGAGAAACCCTAAGAGGAGGAAGTTGACAAAGGATAAAATTATAAGGAAGAACCCCTTCAGGAATAAGAAGATGAGTCCTCTTAGGAAAGTGCCAAAGAAAGTGGTAGCACCAATGAAGAGGAAGAAGAGAAAATAGAGATGGTTATCACTGAGAAGGATGGTGTTGAATTAAGCATTAGAGAGAAGGTGAAAAATGGGTGGATAGATGAATACTTATACATGTTTTACTTCATTTTCCTGAGGCTACCACATATAGCATGCATAAATAACTTGCATTTTCAATTTATCACTATATGGATGATCCACACTTTGAGGCACCTAGAAAGGTGATTTTGGGCCTAGAAGAACTTGAGGAAGGACATGAATTCCTCATCATAAACCCACATGCCTTAAACCTAGTTAAATCTATGAATTCATTTATTTGAATGGCAACTAAAGTGGTGCACAAAAATATCATCAATATTGGTAGGGCATAGAAATGGAAGAAACTCTACAAGGATGTTGGAGATGAAGCATAGACCATAAAGTTCAAGTTATAGTAGCTATGCGAGTGTATAGAGATGTCAAAACCATCCCTTCTAGTTAGAATTGATACATTGAACCTATTTGAGGTTGATAAAATGTGTGCTAGTGGATCAGATGCTCCCAAGGATGAAACTAGAGCTTGTACAAGAAGAAAAATAAGATCCCTATGTCATGCTATAGAAGGAGCTTGCTACTAAGATCAAAGAGGTGGAGGACATATTTTCAAAGTTATAGGAGGGCACAAATGTAAAATATTCTATCTTCTTGAGATTTTCCAACCAAGTGTTCATTATAGTTGTGTGCCTTAAGTAGGAAAAAGAGGAAAAGGAGAAGCTAATGGTGTAGGTGTACTCTATGAGTAGTTTAAAGCATGCATAGATAATGGGGAAGTTCAATGTGCTAAAAACCCAGATAAAGGACCAATAATAAAACCTAGAAGAAAACTTCCATGCTATTCATACTAAGACCTATAAGAAAGGAGTAATCCTAGACAAGGGTGTGACTAAGGTTAAGGCAAATCTAGAGGCCTTCAAAAAGGAGCTAGAAAATACCAATGTACTCATACTTAGCATCACATCCACTAAAATAGATAGTACCACTGAGGAAATCAAGCTCGCTATCAAAGGATTTGAGGACTCTAGCACTAAGCTTAAGGAGAGCACACCCAAGTTATGTGCACTGAAGACTTTGATAGCCTAGTTTGAGGGCAGACTATCAATTTTGTATGGGGTAATGTTGGGCCCCTATTTTAGTAAGTATCTGATTCACACTATCATGATAATCACATCAACATGAAGTGATCAATTAGCATGATGATAGTTATTTTGGCATCTTAGCACTAGCTAGAGGAATTAGTGCTTACCTTGTACTAGCTAGTAGGTGGGTAACCATTTCCAAGATTCCTAGGGCATATTCCAATTTGGGTGATATGTGGCAACTATAGTGAAAATATTTAAAGGTGATAGAATTGGTGGAATGATCATCAAGGATCTAGCTCAGCATTTTGCATGCACACTCCACCCTGGTAGAGGCAATACAGTAGAGGTATAAAAAGAGCTCAAACCAACAAGAAAATAATAATGAAAAATTGATGTAGTAAAGCTCTAGATAATTAGTTTTGTATGTTATGTAATGACCACCAGTAGACTTAGGACTATCTCAAACATTATGAAGTCTTTGTTTGTGTACACCTAAGCTTGCCTATGAGCCTCTAGGTAAATAAATAGTTTGAGTGAATTACTTTCAATTTTACGAACTCTATTTTATATTTAACTTTATTAATGAATAATGGTTGCAGTAAAACATAGTGTTTTTAGGTTTGAATGTCTTTGTCTTTTCTATTGAATTACGTAATGGTTATAATGATGTAAGTTTCATACATTTATGTTAATAATGTTGTTTGTAATCTTTTGGTTTATTTCATTAATAGAATCTTTTATATTGAATAAGTTTAGAGAGATCATATGCCAAATATCCCTATCCTTTCTAGAGTATGAGCCTAGTATGAGTGCTTAAAGTGAGAGCAATCCCTTGACACTTCAAAGCACCTAAATGACATTAAAACTAGTCCTTAAAATGGGCTTACACCTATAGACCACCAAGCCTAGTCCATGAAAGACTCATGCCAAGGGGTCTAATTAAGCCTTATTTATAATGACCAAGTCCTATACTTTATTCATTTTTCCATGGCACAATTAGCCCAATGTGTCCCTCGATTTTTTCTCTATTGTGCCTCAGGTGAGTGCATAAGGCTTGTGCCTTATGTGAATTGATGTCAATATAGTTAAGTGTAGAAGGCATATCCCATGTTTTCACCTAGTTTTAATAAGTTAATAACTAATTAAGACAACCGAATGAGCACCTAACTTGACTTTTCTATAATAGGAACATCTTTTTCACATACACACAAAAAGTTGCCTATAAGACCAAAAACATAGTCAAGAAAATCAACTTATAAAAAACCTATGAGAATACTTATATGAACTTAAAAAGGATTTTTTTTAAATTTATCACCCTTAGATCATCTCTATAAAGATATATTTCATGGTCATATATCAATATTGGTGTTATAGACTAATCTCACTATGTCACTCTACACAAATTTCACTATGCCAAATAAACCAATTTGATGACAATTTTTTGCATATGTAGGCATCATCAACCATTATAGACCAATGGGATAAGAGGTATAGGTATTAAATAATTAAACCATTAATTAATATCCATCCCTATTCCTCTACAACCAATCCCTAATCTCATTCTCATTCTTGCCTAATTTTTTCATTATTCTGCTCATTAGGCCAGTTTAGCGATAGGCTAAATTCCATGACTAATTTTACACATTTTTGGTCATAAATATACTCATAAAATTTCATTATAATAAACCATAAGTATTTCACATCATCCTCCATCCACTTACATGTTTTGATCTGGGCAACCTTACCTGTAACATCAAAAACCCTAAAAATAAAGGTTTTTTTATAGCTTCGACTCACTATCAAGACAAATAAAAACCACCTGAGGAAACCTTAAAGAGTCATTTACATGTTCCAAAAACCAAAATATGTCAATTTTACCATTATAATCCATAACTTATTGGATCTTTCTTATTGGGTCATTATAAGGGTTTTAAGAGGGTTTTGATTGCCTTACCTTCTTAGCAATCAATCATAAAGGTTTTCCCCTCAAATATAAAAATAATTATAGAAACATAAATCTATGGAAATTCCCCAAATACCATGAAGTTATTAGTATCTCATGAAAAGGTTTAATGTGCCAAAGAGCATGAGAAACTTCTTCTCAGGTCTACAACACCCTATTCTCTGCACATAGTCATCCTTCCCACCAAAATTCTTACTTTCTCTTATAGTCTATGACTTAAAAATTGGTAAAAATTATTATAATAATACCTCACACTAATTTAAATTATCTAAATATCTCTTCCACATTTTTTAAATGATCTTAACCCCTCATTAGTCCACTAAAGGTCAATTTGCATACTAGGCCTTATACTACCTATCCTATCTAGGTTATGAACGCAACTTGAAACCTCCTAAAATGTTATAAAAAATATATACCCATGTCATAAAACATATTAACATGCTCTCACACTAAAAATATTCCCTATTTAGGTCTCAAATGGCTCAACTCATCATGCTACTAGGCCTATGACATTTCACTAGGTTCTTCAAATAAGAGTTCAAGAACTCAACATTAAGAACAACAAAGATAATACAAAATGACATAAATGACACTTTTATGACATCAATTAAAACTTCATGAATACCTTGTAACACATTCCTAACAATCTCATCCTTTGTCATTTATGGCAACAAGTTATTGATGGAATCTACTTAGAGAGATATCTCTTACTAGGAAACAACATCTTAATGCAGATCAAATCCCCCTTTGAAATTAATGATAAATTAATTACCTTCAATAAAAAATTTAGATAAAATATTATATAAAATTTCCTCTTTCATATTGAATACCTTATATAACTTTTCTTGATAGATTGATATGATTCCCCTTTTATCCTCATAGATTGTGTACTTCATTTCTAATCTTAGAGCTAAAACATCTTCTCATAAGCTCCCCCTAAGCACTTTTTCTTGCTCAATGGTTTATAGAAATATGAATCACACCTAATTATTATCTTATATGTTCAAAATTAGCCTTTGTAAGAGGCTTAGTCAAGATATATGTAATCTGATCATTGTTAGACATAAATTCAAGCTTAATGCTTTATTCACTCACATGTTATCTTAAGAAATGATACTTGATAGGAATATGTTTTGTCCTTTAATTCAAGAAATGATTCTTTAAAACACTTATGTCACTAGTATTATCATAGAGAATAAGAATAGGGCCATCAAATTTTACCTTGTAGTCTCTCAGGGTTTGTTTCATCCATAATACTTGATTATAACATGAGGCTGCTACAATATACATAGCTTCACAAGTAGATAAATCTATTGAATGTTGTTTCTATATTAATCATGAGACTAGACACTTACCTAATAAGAAGGCTCCTCCAATATATTTTTTTTATCATCTAGACTCTCAACCCAATATGCATCTATATAGGCTATTATATCAAACTTCCTACTCCTTAGGTACCATAAACCATATTCCAAAGTCCCTTTGAGATACCTAAGTATCCTTTTTACATCTTGTAGGTGTATTTACTTATGTTTTTCTTTTAATATTCCTACAATACATATTTCTTGCATGATATCTAGCCTAGATACAGTAGTATACAACAAACTCCCAATCATGGATCTATACCTTATCTAATTAACCCTTGAGGATTCATCCTCCTTACTTAGCTTGAATTCTATAACCATAGGTGTACTTATATACTTATAATATTCCATTTCAAACTTATTTAACATCTCTTTTATATACTTGACTTGTGAAATGAACATACATTTTTTCAATCTGACTAATTTTAAGTCTAAGAAAGGAGGATAATTCTCCAAGCATAGACATTTCAAGTTCTGACTTCATCACCTCTACAAAGTCTTTGTTCATGTTTTCATTAGATACACTAAATATAATATCATCCACATAGAATAAAACTAACAATTGATGATCATTTTTAATTTTGACATATAGGTTGTTATCTGCAACTCCTCTCTTGAACCCTTCATCTAAAAGATATTTATCAAAACTAGCATACCAAGCTCTAGGGGCTTGTTTTAAACCATAAAGTGCCTTATTCAACCTAAAAACATAATCCTTATTATCATTCAATATGAATACCTTAGGTTGTTCAATGTATACCTCTTCTTCTAAGTTCCCTTTTAAGAAGGATGACTTAACATCCATCTGGTATATTTTGAAACCTACATAGGTAATAAACATCTTAATGACCTACAACCTTACTACAAGAGTAAATGTTTATTCAAAGTCCACTCCTTATACTTGAGCATATCCTTTTCACACAAGTTTGGCTTTGTTTCTAGCAACCTCTCCAATCTCATTTGACTTGTTCCTAAAAACCCATTTGGTACTAATAATGTTTTTGTCTTTAGGTCTAGGTACTAAATCCCATGTTTCATTCTTATCAATTTGATTTAGCTCCTCATTCATTTCCTCTAACCAAAACTCATCTTTACTTACTTCAAAAATATTTTACGTTCAAATTTTGAAAGTAGGGAAGTATTTTCTTGATTATCATCACTCATCATTCTTCTCCTTGTTTTTATACTTGCACTTTTTTTCTAATGATCTGAGATTTAGGGTGATCCTTTTAAATTTTCCTAGAAGGACATTTTGATTCATTTATTTCCTCAATCTCTTCTTCAACTCAACTATATTTATTTCTCCTTCATCATTCTTTGACTGAGTATGTGTATTCTTTGTCTCATCAACCTTCACATTTGTGCTCTCCACTATCTTTTGCAATATTTTATTATAACATTTGTAGGTAGCACTTAGTGATTAATATCCTAAGAAAAAACCTTCATCAGATCTTGAGTCAAATTTTCCTAGGTCCTCATCATCTCTCTTAATATATAAATTTCTCCCAAAAACTTTGAAATGTTTAACATTTAAAGGTTTTCCATTCCATATTTCATATGGAGTTTTATCACCATTGATCTTGCTCTAGACTTTGTTCAAAGTGTAGACTATAATAATAATAGCTTCTCTCTAATAACCATATGATATCTTGGATTCATTCAACATTGTCCTTTCCATCTCTTAGATTGTTATATTCTTTCTCTCAACCACCCCATTATGTTGAGATGTTAGTGTATTTGAGAATTATATTCTTATTCCATTAACGTCACAAAATTCATCAAAATAATTTGATCAAAACTCTCCTCCTTTGTTAGACATAAGACACTTAATTTTTACATTCATTTCATTTTCAACCAAACCTTTGAAATTCTTGAATTTGCCTAGAGATTTTGACTTCTCTTTTAAGAATGCTACCCAAGTCATCCTTGTGAAGTCATCTATAAAAAACATGAAGTAACTATCTCCTTGAATACTTTGAATATTTTTAGTTCCACATAGATCAGTATGGATTAGTTCTAAAGGTCTAGTGGTAGAATATTCTTTATATTTGAATTTTCTCCTATCATGTTTACCATGTTGACATGCCTTTCAAAGAACATCTATAGGTTTAGAGATTTTGGGCATATTCTTCACAAATCCTTTGGATCTGATCTTGACAAGATTTTCAAAGTTCATATGACCTAACCTCCTATTCCACTACCAAATCTCATCTACCTTACTCATGAAACATTTTTATTTTGTGATTTCATTTAGTACATAGAGATTGTTTTCATTTCTCTTGGCTTTGGAAATCAATCTTCCTAATTTATCTCTTCTAATCTCACAAACATCTTCATGAAATGTTATAGTATGACCTTGGGTACACATTTAGATCACACTTAGTAAGTTTTGTTTTAATCCATCTACATATAACACATTTTCTATTTTGGTCTTCCCATTATCCAAGCTCAAAAAACCTTTCCCAACTATGTTAAAAGATGTGTTATTTCTAAACCTTATTAAACCAATAGAATTTTTCTTCAAGGTGATGAACTTGCTTTTATCACCTATCATGTGACTTGAGCAACCACTATCTATATACGATTTCAAATCTTCATTTTGAGTGTGGAAAGTAGTTTGGGCTATCATAGATTTTTCTCCTCTATCTTTATATTTCTTTTTTGTAGGATCTATTTTCTTGATCCATTCTCTAGTGTCATGACTCCGTAACCTCTCAAAATGATTGATTTTATTGAAATACTTTATCTTACATTCTCTTGCAATGTGTCCTCTTTCATTGTAACTATAACAAAGAATTCTACTTTTCAATCTACAGCTACTAACTTTATTTCCAAATCTACCACAAAATAAAAATGACCAATGAAGGAGTCCACAAACTATGATTACTTGACCTTATTCATCCTTTTATGAAAATATTATGATGTACTGTTACCTTTGATGTCACTTGATGGAGAATGGACCTTCTTGAATCGATGATAACTAACTTCAAGTTTGGTAGCTTCTGCATAGATCTTGAATCTACCACGTTCATTACTTTTTGTTTTATTAATGTCTATTTGAGCCTGATATTTATTGATATCCTTTTATTATTATCTAAAGCTAATAACTCTCATGTCCTAAAACAATCTTTGACTATCCAATAAACTATTAAGTTTTCTAGTAATTTCTTCATACTTTTGATAAGTCCTTATCTTGATAGTAGCTTGCTCAACTTGTGCCTCTAAAGATTTTAGAAAGTATTTTCATTACCAATATCCATACATGTTTTCTAGAGATATCCCTTAGACTTGTAGGTCTAATCAAGGGTCCAAGATCTGATACCAAATGTTGCAAGTAGATACTAGGAGAGGGGGTCAATTATTTTCTTAACAATATCTTATTCAATTCCACTTATCATTCCATGAAGCATTTATTCACATAAAAGTTCAATGCATAAGCAAACAATTATGTAAGAATAACATGAAAGAACATAGAAGATATGTTGAAAACCCTCTTGAGGGATAAAACCCACTTAAACATGTACATGGAATACAGTCCTATAATTTCAAGATACAATTTTTAGTGAAGCACTAACTTCACAAGGAGCTCCAACCCTAATCTAGATAAGCACTAACTTAACTAGTCTTCTACAAGCTCTATTTTTAAGGAGGCTCAAAACCCTTAGGTAAATTAGCACCAAAAAAGTCACCTATGATATTTTATCACCTTATAAAAAAAATTCCTAACTAAAATGTAGATGAAAACCTTATTTTTCACTATTTTCCCTTCAATCTCACTCAAATAGCCTCTTAGGCCTTCTAGCCCAAATAACCATATCTTTAGCAAATTAGATCAAATGACCTTACTTAATACCTCTATGAAAATATTTATATACTAATAACTCTCTAATGATATCAAATCCCTTAACCTATTCTCCAAAATACTATTTCCTTCGCTCAATAGCTCAATATCTTAACTAGTCAATTTATGCCTATTAAGCCTTCTTAAGCACTTGACCCTTGCTCTCACCCATATTAGTCAGACATTAAAATTTCCATACATGAAATACCTTTTTTATATATTATCATACACTTTTAAAATATTAATCAAACATTTCATAAGTCGGTCATAGTCCATAAGTACCAAATCCACAAATAGGCCTAATGGAGACCTAATTGAATTAGGTCTAACCTATCCACATGTTATCATTAGGAACACTTATTGTCTAAAAAAATGCATTAAAAACTTAATAAAATCCTATAATATACCATTATTAATTAAAAATTGATTCCCTAACTCAATTTTTCCCATTTCATTACTTGGACCTACCAATTAAGTCTCCTAACCAATAAGCCTTCTCACTGTCTGTAAGTCTAACTTAAAAATTTGAGTCTTATATACAACTTTAAGACATAAAACATGAATAAAATAATATTAATATGATTATAAATACTTAAAAAACTTCCCAAAATTCTTTTGTCTCCACCACATAGGACAAAAGGCCTCAAGAACACTCATGTAGATGACTTACTCAGAAATACCAAACACTGTCAACACATGGTCAAAATCATTTGACTCTCCAAGCTTGAAAATGTAATTATAATTATAAAAAATTCATTAAAATTATCATATTATTCCTTTATGACACCTTAAATATATTTATATCATTCACATTAGTGATAAATAGCTCGGGAACATCCTTTTCACATACACACAATAAGTTGCTTGTAGGACCAAAAACATAGTCAAGAAAATCAACTTATAAAAAACCTATGGGAACACTTATATGATATTAAAATGGATTTTTTTGAAAATTTATCATCCTTATATCATATTTTTAAATATACAATTAATTTCCATATATCAATATTGGTCTTACAAACCAATCTCACTATGTCGCTCTACATAGATTTCACTGTGCCAAACAAACCAGTTTGATGATAACTTTTTACATAGGTGTAGGCATTATAAACAAGTCCATAAAAATGGGATAGTATGGATAGGTATTTAATAATTACCTAATTCTTTAAGATCCATCCCTAGTCCTCTACAACCAATCCCTAATCTCATTCTCATTCTCACCTAGTTTTCTCATTGTTCTGCTCCTTAGGCCAGTTTAGCAATAAATTAACTTCCATGACCAGTTTTGAAAATTTTGGTTAGAAAAATTCTAAAAAAAATTAATTAAAATAAATTGTAAGTCTTTCACATCATCCTCCATACACTTTCATGCTTTACTCTAGGCAACCCTATCTATAATATCAAAAACCCTTAAAATAAGGGTTTCCTATAGCTTCCACTCACTGTCAGGACAAACAAAAACCAAATGAGGAAAACTTGAAGAGTATTTTACATGTTTAAAACACAAAAATATGTCATTAGGACCATTTTTATCCATAAACTATTGGATATTTATTATCAGGTCATTATAAAGGTTTTGAGAGGGTTTTGACTGCCTTACCTTCTTAGCAATCATTCATAAAGGTTTGCCCCTCAAATCCAAAAAAATTGGTAATAAAATAAATATAGGGACCTTACCCAATTACCATGAAGTTATAAATATCTCATGAAATTTTTTTATGTGCCAATGAGCATGAGAAACTTATTCTCAAGTCTGAAACACCCTATTTTGTGCACATAGTCATCCTTAGCACCAAAATTATTGCTTTCTCCTATATGATTTTAATTTAAACTTGGTAAACATGCTTATAAAAATACATAACACTAATTTAAATTCTATCAAGATATATTCCACCTTTTTAAATGCTCTTGACCCCTTATTAGGTCACTAAAGGTCAATTTGCATACTAGGCCTTATAATACCAATCCTATTTGGGTTATGAACACAACCTAAAACCTCTTGAATTATTATCAAAAATTTATACCCATTTAATAAAACATATTAACATGATCTCACACTAAAAATATTCTTTATATAGGTCTATAATGGCTCAACTCATCATGCTACTAGGCATATGTCATTTCATTACGTTCCTCAAATAAAGCTTCAATAACTCAACATTAAGAACAACAAAGATAACACAAAATGACATCAATGACACTTTCATGACATCAATAAAAACTTAATTCATACCTTGTAACACATTCCCAACACTCTATTGGGTTGACATTGGTGTTATGTAAACAATGTAGACTTAAGTTTCAAAAAGTGATACACAAGTTTTGAAAATGTTGATCAATGCATTGTTATCCCATTAGATCAAGAACATGGGCCCAAATATGTATAACTTGTTAGTGAATAAGAATATATGAACCACATATATAATATCACATCTATATATGGTGAGAATAATTATCCTAATCCTAATGCACGTCCTTTGATGGATGGACACTCAGTCCCTTTCTGATACTACAAGTAATACTTGTAATTATTGGGCCCATGATGGCTATGACATCACTAGAAGTGTGTGTGGTACTATTGGTAGTTACGATAACATTCCATGCCAGTACTATAAATTCCACAAATTGTTTCACCTTCTTATCAAAAAAATAATGAAGTTACCTATTATGGATGCACCATTAGAAATACTTGACGAAGCTCCTTAATTTTATAGGCAAATAGAAATCCAAAACTTCATCTAGCAACTTGAAGACTTTTATAACTCTGATAATGATCGTATGCATTCAATAGTTCACCTTTTTGAATACATGACTATGAGGTGGTGGTGAACCCATAACGAGAAATTTCTCTATTGGGATCAAGTATGCTCTACTTTACATCACCAATTTCAACATGAAAATTGAGTCTATGGTACAATCAACTATAGCTGAGTATGAGCACCAGAACCACACATAGAATCCTGTGAATCCATGTGGAGATATGAAGAGTATTTATTTCTAGAGTATGTATGGGTACATGATTTTTAAGGTACCTTACATACTTTGGATAGAGCATGGTATGTTCATGAATAATGACATATGGGCACTCATTTTTGGCATTTATTAAAAGAAAACATGAACTTGACATTATCTTGCTCATCTCTGAGAATGGATTTGCACCTCACTCTCCAAACCATATGTGAAGTAATTATTGGTGACCCTAGTCCCATTGAATATCACCTATGACATACACATGATGTCCCAAAAAAGGGTTTGGTTCTCTTTAATGATCCATATAAGGAACCCATCCCCACATTAGAACCTATCCTTAATCAAGAATGTCATGAAAATATTCACTTAGGAAAGCAAAAAATAGTGTTTCATGTAGATGAAGGTGAAGAGTCTAACCCACCTAACCCATTATAAAATAATATACATATCCTTACAAACTATGGTGCCTGAACTATTCATGATATTGGTCCTAATGTAGACCACCCATACTCAGAACCTCTTCAAACTATCTAGTGAAACATTGACACAAAGGAAGAACTAAAAATAGCTATGATCGGTAACTACTAGACTAATATAGAGGTTTTAAAAATATTTGAGTTTTTAAAAGAGTACCAAGATGTCTTTCTAAGAAGTTATAATGAGATGAAAGGTGTTCATTTGTCACTAGGTAAAATGCATATCAAACTAGTTGATGGTGTTTGACTAGTTAGGAAATGGACAAACAAGATGAACCTAAATTTATGTACACAAGTGAAGGAGGAAATTAATAGTATGTTTCATGTTATATTAATAACCCCAATTGACAAGTCTACGTGGGTCAACCCCATGGTCATAAGTCTAAATAAATATGGGTGGATTAGGATTTCAATTGACTATGACATACTTAATGTATCTTACATTACTGATCCCTTTCCAACACCATTCATAAAATAAATCCTTGAAGGCATCATTGGGTGTGAAATTTAAACTTTCATAGATGGATTCTTTAAGTACAATCAGGGTCAGATCATTGAGGTTGATCGACCTAAGACTACATTTTCTACCGAATGGGGATCTTTCATATATACTATCATACCTTTTGGGTTGAAAAATGCACCTATTGTATTTTCCCATATAGCCATTGAGCCTTTAGAGACTTCATCCATAAATTTATTCAAGTTTACTTGGATGATTAGACAATCTATATCTTAGTAAAATACCATTATTCTAATCTATAGCTCATGTTTGAGCTTTGTTGAGTGCTTTAAATATCACTAAATATAAATAAGTGTCTTTTTTCTATACCATTTGGTGTTCTTCTTGGTCATATCATCTGTAAAGATGAACTTTTGGTAGACCCTACTAAGGTAGCTATCATTCTCCATCTACTAGCACCATCATCTTAGTGTGTAATCTACACCTTTCTATTACATACCAAGTATTATTATAAATTCATTCAAGGTTATGCAAATATTACCAAACCTTTAGAGGAAATATTGAAACATAATAAACACTTTATTTAGACCTATTCTTGATAACAAGCCTTTGAGGCCTTAAAGGATAAACTTGTTACTGCCCTAATTCTACAATTTCTTGATTGGACAAAACCATTCCATGTCCATGTTGATGATTCTAGAATGGTCATTGGTGCAGTCCTTGTACAACTTGGTGAAGGTCACCTTGATCACCCCATCTATTTTGCTAGTAGGAAACTTACTCCAATTTATAAAAATTACACTACCACATATCATGAAGTACTGTCCATGGTTTATGGTTTATATAAGTTTTGAAAATACCTATTGGTAACTCATTTTGTATTATATACAAACCAAGAAGCTTTTAAATATCTTAGAAATAAACCTGTGTTACACTATTGCATCTGTCAATGGATTGTATTATTTTAATAATTTTAATTCTTTGTCATGGTCAAACAAGGAAAAAATAATTACGGTCCTGACCATCTCTCCCAAATTGATTCTAGAGAACCATTATGCACCAGTGAGGATGACCTACTTGATGTACAACTATATCTTGTTTCTCATGTTCCTAAGGAGTTAGAATATGTCATAGCTTTCTTAACTACTAGCATGATGCTAGATTATCTGACTTCATAGGCTAAGAAGCAACTCATCATCTAAACCACACCATTTTAGCTCATTAGAGGGGACCTCTACATGCTTAGACAAGATTAAATTCTTTGATGGTGTGTTATGAAAAACAAGCACTCTAAAGTACTATGATAAGTTTACCAAGGCATTACTGGCAAATACTATACTAGTGAGGCTACTATGTGCAAAGTACTTCTACCCAAACTATGGGCCTACCCTTTTTCAAGATGTCAAATTGCATGTTAAGCAAAGCGATAATTAACAGCATATCAAAAAACTAAATAATCATGATGTCATGCCATTACATCCTATTCTATCTTAAGAACCATTTTAAAATGACCATTGATTTTCTCAACCACATCAACCTAGTTGGATGATGTGTAGGATCCCTCTATATCATTACCACAACTAATTATCTTATGTGTTGGGCTAAAGCTATACCAACAAGGGATTGGATTATAAATACCACTATGTATTTCATATGGGAACATATCATAACCCATTTTGGTTTCCCACTAAGTTTTACTAGTGATTGTGTTATATATTTCCTCAATGAAACTATTTGTGTCCTACTTGTTTAGTTCATGATTTCCCACCATAAAATAACACCATATCATCCCCAAGCCAATGTCACTACTGAGGCATTCAATAAAATTTTAGGCAAAAAACTTACAAATATTTGTAATATTGGCCACACTTCTAGGGATGATTGGGTGTATGCAATACTTTATACTTACCAAAAAACTTATAAGCACCTTAACAAGAGTATACCCTTCAATCTAGTGTTTGGTATAGAATTAGTTATTTTAGTTGAATTCTTGATACCATCTCTTTGTATTGTGTGTGTTAGACAATTAGATGAGGAGTTATCATTGAAAACACATTTGGATGCTTTATTTCAATTGGATGAAGCCCATTTCCTTGCTCATTAGAGTCAAGATGTGGATAAATAAAAACAAAAGGTATGGCATGATCACTTCATTAATCACAAAACATTTACCCTTGGATTGAAATTCTTGATCTATGACTCTAAGTTTGCATGCCATTCAGGGAAACTCTATGTTTACTGGGATGGTCTTTTTTTATTCATAGCATTTTCCCTATTAGTACTTGTCATTTAAAAATATTGGATGGCCAAATTATTCTTGGACACTACAATGGTAGCCAGCTATGGCCATATTTATCTTCTTAAAGTTTAAGTTTTGTAATAATAAGACTTATGCCATTAGTTTAGGATTTCCTATTTTCAATAAAATCCCTGCCTTGGTTGTGCACAACCTTTATTTTATTTTATTCTCTATTAAATTTTATACTTTTAATTTTTTAGAGGACCACGATGCACATTTAGTGTGGGGTAAGAGGTGTTACATGTATTTGTGTTGATTACTATAAGTATGTGTATGCAAGTTGAAAAATCCTAAGAAAAGAGATTCCCACCAATATTATGAATATTCAAAAGGTTTAAAAACTATCTTCCACTTCAAAGAAAAGTTTAGGACAAGATGTGCCATCAATGTAAAATGAGAATTAGCTGTGGTAAGTCTACCAACTTCATGTCATGATGATACCATTAAATGCATTTATGATGAGAAGAAATGATCAAAGAAAGGTGGCCATTATAAATGTATTAAATGCTAAAGTGATGGCTGAAGAGAAGGGTATAGTAAATGTAAGTTAACCCCTTGAGCCTATAAAAAGGACTTAGGGGCTCATTTTAAAATTCACCTTTTCTTTCATTTTAGTTTTTACAGAGCCAAAGAGCGAACTAAGTCTAGGTGATTCCAGAACAAGTGCAAGTTTAGAGCATCAAATCCTCATTCATTGCTATTAATAAGGATATTTATTGAGTAATCAAGTAGAAACTAACCTTGAATCATGACAAAAAAAAATTGATAGTTATAGGTTGAAGAGGTAGGCATCCACCATTAAATCACATCGAAGTAGGAAAAGTTAAGTCACTTACACCACAAACATGTATTCCTATGGGAACATTGGATGATCATGACTTAACCTTCAAGCTCCATAGAGGGTGATGTAACCTAAGAAGAAGTCCTTAATAATTGATCCATTACCAACCATTCAAGAAGACTAAGTACCACATGTTGGGGGGGAAGTAGTTTTGATCAGAAAATAAATATGTGAGGAATAAGAGTAGTGCATAAAAGGCAAAGAATCTAGAATGACACACTAGATAAATAAGGCATAAATACCTCCACCCTCATCATTGATGATAGAAGAAATGTAGTACCCAAAAATAGTGCTACATGTAGAAAATTTGGTGTCAAAATTACCCTCTTGTGCCATCTTTGATTACAACCATCATCAACCAAGAAATGAGGTTGAACAACATAATGACTACTAGGTTGAGTGCTAGAACACCAAAAATCAATTGGTATATACTTAAAATTATTAAATGGCTTAGACTCTATAGGGATATTCAAATTATTTAACCTTCTATATTTTGGGAAACTAGTGGAAGTAGTAAAATTTCTACTCTCACACATCCATGAGGACTATATCTATTTTCTTGGGCACCGCATGAAGATTACACCTAAAAGAATAAACAAGGTGTCAAGATTATAATGCTTTGACATGGATTTAGAATTTGACTTTGAATACTCAAATGAAATATATAAAATAATAATATTGCTCAAGTACCATAATTAGGGTCATACCATGCACATTAAGAACTCACAAGACACTACCCTCTGAGTATCAACATGTGTCATCATGACCAATATCAATGGCATGAATCATTGGAAAGATGTGGATATGGCTCACCTATACATCACCCATTAGGTAAATGAGGGATTAAAATATAATTGGGAAATATATTTTTCCAAAAAAATCATATTAGATGCCGAGAGGACCCATTTGATATCAAACTATAGGTTTATATGGGGGTATTTCTATTATTAATGGTGTTTAATAAGATCAGTGTACTAGATTACACATTTAGCGAGTTAAACTAGGCATACCCACTAGAACACAAGTCTCCCATACAGAACTTCAAGGCATTCATATGCCCCAATCATATCACCCTGATGTTTAAAATCAAGATGAAGTCATAGTATGATGGCATGAGGAGGCCTTTGGGAATAAATGGTGCATTCCTAAGGACTTTCCCATCAAGGTTAGTGAGCAAGCCCAATTTATAGTAAAATAACATTTCTCTCTATCCCATATCAAAATGGCCCCTTTTGGATAGCTTTTAGCTTGGTTGAATCTGCCTTATGCTTTTATGGTGTGGTATTTCATCAATTTTGTGAACCATATTTTTTATGCACAGCCCCTCACATTAGAAGTAGATGAAATTGACTTGGATATTCACACTCTCTAAAAGATGTATGTTTATCCTAGCAAGAATGCCATAGGTAAAATCATGAGACTGATAACACTGACATCAAGGTTAAGTAGACCATGGTTAAAGAAATTATTCACAATTTATTTTGTATGTTGTAACCCAAGAAGAAATCTTTAGGAGGTGAAAACCATGCAAGAGAAAACATTCCTCCCATACCACCTCTTAATAATAATAAGTGGTCTAGGTATGATGTTAGCACAATTTCATGGTTAGAACCACCAAAATGGTAAGGGACTACCTAGGTACTACCACTAAGGGTTTCTCAATGAAATACAATAAAGAGACAACCTTAGGGTTCAGCACTATTACCCCTAGCCAAACCATTAGAGGAATATCTTTTAGGTCATAGGTAATAAATAGAGTAATTTGACCTAGAAAATACTCCCTCTCTAATGTAAGAGGAGGAATCCACCCTTGATGAGGTGCAGTTAAACATGGAAGATCCATTTAGTGAAGAGGGGGATGGTTTTAATACCCAATAGATGAGTGGCATGGACATTAAGAACACTTCATTAGCCCTAGATGCAGAGGTCAAAATCCTTGAGAGAGATCATAACAAATGAAAAGAGTTAACTAACTTTGAATTTTAACCACCTTTGGTTGATTTGTTTACCAACTTGCATGCCCAATATGAAATAGGCATTCTAGATAGGATGTTGTATTTATGGTCCCATTTCTTATCTCTGGATGCAACCATTGATACCAGGTGATAAGTGTCCTTTCTCTTGGATATGTACAATGAATAATGTCATTTTGAAATTCCTTTAGATAGTCTAATTTTAGATTTTCAAGCATCAACATTGCCCACTCTAGTTTGGGTTGATCCCTAGAAGATCTCTCTCCTACAAGCTAGCACTATATTTTTGAAAATGTCTTTTGAAGTCATACAATAGAATATACTTTCAGATTTTGATGCACATGATAGAGAGAAGAAACATGGCCAGGTGGTAGCAATGTATGAGAAATAAGTTATTGCTTAGAAGGAACTTGAAGAGGATGTGGCTACACTCAAGAAACAAATGGAAGAAACCTCAGTAGCTAAAGTAAAAACTTTAAATTTATGTAAATCTATTTTGGGCCAAGAACCAACATTGGTAGATGGGATACCTTTAGAGGGAGAATTTATTGATAAGTTGGAGACCCTTGTAAACCTCATATTAAAATAGTGTAAGGAATAGCCTATGCCCAAAAATGAAGCATTATTGGTGGCTAAGCAATTTATAGAAATAATGGAAGTCTGCAGACGTGCCCTCAAAAGAGTTGGGGAAATGATTGCCATCTTGGATGGGATTTTTGAAAAACTAGCATAGCCCAATAAAATTTTGGAGAATTAGCTCAATGCAGAGGAGTCTCAATAGTATCAATAGGTGGATTTTCCCTTTTAATAATATACTGCACTGATCATGTAAAATAAATTAAAGATGTCAAGACTATGGAGGAAACAATAAATATGCATCAGTAGCAACTAAATTCTAGTTTTTCAGCTCTCCGAAGACAAGTTATAGTTGAAGTCACTATGTTTAAAGTGGTCTATAAGGATGTGTTATGTATATTTTTCACACCACCTAAATTTTTTTAAACTAATACTTTTCTACCATAGAGATGACTCAGTCATAAAATTCAAAATTGTGTCAGGGACCTAGTTAATTAGTAATATTTTCAAATGCATATTTTCAATTTTGAATTGATGATGATTAGTTGATGAATTCATGTTTATACTTAAGTGGATTTGAAGAGCATAAATGGATAAATGAATAAAATATACATATATGTTTATCATTATTGATGTATATGGTCAGTTATTTTGCTTTTTAGTTCATGATTAGATTGTGATACAACATTTTTAGTTTTAAATAAGATCACTTTATATGATTTCAAGATTGAAAGAATTATATTTTTGCTATGATATTTTTAGATATCTATATTGATCTCAATTAAGTGTGAATGATCATAATAATTTTTATATTAGACTCTTCAGTTTTGGAAAAACATGAGCAGTTTGTGGTGATTGATTTGATATTTTCAGTGGCAATGTGAGACTTGGTTTGAAATAGATAAGAGTGGTATATAATTGCTTATTTTATAACCTTGTCAATTCAATTTTTGAATTGTGAAATCATAATTATTGAAATTTGATAAAGCATTATAATTTGTGGTTAAATGCATCATTTCATTATTTTGGAAATCATATGAGTTCTCAGTTTGAAAGTGAACCTCAATTGGGTAGAATTTAGTCATAAGGAAGATCATTTAGAAGCAATACAATTCAGTTTAAAATACAATTATGATTGATTCATATATTCAATTGAGGGCTCACTTTCATTTCTTATGATATAATGGACTTTTGAAACTGTTGACATATTGAAGTTGGTTTGATATAAAGTATCAAAGGATCCTAAGGTTCTAAGTGATTAATCCTAAGTTAATATTTGATTAGGGTTCTTAAGTCAATGTTTCCTAGCCTAAGTTCTAAAGTGATATCAATTTATGTGTTCAAAGGATCTTATCCTAAGGTCATTATTCTAAAGTTTTTAAATAATAATAATGAGTTCATTAGGGCATAGTGTTTTCAAATGTTGCTTGCCTAAGCCTATGTCTCAGGGCATAAATTATGAAAGGCATAAATAAAAGTAGTTAGATTATCTAACTCGAATCACAAACCTCCAAGGCATAAAACAATTGTTTATTTTCAAAGGCAATATGGTCTTACTTCAAAACTTGTGGATGGTGAATTGGTATTAAATTGGTGAATGTCTTGGTGATTTGGCATTCAAGTTGGTAGTCCATTTGATAATCTATTGAGGCACATAGAGTTGGAAAAGAGTTAATATAAAGGCATATTCGATGATGTTTTGAGATATGCCAAGATCTTAGGTTGTTTAAATTTTATAGTAAAGCATAAATGCCTCAAACAGTGAATGTTAGTAAAAGGTTTAGTAGGAAATTTAGTTAGCACTAAGTTTGATTGTTTCACTAACTCAGTTAGAAAAATTTATAAATGCATCCTCGATTTAGATAAGCTAATGATAAATGGACACATAGACCAAAGCAATTATGATGGAGGGTGGAAATTAAAAATAGGTTTTTTTTTAGTTTTTGTTCATTTCATGAAGCTTTCTTGCAAAAGTGAAGCTCTGGTAGTTCAGATTTTGAGTTACAAATGGATTTGTGAAGGAAAGCTTGTTTGTAGAAGACGTATTAAGGTATACCATAAAAAAATGAATAGGTGTTTGAAAAACTTTGAGTTATTCATGAATATTTTTTGTTTCATGGAAAGAATATGATATCAATCTATATGTGATAGAATTTTGTTAAGAAATGTGTGCATGATGTTTTGGAAGTTAAGAAAGTATGCAATTATCTACTTGTCTCTTTCATGCATGAGATTTTTCAGGTAAATGAATTTAGTTTTGGAAAAAGATAAGATAGCAATCTATTGTTTTACCAGTTGGTTTTGGTCATTATCTTCTTGAAAAGTTTGGGGCTTTCTTTTTAAATATTCTTCTAGTTTTGGCTTTCTATGAGCCATATAAACTATTATGGTTTTGAACATATCATTTATAGTTTCAAGGGCCTTGTTTCAACTTTGAGTTTATACATATGAGTTTTGTTTGTTTATTTTGTGGATATTTTTTTAAGGGTTTTGAATAAGTTATTATTCTATCATAAATAAGCGAAAAAGAGATTATGCTCAAGCATACAAATATAATTTTTTAATTATGGCTTTCTTTGATTTTATGTATTCATGGGTTTTAGAGAAATCATGCATGGGTATGTTTCATAAATATAATATGTTGATTATTATCTTAGAAGATAATGAAGTTTGTGGAAGTATTTTCATCAATAGTTGTTGAGTTGCATATATGTTGTTATATCAACATGAAATGATATGTTTATTGGTTCTTATAGAAATTTTGGGATAAAAAAGCTGAAAGTAATAGTTTTTGGGTTCTAAATGATATGATTTTAAAGATATATTTTGGACATAGGGTTTTTTTTCAAATTTCTATTTGATACTATGATTTAGTTTGAATATTGTTAGTTTAAGTTTTGGGAATCTTTTGACTCATGATTTGGTTTCAATGTGTGGGGTGAATATTTTGTCACCAGCTAACTGACGGCAAAATGGTTAAATCAACCATAGCATAAGGATATTTATGCAGTAAAATGGGTGTGGTGACCATAGCCAAAATGAGATAAATCTCTCCTCTCGGCAAGGGGAGGTTCCCTATAATTTATAGTATGTATATATGTATATATATAAGTTGAAAATACACACCGGGGTGAAATGATACCATCCATATCTCTTTTTTTAGAGATGATGTTCACAAAATAGAGGAGAATTCCTAGGTAATTGTTGAAGGCATTTCTCTTCTTTCAAAAATGATGTTTAAAAAACTAGAGAAATATTTCTTAGGTAGTAACAAAAACCACAAGAAACCCATGAAAGCACAAAGTCTTTCATTTTTCCTCCCACTGATTAGGATAAAGAAACACAGTAATTTGAAGCATAGCCCAAAGTCTCCACTTCAACTACAATAAAGTGAAAGATTACAAAAGATAAAGAGAGCTCAAAGTCTCTCCAATATCTTTTACACAAAACAGAGACTAAAGACAATTATGGTAGCACAAAGTCTCCCACAGTTGGCTTCAGGACATCTTCTAGTTTATTTCCACTTGTTTTACTTGTTTGATTAAATAGACAAGACTATATGTAGGAAAGAGACATAAGAAAAATTTTCTAGATGACACAAGCTTATTCCAACACAAAGTCTGAAAGGTCACTTGCTTTCTCATTCATTTAACAAAATATGATTAACAGTCTAAGCTCAAAGTCTCAAAAATGCCTTTCAATTTGGGTAGAGCTTCACTTTTGATAATAGAGAAATCTTTTTTTCTACAAAATGGGAGATTACAATATATAGCATTACAAGAAAGACTTGGGTGCTTGTTTTCATGAAATTGGCCCATGCTAAATTGAATGCATTGAATACCTATGGAAGGGCCATGCTAAAATAAGTCATCGGCCTTGACTTTGGCATTTTGAATCATCTCAAATGTCTCCTCCTAAGCATGGGTTATATAGTCTTCTTTATGATGCTCACACGGTTGTCTATTCACCTTTTCTTAATGCATAAAAATAGGCTATGCCTTTGAATGTTTGCTCTTTTTGATGTCCACCTGGTGGACTATTCCACCTACTAAAAATAACTCTCCTATAGATATTTCTAGATTTTCTATAGTAATTCTCTCTTTCCTTACCACTTTCTATCTCTTCTTAGCATTCTGAGCTCTTGGGGCTATCTTCTTGCTTCCTCCCTTCACTTCTTCGGCTCCTTTCTGGGCTGGTCATTGAGTTTGTTCTTAGGGCTTTTGAAAATTAATGGTTATTCCATCACCCTAAAATTAACGTCTATGGAGACGTCACTGGTCACTTTGAACCTCTTTGAACCTTAAACCTTGAATTCTTTTGGTTCAAAGGTTCAATATTTTGTAAAGGGCCACATTCACTTTCTTTTTCTTCTTTAATTGAACCATTTCTTTGAACCATTTCTAGAATCTTCCACTTCATCCATTCACTCAAAGCTTTCGTTCAAACTTATGAACTCTTTGAACCCATTAAACCTTTAAACATTTCAGGTTCAACAGTTCAATGAGTCATTCTCTTTCTTTAAAGCCTTTTGTTCTGTAAGTCCATCAAACTTATTGAACTTGTTCAACCTTTGAACCATTTTGGTTCAAGGTTCAATGGTTCAATCTTATTTATTTGAATCCTTTGAAGCTTCAAACTCTCTACATTTTCTAAGTCCATCTAAGTCATTAAAACTTTGAACTCGTTTGAACCTTTGAACCATTTTGGTTCAAGGTTCAATGGTTCAATAGTTCAATCTTCACTCTTTGAAGCCTTTTTTTCTTTAAGTCCACCGAAGTCGTTGAACCTTTGAACTCGTTGAACCTTGAACCTTGTGGAGGTGGGGTTTAATGGTTTAATGGTTCAAAGTGGTTCATTCTTTTTATTTAAAGCCCACCGTTAAGTCTTTTGATTGAACCTTAGGATTGAACCTTCCTCAAAACATTAAGGAAATGCCTTAATTTTTTTGAACTTTCTTTGAAGAAATCCTATTTTTTGAACCTACGACTTCCTTAGCTGAAAAGGCTTGAATATTTGAAAAACTTAACTACTCAAAACTTTTTACAAGAAAGAAAAGAGAGAGTTTTGGTCTACATGACCAAAATGGTTAGTATGTTGTCCAAAAAAGTAAGTGATGGATTTTGGGAACAACAGCTAGCTCCAGTTAGGGAACTTCCATCAATTGAAAATTGAAACAATCAAAGGGAGTAGAAACCAGAATCTCAGTGCCTTCATTTACGCCATTGGGCTACAAAGTCATGCTACCCAAAAAGAAAGGTGCCAAAAACCAAACGGTGCCAAAAATAAATGAAAAACACAAAATAAAAGGAAGATTATACAAAAATTATACATATGTATAACTGGACTTATCTGATACTTAAAGGATTGAAGTGCTTCAAATGTTGCCCACTATGAGGCAGAGCAAATGGCATTCCATCTTGATATTTCAGCAAGAAACTATTTTCACCATTTAAATGATGAATGGAAAATGGGCCTCTCCACAAGGAATCTAATTTTCCATGCATTCCTTTTGGTTCTCTCCTCTTGTCCCACAATAAGACTTGATTTCCAATCTAAAAATCATAGATCTTTACTTTCTGGTCGAAGAGTCTCTTTACCAAACTTTGATGTGCAGCAATTTGGTCCACCACCATACTTCATTTCTCATTTAGCTCAGTCAAGCACATGATCCTCTTGTCGATAGAACTTTCAAAAGTTGAATCTTCCACTACCTTTGCTAACTTTAATGTTGGTAATTCTAAGGTGATTGATATCTCTGCATTGAGACCATACAAAAATTGGAATGGGGACATACCTATCACCCTCTTGGGTGTAATTCTGTCTACCCATAAAGCATCAAACAATGATTTATGCCAATTTATTTGATTATCATCTACTAGCTTCCTGATAATGGTCACTAAGTTCTTGTTGCTTGATTCTGCTTGACCATTTCCTTGCAGATAATAGTCAGACGAGTGGGAGAGAATAATCCCATAATAGTAATAGAACTGGGTTATCTCATGAGAAGAGAAATAGGTTTCATTGTCTATTATAATCTTGGTTGAGACCCCAAACCTAGAAATAATGTTTTCCTTGAGGAAATTACATACTACTTCTGAATTAGCATGCTTGACTGGAATGGCTTCCACCCATTTGGTAAAGTAGTATGTGGTTGTAAGGACATAGTCATGCCTAGCACTCAAAGATGGATTTATAGCACCGATGAAATTAATTCCCTATTATTGAAATGGCTCTTCTATCACCATAGGCTTGAGAGTTAACACAACTAACTTGGGTTTGCAAACAAACTATTGGCATAGCTCGCATCTACGCACCCAAGCGTATAAATCTCAAAATAGAGTAGGCTAATAGTACCTAGATCATATAATCTTATGGGTAGTCATAGGTACAAAAAAGTGTCCTCCACAAGCCAAATTGTGGAATGACTCCAAAAAAAATTTATGCTTCACTTTATCTACGCAGCGAAGGAATACCCCATCAAGGTTCCTTTTGTATAGACCGTTGTCCCACATGACAAAGTTGGAAGCTTTCAACTTAACAGTCCTCTTTTCTTTATGAGATAGGTGAGTAGGACACTCACCATAGGTAAGGAAATGAGCAATATTTGAATACCACTCATTCGTAGTGGTGAAAAAAAGAACTGTTGGCATGTCTTCAAATTCTATTTATTTATACCCTACTTTTTCTAGTATGTTCTTAGCAATTAATTGGCAGAGGCCCCTTCCCCATACAAGCTTGGTTGGTTTGATAACAAGATAAAACTCCTAGATTTTGGCAATCCAATTGCCCATTTTAGTTCCAAACTCTTGCTGAGTTAGTATGGACTTGACTGTTGTATCAGGAACCAAAGCAACAATGTGTGAATTTAAGATGTAAAAATGGAAGTGCTTTACCACCTTTACCATAGCATAAGCATTATTTTCCATGTTTATGTACTTTAGCTCATGATCTTTAAGAGGATAGCTCATAAAGGAGATGGGAGATTCCACACCTTTGTTTTGTTGAACCAAGATGGCTAAAAGCATGTGTTCAAAAGCATAGATGTACATCATGAAGTCTTTAGTGTAATCAAGACAAATTAGGATTGGGGCATGGGTGATAGCTTCCTTGATGTCTTGAATGCCAACTTACCTTCTTCAGTCCAGCTAAAAGTGGATTTTCTCTTCATCATATTGACAATGTGGTGAGTCTTCTCTATGAATTCAGGAATGAACCTTTGCAAAAAATTTACCTTTCCAAAGAAAGAGTGGACTGCAGTCTTACTAGTAAGAAGAGAAAGCTCTTGAATGGATTTAACCCTTTTTGGGTCAATCTTTATGCCTTCTTGAGACACAGTGTGATTGAGAAGTTTCTCTTCAGTAACCCCAAAAATTGACTTCTAAGGATTAACAAAATACCATTCTACCTACATCACTCTAGCACTTGTTGTAGATGATGCACATGATTAAGATGATGCTTAGAAAATATTATCAAATCATCAAGGTATACCATAATGAACTTCCCCATTTCATTTCTGAAAGCAAGATCTATCACTCTTTGAAAGGTGGCACCAGCATTAATCAAGCCAAAAGGCATCCCGTGATATGCAAAGTTATTCTAAGGTGTTGTGAAAGTAGTCTTATGTTGGTCTACTTCACCAACTTCTACTTTAATATATCATGAAAAACCATCTAGCATTGATAATATCTTAGCACTAGTCACTATTTTTAGCAGTTGATCCATGATGGGCAGCGGATAGTTGTCTTTTAAAGATGACTGATTCAGATTTTTGAAATCAACATATAGGTAGATTTCTCCATTCATCTTTCTCACATGAACTATGTTCACAATCTAGGTGGAATGATGGATTGGGAAAATAATTCTTGCATTCAGCATTTTTTGTATCTCAGAGAAAATCATCCCTGATATCCTAAGGTTGTACTGCCTTTGCTTCTACTTGTGAGGTAATGACCCAATCTTGAGAAGAATTTCATGCTAGATTTCTTCAGGTCTGAGAGATTTTAGATCATTATAAGAGTATGCCAAAACATTAATATAATGGTGAAGCAGAGTGATAAATTTGAGTTTGTTTATCAAGGGTACAACAATTCCTAATGTTGACCATTTTTGGATTGTCTTTTGTACTCAAATTGATTTGATCAAAATCCTTGGAGGATTTTGAATCCATTTGTTGTTCCTTGATAAACCTATCATGCTTGTCAAAAAGTTTCTAATCTTTTGGGAGTTTTATTCCCTTTGAGTTCAAGGAACTCTTCATCAGCTTTTGAATTTGTCTCTGGAGCTGATTCCCATGGTGGAGATTCACTGCCTTCAAATTGAAGCTTTTCAAAGCTATCTATTTTTTCTAGAAAAGTAATGATTTGGTTGTCACCATTGAACACCTGCCAATGATAAGCATTATCAGGTACACTTGGTCAAAAGACCAACTTGATAGTGTATCTATCTTCTTTGAAATCTTGGTGAGGGACCAAGAGAGTTGTAGAGATGACCAATGCATCTACACGACTATTAAATTTTTTAGGCACGATAGAAATTCTAAAAGCATCAAAGCTTTCAATGTAGTCCCACACCAGATTATGATAATGTCTTAATCTCTCATTCTTATTTTGATATAGGTTCATCACCTAACAAACTACTAATTCAGCATCTCCTTTGGCATGAAGAAGTCTAACATCTTTATCTTGAGCAGCCTTTAATCCGAGTAGCAATGATTCATATTTAGTAGTGTTGTTAGTGTTGTTGAACTGTAACTTATATGTATAGAAGAAAATATCTCTTTGAGATATTAAAACAACTCCAGCTCCAGAACTAGTAGAAGATTTGTTTCCATCGAATTCCAAAATCCAAATATCATCAAAATTTGATCTTCTTTCAGATTTTTCTCCATCAGGAAGAGGATCAATTTTCATGTGTATTGTGCCCTACCAATTTTTTTGATGTTTCATCTAAATTTTTTTAATTTTCACTTATAGAGATTTCATCTTCTAAAATAGGAATATCTTTAGTAGACAAAAATTAATTACCCATGCCTAAAGACTCAAATAGAATCAGAGCTTTAGAGGCTGACATTTGGGTGACAATGTACTTTGATTCCTTCTCAAGAAGTAGCCTTTTCATGATGCCCTTGATAGGAATCCTCACTATAGATAGGTTAATGCTGAATTCTCCACCAACATCATTGCAAAAATTTCACCCAAGAAGGATGCCATAGGAGGCTAAGACGTTGGCCACTAGGACTGTCATTTTAATTCTCTTATCTAGGAAGGCCACAAATGCAAATTGAGCATCTTTGATTTGTCCCAGCAAAGGAACTTATTTGTTTTTCATGGAGAAACATCTCCCAAAGTTCTTAGTCAATGTGAGACCAAGATAATATGCCACCTTGGTCGGCATGACATTGTTAGATACACCAAAATCAATTATGGAATTATTCATCTAATGACCATTTATCAGCAGGGAGACATAAAATGGTTGTCTTTCTAGGGCCAGCTGGAGGAGTAATCACAATATTATTTTGGGCAAGTGTGTTCCTTGGGGGAACAAGAGTTACTTTTGAAATTTCTTGTCCTATAGGGATAGTTTTATTCTTGATGCATTGAACTAACTTATCCAACTACTCAAGGTTGGATTGCAAGAATTCAAACTCAGACATTTGAATTTTGGTCTTCTTAGCATGGTCGATTATATCAAATGACTGAAATAAATTAGAAATAGAGGAAGGTAGTCCATCAATCTAGTTTTTTTGGGTGTAGGAATGGTCTACGAATTTGAAGTAGAAGGTGAAGGAATCTTTGAGGTACTTACTTTTTTGTTGCTTATCGGGTCCTTTGATTGGAAAGGCAGAGAAGCCCCTCATTTAGCAATTGAAATTACTAGTCGAGATTCTTCCCCTATTTTTCCTTTATCCACTTGTTGAGCTGACTAGTTCTGGGACCTAGTAAATACAACGTATGATCCATCAAACACTTCTCCTTTACTTCTAATTTCATCTTGGTAATTTAAGAAATTGATTTTGGAATAGTCAGCTAATTCTTATAGGCCTTCTGCAAAGAGATCAGCGTCATCTTCTTGGTTCAACTCAGGTTGGAAAGAAAAATTAGATTCAATTTCAAGATAAACAACTATTGAGTTAGCCAATGCTACTTCAATGGCAAGCTTCCTTGGTGGGAGAGGAAGGTGATTTGGTTGCCCTTTGATTTATGGTAGCATTATCCTGATACGACTAGTTGGGAAATGTCCTCCTTGGTACATCTTGATAAGAAGGAGGAGCAGACATCACTTGTGCCATTTACTTTTTTAGAGCTAGTAATTCATTTGCTAGATTTTGCATCATAGGATCAGTGGTGCCTATAGAAGAATATTCAGAAGATGAAGAAGATTTATTTCTATTAGGATCTCTTCTTATCTTTCTTGCCAAGATACGGTCATCTTCAACCTCAGTCACCAAAATTTGAGCCATAGCAAGATCTATGTGGCCAGCCCACCTCAACAAGAAACTCACTTCAGGAAGCTAAGAATTGATGAAGAAGCATTTGAGATTCTCATGTGTCGGTTGAGCAATTGTAAGAATCATGTTCCTCAGCTTTTTAAATTTAGCAATGAAGTCCTTCATGGGTTCATGAGGCTCCTTCTTCATTTGTGTAAGCTAGGCTAATAGGGCATGTGCATCTTTTGCAGGTTTGAATCTAGCCTCAAATTTGGCCTTGAGAGTGTTCCAGTTAGTCACTGTTTGTGCTTGCAGATGATAAAACTAGTCTATAGCAGCATCTTTCAATGTTTCTACAAATAGTATAACTGAAATGTCTTCATATTCAATGCCTATCACACCACAGGTTATGCAAAAGGCTGCAATATGTTCATCAGGATGAACCTTCCCATCACCATAGATTTGGGAAATTTCCTTCTTGAACTATAGGGTAGTTCATGTAGAGGTGGGGTTAGATTCAGAGGACCAAAAGTATTACCCCAGGGGCCTTGAGCTTCCATGATATGGCTATTGAAAGGAGGTATAATAAATCTCTATGGGATATGTATAGACAAAGCTCAAGGTATTGTTGACCCTATATTGGTGCAGCAAAATGATTTTGATCTTTCCCCTCCACAAACTCACCTTCAATGACCTAAGAGTTTTCCTCGTATAAACATTAGGTCCCCAATACCACTATTAGGTGAATATTTTGTCACCAACCGACTGACGGCAAAATAGTTACATCAACCACAACATAAGGAGATTTATGTAGAAAATGGGTGTGGTGACCACAGCCAGAATGAGATAAATCTCTCATCTCAGCAAGGGGAGGTTCCCTATAATTTATAGTATATATATAAGCTAAAAATACACACAAGGGTGAAATCATACCATCCATCTCTCATTTTTTAGAGATTATGTTCACAAAATAGAGGAGAATTCCTGGGTAATTATTGAAGGCATTTCTCTTCTGTCAGAAATGATGTTCAAAAAACTAGAGGAAGACTTCCTAGGTAGTAATAGAAACCACAAGAAACCCATGAAAGCACAAAGTCTTTCATTGTTCCTCCCACTGATTAGGACAAAGGAACATAATAGTTTGAAGCGTATTCCAAAGTCTCCACTTCAACTACAATAGAGTGAAATATTACAAAAGATAAGGAGAGCTCAAAGTCTTTCCAGTATCTTTTACACAAAATACAGACTAAAGACAATTATGGTAGCACAAAGTCTCCCACAGTTGGCTTCAAGATATCTTCTAGCTTATTTCCACTTGTTTTACTTGTTTGATTAAATGGACAAGATTGTATTTATGAGAGACATAAGAACAATTTCCTAGATGACACAAGCTTATTCCAACACAAAGTCTAAAAGGTCACTTTCTTTCTCATTCATTTAACAAAATATGATTAACATGCTGAGCTCAAAGTCTCAAGAATGCCTTTCAATTTGGATAGAGATTCGCTTCTGATGATAGAGAGATCTTTTTTTCTACCAAATGGGAGATTACAATATATAGCATTAAAAGAAAGACTTGGGTGCTTGTTTTCATAAAATTGGTCCATGTTGAATTGAATGCATTGAATATCTGTGGAAGGGCCATGCTGGAATAGGTCATCAGCCTTGACTTCGGCATTCTGAATCATCTCAAATGTCTCTTTCTAAGCATGGTTTGTCTAGTCTTCTTTATGATGCTCACACAGCTGTCTATTCACCTTTTCTTAATGTAGAAAAATAGGTTTCACCTTTGAATATTTGCTCTTTCTGATGTCCACCTAGTGGACTGTTCCACCTACTGAAAATAATTCTCATGTAGATATTTATGGATTTCCTATAGTCATTCTCTCTTTCCTTACCATGTTTTATCTCTTCTTATCAATCTGAGCTCTTGGGGTTATCTTCTTTCTTCCTCCCTTCACTTCTTCAGCTCCTTTTTAGGCTGGTCATTGAGTTTATTCTCAGGGCTTTTGAAAATCAATGGTTATTCCATCACCCTGAAATTGACATCCACAGGGACGTCACTGGTCACTTTGAACCTCTTTGAACCTTGAACCTTGAACTCTTTTGTTTCAAAGGTTTAATGGTTTAAAGGTTCAATGTTTTGTAAAGATCTGAATTCGCTTTCTTTTTCTTCTTCATTTGAACCATTTGGTTGAACCATTTTTGGAATCTTCTGCTTCATCCATTCACTTGAAGCTTATGTTCAAACTTACAAACTCTTTGAACCCATTGAACCTTTGAACCTTTTGGGTTCAAGGTTCAACGGTTCAATGATTCATTCTATTTCTTTGAAGCCTTTTATTCTCTAAGTCCATTGAACTTATTGAACTCATTGAACCTTTGAACCATTTTGGTTAAGGGTTCAATGGTTCAATCTTATTTCTTTGAATCCTTTAAAGTTTCAAACTCTCTAGATTTTCTAAGTCCGTCTAAGTCAGTGAAACTTTGAAATCATTTGAACCTTTGAACATTTTAACCATTTTGGTTCAAGGTTCAACAGTTCAATAGTTCAATCTTCACTCTTTGAAGCCTTCTTTTATTTAAGTTCACCGAAGTCATTAAACCTTGAACCTTGCGGAGGTGGGGTTCAATGGTTCAAAGTGGTTCATTCTTTTTCTTTAAAGCCCACCGTTAATTATTTTGATTGAACCTCGATGTTGAACCTTTCTCAAAACATTAAGGAAATGCCTTAAGTGTTTTGAACTTCCTTTGAAGAAAGCCTATCTGTTAAACCTGTGACTTCCTTAGTCAAAAAGGCTTGAATATTTGAAAAACTTAACTGCTCAGACCTTTTTGAAAGAAAGAAAAGAGAGAGTTTTGGTCTGTAGGACCAAAATGGTCGGTATGTTGTCCACAAAAGCAAGTGATGGATTTTGGGAACAACACAATGTGAGATACTTTTGGAAAGAATATATAGAATGTTGGCCAAAATATAGAGAGGTTATTAGAAGATGATTTGAACATATTAATATAACTATATTTTAATATGTTTGAAACAATAGCTTTCATGTACTAGTTTCATTTTTGAATCTTCATTTTGAAGGATAGTTATGTATTTGAAGAATAATGGGTTGAATTCTAAAAATAATGAAGGTGTTTCTAGTTCTGCACCTTAGTCTTGAAGTTTTTGGATTTGTCGTGAATTTTGATAATGAAATAATAACACTTTGAAAACTAAAGTAGGTGAAATAATTCTATTGTATGTTGTTGAAACTCTCTTTTGAAAGGATCTTATAGAAATTATACATAATATGTATGTATAAGATGATTGATTAAAAAAATATAAATAGGATATATTTTGAGGGTTTCATTTTGAAGAATGTAAATAGCATGTTGTATCTCAAAATTTCATATAGTTGGTTTTTTTTAATGAAATGTGTCTTGTGGAAAATATATATGGTTTCTAAGAGATACTCTTCATGAATAAATTTTTGAAATCCTACTTCAATTCTAGATTGATTCAGTTTGATTTTTAGATAATTTGATACAGTGAAGATAGAAACTTCACTAAGATATATCAGAATATGTTTGAGATAATATTATGATATTATAATTTTATTTTTGAAGTTTTAATTGGTTTAAAGATATTCATTTAGAATAATGGAATATGGTCTTTTTTGATAAAATCATTGGGATATTATAGTGATATTGGATACATTTAGTATAATTTAGTTTAGAGCTTTTATTGAGATGTGATTGTGTGTTTTGAATATAGTCATGTTTCATTTTGAATCAATATATCTTGATTTTTAGTCTTCATAATCAATATTTCATATTGTTAAGATGTCTAGATGGGATCTGTGCATGTCGAGTAGGAGTAATGATAATTGAAGATGGGGTCAAAATTCATATAATGTTAACCAATAGAACCCAAACAAAAAATTTCCAAGGGGTGGTTTTAGGGCTAGGAGAATCAGCCCTAGATTTCATAAAGGTGCTAGGATGTCCATTCACTTTGATGCATTAGACCCTGAGTTTTAAAATATTCTAAATATTTTTTCTTCCAATCCAGCCAACAATAGGGGCAATAGGGGATTTCATGGACATAGATTTGGTGCTAAGACTCCTCATAGTAGTTCTTCCCACCATTTGCAAAGTAACCTGCATTATTTATTGATTTAGTCTCCTACTCCTGAGAGAATCAATTCTATTGATGAGCCACATATTTCCAATGAAACCACTTAGCTTGAGATTGAAATAGTCTATGCCAAAAACTTTATTAATATTTCCATTACTTCAATTTGTAATGAGCCTTCATCCGCTCATAGAGAACCTATTATGGGATGCAAGAAGTTAAGTTTGGAGAAGCCTATTTCAGCGGGTAGAAAATATACACTTTAGATTCATCCTTCTACTTAAGATAAAATATCAGACAATCAGAATGATATAGATACCCCTATTAAAGTTAGAGTGCTTAGATAGATTAAGTTATAGATTGATGATCCCTCAATTAATTTAGACATAAATACAGTTCATTTTCTATCTGTAAAAATGGAGTATAATGAGTGTCAATAAGCAAGGGAAGCCTGTAATTGAAGTGCTTTTTGATTTTGATGATTACTCAGTGTATAGATGATAGACTTTTATTTTTAGTTGAACTATAGTTGGCATAACTTTATACTTTTAGACTTGATATTTTGACTTTAGTTTTGATATTTTGGTAGATAAATTTTGGAAAGTAGATCAAAATTTAGTTCTTTGATATATATATATATATATCTAGATATATATATATATATATATATGCCTACGTTAATTTTTATAAATATGCATTATGGTTAGTATAAATAAGTATTTCATAACTTTGACTTATTTATTTATTGATATATGTATTCTTTTTATTATTAATTGATAAGGGTCCCAACCCGTTAAGATAGTACCCAGTCTATAATCAAATATTTGATCTATTAAGACTTTTTAAGTCTTAATTAAATCTTACCTTAACCAATAATTGTTTATAATTAATTGAATTCTAAAATCAAATAGTTAAGATACACTAATAAATAGCTAAGGTTAGTTATAACTTATTTTTCAACTAAGTTTGAAGCATAAAAAGATATCAAGGATTCATTTGAAAGAGGAGGAACAACACAGATATTAAAGACACATATATTTGTGAAGTCAATCATTCATCTCACTCTTTTTTATGAAACTTCTCTAAGATAAAATGACTTTTATATATAAACCAAATGGTACTTTTTATATGGTTGAGTAATTGCTTAGGCAACGTAGGTATATCTAATTTTTATATCATTTATAATATATCATTTGGAGTTTATCAAGTTTAATATCTATTTTTATGATTGTTACTACAGTTCTATGTGTAGAATACAATTATTCAACCTAAATAATAATGAAAATTTCATTGTTTATGACATTTCATTTATCTATTTTGATTATAAAGGTTATCTCTCAAGTATTTGTAAAGAAAGATGTTGGTTTCTCAAATAAAATCTATATTTTTTGCTAAGATGACTGTCTTTTGAGACTCAGAAATTTTATTTTACTTTATATCGACGTTGATTTTAATATAATTTATTTCATTTTAGATTAATCTTTAATTAATCTAGTTTCTATTGTCATTTTTTTTATTTGTTTAGTTTTCTTGTTTATTTCTATTTTCTTAAGTTACTCTCTTAGATTTTTCTCTTTGTCTGCTTTCTTTAAGTTAAATTTATTAAATTTAATTAATTATTATTATAGTTTTAATATAGTTTAAGGTTTACTTTTTAGATTTATCTTAGATTAATTTTTTAGATTCATTTTTAGTTTAGATTAGAAATTTTGCTTGTTTAGATTTCAGATGTATAGTTTGTAGTCATGTTTTAGATTTCCACTATTTGTTTATTAGTTCTTATATTAGATTATTTCCTTTATAGTTTTACTTAATTAGATTTAGATTATTTAGTTCTTAGATTGTTTTATTTTCTTAGATATTTAGTTATTTTCTTATTTAAATTACTTTATTGTTTAGAATTAATGGTTTACTAGTTTGATATCTTTTCTTAACTTAATTATTTTCTATTTGTCTTTTTTTTATTTTTTAGTTTGATTTTTGGTTGCTGATTATTGTGTTTCTTTGAGTTAATTTTTGTTTGACTCTTTACTTGATTGAATATATTTATCTTGATTTATCTCAAATATATCTTACTTATATTTTTGGGAAGTTACTTAGAAGATATCATAGCAGAAATGAGATATTACTTGAAATTTTTTTTTTTTTTGAATCAGATTTCTTTCCTTCAAGAGATTGCCTAATTCACAAGTCTTCTCTATTGGATAGGATATATTACAAATTCATATCTAAACTGATTCATTATTTGATAAAGAGGATTTCTAAAATTATAATAGAATATGTTTCATTTGATAACTTATTTATTATTTCCCAGAACATTTTTAAAAAACCCTCATATCTTTAGGATCATAATTGAACATTTACAACCTTACTATTAGACTAGTATGATTCTGACTTGACCTTCATGATAGGCAAAAGGGTTGATTTCTTGATGGTATAATTTCTATCATCAACAAATTTGACAACTCCACTGGATAAATCATTTAAAAATCTAATTTATTTTAAGTTGTATTTTCTTCTTACTCATGGTACTTGGAGGACAGTAGCCTCCTATTATCCAACCTAGAATTGATATTGCTAATGATCAAGTTGATGTTTTTAATCTAACACATTATGCATGGTATAATCATCCTTAAAATCTTCATTAGGTTATTCAAGTCATAAATGAAAAAGAAGAGATTACATAATTTGAGATAGATTAGTATTTTAATCTTACACGTGAGACTCAACGAGACATTCTAAATTCAAATAGAAGAATTTAAGAAGATAGAGCAAGAATTTTACCTACTAATCCTAGGCCTAGAACTCATTTTATTTTTTATTCTTTTCTATTTGATTATTTTATTTTACCTTTTGAACCTATTATTACAAATCTATAATTAAATCAAGTTAATTAGATTTGAGATAATCAATTTGTTTAGCTAAAAACTACTACAACTTCTAATAAGATATCAAGCAGAAGTTGGAGAGAGAATATAGGATCTAATTTATGGATTGAAAAATAATAGAGATCAATATGATATTACTAAAGGTGAAGACAAAGCAAAATCTCAAGCATAACAGTAGATAGTTGTAACTCCATGGATTTCTACCAATCCAATTGATGTTGGAAACTGTCCTGGTAAGTTGCCTTCTTTTAAAGGATTGAATATACCAAAGTTTTTTTATGTTATTGGAGAATATTGGTAAGATCATTTAAAATTATTTAGGTTAGTTTGTGATACTCTTGGTATAATGAATGAAAAAAATTGCTTAAGAGTTTTTGCTCAAATACTTGAAGGAAAAGCTTATCAAGCATTTATTAGTTTACCTACTAAGGTTATCGATATATGAAAAGATATTGAGGATTGGCTAGAGTTATCCTTTGAAAAATCTAAAGAATATTTTGATCTAGTCCATAATCTTCTAAATTTTTATCTTGATCTAGGTGAGACTATTTATCATTTCATTTTCAAGTTCACTAAGCTGCATCAAAATATCCCACATGATCTTAGACCTTCTAAAAATTTATCTAGACTTTATCTATGAAATGTTTTACCTTTAAATATAAAATGACTCTACAATATAGAGATATTATAGAATATGATGAAACTATAACATTATATATTGAATATGAAAAGAAGCTTAAACGCATTTGGTTTAAGGATAGGTCTTCTACAAGTCTAAATTTAGATAATTCAAAAAAATTAAAAGCCATCCAAAGTATAAAAAATAAATTGATCATTATTAAAATACAACTAAATAATAAACCTTCTTCGTTAAATAAAAATAATAATTAAAATTAAAAAGTAAAAATTATTTATTACTGTAATGTATGTAAATTAGATCATGATCCAGATTCATGTGTTGTTATTCATAAGTTCAAGAAGTTTCTTCAAGGGAAATATCTTATATGCAAAGATCTAACAAATAATATAAACACTCTTGATGATCCATCAAAAAATGAGAATGGTTATGTTTTGAATATTAGAAATAAATATTATAACTCTTCTCAAAATAATAAAACAATAAATAACAATTCTTCTTTTAATGATAAAGGAAAAATAGTTTAGAATAATGCAAGTAGTTCAACTTATAATGTTTCTCAAAATATTCTTTTATCCACTAGTTATAATAATAGTCAATATCAGTGTTATAAACCTAAAAAAATTAGATAAATTGATGCCAAAACTTATAATATAATTGATGATTTGTCAACAATTAAAGCTAGATTCTCATTATTACAAGCAACTAGTCTTCCATGACAATTTGATAAAATCAATGAAGCTATTAAGAATCCTAAAACTAATGTAAGCTTACAAAAAGAAGACAATAATGAATAATCAACTATTTTTTTGCAAAACTATGATCCTCCTATAGATTATAGTACTCCTTTTTATGTTATGGTTGAAATTGCTAACAAGATAATCCATAATTGTATCTTAGATACATGTGGTTCAAAGAATATGATTTAGAGGTCATTTTTGGGATTTATAAGTTCCCAAGATCTCCTAAAACTAGTATAGTACTAAAGATCATTTTGAGAGATTTATAACACCTATTGAAACAAAAAAATGGACATAATATGCTCCAGATATCATTGGTCAAAGTTTGGATAAAAAATGGCCAATTGCTAATAGTGATGTGGATGCATGTATGACTACCAAATGGACCAATTGGCAAGTGACATGTGGTAGTGTAATGGTAAAAGGGTGTTTTTTTTCACCTCTGGTCTTTGACACTCATGTTCAAATATATGGGCCCTACTATTTTCTTGTTGGGGGGCCTCAGCCAAGATCAATGCACTCTTTTTATGAAAGAGTGCATTTGCCTTTGAATATTCATGTTACCATTGTAATTTTTTTGCTTATATATGTCTCTATGTTGTTTATACATTTCATGTGGGACTAATAATTTTGAATTATTAAATTATTCCATGTATTTTCCTAGTCACTCATGCTCTATGCCAAGTTTTAGATTAGCATTGTCAACTCAATCAACCAACTCGAGATGATTTCCATCCGAATCCAAGAGAGCTAACTCATTGTATTCTAAATTGAGCTCGAATATTGAGTTAATCTCCACATAGATCTTCTAAACTGAGTTAACCAACCAATTTTAGCATGGGGGCTAAGCCCAAAGAAAAATGGTTTGATACGTGACCAAATCCACATCACATTTACCAATGTAGTATTTTCAAAGGCTTAAGTTAAGTTATAAACCAATGCATGTGGGATAATGCATAGTAAATCCACAGCTAGGTGGTTGGAACAAATAAACCATGGAATTTGAACCCATAACCTATGGTAAAATGTTAAGTGGCCTTACCAATCCACCACACATTTTCAAGTGATATAAAAGGCATGAAATTATATTTGTACACAGGATTGAAAATGACTGTGTAAGGAATTTAATGGCAAATTGTAAACATTTGCATTTTTGACTAATCATGAGGCATTTTCAGGTCTTAGATTAAACTATAAATTTGTTCGTAATAGTGAGACACTATGTTTGGTATATTTTTTTATCTTAATTTGATGTTATTTTGATGTCTTTTAAATCATTTGAAGTGATGATTTGGCATAGAATGCTAGGAAATTGATTGTGAAAATGATATAGGGAGTTGGATTAACATTACTAAGTGTGATCAAAGTATTTTAGAGGTATGTTGGCATATTTATGCAGGTCTTGTGATTCCATTATGGTATTATAATTTTTTCATTTGAACTTGCAATCAATTTTTAATGGATTGGTTTGAATGAACTTAGAGACGTAGGCAATTTCCAAACTTCGCAAACAATTCTAGTATAATTTTTTTTTTTTTTTTCTGCATTTAATTAGTCAAGTTTAATTCTTAGAAAAGCATATTTTATTATTTTACAACATTTATGAAAATTTGGTATAAGTGAAATCTAGATTGATTGATCAAATGGTTGATTGAATTGAATTTGGTGAATTCTAACATCAAATTTTGATCAATTTATATTAGCTAAATTTCAAAAAATATATATCAATTTTATATTTATTTTAATCATGAAAATTGAGAAATTAAAATATCCATTTGTAAACTATTTATTAGTAGGGGGTATATTGTAGTTTACAGATCAAGTTTTGGTATCTGAGTAGTTCAAATACAAGATTTCCTTCTAATTATGTAGCCTATTGATATCATTTTCAATTACTTCCAGAGACATTTTGGAATTGTTTAATCTTCTAGTACATTGTGAAGTTATTAGAGATACATGTTATTTTAAGGAATAAAAACCTATGGGAAAAGCCTTAACACATGAAAGGATTGAAGATCTCAAAGCATTCAATCAGTAGATCCAAGATGAGAATACTTTTTTGAGAACCAAGTTTCACTCCTTAGAAGAGGAGGTCGAATACTTGAAATTTGATTTGCAAACTAAGGATGAGCTCTTGATCATATTGTAATGTGATGAATAGAAGAAGGATTTACCTTCCATGTTAGATGCAGAGACCATGATGGATAATTACACTATAGAAGATCATCCTCATTTTGTAATTTTGGGTTATTTTAGAGTAGTAATGGAAATTGAAAAATGCTCTAAGAACACTGAGGGGAGACAAGCTTCTGACAACCAAGTAATTACCCCACTAGTCCTTTAGGAAGATTCTTTGTAAGAAATTATTATTTCATCATCACAAGATGAAAGATGTAATAAATTTCAAAGAAGAGGTAATGACATTCCACCTCCTCATTCTTACACAAATTATAATCATAAACATAAGCCAAATTGTAAATTTTTTGATGATGCACTCTTTTAGTATAAAGAATATAGTTTTAATATATAAAAAATGATGTATGCTTTTCTATGTACTTTTTGTGGGTTAAAAAATCATTTTGTTTCCTATTGTTAGAAGAGAAAGTCTTTCTTATAGAAGTGGTTTCTTGATGATCTTAGTGATAAAGACCAATCTCATCATTCGAAGGTGAGAAATAGAAAATGTTTTTCCTCACCCAGGAAGAGGAATTTTTGCACTCATTATCATATGAGTAGACATTGGATTGAGAAATGTTGGAAACTTCAACAATCACACCATCCTAAAAATTGTAAGAAAAAGATGGTTTTAAAAAGGAAGTAATTAATGAAGTTTTTTCACCAATAATTACTAAAGAAATAAAATTAACTAAAAAAGAAAGTCCATAAAAATGGGTGGGTAAACAATTCTTTAATTATATGTTGTATAGATGATGATTGTTGAATGGCATGTAAATAATTTAGAGCATTTGGTTATATGGGATTCCCGTTTTATGTTGTAAGGGAATATATTTCCCATATTGTTTAGCTTTGATTTTTGGAGTTTAGATTTATGAGAGGAACTGAGAGACAGGTTTATCATGCTTAGTGATCCTCTTATATTTGAAAATTTGAGGAAACTCCTTTTGAATCTTATAAATTAGCATTTTATTTAATAGTTTTGGAATTAAACTCATATTTTTAGTGTTGGATATTTTTGATAGAATTTTATGTAGGTTGATAGGCACATTGGTAGTGTTCAGGTTCCCATACTTGCATTTTAGAGTAACTATTGTTTTGGAAATGCATATATTTTTGGCATGTATATGTTTGATGAATTTTAAGACCCATATTTTGGGTAGTGTTTGTAATTTTAATCACAATGTATAAGTTGGATTATAAATATGGTTATAATGTTAGAGTACATTCTGATTACACTGACAAACATGTTTGTAGTTGCACCAAGTGATATTTTGTAGTGATGGAAATTTCCCCATTTTGGATTGTGACTTTTGGTAGATATAATTATTCACATGTAGTTTCAGGGATTAAGTTTAACCCTCTACCTTATTTTAGGTATTTTTTAGTTTGATTTTTGAATCATTTCATGATATTTTGGAGTGAAGTTACAGTGATATTTTGTCATGATTGACAGTTTCACAGGGTTAATGGACACCACTTATTATTGGAATTTGGTGGTCTATTTCATACTAATAATTTATAGTATTTTGTAGTTCACAAGATCAATGGACACTTTCTTATGTTTGGCATTAGTTGTCTATTTCATATTGACTCATTTCAGTGATATTTTATAGAGTATCTTGATAGTTTTATAAGGTCAATGGACACTCATCTATGTTTGGCATTTAGTTATCTATTTCATACTGATCTAATTTTTTAGTTTTAGTATTAGCCAATTCACATGGGTTCAGTTAGAAATTGCCTCTTTGGGAAGCGCTTCATGTCTATTTACACTAATTCATTTATTGTGATAATTATGGCATTATAATACATTTAGAAACCTTAACCACTATGCTATATTCTAGTTTTTGTACTTTAGTGTGATGCAAAGATCCATTTAGCATATTTAGTGGGTTATTCTCCTTTTGGAGACCAAAAGGGCCTTATTAGGGAGGTGTGATCCAGAGGTCATTTTTGGGCATCATAAGTTTCCAAGGTCTCCCAAAACTAATATCATATTGAAGATCATTATAAGAGATTTCTAATGCCTATTGGAATGGGTAAAAATAGACATCGTATGCTCCATATATTGTTGGTCAAAGTTTGGATAAAGAAATAGTCAACCATCAACAGTGACATGGATGCATGTATGATTTCCAAGTGGACCAATTGACAAATGACACATGGTAGTGTAATGGTAAAAGGGTGTTTTTTATCTTTCATTCTTAGACACTCATGTTTAGACAAATGGGCCCTACTATTTATTGGCTGGAGACCATCATCCAAGATTGACACACTCTTTTTGTGAAGGGGTGTCTTTGCCTCTAAATCTTCATGTTATAATTGTAACATTTTTGCTTATATATGCCTCTATGTTATTTATACATTACATGTGGGACTAATAATCCTAAATTATTAAATTATTCCATGTATTTTCCAAGTCACTCATGCTCTATGTTAATTTTGAGATTAACATTATCAACTCAATCAACCAACTTGAGTTGATTTCCAACTGAATCCAAGTGAGCTAACTCGTCGGGTTCTAAACTAAGATTGAAGATCGAGTTAATCTCCACATGGATCTTCTAAACTAAGCTCAACCAAATAATTTTGGCATGGGGGCTAAGCCTGAAGCAAAATGGTTTGATATGTGACCAAATCCACATCACATTTACCAATGGCAGTCTTTTTAAAGGCTTAAGTTATAAACCAATGCATGTGGGATATTGCATGGTAAATCCGTGGCTAGGTAGTTAGAACAAACAAACCATGGGATTTGAACCCATAAACTATGGTAAAATGTTAAGCAGCCTTACCAATCCACCACACATTTACAAGTGTTATAAAAGGCATGAAATTATATTTGTACATAGGATTGAAAATGACTATGTAAGGAATTTAATGGTAGATTGTAAAGATTTGTGTTTTTTACCAATCTCGAGGCATTTGTAGGTCTTAGTATAAACTAGAAATTTGTTCATAATTCTAAGACACTCTATTTGGTATATTTATGTTCTTGATTTGGTATCCTTTTGAAAAAATTTAAAGCATTTTAAGTGAATCTTTGATGTAAAATACTAGGAAATTGATCATGCAAATGCTAGAGGGAATTGTATTGACATTATTTAGTGTGATTAGAGTCTTTTAGAGGTCTACTGGCATATTTTTGTAGGTCTTGTAATTCTATTATGGTATTATAAGTTTTTAATTTATACTTTTAATTGATTCTTAATGGATCAGTTTAAATGAACTCGAAGATGTAGGCAATTGTCGAACTTCGTAAATAATTCTAGTGTCATCTTTATTCTGATTTTGCATCTAAATTTTTTGATTTATTTTCTACATTTAATCAGTCAAGTTTAATCTCATAAAATCATATTTTATAGTTTATGACATTTATAAAAAAATTGTATATAAGTTAAATATAGATTGATTGATCAAATAGTTGATTGAATTGAATTTGGTGAATTCTAAAATCAGGTTTTGATCAGTTTATATTAGCTAAATTTTTATTTTTGTTATCAGTTTTAAATCCATTTTAATCACAAAAATTGATAAATTAAAATATTTGTTTGTAAATTATTTATTAGTAGGGGGTCTACTATAGTTTATGGATCAAAATATAATGCCTAAATACATTGTAGATCAATTAGACATATATTATGAAATGGATAATAGAAAATTTACTAGATTTGATTCTAGACAAACTAAAATTTGTGGTTAGTTTCATGACATAGTCATCAAGATTTCAAAAGATGAAAGAATAAGATGTATGACTAATGTCCAAGTTTTAGATATTCCTAGTCATTATGCTATGTTATTAGGAAGAGATTGGTCCAAAGTAACTAGTGTTTTTGTTGGAAAAAATATTATGTGGATTCTTATTAGTAATGAAATTGCTTTCATAAAAAGGGAAGATTGGTCTAGTATACCTATTGAGTCATCTACTTCTTATACTATTTCTTATGTTAAGACAAGAATTGGAACTTATGAATTACTAAATTTAGATGAACCAAAAAATTAGCATGAAGAATTCTTTGAAAATAATATTTTATGGTCACTTTATTTTGACAGAGCTTGTTCTCAACAAAGTAGTAGTGATGGAATTTGTTTAATTTCTCCTATAAGTAAGATTTTTCATTATGCTTTCAAATTATCATTTGAAAACACTAATAATATTTTAGAATTTGAAGCTTTATGTTTAGGATTGGAAAAATCCATATAACTTAACATTAAACATTTAGAAGTCTTTGGAGAATTTTAATTAGCTATTAGATAAGTTCATAAAATTTATAAAACTAATCAAACTTGTCTACATCTTTATGTGCAAAAATATTGATTTTTACTTGAACATTTTGAAGCTTTAAATATCACTCATATTTTTAGAAAATTTAATATAAGAATTGATAAACTTGTTGTTTTTACATCTAATCCAACTCTAAGTGAAAGTGAACTGACCACAAATTTTTCTTATGCTAAAATTTTTCATCCTAAAATTCTTGATTTGAATGATAGTTGACCTATTTTTAGTTGCAATGAACACATAGATTCTTTCATTAAGGGTAAATATTTTGATCATGATGATTATGTACTAAATTATGGAGATTATTTTCAATTAAGTACTAAAACATTACCTACTAGTTTAGTGATTTTAGAATCCATGTTTTCACCAAATGATTAGCCTAAAATTTATAGAATGGAAGAGCCTTCAAGGAGAATCATAGGTGAAACTATTCCAATCAATTTAAGTAACAAAGAGGATATAAAATATATTTATTTAGGAATTTAGGTTACTGCAAGTGATAAGGCTAAATTCATTAAGTTATTTAAAGAATTCATTGATGTTTTTGCCTAGTCATATAGAGATCTTAAGGGTTATGATACTAAAATTATTAAACATGAAATACCTATAAAACTAGGTATCAAACCTATAAGATAGAAAATATGAAGAATTATCCCTTTGTTAGAAGACACCATTAATAAAGAGCTAGACAAAATGATTGATGCTAGTGTCATTTTCCCTATAAAATATTCTGAATGGATAGCTAATTTAGTACCGATTACGAATAAAAATGATGACATTAGACTATGTGTTGATTTTAGAGATCTAAATAAAACTAGTATTAAAGATAATTTTCCTCTACCAAGTATAGATCAAATTTTACAATAAGTTACAGGATTAGAAATGATCTCTTTATTAGATGGCTTTTCTATTTAGAATTAGATTTTTGTAAATCCTAAAGATAAACATAAAACTACTTTTACAACTCGTAAAGGAACTTTCACTTATAACAGAATGCTCTTGGATTAATGAATGTATGATCTATGTTTCAAAGATCTATGCATGTTTATTTTGATGATGTGATTGGTATTTTTATTCATGTTTATCTAGATGATCTCACCATTAATTCTAAAAAAAGGAAAAAGCATTTGGATCATCTTTGTGAAGTTTTCACAAGATGTAGAAAATATGATATTTTTTAAATTCACAAAAATTAGTTTTTGGTGTTACTAAAGGTATGTTGTTAGGACATATTATTTCTAAGGATATAATTTATATAGATCTATAATATATTAAAGCTATTAAATAATTGCCTCCTCCTAAAGATCAATCTAGCTTAAAAGTCTTTCTCTGGTAAAATAAACTTTATTAGGAAATTCATATCAGACTTTACTAATAAGTTTAATCTTTTATAGTTATTGCTTAAGAAAGATAAAATTTACATTTGAAATGAAGGTGCTGATTTAGCCTTTAATACTTTTAAAGATGTCATTATAAGTGCTCCAGTTCTTTCTAAACCTAATTTAAAAAAAGAATTCATTATTTATGTTAATGCTACAGAAAAGGCCATTGGAGCTGTAATAACTCAAGAATTTAAAAATAAAGAAGAAAAATCAATCAGTTAACATGAGTCAAGTTTTAAAAGACACTAAAAATAGGTAACCCCTCGTTGAGAAATTTATTTTCTCATTACTTTCCTCTTTGATTAAATTTTGATATTTGTTGATGGGAAACAAACATTTTATGTGATCTAACATACCTCTTTTGTCTAATTTTTTAAAACAACCAACCATTCAAGGAAGGCTTGCTAAGTGGATTTTATGTATTCAAGAGTTTGATCTCAAATTTAAAACTTCTAAAAAAATTAAAGGTAATGAATTGGAAAAATATTTAGTTGCAAATGTTTCTTCAAATATTAATGTTTTAGTTTTGTCAATTGATGATAAATTAAATTCAAATCCATATTTAATTACCATGAAGATTGTTGATTTTTCTAAAAGTTTTAAGTTTGGTCTTGAGATGAATGAATGGGATTGTATGTTAGTTGAATATGATTGATACCATGACTTAGTCTATTATTTTCAAAATTAGGCTTGTCCTAATAATTTTTATAAAAATCAAAGACATTCCCTAAGATTAAAAGCTTAAATTTATGTTTGTTATAATTTTTTTTGTTTTATCAAAATAGAGATGGAATTTTATTCGATGTCTTACGCATGATCAAACATAAAAATTTCTTAGATTATTGAAGTAAATTGGTTGCATTACTCAGTTAATGACCATCATTTGAAATTGTTTCATGATTAGATACTTTTAGTTTATTTGTTTCTTTATTTTCTACTTTCTTTTGGGTTTTGTGCTTCTTTCCTTTGTTGTTTTGTTTATTGTTTCTATTTTGGATTGTTATTTATATTATTGTACTTTTAATTTTAAAAATATAAATGAGAGTTACAAATGGAAGAGTTTCATATTATGAAGGAAGAGTGTGAGGATGCTACAAAATTGTACTATAAGTATCGATGATTTTTAGATATTACTCTTTTTAAATTCAGTTCTCTTTATACATGAATAATGTATGCTGAGTTGTATCAAGTTGTTGAAGTATTACTTAATTTTTAGATTTTGTACTTAAGGAATTTGTATTAGATTGTGCATCCAACCCAAACTTACATGCTATATCATTCCCTTTCTTTGTATCATGCTCATCCCTTACTAAGAATTATTATTAAAGGAGTTTTTGCATAGTTACTTGAGAAATTATTTTCATAGATCACACTCTCAATAATATGTTTTTATCAATAGGTAATTATTTGCTACTCAATTTCATTACTCAAAACTAACTAGTAAGATTTCTAGTGATATGCCTATTTTTCACACCCCCTAAATTTTTCTAAACTAATATTTTTCTGTCATAGAAATGACTCAGTCATAAAATTTAAAACTGTGTTGGGGACCTAGTCAATTAATAATATTTTTAGATGCATATTTTTTATTTTTAATTGATGATGATTTGTTGATTAATTCATTTTTATATTTAAGTGGTTTTGAAGAGAATAAATGGATAAATGAATAAAATATGCATATATGTCTATCATTATGAATGTCTATGATTAGTTACTTTGCTTTTCAGTGCATGATCAGATTTTGATACAGCATTTTTAGTTTGGAATAAGATCACTTTGTATGGTTTCAATATTGAAAGCATTATATTTTTTCTATGATATTTTTAGATATCTATATTGATCTCAGTTAAATGTGAATGATCATAATAATTTCTAGATTAGGCTCTTCAGTTTTAAAATAACATGAGCAGTTTATGGTGATTGATTTGATATTTTTAGTGGCAATCTGAGACTTGGTTTGAAACAAATAAGAGTGGTATATAATTGGTTATTTTATAACCTTGTCAGTTTAATTTTTGAATTGTGAAATCAAAATTATTATAGTTTGAGAAAACACTATAATTTATGGTCAAATGCATCATTTCATTTGCTTTGGAAATCATATGAGTTCTCAGTTTGAAAAGGGACCTCAATCAGATAGAATTCAATCATTTAAAAGCAATAAAATTTAGTTTGAAAGACAATCATGATTGTTTCATAGATTCAATTAAGGGATCACTTTCATTTCTTGTGATATAATGGAATTTTGAAACTGTTTCCATATTGAATTTGGTTTGATATAAAGTATCAAAGGATCCTAATGTTCTAAGTGATTAATCCTAAGTTTATATTTGATTAGGGTTCATAAGTCAATGTTATCTAGCCTAAGTTGTAAAGTGATATCAATTTATGTGTTCAAAGGATCTTATCCTAAGGTCATTATTCTAAAGTTTTGAAATAATAATGAGTTCATTGGGCCATAGTGTTTTCAAATGTTGCTTTCCTAAGTCTATGTCTATGGCATAAACATCATTTGCCTAAGTCTAAGTCTATGGCATAAATTTTGAAAGGCATAATCATGAACCTCTATGGCATAAAATAATTGTTTATTTTTAAAGCTAATATGGTCTTACTTCAAAACTTGTGGATGGTGAATTGGTACTGAATTGGTGAATGTCTTAGTGAGTTGGCATTCAAGTCAGCAATCCATTCGATAATATATCGAGGCACATGGAGCTAGCAAAGAGTTAATGAAAAGGCATAGTAGATAATGTTTTGAGATATGCCAAGATCTTGGGAGGTTTAGAATTTATGTTAAGGTGTACATGCCTGAAATGGTGAATGTTAGTAAAAGATTTAGTAGGTAATTTTTTTAGCACTAAGCTTGATTATTTTACTAACTCAGTTGGTGGAATTTTTAAATACATCCTCAATTTAGATGAGCCAATGAGAGATGAACATTGATTTAACTTTCTTTTTGTAATAATAGAGTTTTATTCTTATTTTAGTTAAGGGTCTGGATTAATAAATTGGTATAGAATATAATAATAATTATAGTCTTGATTTGTGAAATTATTTATATTTTTCACCTTTCTAAAAATATCAATAAATAGGAATAAATATAACTTAGTTGGAAATATACTGAGATGGCTAATATATAGGTTGAAAATAGATGTGTAGGATTGAGAAGGTGTTATAAACCTAAATCTAGATTTTGTTTGGTGAAAGGATAGGAGCACCAAAAAGTGGATGTTTTGGTGTCTAACATTATTGTATATTCCTACCACTATTATCTAAACTGATCACAAAGACCTTAAACTTTCCAGGTAGTTACGTTATCCCTGTGTGAGCCTACCAATGCAAAATTGAGTACTAGTTGTTAATGAAACTCATTATAGAGCTAATTTTGTATTCAAACCCTAATCCTCCATCATGCTTGAAAAAATGATATTTGATTCACTTAAAAAAAAGGGGGGTTAGTGTGTAAGATACATTAAATGTGCAATCCAAACCCCTTTTATGGGCACACTGCCTACATACCAATACTCTAAAGAGGGATCAAGCCATATGTAGTTCACCCACCTAGTGTGTTTTGTCTAATAGTGTGATGTGGATGCAAATGGAAAATTTGATAGTGTTTGAGGTGGCTAGGGACTAGTATGAGGATTTGAGTATGTTTGCAACTATGTTAGGTGACTGTGTGCAAAGAATACTTAGTTCTTTATTTGTATTCTTACTTGATTTGTAAATTTGGTCACCTTCTTTGTAAATGAGCTTTGAATGGAATTTTATAGGGAACTATTCGTCATGGATCAAAAGTCTTCATGCTAAGCTAACCTAATTAAGGATAAAGATCAAATGAAAATGGACATTAAGGATCAAATTACAAATTTACTAGATCACCAAAAATGGGTCACTTTGGTGCTCGATCCTATAGTCCAAATAAGGCACTCATATTCTACAAGCTCAAGACCTGGGGGAATAAGATTGGCATAGGGAATATTGTTAGGCTGAGGTAGAATCAGGGTTCAAAAGGTTTCAAATGACTAGTAATGAGAAAAAATGTGCCTAGAAGGGTCTCAAAAGCATTAAAAAGGACCTATGAAAGGGGTATCATAAGCCACACTCAAACTACCAATTTGGACATTTTATATGACTACATTTGACCCCCTTTATTCTAGTAATGTAGCAAAGTGAAATACTAGGATATAGGAAAAATAGAAAGTGTACCTAAACTTACCTATAAGGGTGAAATCCATGAATATGTGTGATGTTTAGTGTTCATAGAGAGAGCATAGTGTGAAGCATAAATTTTTAATATAAAATAAGGAGTAGATCAATTCTTACTAGACATGTTATATCTAGAATAAGAATGTCAAAGGCTAGGTAAAAGAGAGAGGAAGAGAAAGTAATGAATACACCTCACCAGATACACAAACTAATACAAAACTATTTTTAGGTTGGGTGATGTTGAGTGATGTTGGGTATGTGATGTACCAAGATTAATATCATGAATGGAGTTGAGTGTTCATTTCCCTGAGGGTGGCTCAAGAATATAAAGGTTAGCAATTTGGCTCCATCATCACCCACTAAGTGAAGATATGTGACAAAGTGTGTGTTAATTTATGTTTAGACTATGTTTCCAATCTCTCTAAGTAAGTGTCTCAAGAATACAAAGACTAGTTAGTCCTTTAGCTCTATCATTACTCACTAAGTGTGAACTATGAACTGATACCGATATGAATGTGTTTCATATGAGATGGCTCATGAATCCCATGAATGCTCTATAATTTGATGATTTGGCATGGATAGCTAATTATATACTAAAAATTAGGCCATTCTTGGCCATTTAGAAAGGTGGAGACTAGGTTTGTATGAAATCCACTCCAAAACTAAGAACTAGGCTTTTATGTGAAAGCCACTCTAAAATGATGCCAACCACCTAAAGATAGAATAAGGCACACGACTACTGAGAATACCTACGTAATAAAATTAACTAAAAATAAAATAAGTCAAATGTGTCATGCACATTTCCCCTAATTACTTGTGTTTATAACATGGATTTTGATCTAGAAGTTGTATCAACTGCCCCATCTGAAACTAGAAGCAAGAGCCATCATGCCACATATGATGCCCCCTATATCTAGATAATCTAAGTAAAACTATATTAAAATCACTTAATCTAAACTAAAATGTATTTGACAAAATTATAATTGACATTACATTTCTATCTATTTCTAAAAAAAATAGGTTTTTGGCTATTTGGATAGGAGCACCAAAAAGTAGACACTTTAGTGTCCAGTGTTATTGTCCAATTCTAGCACTCTTGTCCTTTATTGTTTATGATGATTGTTCTATATTTTTCATTTTTTTTCTAGTCTATTATACATGTTTTGAACTCTAAATATAATTCTAAGTGTTTTAAAAACTAATTTTTAACCAGTAAAAGGCTCTGATCTTTGTGACAAAACCCCTATTTGTTGCCCCCTCTTTTGAGGTTAGGAATGAAGACCCTACAATGATTTCCCTCAGAAGAAAGATCCCTACAAGTGTGTTATGTTATTAAATACATGATATAGCAATGATAATACAAAATATGTCTCAATATATAGTATAGTTTGTATTAGATATTGTTAGATTAACAGGGGTATGCCTAGATAGATGTAATAATGTAATAACATGTACATTATACTAAACTAAAACTATAAATATAGTTAGTTTTTAATGATGTATGTAGCATGATGTCCATCATGGCATCTAAGAAGGCAAGATAATGCATGATATGGATCATGGCATTGCAAACAATTGAGAAGCAAACAAGCATGCAAGGTAAGAATCAAGAAGCATTTAAAAGAGTCCAAAGGGCCAAGCAAACAAGGGACATGGGCACATGTCACTCAAACTAGGAAAGGAAATCATACAAGGCAAAATACACATATAATTTCAAACAAGAAAGATTATCACAAGGGCCACAAGCACATATAAGAGTACAAGCAAAGGACATTGGCAAATATCCTAGGGCACACACAAATAACAAAATAGGAACTGAGAAATGCAATCACATCTAGCTACTCAAATCAAGAAACGAAGGCATTTAAATGCTAAAAATACTATCTCATCTAACTAATGAATGTAAGAAGTGAAATTATGCAAAACATGTAGTACAAGACTAGGTAGATGCTAAGAAATACACAAGTGATATATACTAGTGAGTGTCGATAGAATAATCTATGTAAACTAGTAAGTAATGTACATCAACATGATAACTACATTGTGTTGTTTAGGAATGACATAACTTGGATGGTGTAGTCATGTAGAAGATGCCCCGGTGGGTAGATATGTCGACGTATGTCTCGAATGTAGAAGTAGGATGCCCCCTCAATGGGTAGAATGAAGCAATCAAGGATCTGGGTGTCACTGAACACACTCAAAGAAGATCAAATGAAGCATGGTAATGTAGATAAACTAATAAATAATATCATAGAATAGCATAATGTAAGTCTATCATGGTAGTAGAAATGTAAAGCATTGATAATACATACAGTTAAAAAGTGTTTTTGGTGTTTTGAGTTATTTAAATGTTTTTTTATATTTTGACATGTTATATTGTTTTTGGTATTTTGAAATTTTGTATTATTTTTGATATTTTGAAATAAGATATGTATTATTAATTAGGAGAAAACTATGTACAAGTAATCATGATGAAACTATGTACAAGAAAGTAAGCTAAAAAATTATGTACAAGTAAGACTGAGAAGAAATGATACTAATTGATGAGTCTCATAAGAGACTCCTTATCATGGTGTCTTGTATCAAGGAGAGGGATCATGCATGATTATGAAACATGATGGAAGGATTGAGACTGTGACTCTAAAAGCTGTGTATGATGGAAGTGCTATGAAATTTTGATAGCAGAAACCAACTGTGGGGTCCCCTTGTAACTTTGAGAAGTGGATGTAACTATGAGGATCTTAGGGACCCATCGGGTAATAGAAGAAGATCTCTAAAAATGTGTTCTATGTGTAGAGGCATAAGACCTTAATAATACTACCCTGGGTATGAATATTGTAGCTAGAAACTGTCTAGAGTCTTGAAATTGTCATTGATGTAGTGGTCACTCTAAGAGAGGCCTCTATGGAAGTGTATGAACTCTTTGTGCTGGCAAGGGAGGCCTTGATTGTGTCTAAATTTTAACTAAATAAAGAATTATAATTGGTGGAGAAGCTAAAATTGGTGACTATACAGTAGGAGATGGCTCTAAAGTCGGGAGTCATTTCTCATATGAAACTCTACCAACTGTAACAACCTAATTAGCATGAATATATTTCATGCATCTATGAATTTTAAAAGGTACTACATGAAGTTTATGGATCCATGGTCAATCAAGCAACATGTTGAAGACTCTTATACTATGAATAATGGTAAATGGTGTAGCCACATGTACTATACCAACCTATAAAGGAAGTACATTCTCACCTAATTAACTCTATATGTGCCCACTAAATCCACTGATAAATGTGTCCATCAGGGTGATATCCTACTCTGAATATCTCAAATGTTGAAGTAATGTCATAGTGCACATGTTCAGACTAGATCCATTACCTATGAGAACACTATAAATGGGATGGTGATAAATATAGGCTTTGATAAAGATTGCATATTAATTTGAATCATCCTCAACCATCTCTTACTCTAAAAAGGAGATCGAAGGTCTATATGGAACTCTATAATTATACACACCAATCATGTTTCTCAAAATATGTGACTTAACTAAAGGTTCATGGTATGTATCTAATGGAAGATGTGTATGATATGTATGGTGAACACCTGATGTGCCCTATGTCTCCTATTTATAATGTTTTGGGAAAGGATCTGAGAAAATTTTTAGAGCCTTATCCTATGTTTACTTTTCTTGAGGAGGCTCAACTGGAGTGCCAAAATAACTAAGGTTGACATCTATCGAGTCATGTATCTTGTGTCTCAAACTAATGCATCTATTTTTTGTGTGGCTTGGTGCCCTATGAAAATTTTATAATGTATTATGATCATATCCTCATGGAAGAGGCTTTTTTGTATTAGCTTCCTAAATAGGAGGGAGAGATATGATATTGCATTATAATAGCTGCTATAAAAATGTAGCTAGAGATGTTGGTGATTGGTAAAGGCTCTTCGAGGAGGTGCTGATAAAACCACTCATTGAGGGGGATTTTAAACCACAAAATTTTTAGGTTTATTTTGACTTTTACTATCATTAACCTTTACTTTTAATGGGACTTTACTATTACTCTTGTTTGTTATTTCTAATATGCTTGTGTACTTGAGTTTTCCCATTGAAAGTAATTCGAATTCCCTTTCCTTTAGTGTATGACATAACTCAATGAAGGAAGAAAACATTTTGAACATTATTGACTCATGCAAATATGGCAAAAGACTCTATTTGACGAGATCTTGTAATTCTTGATTGGCCATGGGGCTAGTCATTTTAGCCAAGATAATCTTATATATAAGAACATAATATGTGAGATGCTCATTTGACCTTTATCTTTTCTATGAAAATTAGGCATAGGAAACCTTATCACATATTTTAATGCTAAAATTTTATAATAACATGTCATCTAAAGGATTTAATTCTTTGACTAATTGATCCGTAGACTATAAAACCATTATAGAGCAAAATCCTTTAAACTCCATAGAAATAGCTTGGTTAGTAACTAGTCATTTGGAACATAGTCCAAGCATGTTGCATTAGAATCTCTCAAGTGTGTTTTTCTATCACCCTTTTTGTCATATAGAGTGAGCTTGGGTTGAACAAAACCTAGTGACAAGGGTGTAAAATTAATATGGCATGCCAATGGTATATGAAGTAGAGCAAAAGAGTCCAAATCTTGTGTTGGTATAAAGGTACCATGTTCAAGATGTAACACCTTGGATTGAAGATATTTTATCTCTTGCATAAGGGTAGCCACATCAAGAGGAAAAGATGTATTAGCCATAATTGGTGGTGCCACATATGAAGATTGGGTTGTTATAGGGGGTTGTTGAGACATAGTTGCCCTCATAGCGTCATTACAATTTGTTATTCTGAAGTTTGAGAGGAATGACCATTGTTTGCTTTTTGTTGTTATTTTTTTAGTATTTTAAGAATATCATCTTACAGATCAATATTTTTAGTTTAAAGGTCTTGAAGTTCCCTCTTATCAATTTTGTCAAAGCTAGTATATTGAGCCATTATTAAAGTAGGAAAACAAAGAGAAAGTAGATTGAATTTTTTGCAATAAGTTGTAATAAGAAAACTGTAATGTAAGGAAAGTACTAAATAAAGGAATTGTAAAGTCCTAAAAATAAAAAATTAGAATATGCATAAAAAGGATATGAAGCTTACTAACATGTAAGGTGATACCTCAAAAACATAGGGACCTAGTATATTCAACTAGAGTTTGAAAGAAATAATTTTTTAAATTACTCTGGTGAATTTTAAAAATTAAATGCGAAATTCTAATTTATAGATGTAGAAAAAATCAAAAAAATATTGTTAAAATTAGCAAGGAATTTTCCCTAGGGTTTCTAGGGTTTTTGTGTGCAAACAAAGTAAATCAAGTTCACCAAATTATTTAACTTTTTTTGGAATAATGGAGTTTTATGCCAATTTTAGTTAAAGGTCTAGATTAATAAATCAGTACAAAATATAAAAATAATTACAGTCCTAATTTGTTCAATTATTTATATTTTTCACCTTTCTAAAAATAAAATAAATAAGAATAAATATAACTTAGCTATAAATAGACTAAGACAACTGATATAAAGGCTAAAAATGGTTGTGTAGGACTGAGAAAGTGTCATAAACCTAAATCTAGCTTTCATTTAGTGAAAAGATAGGAGTGTTGAAAAGTGGATACTTTGGTGTTCAGTGTTATTTTTTATTCCTACTGCTATTGTTCAAATTGATCATAGAATCCTAAAACTTTATGGGTAGTTGTGTTGTGCCTATGTGCGCCTATCTATGAAAAATCAAGCATTAGCTATCAATGGAACTCACTATAGAGCTAATTTTGTCTTCAAACCCTAATCTTCCATCATGCTTGATAAAATTATATTTGAATCACTTGAGAAAGAGTGGGGGTTAGTGTGTAAAATTCACTAAACATGTAATCCACACCCCTTGTGTGGGAATGCTACCTATATACCAATACTTTAAAGAGGGATCAAGTCATATGTAGTTATCCCACCTAGTGTGCTTTGTGCAATAGTGTGATGTGGATGGAAATGCCAATTTGATAGTGCTTAAGGTGGCTATGGACTAGTATGAGGATTTGATTATGTTTGTAGCTATGTTGGGTGATTGTGTGCAAATAATAGGGAAGTTTTCCTTAGTGCTTTGTATGTATTCTTGCTTGCTTTATAAGTTTGGTCACCTCCCTTATAAATGAGCTTTGAGATGTATTCGTACTAAGCTAACCTAATTAATGATAAGGATTGGATGAAAATGACTATTGGGGCTCAAAGTGCAAAAGGATAGGAGCATTAAAAAAAAGACACTTTGGTGCTCGGTGCTATAGTCTAAATGGGGAACTCCTATCCTACAAGCTCAAGACCTAGGGGAATAGAATTGGTATAGGGAATATTGTCTAGCTGAGGTGGAATCAGGGTTCAAAAGGTTTTGGATGACTATTAATGAGCAAAAAGGTGCTTAGAAGGGTAGCATGAGCATGCAAAAAGAAACTATGGATGGGGTATCACAAACCACACTCAAACTACCAATTTGGACATTTTATATGACTACAGATACATAGACCAGAGTAATTATCATGGAGGGTGTAAATTACAAATGGGTTATTTTTATTATTTTTTGGTCATTTCACAAAGCTTATGTACAGAAGTGAAGCTCTGGTAGTTTGGATTTTGAGTTGCAGGTAGATTTATGAAGGAAAACTTATTTGCAAAAGATGTATTCAAGTATGCAATGAACAAATGAATAGGATGTTGAAAAAGTTTGAGGTATTTATGAATATCTTCTATTTCATGTAAATAATATGATATGAGTTTGTATATGATAGAATTTTGTTAATAAATTTGTGCATGATGTTTTGGAAGTTAAGAAAGTCTGCAGTTATCTACTTGTCTCTTTCATGTATGAGATTTTTTGGGTAAATGAATTTAGTTTTGGAAAAATACAAGATAACAATATGTTGCTTTACCATTTGGTTTTGGGCATGATCTTCTTGAAATGTTTGGGGCTTTATTTTTCAATATTCTTCTAGTTTTAGCGTTCTACGAGTCATATAAACTATTATGGTTTTGAACATATCATTTACAATTTTAAGGGCCTTGTTTTAACTTTGAGTTTATAAAAATGAGTTTTGTGCATTTATTTTGTGGATATATTTCAAAGGGTTTTGATTAAACTAGTGTTCTATCATAAATAAGTGAAAAAGAGATTATGTTCAAGCATACAGATATAATTTATCAGTTATGGCTTATTTCAATTTTATGTATTCATGGGTTTTAGAGAAATCTTTCATGGGTATGTTTCACAAATATAATATGTTGATTATTGTCTTAAAAGATAATAAAATTTTATGGAAGTATTTTCATCGATAGTTGTTGAGTTGTATATATGTTGTTCTATCGACATAAAATGATATATTTATGGTTCATTTAGAACTTTTGCAATAAACAAGTTGAAAGTAATAATTGATGGGTTCTAAATGATATGATTTTAAATATATATTGTGGACACATAGGGTTTTGTTTCAATTTTATGTTTAATACTATGATTTAGTTTAAATATTATCAATCAAAGTTTTGGGAATCTTTTGAGTCATGATTTGTTTTCAATGTGAGATATTTTTGGAATGAATATATAGAATGTCAACCAAAATATAGATAGGTTATCATTAGATGATTTAAACTTATTAATATAACTATATTTTAATATGTTTGAAGTTATAGCTTGCATGTACTAGTTTTAGTTTTGAATCTTCATTTTGAAGGATAGTTCTATATTTGAAGAATAGTGGGCTGAATTTTGAAAATCTTGAAAGAGTTTTTGGTTTTGCACCTCAGTCTTGAAGTTTTTGGATCTATCTTGAAGTTTTATATCAAAATAATAACACTTTGAAAACTAAAGTAGGTGAAAGAATTGTATTGTATGGTGTTGAAACTATCTTTTGAAAGGCTCATATAAAAATTATATATAATATGTATGTATAAGATGAGTGATTAAAATATATATAAACAAGATATATTTGAGGGTTTCATTTTGAAGACTGTAAACAACATGTTGTATCTCAAAATTTCATATAATTGGTTTTTTTTAATTTAAAATATGGCTTGTGGAAAAGATATATGGTTTTTGAGAGATACGCTTCATGAATAAATTTGTGAAATCTTACTTCAATTTTGGATTGATTTAGTTTGATTTTTAAACAATTTGATACAGTGAAGATAGAAAATTCATTAAGATATATCAAAATATGTTTGAGATAAAATTATGATATTATAATTATATTTTTGAAGTTTTAGTTGGTTTCAAGAGATTCAGTTAGAGTAATGGAATATGGTCTTTTTTGATAAAATCATTGGGATATTATAGTGATAATGGATACATTTGGTATAATTTATTTAGATTTTCTATTGAGATGTGACTGTGTGTTTTAAATATAGTCTTGTTTCATTTTGAATCAATATATGTTGATTTTCAATCTTCATAATCAATATTTCATATTGTGAAGATGTCTAGATGGGATCAACCCAAGTCGAGTAGGAGTAATGATAATTGAGGATGGGGTCAAAATTCAAATAATGTTAATTAGTAGAACCCAAATAGAAATTTTCTAAGGGTTGGTTTTAGGGCTAGGAGATTCAACCCTAGATTTCATAGAGGTGTTAGGATGTCCATTCACTTTGATGCATCAAACCCTAAGTTTTGGAATGTTTTAAATAATCTGTCATTCAATCTAGCGAATAATAGGGGCAATAAGAGATTTCATGGATGTAGGTTTGGTTTTAAGACTCTTCATAGTATTTCCTCCCACCATTTTCAAAGTAACCCATATCATTTATCGATTCAGTCTCCCACTCCTGAGCAAATCCAATCTATTGATGAGCCATATATTTCCAATCAAGCCACTCATCTTGAGATTGAACATTCTGTGCCCCAAACTTTGTTAATCTTTCCATTTCTTCAGTTTATAATGAGCCTTCATCCTCCCATAGAGAACCTATTAAGGGATGTAAGAAGTTAAGTTTGGAGAATCCTATTTCAGCTAGCAAAAAATATACACTTGAGATTCATCTTTCTACTTTAGATAAAATATTCGAGAGTCAAAATGATATATATACTCCTATTAAAGTTAGATTGCTCAAATAGATTAAGCTAGAGATTGATGATCCCTCAACTGATTCAGGCATAAATACAATTCATCTTCCAGCTATAGAAATGAAGTATAATGAATGTGTCAATGAGCAAGGGAAGCCTAAAATTGAAATGCTTTCAGATTATGATGATTACTAGATATCTAAAGGATATACTTTTATTTTCAATTGAACTATAGTTTGCAAAAATGTATGCTTTCATAATTGATATTTTGACTTTCAGTTTTGATATTTTGGTAGATGAATTTTGGAAAGTATAGCAGACTTTAGTTCTTTGATATATATATGCCTAAGTTATTTTTTGAAAATATGCATTATGGGTAGTATAAATAGGTATTTTATAACTTTGACTTATCTATTATTTATTTATATATGTATTCTTTTTATTATTAATTGATAAGGGTCCCCACCCATTAAGATAGTACCCAATCTATAATCAAATACTTGATCTATTAAGACTTTTTAAGTCTTAATTAAATCTTACCTTAACCAATAATTATTTATAATTAATTGACTTCTAAAGTCAATTATTTAAGTTAAACTAATAACTAACTAAGGTTAGTTATAACTTATTTTTCAACTAAGTTTGAAGAATAAAAGGAGATCAAGGGTTTATTTGAAAGAGGAGGAACAACATAAGTATTAAAGACTTATATATTTGTGAAGTCAATCATTAATCTCTCTTTTCTATTCAACTTCTCTAAGATAGTATGACTTTTAGAGATAGACCTAATGGTATTTTTTTTATGGTTAAGTAATTACTTAGGCAATGCAGTTATATCTAGTTTTTATATTATCATTTATAATAGATTATCTGAAGTTTGTCAAGTCTAATATCTTTTGATGATTGATATTATAGTCCTATGTGCATAATCCAAGTATTCAACCCAAATAATGATGAAAACTTCATTGTTTGTGACATTTCATTGATCTATTTTGATTGTAAAGGTTGTCTCTCAAGTATTTGTAAAGAAAGATGTTGGTTTCTTAAATAAAATCTATGTTTTCTGCTAAGATGACTCTCTTTTGAGACTCATAAATTATATTGTACTTTATATCAACTTTGATTTTAATATAGTTTATTTAATTTTAGATTAATCTTTAATTAATCTAATTTTTATTTATGTTTCTTTAGATTTATTTAGTTTACTTCTTTATTTCTATTTTCTTAAGTTACTCTCTTAGATTTTTCTCTTTGTCCATTTTCTTTAAGTTAAATGTATTTTGTTTGATTCATTGTTCTTATAGTTTTAATATAGTTTAAGGTTTACTTGTTAGATTAATTTTGTAGATTCAGTTTTAGTTTAAATTAGATATTTTGCTTGTTTAGATTTTAGATTTATAGTTTGTAGTTCTATATTAGATTTAGACTATTCGTTCATTAGTTCTTAGATTAGATTCTTTCCTTTGTAGTTTTACTTAATTAGATTTATATTATTTATTTCTTAGATTGCTTTATTTACTTAGATATTTAGTTCTTTTCTTATTTAATTTACTTTATTATTTAGACTTAATGGTTTACTGGTTTGATGTCTTTTCTTAACTTAGTTGTTTTTTATTTGTCTTTTTTAAACTTCTTTAATTTGATTTTTGGTTGCTAATTGTTGTGTCTCTTTGAGATAATTTTTACTTGAATCTTTACTTGATTGAATATATTTATCTTGATTTATCTCAAATGTATCTTACTTATATTTCTAGTTTATTATCTTTAAAGTTACTTAGAAGATATCATAGAAGAAATGAGATATTACATGAAATATATTATTTTTCTAAATCAAATTTCTTTATTTTAAGAGATTGCCTAATTCATAAGTATTATCTATTAGATAAGATAGATTATAGATTCATATCTAAACTGATTCATTATTTAATGAAGATAATTTTTGAAATTATTATGGAATATGTTGCATTTGATAACTTATTATTTTCTAGAACATTTTTAAAAACCTCACATCTTTAGGATTGTAACTAAACCTTTAGAACCTTATTATTAGACTAATACGATTCCAACTTGACCTTCATGATAGGTGAAAGGGTTAATTCATTTTTGGTACAATTTTCATCATCAACAAGATGCTAATACATCCCTTAACCAATTGGTTAATAAGGCAAGTGAGTGTCCCGATCAACATGAGGAGATGAAAATGTTGAAGGAGGTAATTAATGAAATAATGTCTAAGTTGCTTGACACATTATAATATTGGGATGGTGTTAGAAAGCATAGTAAATAAATTGGGCTTGAATTTTTGGCTAAGTTTGAGACAAAAACTTAGTCTGGGATGAACTAAGAGTGTAATTTGGGGTGATGTTAGACCTCAAATTTTGACTAGGTGTTTTGACTTTTTGGCATAGAATTGGCACAACAAGAGAGGAGTATAACATAGGAGGACCCTGGTGCAGAACTAACATGGCACAAAAATACCATTACACAAAACCAACAAGGTGAGAGAGGATAAAGGCATGGAAGATAATAGTGTTAGGATACTTAGTCAAAGATGAAACATAACTATGGAGAACACAAGAGCATAGGATTTGGTACAATAGCGAAAGACTTAGAGAATGCAATGGAAATAGGAAATGGTTGAGGAGTGATTATCAAGGAAAAAAAGGATTTAATCATCATAGGAGTTTCACACCAACCTACATAAAGGACACTTGGTATCAAATATCTAGTATTAAATAAGAATATAGGGGGCATGTGATGAGTCCATAAAATGACTCATTATTTCTATAGTCTATGACCTTAAATATGTCAAATGGTTGAGCATTGTATGTATTCGTGATATTTAGAACTAGCATAAGGTAGGAAATATATGTTTTTATCTATGAAAATTCATGTAAAATCTAAGTCTATCTTCTTTGCATTATGTTCTGACCATGTGCATGTTTTAGTCTTCATATTTTGATATGTATAGGTAATAGTAGAATTAATATGAGTTTTAACAAGATTTCTTGAAGATAAAGATGATCCAAGACAAAGAACCAATCATCTAAGACCCAGATATGAATTTTGAAGCTTACTACAGATTTCACCAGTTAACTATAGATTTCATCAGTTGGCTATGAATTTCACCAGTCAATTGTGGATTTCACCAGGCAGCTACGGATTTCAATAGTAAGCTATAGATTTCATTAGTTCTTCTATGGATTGACTTAGTTTGCTCTAGAATTGATCATATTGTGTTATAAAGGGTTCATATAGCTTCTCCACCTTTTTCATAACAATCTAGAAGACTCTTTTTAAAATTTCTATTTTTGTGCATGTATATAAATAGTTTTCTATTTTTGTTTAGTCCTCCATTTTTGGAATTTGTTATTGTAAGTTGCAATTCTAAATACAGAAGCTATGAACATCATATATTTATGGATTTGGTTATTGAATATAGTTAGACATGGTAGTTTTATCTAATGTGGATCTTTTGATTCTTAAAAAATCTCATTGAAATATCCTTTTATTCTAACTATATCACCTAATCTCTCTAGAATATCTTCTTATTTTAAATCAGTCAAGTTGTTACCTAGAATGTAAGGATAAATATTTTCTTTGCATAGAAGAAATAGATAGATCCATGATTTGATTTGTAACATATATGCATACATACATAGATATTGTAATTTTGGTTATTAAACTACAAAAGCATTGCAATGATTTCTTTCTCAATTCATGTGTTGAAAAATATCTTAGAGATGACTTGATTCAAACCTGAATATGAGGGTGAGCAAGGGCCCACTCCCTAAGGAGACAGGAGATTTATTTTTTTATTTATAAGTTAATTATTTTTTATTTTAATTAAGATTGAGATAGATATAGATATATATATATATATATATATATATATATATATATATATATATATATATATCCACTCCCTAAGGAGACAGGAGATTTATTTTTTTATTTATAAGTTAATTATTTTTTATTTTAATTAAGATTGATATATATATATATATATATATATATATATATATATATAAAATTAAGATTGATAACCTACAAGGTAGATTGAATGGTTGATGTGTTACTTTCAACATAGGCATTTAATTTATTTCATTCTCATACTTTTGATTTTGCAATTGTGGATTTGATATTATTTTATTTTTTTAAGTGTGATTTAATATTACTTTTATTCTGCAAGTGTGAATTTGAATATAGTTTAAGTGATTTTTGTAGTAGTGTGTGATCATTTCTAGATTCTTAAATTAAGTTTAGATTGGTTTGTTTATATTTTTTACAAGATTGTTTCCTTTCAAAATTATTTTAGGAGTTAGAGATAGACATAGATCAGCCTAACATCAAAACCCCCTTAAAATAGTGATGTTAACCTAAAATCAATAAAGTGTCTTATTGCAAATAGCTTTAGACACTATCCTGGTAAGAACTGACACCAACATAAGTTGGTTAAATGAAGGGGTAATAACGACACCCATATTTATTAGCATAATTAATGGGGACCCTTTAAAGTGTTAGTAAGGTAAACACTCAGGGTAACAATCCATAAAACATAAAAAAACATAAAAATAGAATAAAATCACTCTCTTATCAAAATCAAGTATATGTGTAGGCATTTATAGGATAGGTTTGTTCCAAAAAAATTTTGATCCTTTATAGGAAAGATCAAGGTTGCTTCAGACCAAAAAAATAGTTTTCAAAAGGATATAAGTGAATATTTTATAAATATATCTAAAGGACTAGAAGAATCTTCTTCTATAAAAGCTAAAATTATAGATATTGAATAACCAGAATACCTTCCTCTCAATAAAACTCTATTTGACATGGAAGAAAATGTAGGCCATGTGGAGAATATTCATAGGAATGATCTTGAGAGGACTTTCTCTTATCCTATTGTCTTTAAATATGATAAATGACCAATAATGAAAAACATCTCTCCATCCAATCTACCTACCTTTAGACGTCTATCCACTAAAGGCCTAAATCAATTTCTTTTTGAGTTAAGGTCCTCTATCAGACTTATGACTACACTTTAGACAACTAAGAGTTGAAGCTCTTTCCTTCTACACTAAAAGAAAGAGCAATGAGGTGGTTCATGGGGCTAGAAGGGAACTCTATTCACACTTGGAGAGAAATAGAAATAGTATTATTGGATAAATATCAAGATTATTGTAGGGTTAAGGAAAGGAAATAAGAATTTTTCAAAATAAAACAAAATGAAGATGAGAAACTTGAGGATTACTTAGATCAGTTTGTTTTTACCCTCAATAGATGTGGTTATGATTTTCTTGAAGAAGTGATAAAAAATAATTTCCTTAAAGGATTAGATGGTTCCTCTATGGATTCTTTGAATCTTATGGGGAATGAAAATATTAATAAACTAGTTTTTGAAAAAATCACACGGTTATGCACCAACTACTCTAGAACAAAACCTAGCAGTAAAAGAGGGAAATTAGGGAAATTTAGTGATGTGAACCAACTCATGGAAGAGATAGAAAAATTCAAAATAGGCATATTATTTCAAATAAATTTAACATTGGATAGATTGCAAGCCAAGGCTAAATCTAATACTAAACCTTTGGAGATTTATTGTCCAAAATGCAGATTGAAATATGCACTTAGAGACTATCCTCTATATAAAACTAAAATATATGGAATATGTGATGCTAAAAATCATTACACAAAGAATTGTAGTCATCTCCCTATCCTCAAAAATTAGTTCAAACAAAATGCACAAACCATATAAAAAATCAACTATGTTCAGAGAAAAGGAAATACCTTTCAACAAAATCAATAGTTTGGCTCAAGAATTTTTTTTGAAATGGAAAGAACCTACAAAAATCTAGGTTATACCACCATGGGGCACCCATGAGTGGATGTTAAAATAGTGGATGATGCCCCAACATTTTTAATAAACATGGATACCTCAAGGTCATCAGTAGCTATGGACAAATCAACACTAGAATTTTGGTCCAAACTATAACCAACAGCTATAAACAAGGTATATATAACAATAACAATAAGAACAAGCATTAATGGCTCCTCAAGAAACTAATCAGGAAATGAGGTTGAGCTACAGAATGACTACTGAGTTGAGTGATAAAACACCAAGAATTAATCAGTGTATGACATAAAAATCTTAAACTCCTTGGAATCTATAGGGATATTCTAATTATTTAACCTTCCATATTTTGAAAAACTAGTGGAAGTAGTGAAATTTTTGCTTTTGCCCATCCATGAGGACTATATCTATTTTGTTGGGAACTACATGAATATTACACCTAAAAGAATAAGCAAGGTGTCAGGATTACAATGCTCCAACATGGATATAGAATCTAATTTAGAGGACTTAGAGGAAATAGAAAAAAATAGCAATAGTGCTTGAGTACTAAAAGCAAGGCCATGCCATGTACATTAAGAACTTGCAAGACCCTATCCTCCAAGTAGTAATATGTATCATCGTGACCAATATTGGTAGCACTAATCATTGAAAAGAGGTGGGCATGGCTCACCTGTATAATTCCCATCAAGTAATCAAGGGATTAAAATATAATTAGGTAATGTATTTTTCCAATAAAATCATATTGGATGTTGAAAGGACCCATCAGATACCATGCCATAGGTTTCCATAAGGGGTATATCTATTATTGATAGTGTTTGATGAAATTGGTATACCAAATTACACCTCTAATAATTTGAAGTGGGCATACCCACCAGAACACAAGTCCCTCATAGAGTGCTACAATCCATTTACATGCCCTAATAATATCACTCTAACATTTAGAATCAAGATGATGGCATGAAGGAGGCATTTGGGAATGAATGGTGCATTTCTAAGGACTTGTTCATCTAAGTTAGTGAGCAAGCCTAATTTGTAGTGAAATATTATTTCTCTCTATACCATATCAAAATGGCCCCCACTAGAGAAATTTTATCTTGGATGAAGTTTCCACGTGCCTTCACAATGTAGTTCTTTATCAATTTGGTAAAATACATATTTGATGTATAACCCCTCACCCTAGATGCTAACCAAATTGACATGGAGATTCACACTCTCCAAAAATTTTATGGTTACCCTAGTAAGAAATCAAGTAGGCAAAAACATAAGACTAATAAAACCAACATCAATGTTAAGCAAACCATGGTTGGAAAAAAAATTCATAATTTATTTTATATGTTATAAACCAAAAAAATCTTCAAGAGGCATGAAGCATGCAAGAGAAAAGCATCTACCTATACCACCTCTTGATAATAAGAAGTGGTTTGGGCATGATGCCAGCATAAGTTCATGGTTGAAAACACCAAAATGACAAAAGACTACCCAAGCACCACCACCAAGGGTTTTTCCACCAAGGGATTCTCCACCAAGGGCATCACCACTAAGGGTTCCTCAATAGAATACACCAAAGAGACAAACTAAGGGTTCAACACCATTACCCTCAACTAAACCATTGGAGGATGAGCCTATAGGTCATAATAAATAACTATAGGAGTCTAATTTAGAAAAGATGCCCTCCTTGGTTCAAGAAGAGGAGAGCACCCTTGGTGAGGTACCGTTAAACATTGAAGATCTACTTGGCAAAGTGGGGGATGGTTTTAATACCCAACATATAAATGACATGGACATTGGTAGCACTTATTTGGCCATATATGTGGAGGTCAAAATAATTGAGTGAGATCCCCATAAAGGGAAAGGTCTGACTGATTCTGAAGTTTAACCACCTTTGGTTGATCCATCTACCAACTTATGCACCAAATACCAAATAGTCATCCTAGATAAGATACTCTATTTATAGTCCCATTTCCATCCTTAGGATGCAACCAATGATACCAAGCATCAAGTGTCCTTTCTCTTGGACAAGTATAATAAATAATGACACTTTGAAATTCCTTCAAAAAACCTAATTTTCAATTTTCAATCATCAACATTGCCCACTCCAGTTTGGGTTAATCCCCAGAGGATCTTTCCCTTACAATCTAGTGCCATATTGTTAAAAATGGCCTTTTGAAGTCACATGATAGAATATACTTTTAAATTTTGGTGTGTGTGAAGTTGACATGAAACATAGTTAGGTGGTAGAATTGTATAACAAGGAAGTTGGTGTTCACAATGTACTTGAAGAGGAAGTGGTTGAACTAAAAAACAAATAGAATAAACCATAGTGGCCAAAATAAAAACTTTAAATCTATGTAAATCTATTTTGGACCAAGAACCAACATTGGTAGATTGGATCCATTTGGAAGGAGAAATCATTGATAAGATAGAAACCCTAGTAAATCTTTTGTTGAATCAGTGTAAGAAATAATCTATGCCTAGGAATGAAGCATTATGGGTGGCTAAGTAGTTTCCAAAAGTAGTATAAGCCTACAGATGTGCCCTCAAAAGAGTTAGGGAAGTAATACCCATCTTGGATGGGATTTTTGAAAAATTGGTGTGGCCTAATAAAATTTTAGAAGGTTGGCTCAAAGCAAAGGAATCTTAACAGTAGTAATTGGTGGATGTTTCCCTTTTACTAAAATACCATACCGAGTACACTAAGGCATATTTAAAGACATTGAAACTATGGATGAAATAATAAATTCATATTGGCAATAACTAAATTCTAGTTTTATAGCTCTTTAAGGATAGGTTGTAATTGAATTCACTACACTTTAAGAGGTCTAAAAGGATGCTAATACATCCCTCAACTAATTGGTTAATAATGTAAACAATTGCCCTGATCAACCTAAGGAGATGAAAAATTTGAAGGTAGATATTGAGGAAATAACATCCAAGTTGTTTGACACATTATCACATTGGGACAATGTCAAAAAGTAGATTGAAAAAATTGGGCCTAGATTTTTAGTTGAGTCCAAGACCAATACTTAATTTGGGATAAAGTAAGAGAATAGTGTGGGATGATGTTGGACCCCAAAAAGTATTTCAGATTTTTGGCATGAAACTATCATGGCATGAGAGGAGCATGGCATAGGAACACCATGGTTCATAACTAGCATGGCATAGGAATACCATGGTGTAGAACCAACTAGCATGAGATGATAAAGGCATGAAAGATAATAGCACAAAAAAACCTAGTCAAATATGGAACATAACTATAAAGAACCTGAGAGATTATGACTCAATACAACAGCAAAAGACTTGGGGAGTGTGAGGGAAGTGGAAAATGATTGAGAAGTGATTATCAAGGATAAACTAAGCTTTAATAATCACATGAGTTTCACACTGACACACACAAAGAAGGATGCTTAGAAGCTTGGATCTAAAATCAAACAACGATATAAGGGGCATGAAGGCCTAGGTCCTTATGAGAAAACAATTAAATGACTACCAAGACTCTCAGTCTACTAAGAGATCATTGTCTAGTCACCCATTTTGTTATTAATAATGTAACTACTTAGTCAGGGAAAATAAGTATAAATACCCTTTTTTAGAGATGTAGAAGCTGACTGAATATTGATATTATGTAATGACTCTTTATGATAATACACAATTACATAAGTTATAACTAGTTTTGGTGTTATGCTTAAGTTAATTGATAGTCAAAACATTAATAATGGTCTACATTGAGTAATATGTGGATTGTAATTCATTATGAGATTTACAAAATATTCATTGTACATGTTTGATTAATCCATATGTTGAACTTTATGGCATATATCTTCATGTTGTTGTTTGTTGTGATTAATGAGTTGAGTTCCATAGTCATATATTTATTTTTCTATGTAATATTTAATTAGATATATGAATAAACTCAAGCTTATGAAGGTTGTATTAAAAAATCAATAAATAAATTATTTGGGGAAATGGCGCGATTGGGGTTCTGTAATGTGAAGCCAAGCTAGGGCAGTCGTGCCTTAGCTGTTCCAAGCCATGGATTGTGTTGCACAAGAGCAAAGTGGGGGGTCAGGCTTGTGGGAGTGGTTTGAGGCACCAAACAATCAAAACGTTCTTAGTCAGGCATGGCCATGGCTCAGCAGGAGCCTTTAAAGACTGTGCTTGGGAGGAGTTTAAATAAAGTCATGGGGTTGAATAGAACAGGGCAGCAAGCTAAAACACTTGGTAAAGAGCTTTCTTCCCAGGCTAATTATGCTATGGATTGGAGCTTTCCTAGAGGGTCCCATATCATGAAGATTAACGGGTGCCTAGAGAAGTGTAAGGAGCATCCTAAATTGGTAATCCCCTTTGATATGATTTCTGAGGATGTGGAATATTATTCTAAGCACTCGTTGTACTATAAGTTTTTGGGATTGAGAGTCTCCCTTTAATTCCTAGAGAGTTGGGCCAGGAAAGTGTGGGAACCAGAGGGGGAAATGGAGATCATATTATTGGCAAATAACTACTTCATGGTGACCTTTTCATGCTTAGCTAATTGGAACAGGGTTTTTAAGGGAGGGCCTTACTTTTACAATCAGGTTGGACTTTTTATTAAACCCTAGCATGCAGGCTTCAATCCTTCTGAGGAACTACCTAACCAAGTTCTTGTGTGGTTTAGACTACCCAAATTTTCTATCAAATGTTGTGGAGAGGATGTCCTCCAGATGTTAGCTTCGACACTTGGAAGGCTAGTAGGGTCTTCAACACAGACTTTAGGTAAGAAAGTCATGACATTTGCTCATATTTGCATAGAAATTGATTTGAGTAAACCATTGCCTGATGCAGTGGAGATGAGTGTGGGGTCATATTCCTAGGTACAACAACTAGACTATGAGACCCTACCCTTCAGGTGTTGTTTATGTCATGAATATGAACACTTGGTGCGTAGATGCTCGAAGGCAAAGCTAGTGGAGCAGTAACCTCCACTGCCTCCTAGTAGTACTCCAAGTGTTGAAAAAGGGAAGAAGCCTAGGTTTAGTGAGGGCAAGGATGCTGAAGGCTTTATTCTAGTGAAGGCTCAAAATCACAATAGAGGCCAGAAGAGGTCCCTTATGGAGTGATAGGAGGAAGACTCCTTCAATTGGTTTGAAGTCTTGGATGATTTGTGATAGCAAGAAGTAAATTTGGGATTATTGAGTGTGGAGTAGCTTGTGAGCGGACTTAGACTGGAGATTAACTCAGCCAATCTTCATTTAGTTCTTTAGGTGGATTCAGCCTTACCCATGGTCTTGGAGGAGCAGGTAGGAGAATAGATGGTGGTGGAGACAATTGATGACCCAAGACAGAACGTAGAGGATGCAAACCTCCCAGCAAGGACTGCAGTGGTAGAATTAGATAAGCGAGGGAAATTTTCTCCTCATTTGGGCATTCTTCAAAAGAAGGGGAAGAAGGGGATGTTATAAAAAAGTGTTAAAATGGGGTGCAAGAAGGACACTGAGAAAACTAAGATGATTAGGGAGACGTTGGTTGAGTCAGGTTCTATCAAGACCCTTGACTCCCACTTTTTATCTCCTTTAAAATGATCATTATTTCATGGAATGTAAGGGGCCTGAACAGTGGCTATAGATAAAAGGCTGTTCAAGAATTAGTTAGAGGTCAAGTACCTGATGTTCTTTTTCTCTAAGAGATGAAGGTTTCACTGGATGATATGAGGAGTATTGCACCTAAGTTATGGAGACATGGTCTATGTCAGTGCATTGGTGCCCAAGGGTCTTCCAGGGGTGTGGCATGTTTTTGGAACCCGCGTAAGATCCAACCAATGTCCTAAATTTCCTTTAAGTCCTCTTTATCTATGGTGGCTTCATGCAATGAGTTGGGTGAATCAGTCCTTTTTTCCAATATCTATGCTCCTACAAATTTCCAAGGTAAACATCTTGTTTGGAAAAATCTCCACTTAGTTTGTCGATTATTTCCTTACCTGCCTTGGATTGTTGGTGGGGACTTCAATGCTATTCTAGATTTAATAGAGAAAAAAGGGGCAAATGCAAGGTTGGAGCCATATTCTTTATTGCTCCAAGATAATATCATGAATCTCAACCTGGTGGATATCAAGCCTGGCTATGGATGCTTTACATAGAATAACAAAAGGCTGGGGGACAATTGTATAGTTGAGCGCCTAGATTGATTCATGACCTCCTATTATTGGGTGGGGGGTTTGTGGTCGTCTAGCATGGATATACTTGATTGGAGACGTTCAGACCATTGGCCCATTAAATTGATAATCTCTTCAGCCTGTAGTCCTCAAAAACCACTGTTTAAGTTTTAGCTCATGTGGTTAAGGGACCCAAACCTGTTTGGGTGCATGGCAGATTGGTGGAGGATTGGCAGGCCTACTATTGGAATAGTAATGTACACTTTTACTAAGCTACTCTAATTCATCAAATACCAGCTTAAAAGGTGGAATCGGCAAAGTTTTGGAAATATCTTCCATAGGAAAAAAGAGGCTCAAAGGGAGCTGAGTGCCATTATTAGATTCATTAGGGAGGAAGGGATGAATGAGTTCTTGCTGAGGGAGGAAGCCAGGGCTTTAAAAGTGTTAGAGGAATGGGAGCTAAGAGAGGAAATATTTTGGAAACAAAAGGCCTAGATTGATTGGCTTCAAGAAGGGGATAATAATACTACCTTCTTTTTTAACTCGATCCGAGCCAGACAACATGGTAATGTGATTACTTCTTTGGTGCTGGACAGTGGGGAGACTATCTCTTCTATGCAGGGTATCTTCAATGAAATAGTACAACATTTTACTTCTCTTTTCAAGGAGGAAGTGCAGGGGGACTCGACGGTTGAGGCTCAAGTCCTTTCCTACATTCCTTCTTTGGTGACCATGGATATGAAAGAGCATCTGATGAAGGAGATATCCATGGAGGAGTTAAAGATAATTGTTTTCATGATGCTGAAAGGTAAGGCACCTAGCCCAAATGGTTTCTCGATTGAGTTCTTCTAGGAATTTTGGGAAATCATCAATTTAGACTTATTATCCATTGTTTAAGAGTCCCAGAGGAACAAGCAAATGCTTTAGGCTATGAACTCCACCTTCCTAGCTCTCATTCCCAAGGGAGAGGGGGCTGACCAGTTGAGTCTTTTCCAGCCCATTTCCCTCTACAATGTCATTTATAAAATTATATCTAAGCTGATTGTTGAGAGGTTAAAAAAGTGGCTACCAATGCTTATTTCTGAGGAGTAAAGAGGCTTTGTGGAGGGCCAATAGATTTTGGATGGGGTGGTGGTGGCAACTGAGACTATCCATTCCATGATTTAGTTTAATGATAAGGCAATGTTTATCAAATTGGATATGTCCAATGCCTATGATAGAGTTCAGTGGGCATTCCTCTAGAAGATCTTGGGTGCCTTTGGTTTTGAGGAGGATTGGATACAGTGGGTTATGAGTTGTGTGAACTCGACCTCTTTTTCAGTTCTGATCAATGGTGAACACTCCAATCTCTTTGGGGATTCTCGTGGGATATGGCAAGGGGACCCTCCATCTCCCTACTTATTTCTTCTATTAGTGAAAGGCTTGGGTCGGTTGATCAAAACGGATGTGGATGAAGGAGCTATTCTAGGTTGGCATTGGGGTGGTGGTCTCCCAGTACAATCCCACCTCCAGTTTGTGGATGATGTGGCTCTGATGGGCATGGCTACCATGAGGGAGGCATCTAACATCTACAAAAGCTTGGAATTCTACCTTATTGCATCCAGATAGGTAATTAATGAGGGCAAGTCTTCTATCTTTTTCTTTAACACCCCATTTCCCATACAAATAATAGTGGCTCATATCCTCTGGTTTCAAATTGGGAATCTCCCATTGCTATACCTTGGGATTCCAATCTCGGCTGGCCGACAGTCCAAGGAGTCATGGATGGTGATTTTGGATAAGTTCTAAGGTAAAGTGAATCATTGGACCCATCACTGGTTATCTTTTGTTGGTTGGGTGCAATTGATTCAATCAGTGGTGTAGGCTCTTCTTATTTATAGGTGCATGATACAGGTGGCACTGATGAGCTTCATTAAGGAACTGGACTCCCTCATAAGATAGTTTCTATGGGTTGGTAATTTATCTTTAACCAAGTGGAGTCTTATTAAGTGGGAGGTATTTTTTAGCCCAAAGAGGTATGGTGGTCTAGGATTACGAAAATTTGTGCTTTCTGGTATTGCTTTGGTTGCCAAGTTATACTAGCACTGGTGTGTGGAGTAGGAGCAGGTTTGGGATAGAGTATTATCCCACAAGTACTTCTTTAAGATTCCCTAGAAGGATATCCCTCGATATGATTTGACAGGTAAAGGCTCTACGATTTGGGTGACTCTCAAGAAAGGTGCAGCATTGATTAAGAGGGGCCTATTTTGGATTTGCAAGAGCAAGGTTGAGGCTCAGTTCTGGAATGATTCGTGGGATGGTTATCCTCCCCTCATTATCCAATATCCTTAGATAATTATTCTATCCTAGAGGTTCTGCGATGTTGGATGGATAAGGGTGTGTGATTATAAATCTCAGGACCTTCAGGGGTAGTTGATGGATGCAAGATGGAAGACCCCAAAGGAGTGGCTAATTTTTGGTATGGAGGAAGAGTGCACAGAACTATAGTATATTTTGTCCTATCACAGTTGTAATGCACTTATGGACAACAATATGTTAGCTTGGTCCCTAAATCTGAAGGGGAAGTATACTGTGTCTTCTGGCTATTAGGCATTGATTTCTTAGCAGTATGAGGGTAGGGAAGAAGTTCAGTGGTGGAAAAAAGTCTAGAACGGATTCTCCTAGCCAAAATGTAATTGCTTTATCTGGACTTTAGTATGGAATAGATGTTTAACCTAGGATAATATTCAGAAGAGGGGCTTTGCTGGCCCTTCGAGGTGTGTACTTTGCAATAGTGAGGAGGATGATTCCTCTCACCTTTTCTTTCACTGCTCTTTCACTATGCAGTTATGGCATTTTTGGTGAGACATGTGGAGGAGCCATTGCATTCACACAGTGTCCCTAGATGATTTCTGGTCTAGATTGGGTCGACCACCCTCTTTGACCCCTTTCATATAGGATGTGTGGTATGTGGGCCCCATTTTCCTACTGTGGTAGGTATGGCTGGAAAGGAACCACAGGATTTTTTGGGATGAAAAAATGGAGATTCAGCAAGTTTAAAATAGAATTAAAGGAATGATCCAAGAATCTATTGAAGCGAAGAGTGAAGTTACTTTGCCATTAAAGAGGAGGGACACTAAGAACATGGATAGTTTTGGCATCTAGGGGCTATCTCTGGTTTCGACATGTGTTAGGAGAAGTCAACGGGGGAAGCAGAAAGTTCATTAGTTGAGGAAGTGACTGCCCCCACCCGCTGGTCTTTTGAAAATTAATATGGATGGATCTTCTAGGGGCAATCTAGGGTTGATTGGGATTGGTGGGATTGGTAGGGATTCTTTGGGATCAGTGATTTTCATTTTTTCAACATATCAAGGAGTTCAGACTATTAATAGGATGGAAGGTTTGGCTATCCTCTATGCCCTAAAGCGTGCTTATGCTTTAGGGTGGAGGAGGGTGATGTGTGAAGTAGATTCTCAAGTCCTGATTCATTTGCTCATGGAGAGGAAATTTTTTGAGGTAAGTTGGCAACTAGCCATGATAGTACAGTAGATATTGCAGGTCAGCTCCTTAATGGATTTTATATCTTATGCCCATATTCCAAGGGAGTGGAATAGGGTGGCGGATTGCTTGGCCAAATGGGTGTCAGATGGTGGAGATGATCATAAGGTGGATGAGTGGGAATATTTGTCATGTGATTTACGTCAGGAGTTGCAATCCATTCTAGTTGAAGAGGTTAGTGGTGTTGAGGCGTGATGCTTTGGTTATGGGTTTTTTGGTCTTTGGTTCGTGTTGTTGGTTTTGTAATCTGATGTTTTAAGTATTAATAAAGTTTTTACCCCTTTTTTTAAAAAAAATCAAGCTTATAAAAGGTTTTATTATGCAACATAACCCATGAGAATTGGTTTCTTATTGTGTGCTTTGGGTGATCATACAAGAGATTAGTCTTGAATAAAAATATAATGCATAGCTTGTTAGGACTAGACACTTATTACCATGAATATATTTGAGACATTTATGTATTTTAGAAGGTACTACTCTTATATTTTTTATTTAAGGGTCTCATAATAGCACATCAAATATCTATGTGCTTGGTATAACTAAGAATAAGATATCATGTGTATGACCATCAAATGTTTTAACAACTCTAGAAGTGTCATGTAGAAATTGTTTTGTATAACCAAGAGAGTGGAGTAGTATTATAGTGCATTCATTTTTGCTCAATCCATTGGCTATTATAACACTCTATATGGATTGATTTTCAACATATGCTTGAATAAAGAATGCATGTCCATCTAAATCATTATAAACAACTTCACTATCATCAAATGTAATCATAAGAAGTGATGCTTGGTTGTTTGTAGCTATACCAATGATGTTATCAAGTGGATGCCCATATGTAAAATAAGTAGGTTGAACATTGTATGCATAATATACTTCATAAATATCCTTGTTATTTGTTTATTAATTATTTAGAAAAGTATATTTGTACATTTTTGAGCTTTGAATTATCATGTGATTATAACTTAGCCTCTTTATTAGGTGTGTTAATATCAATAATATTCTCATCGATGAGATCTTGAATCTTGTGTTTGATCTTGAAACATATGTTTGTAGAATGTCTTATATATCAGTGGTAGTCATAATATGCATTTCTATCAAAATTTATATATTATGGTTTAAACATATCTACTTCCGTTGGTGGTGGAAGATAGACTAGATTGCATTAAAGTAGATTTTTCAAAAATACATGAAGAGGTGATGGTAACCTTGAGAATTGCCTCCTTGGTGGAGATTGTAGTTGAATATTTTATGTTAGTTATGAGATAGCATTAGTTATAATCTTATCTTCATTCTTTCTTTTATTGATTTTGCTCTTATAGTTTGGCTTGCTTTGAAACTTGACATTTGAATTAGATGAAACATTTGAAGTGCATTTTAAATTATTTAGAGTAATAAATTTTACTTCACATTCTTTGACTTTTCAGATTAGGCCATAATCTAATATCAAAGTCTGACTAGACATGAAGCATGAATATCTATAATATGAAAAATAAATTATGCATAATAGATGCTTGTTGTAGAATTGAAATCAAACCTAAGAAAAAATAACCATTTACATTATCATTGAATCATCCATTAAATAATTTTCCAAATTAGCTTTAGGAAAGGTATATATATATATATAGATGAAATATAGACATGACCCCACATTCTCATTCATTTGGGATAATCTTCCCAAATGACCTAAAATAACACTTAAGCAAGCCAAATAACATGTATAGGAAAAAACCATTAAATGAAATAAAATCCTACATAACACCCCCCTTAAGCATAGATTAGGTGGGCAGTAGAATTGGGTCCTAGTAACAAAGATTGATGAGGTACCCAAATACATACAAAATCTCCCCAAAAGAATAGATAGAATCCCCCCAAAAGTAGTGAGAGAGAGAAAGAACTAAAAATCCCCCTAGAGGATGATGTTGGAGTCGCCAGAACTCCAAGGAGAGCTCATAAAATGATCAATGTTGATGATGAGATCCTTTTTTTGAAAATTGAATAAGGTACATTTACTTCAAATAACATTTATTCCATTTGTAAGAGGAAGAATAAAATAACTACTTTGAAAATCTATCCATTCCATGATGGAATATAAAGGTAGCAGTGTGAATATCTCTAAAATTGGTCCAAATATGAAGTCCAACATAAGTTTGGAAAGATAATGAATAGGAACTAGAATAAATGCCACTAAATTAGACATGTTAGAATAAAGACATGCAACATTCACTAAAATAATGTCCATGTGAAGTGGAGATCATGTCTCAACATCCCTCAATACCATGGTCGAAAAAAAGGATCCATAATAAGGTATTGATCATCAATGTTCTTTGATAATGTGGAGGTGCCAATGACAATAGAGGCACTCTCATCAATGTAGATATAAATATCCTTTGAAGAAATTTTTTTGATGGCTATAGAAGAGTAACATTATGTATAGGAACAAAAGTGGTTTCTTTAAAAAGACATCTTTTATCTGGTAATAACTCATCCCATAGGGGTGGATCAACAAAGATAAGAGCATTATCCAATGTAACTATGTCATCATAAGAAATAATATGAGTAATGATAATCTTAGAAGAAGAGTCTCTAAAAATATTCTAATTAATGTTCGAAACAGTGCAAGGACACTCCATGTGCTCTACATGGTGGTGTAGATTCATAAAAACATTCAACAAGAAGCAACCATACACTATGTCACATGAATTGAGCTAGTCATTGATTTGAACTTGGTCAATAGCATCAGGAACCTATCCATATAAAAATGGATAGAGTTTTTGTTGAGTAAAAAATGTTTCATGCACAAACACCATGAAGCATAATTTTTCCTTTCAAGAAGAAGAAAAGGGGATGAATCTTTCCTCATAGTGGTCTTTTAAACATATCTCTCAGAGAATGGATGTCAGACTTAGTCAAAAATAGATCCAAAAAGGAGATAAATTTTTGTAATCAATGATACAATTGATAATGCACACTAAAAATATGAACATTAAACTCAACTGAAAATGTGTCCACAAATAAGAACAATTTGTGCAATTGTGACACTTTAGTTACAGAAGTAGAGTGTGAAAGAGAAAAACAAAGAAATGAAACCCCCTAAAAATCAAAGGTTAAATTTTATAAGGCATTATAATATTACCAATGCATAGATCTCAAAAAACTCACACTAGAAAAAAAGGTGGCTCAAAAGGTGTTGTAGGTAGAAAGTTATGGGAGTTAGAAGTTCTTGCTCATAAAGGAAATCTCCACTTTGTAAAAAAAATTAGGTGTGCAAAATTTCAACTTGAATTTTTAAGAAAAAATTAATCCCCTTTGTATTGGTTATGATAATGCCTCCAAACCCTCCGAAAATTCCAAAATTGACCATCACAAAACTAGGTCGTGTTTATAGCTAATCCTACAGTTTTGTCACATTCTGAATCTAATGGCGTAAGTCATTTTCAATTAAAATATATGGAATGGAAGATGAAATTGAGACACATTTTTCCTTTTTCTTTTTATAAATTTGGATCAGCCAAGGACCTCAAAAAAATAGAAAATTTTGAGAAAGGGTGAATCTTCAATGTGTTAGGTCAATGAATGATAGATTTATGAAGTCATTTTCAATTAAAATATACTAAATGGAAGATGAAAATTAAGAGACACATTTTTCCTTTTTCTTTTTATAAATATGGATCAGCCAAGGACCTCAAAAAAATAGAAAATTTTGAGAAAGGGTGAATCTTCAATGTGTTAGGTCAATGAATGATAGATTTATGACATGCAAGCTAAAACTCAAGATTTCACAACATGATATTTTGGAATTTGGCTACCAGAAAACACACTCTAATACCATGTTAGATTATTATTCAATCAAGGATCAAGATCTAAGTAGATACAAAATATGAATCTCTGTAATATACAAAATAAATTATGTAGCAAAGATGTTTGTTATAGAAGTGAAATCAAACATGAGAAAAAATAAATATTTGCATTATCATTGAATAATTAACCAAAATAGATTTATTAAAGGTACATATATAATTGGAATATATACATGACCCCACATCCTTATGCATGTTTCATTATCTTCCCCAATGACCTAAAGTAACACCTAAGCAAGCTAAATAACATGTGTACAGAAAAAATATTAAATAGGATAAAAACCTACACTAATATGACTATGTGGCATACCTCATCAAAAAAATTGAAATTATCAAACATGATTTACTCTTGGAGTGGAGATAAAAAACTTTTAGTGAATATTTCTTAGATCTCATCATCATCCATTTGATTTTGCATTTTTGATAGCATAGTTTTATATCTTAGAACATATTCAGTAATTGTTTCATTGGACCCTTGTTTGAGCTTTATAATTTGAGCATATGATATTTTTTCACCAATATTGATATAAAAATATGTAAAACAATATTTTTTTAATCAATTTAAATCCTTTACTGATTGAAGAGGAATATCGTAAAACCATCTAAGAGTATACTCTTTGAGACTTATTGAAAAAATCTTTGTCAACTATTTATCATTATCTATATAGTCTAGAATAGTTGCATGGAATACACATAAATTTTGTTCGAGATCACCATTTTCTTCATATAAGGGAAGCTTAGGAGCCACAAAGCCAACTGGTAATGGATAAGATGAAATTTTTGGTGTCAAAGGGTTGTGTAATATGGAACATGAATTCACATAAGAACTAATATGAGAAAGAGTTTGCTCAATTTGAGATAGCTTAGCTTATAAGACAACAATCATATGATCAAGATTAGTATTTATATAGGTGATTGGGGAAGTATAATTAGCTTGATTAGGCATAGGCATGGATACTTTTTAGAAACTAATTGATGTTCCCAAACCAAGGTATGATGCTATGGAAGTAGCTAGAGGTGTAAGAATAGGAATGGAGGTGATAATAGAAGTGGAAATATTGGAAAAAATACCTTGTGTACACACTCAAATTTGGTAAAGAAAACATAAGTACTATGTATTTTATAGATCTTATATTTAGAATCTCTTAATTTTGGATCAAAATCTTATTCACATGTGTCATCTTGGTATTTTATCTCTTTTTTCACTATTTAATTCTTTTACCTCTCTTTTATGTCTTAGTTCTTTCATGCCAGTCCTTGACATATTCATAAGGGTCTCTGGTCATTATTATGTGTCAATCTTTTATTTTTGTGATTTTGGAGTGGAGAATTATATTTGATAATATTTCATTGATCTAGTGTCCTTCCCAATGCTATTATCTAATGCACATTTTGGAGAGTTTTTAGGTCCTTTTTATTTTGGGTCTCTTTTTGTGATTGTTTTAACCTTGGTTGAATGGGTCGACATGCAAATAAGTTTTTCAAATTAAAAATTAGGAGTCTTATATTTAAGAGGTTTTTTAAGGCATTTTATAGGATGGAACTTATATTTTGGCAATACCTAATAAAATAATATCAATACACAACAAGCACAATCTTTACATATTTATGAAGTATTTACATACCAAACCTAGATTGCATGCTTGGACCAAGAGAAGGGCCTAAATAAAAATAATTTTATAAATGCATCATGTTTGGTTGATTATGCACATTATTTGAGGGATAAATACATTGTCTTGAGGTCACTATTATTGGGGCTAAATAAGTATCACTCAAAAAAATAGAGGTTCTGAGGATAACTTGGCCATATCCCACTTTCCGTAATTTCCCCCCCTTGAATTTGATATTTATGTGCTTATTTTTCATAGGAATTTGTTAAGATTTTGGAGAGAAGAAGGAAAAATACAAGTCTTATTTCACAAACATAGGTCTATGATAGAAGATCTTGTAGCTACAGAGAGTTTTCCTAGACTTGTAGGTTTCAGTTCAAGTGAAAAATACCAATGGATAGGAGCCCTATAAAGGATAGGAGTGCACCGCTCTAGTGTCCAATCCTGATCTAGTGTCCAAATTTAAAATGAAAAATAAATATTTATATCCGATAGTTTGGTAGTCATCTTAAAAATCAAACATAGTCAAATACACCTCTTAGACTCTATAAAAGATAATTTTCTCATCCTTTTGTATGCTTTTGTCACAAATCCTAGTTATTCACTATCATTCTATATGCAAGTGAAATGTATGGTTGAATGTTTATTTGATTAGTAATTTCACTTTACCCATTTGTTTATTTGATTATGCTTTTTCTATAAATCACAAAATCAATAAAACATATTGATGAACCCATTTTATCTTTTGAATATTACTTCAAACCCCAGCTTGCCACTAGGTTTCCTTCTATTTTTTTGTGCATAACTAAGGTTTAATTTTTTTGATTTTTCTTAACATTTATACCCAACCATCCCATGACTATCCTAATCATCCATATCTTAGGGTTTATTTAATTTAAAATCTAAATTTTTATCTAACAACCCTCCAAACCCTAGCTTCTATCTCTAGGGACTTCATTCCAAATTTTTAGAGCCCTAAGGTTTTAGATCAAATTTTGATTTTTATATTACATAGGTTTATGTTCTATCCTAAATTTAGTTTATTATTTCATGTTGTATTATCTTTTTCCACCTATTTGTCTTTTTATTATACTTTTCCTACTTTTTTGTGAAAAAATCAAGATGACCACTAAGGAACCTCTTCCTCTTCAACCAATTGATCAATTCATAGGAATTTATTATAATTATAATAATGAATGGACTAATTTTCAGAATTTGACATTAGCATATAATGATGAGAATGGTTTTATTTACAATGATGATGATGATTGCTGTAATGATCTGGTTATGATGAATATTATCAATGATGATCAAAGTGATAATGAATGTAGTATAAATGCATGATCTTATCCTAATCCTCCTTCTCTCCCAATCTAAGAAAAAGAACTTAACAAGATAATCCCAAAAGAACCTCTCATTGGGGATGCATTTTTTGATATCACTCCTAACTTTTAAGCGACCTTTTTTGCATCTCTATTCAAAATTGATCAATATAAGTCAAATAGAGTAAAACTTACATTGCACAATATAAATAATAACATTCATCTAAATAAGTGCAAACACCTTATAATAATGTTCCTTTTTCAATCACTAATGATGTTCTTAAAGTATAAAATGACATTGCATCTTCTACCCCTTTGTTATTTCAATTCAAAAATGCATGTCAACATGATATTATTCCTTCATTTGGTGATTTATCAAGAAAAGTATAATATATTCCTATTTCTCCTTTACTTAATTTTTCAACTTAAGAGAATGATACAATGCAAATTAAAAATAATTCAAATCAATCCTTAATTCCTATTCCATATGATAATATGCCAAATAAGGTTGAAAATGTGAGTGTTACTTCTTCTCCCCTTACTCATATCATAGATGATGAAGTTAAATCTTGCATTTTAGCTAAATGTGATGATACTTTGCTGCATAGTAGTAAAAATTTAAAATCTTCTCTTACTTATTCTTATAGTGAGCATGAGAGTGTAATTACTTCAACTCTTTAATCCACAACTAAAAATGATAAAGATTTTTAAGAAAATTGGAATGATGATGATTATTATGCATATAGTGATGAATAAAATATGTCTAACTCATATATTCTTTTCTCTTATTTACACTCTCTTAATGTCAATAATGATTACATATCAAATGATAAGTTAAATGATAATGTGCCTAATACAAAAAGTATTCAAACATATAATGATGTTCTTAGTTTTACTTGGAAAAATAAAGTACGTTCATATGTGAATTCAAATCATAATCATGATAGTTTTATTATTTCTAGTCCATTAAAATATGATATCTCTTTGAAAACTAATAATACAATAGAAATCAATGAATCTCCTAAGCCAACCCTTACTAAATTATAACCCATTCCTCTACCTAACCTCCACAAGGGTGATATACAATTTCCCTCTAACCAGGTCCAAGTTATCACCTCTCCAAAGGGTAAGATGACCCAACCCATCATGCCTAATAAAGTTAAGAGAAATAGTGTACCAATAGACAAAATTAATAAAAAAATTCAACCCCTAAATGAACCCCGTAATTATTTAAATATTCCTTCATAAGAAGTTATTTATTTGATGCATGTCATAGGTTCTTTACAACATAAAGTACATCGACTTACTTTAGAAATTAAGGTTTATTACTCTTGGGTTGATTTGAATGTTATTCATGGCAACCCATCCCATGTAAAATATTCCATGCATTATTATCAAATAAGTTTTAGATACAAAAATTTCTTGAGTTTAATGGACATGGAGATCCTTACCTACATTTAAAATCTTATAGGAAAGTTATGGAAGTATATAATAGTAGTTTTATACTATTATAATTATTTCCTAGGAGCCTAGAGGACAAAGCATTAACCTGGTTTCACCACTCACTCTTGAATGGCTCATTACATACATATGTTGAGTTAGAAGAGGTATTTATTATGCATTTCACACAAAAAAATGGACCCAAAGTCACATATGAGAGATTACCTTCATTACACCAGGGTTAGTTAGAGCCAGTTGGTGATTACATATTGTAGTTTAAGTCATGCATGTAGTAGTTAATATACCAACCAAAAGATTTGGATATATAATGTATCTTCTCTAGAGGCCTCATATTCCCTATTAAATAAAATTTGATATATCAAACAATTAAGTCAGTTCAATATATTTTTAATACAACTATTACATTCAAGAATAAATTGGGACTCATTAAGGCCAATACAAAGACAATTTTTGATCTAGAGATCACCATTAGAGTCATCCAATTTTATTCAAGTACTTAATAAACCTATTCAAAAGGAAATAATACAACATAAATCACAATTAAAGTACTCAAAAAAGGGAAATAATTAGTTTATAGACCAATTCTTATAGTGAGCAAAGCACAATATACTAAGAGATAGCCTATACAATTTGATTCATCCAAAGGTATGCCTCATAATGTTTTATTAACACTATTAGATAGGAGGATTATCACACTTCATCCTAATCATTATCATCCCTCTTATTGTCTAGGTAGAGCCAAGAACCGACCGTATTGAAACTACCATTTCATCAATGGTATTTGGGATAATGATTATTGTGCACTCAGATATCGAATCTAATAGTATGTCAATAGAGGCATTATCACATTTTTGAATGGGACATCTAGGTCTCCTTCTCCTCATTCTTATATATCTCATTACTCCATGATTGATTTATCCTAGGATGCTCCTTATAAGGAACCAATGGTTACTCATCATATGATTAATGAGGTTTCTAGAGCACCTAGTTATGTGAGATCTAGTACACCATAGAGTCAAAAGAAATTACAGCCAATACATAAAGTTAGACCAACCTACAATAATTTTATAACATAATAAAAGTCAACTCAACCAAGAGTCACAATGAGAAATCTAATCAAGCTTTTTGAAACTGATCATACATAGATTTCTACTATGGCTATGCCTAGAGTAGTGTCACCACTAACATACAGTCATCCAATGGCATAGCATGAGAAATATGGTTCATAGTTCCTTCTTCCTTTAGGTTGGACATGATTTTTTCTAGTTCAATTAGTTCATACACCATTCATAAATGAACCATTATAGATTTATATTACTAACATTCAAATATAATTAATTAACAACATCAAATCACATATCATTTCAAACATTTGCAATGTTATAATCAAATAAAATCATCAATATGAAAGTATGTCAAAAATATCTCATATCCATATATATAGACAAGTTTATATGCAATGCTATAATAATTACATCACTCAATAATAGGACTAAGGTCTCTAAGACCTCCCTCCTTACTATCCTTTGTGTCACCAATCATACAAGACCTAAAACTTGAAGCCTTAGAGTCAACTCAAAACTTGGAGCATGACCTGTGTCTTCTATTTCAATTCTCATACATTACTAATCATGCCTTCACATAAACATGTTATCATTATAATCAAATGTACTCATATAATATCCTAGGACCTAGTGTACCCATAGGATTAGGTAGGGCATCTCACCTACCCAGCTCAGCTCTCAAATCACATCTCCCTGTTGTTTCTCAAACATATGTTATAATGGTAATCTCCACTCAATTGATTAAGGGTAAATGTACACCAGAAACTATTTTACTTCACTCAATCAATCTACCATCCATGACATCATCAGGAACATGTTGTGTTGACTCATGCATTATTGAATTGATCATCACCATCCAATAATCTTCATCATCTACACCAATATAGAATAAAACAAGCATCAATCACTACTCGATAAATATCATTCAAATAATGACATACATAAAAATATCAAAGATAACCAATATGATTCATACCTCTAACTACCCTTAACAACTCAATATATATTGCATCATCACTTATCCATATAAGAATTATGGATCCCATCTACAGCATCCCCCCACCATGAAATATATGCATCCCTATACCCTACATCATCTACATATGAGATCTCTATCTTTGGATCCCTCACATCTATTGGAATTAGTGCTAGATACACTGTCAATGACCTACTTTTATTTCCCAATCTCACTAGATCTCATGCACTCCTCACCCACACTCATGGAATTGGGTGCACATCCTAAATTACCCCAAATCATCTTGTCACTCACTCATACTATAAGTGCTCATAAATGATCATCCACCGATCATGTAGCCAAAAAATCACACAAACCTAATACAGATGTATGGCATCCTCTAGCCATCCAAAAAATCCTCTGTATCATCTTTAGTTAATAACCCTAGCAGTCACTTGATCCAATATCTATTAGCATTGTATGGTGATACAATCCTGTATTTATGCAATACTATTCTAACTCTATGTAACTACCTATGGATGTGCCCACTTGAGATATGGTATCCTCACTAGTCATTTAATCATTATGTGTTCATATTTGAATAATAAAATAATGTCATTGACCCCATATCACTTCCAAATTACTCCTACATAAACATGTACAGATCATGATATAGGTAGGCCAGCATAGTCCTACCCCATGAGTAAATACTATCATGTTCCTCTAGATCTTGAAAAATCTTGTGCATCTGATATGATATGGATATACCAACCTCATCTATAGCTATAAATTATGTTGATAACATAGCCAAGAACTTTTGTAATCATGAACCATTTGATAGAATAATAACTAATAATAGTACATCTGACTTACTCCCTAGATGATGCTCAGCATCTACACTACTAGTAAAATATATACATGCATGGTCCATAGCCTATGCCCCATAACATCATGAACCACTACTCTCTTACCATTCATTGGTAGCCACAATATCCTCCACACATCCTCTAAGGTCAAGGTCATCTCTCTAGTAGGTAACCAGAATGTACAAGTATCAACGTTCTACCACTTGGTTGATGTAATCATCATATAAGTATCCCACGACATGAGTTCTAGCCCACCTACATACCCCAATTTAGTTCTCTAAATAATCTAACTCTCTTCTTTTGATAAGGGTAGCCACATATAGTCTCCATAATTTGGCTTGCCCATTACTCTCTATTGTGTATATCTGACTACACAAAAAAAACATAGACAAATCACAATAGTCAGTAATCAAAACCCATGATATAAATTATATAAAAATAATAGGGTACATAATCTTAACATATCCCTTATTTCTACTATCATGAATACTACAATACCCTATGCATGAATACATTATTGTATAGGAGCACTATCACCTAGATAGTAGTGATGCAACATGGACACTAGTGCCATAGGTAGGACATAAGTGATGTAGGCTCAAAAATAATTTTACAAGTCACAAAATTTATTAAAAATTGAGATAAACATAGTTTTCATGAAAATTAATCATATTAGTTTTATTTACCAATTTCACCTCCTCATTAGCCTAGATAATGGCCTCTACCTCCTCATATCATGTGCAAATGATCACTCTCCTTCACAACATATTTGACACACTCAGAGCTCAAAATTATAATTCTCAAAATGCTAAAAATGAATCAAAACCTCTTTCAAACTAACTCATATGCACACTTTTTGTCTATGACACACTTCTAAGGTGTTATCCTCACATTATTTAACCATGTATATCTAGGAATTAAATCTACAATATCTTAAAAACCATAAATTTGATCTTTAAACTATTTCTTCTGTATGGAATAAAATCTTGACACCTTTCATACTTTATAGGTTTTAATCCTATATATATTCATTCACCACTATGGTAACTATTGTCACTACATCATGTACCCTATAGGAGGTTATTCAAGCCTACTATAAGATTTGGGAAACATTGGAATACCTTTGGGCTTGTGGGTTGCCTATAGTAGAGGTAGACCTCTAGGTTTAAGGGCTAGCACCCTAGATTGACCTTTAAGTGCTTATCACCTATGATAAATAATTACTTGTGGTAAAAGGGGTAGAAATATGAATGTAATTAAACTATTCTAATGAGGTTATACACCATGAATATCTCCACAATATTATCATACTCTTGCACTAAGTAATAAGACCTACAATACTAGCTACAAAGTAATAAGATGTTCTAACATTAGTATTTCAATATTGATTTGGTAATATGCATAAGAATACTCAAGGTAAGTGTACCAAGGTCATATTTCATACTCTATGGATACATTAACACTTTAAGGAATCCAAACACACCATCTACACTCCATATGACCTGTTAGAATGAGAACTTCTTGCACCAAACATTAAAGGATAAAGTGAAGATAAGGATAGTTGTTTATCACTAGACCTAACCATACATCACTTTTAATACTTATAAAAGATGTTTATGAACTCAAAACTATATTTAATGTATTATTCAAAGTCAAATTACAACATCAAACTAGCATCCTTCACCATACTAAGTGTGGAATTATCAAATAAGAGCCAAAATGGCTAGTACTTATAAAATGTGTGAGAGGAGAGAGATAAGTGGAGCCCAAAGGTCATAATTCCAATTTTCAAGGCATCATAATTATTTATGTTATATAACATTAGAGTATTAAATATACCATAAAAAGTTTATTTGGACAAATGTCCCTTTAATGCATGAAAACTCCTCAAAACTAGTGTAAGACCCTTTAACCACCTTCTTGAAAAATGCCTTCATCATTTAGCTTCTCTTGAGCACTCCAAATAAGACTAGGGAGAGATGAAAAATGTGAAATATGATGGAGTGGTTAATAAAAATATCCAACATGCATTAGATATGTCCCTAACCACTAGTCTTCTTCTAGATAACTTTTATCACTACCTGTAATCACCATCATCCTTATTTCACTTCATTCCACACACTTGTCATTCAAGTGACATTAAATTTTATAAAAAAATCTATGCAAGGGGTGTTATGACACTTGTCAAGAGTCATCTTGTCCTTAAATCCATTAGGCAGACCTTAAAAGGCCTCCCAATTGGAATTATCACCTTCTCACTTGGTGATCACCTTCCATTCACTATGACAGTTTAGACTGCATGGAGTAAAGGTGTTATTATAGGTGTATATGTGTTTATATAAAGAAATAAATGATCATGAGGAGTTATATTAGGTCCCACTTGATCTCCCAAAGTTATCCTCATCCTTTAACTCTCTTTTGAACCTATAAAACACACAAATCTATCAATAAAACCTATTTTGTACCCTATTTGTATAGATAGGGTACAATCCAATCATATTGGAATAATCCTAGTGGAGTTATCTAAAATTTAAAATCACTTTATAAGTCATAATTTCTCATATGGATGCATTTCTATCCACATTTTGTCCATCGGGTCAAGAACAAGGGTTTTGGAGGGTTTTAGGTGGTTTTGACCCTTAGCATTTGTTCATAAAAGTTAGACATTCAATATATGAATAAATATCACTAAAATTATTTTTATGACCTTATTATACATCTCATAACTCCTCAGGTATGCATGCTAAGTTTTCGTATAGATATGAGCTTCCAAAGATGCCTTCTTAAGCTCTTCCCTACATTCTATACACCCTAAGTTATTCTTAAGCCTATAAATGACCCATTTATGATCTCCCATAAATAAAAATTATTCTAAACACTCATAATATATCATGAAGGTGATCAAATTAACTTAAATTCTCACTTGGTGTTATAAGTGAGACTACACGTACTTAGGGCTTTTGGCCTAGTCTGTATATCTATGGGTTTAGGCTACTATATTGGACTCCTTAGTATTATGATGGATTAATCATGTTTGTTTATGATTTAAACCTCTTTTTAAATGATTTTTCAATGTTTTTATAGTATATAACTCATTTCTTCATCATTTTCATACTAAACCTGCAGGGTGTGTTTCTCTAGGAGTGCCTTCTATATAAGTGAGAACAGAGGATACTTCCCCTATTATCCCAAGAAAAAAAAATATATGAGAGGATATTTAAAGTCATTCAAACCATATATAACAATTTTAAGAGTTATATTGAAAAAATAATCCCCTCAACTTTCTAAAACATACTTTCAGGCTATACGATTATGCACATAGTTTATATGCAAGGTTGGGTTTATTGATTTGCATTGCTCATTTTATATGATAACTATATAGAGATGTGGTAATACCTATATGATCATGATATCCATAAATTTATTCCATAATCAAACTCTTCTAAGTCTTAAATTTCACTCTTTACTGACCTAGGCTTAGTTTGCAGTCAACTGTGATTGTGTGCTCACTCAAAAAAAGGCATACCTGTAGGTGAACCTTTTTTATTAGACCTTACATCCTCTGATCCAAGATATTTTTTAATTTATTTAATATTATCTCATAGTTTTACTCATCCATATCTCATATTAATTTAGACCCACACACCAACTATTATGTTCAACTTGCACCGTTAGCCTACAGTCAACTATAGATGATCATTCTTGGACCCAAAGGGGGCTCTGTAGGTGATAGTCTTGGTCAAAAACTTGTAATTAAAATTATTTGAATGTTATTTTAGATATTAGTGTCACCCTTATTCTAATGGAGAAAATTATCTATAGGTTATGCATCCATTTTCAATGTTAACATAACGTACATTGTAGACTGACTGTAGACACCTCATTTGAGAAGCCTAAGATCCTCTTGTATGTGGTGATCTACCTCAAACATTGAATGTCAACCCCATTGATTGTTTTTGGAGATATAATAAAACATTTCACTCACTTACAGTTATTTATCTTGAAATCATGCTACTATATGTCATTGTTACCATATAGGGTCACTTGAACATCAAAGTATTGTAGATAACACTAAGAAACTGTAGTGAAAGATTGCATGAGTTTGAAACCCTCCTACATCACCCTTATTTGTCAAATATCCATGTTATTTTTTAAGGTATTACCCCTACATGTGGGCTACATGATGGGATAATTTAGTCCTATCTAGACCTCCTACCATGAAACTATGAAAGAATCAAATCAAGGCAACATATCTATTTTGGAAAGTTCAAGGGAACATGTCTCTAAAATTATCTCCATATATGAGCACAACTCTTCAAGTTTGTCTATAATATGATAACTTTAGGAATGTCAAAATGGAATTTTCAATGACTTAGGCCTTAGTGGAGGTAAAAACAAGATCAAATACTTAATATCTAATTACCCACTCCCCTATTGGGAACACCTGTAGGTGTATATATAGGAGGTTTGTACATGAATATATGATATTTGACTATGTACATGGTATATTGTTTCCACAACCAATAATAGATATCCACCATGGATTTTATGGTTCTATCCATGTTTATAAACTTGATGAGGCTCTCAAACTAGTTCAAGAACTTGTATTACAATCTTGTAGACCTCTATGGAGTCACAATCAACCCACTACATGTGCATATGCAGGCTACAAGGCAGTGGGTAAAGAATTGATTATCATCACCAATATTGGAATTTTTTGGACATTCAAACATGTTGATTTCACTTTGGAAAAAAATTCACCACCTTTAAACCTTCTCATTACATCACCATGGTTATGTAAATATCCTTTATTTGCCTGTAGATGAATACTTGTAGGAAGGCCTAACTATGTACTATATATTACTATGTCTTCATTGATGTTAGCCTTTGAGGCTGAGGTTTTCAAGTAAAGGTGATTTACATGAAATTTTAGAAGTTAAAACATCATATCTTTTTTTTATTTGAGACCACTTATAGGAAAGATAAACCTCTATAGTTGATGAACATCCTTGTAACATAGTAATGGATATCCTACCTAACAACCTACGATGTTTTGCTCATCAAGTCACCTCCACACATAAAATAAAATATGGAAACCATGAAAAAAGGATTTAAACAACTTATATAAAAACTTTCATTAATTATTTTCTATGTACCAATGTAAACAGAAGCAAAACCTATAGGTTATGGGGATAAGCAAGCAAAAAGGAGCAGTCAACTTCTAAACAATGAATCATAGAGAATAAACCATAAATCCTTTAAATCCTATTATGAAATTTAATTAAATTAAGATTAATATCTACCACCAAGTTTATTTGACCTAAATCAACCTTTATTGTTCATACTAGACCAAAACCCATTGGTCATTTTTGTCTGCCTAGTGGAATAATGGAGAAGTAAAATGGTTTTAATCCATTTTTGGGAATTCCAAATATGATAAAATTTGGTAATGATCTTAAGGGACCTGAAGGCTCATTTTAAATCCTTCCACAAATTCCAAGTCTCTTTTATAAGCCATACAACCAACTAAAACTACCCAAACTACCACTTTTTTAATTGTTTTCTTGGTCTCAACATAGTACCTGCAAGTTTTCAGTTAAGAATGACATGAATGATAAAAATATAACATTAGTGACATTGGAAGAGACTTTATAATACTTATCTTACATGGATAACCATTCAAACTTCATTAATGTCTCAAATATGACCCTATACGACATGAAATGGTACAAGGACTAAAAATTGACTATGACCAATGTAAATAGCACATTAAATGACATTACTAGGGCCATGACACACCCTATAAGATCTTATAAGACCATTATATCAAGTTTTGTACTATATGGTGTTGATTTATTTTGAATTTTTATCAAAATAGTCAATATTCCTTGTGATTTCTTAGGGGTGGTATGTTTGCTATGCCAAGACCAGTAGCCTACTCCCATCCATTGGGCCATGGAGTCACCAATACATAGGTTTGACACCAAATTACCTTTGAAACCAAACCAAACAATAAGCAAAGACACATGAAATGAAACACATAAACACATAACTAAAACAAAGACACACACCTATCCTAGTATTTACAAGAACTCAAGCTTTAGGTGAAGACACATCTCACCATGCTTTAACTAGGGTCAAATATGGTGCCTCTTGCATCCTTATTGCTCCATGAAATTAATATAGCATATGAATCATGCTCATCATCAAATAATTATTCATTTTTATGGTCAAAAATCTTATCATCCTTATATCATCTCATGCTCTTAAGTGGACTACTTAGAGCTTTCACAAAAGCTCTCTCTTACCCTCTAAGGACCTTGCTTATAGTTCAACCTTCTTGGCTCTTGCCATATTCAATTGGTGATATTAAAACCACATATTATAAATTATGGTAGCTTCCTCAACCTTTCTCTCTTCATTTTCATGATGTACTTGATGCTTGGGAGCATCAAGATTTATTTCAATTTATTCCATCACTTCTACAAATGATTCATGTTCAGGCTGAGTTTTTGAATATTCCTCAAGCACAACATGTTTACCTTTACTTCATTAGGCTTCTATAGGTTGTATCCTCTTGAGCAATAGTATGACATACATTGTCATGTTTGATGAGCTTTTCTCTTTCTTTCTCAATAGGACACTCAACATCTTGCTTTTTAGGCTCATTAGCAAACATATCATTAGACTTACACTTCTTTGGAGGAGAAATAGTATTACCTAACTACTCAAACTCTTGAATTATGGCATTGAACCTTTACTATAGGTCATCTTCTTCCTCATGAGCATCATCTTTAAGGGTTGCTTCATCATTGTAGGAAGAAGGACATTGTTCATCTCACCATAGTGATCTATAATTATCTTCAATATATCATCATCATACATCTAAATCAAATAATTTCCTTCAAGAACTTGTGAGAAAGAATGCTCAATGACTACCTCAAATTGCTCATATGCTCCTTCATGGATGATATAGGTGACAAGGTCAGTTTGCTCAAATAAGTGTATGGATCATGTTCATAAGCATCTACACCATACTCATCTAGAAACAAGTCAGATATGCCTTCAAGCTTGGAAGAATCACCATCATCTAAAATAGACTCCTCCTTGTCATTGATAACATAATTGAGATTGGAACTTGCCTCTACATAGGGTTCAATGTGGAACCTTAAAAGTGGTTGAGTTTTTATGGTCACCTTTGTTCCATATCTTATCTTAAAGGCTAAGAAGGACCAATAAATTGAGAGATATCCTCCTATCTTGGTTGTGAAATCTCTTGAGAGGCAAATTACAAAATGAGCAAGCAAGTCAACAACGACAATGTCTTGAAGGATGGGGAAACTTGGGCAATCATGGAAAAAAACCTTCAACCCTTTGATAAATCCTACTAACTTGGTAGGTGTACCATATAATTTAATCACCCCTTTGTTATGTCATTCATATTTTACACCCAATTTGTCAACTACAACCTTGGGCATCACTGATGTGCTAGCTCCACTATCAACTATGTAGTTATGAACTAGTTTGTCCCCTATAATGAGAGTGAGGTATAAAAGTGGAGGCTTCTCAGACTTAGTAGAGGGTTTCACAGTGTTACTAGGAGAATTGGTAAGAGAAACATGACCATGGCCATGGCTTGATGATAGAGGACTAGCATGGATAGTGGATAACTATTTTTACAAGAGCTCTTTTTGGCCAAGCATTTGAAGGACATCCCAATGGGAAATATATGCCTTAGTAATTTTTAATGAATATATAATGTTTAGAGCATAAGTACTTAATTTTTCTTGAGTCCTTGGAGTAAATAAAGTGTTTGGGACTTGAGGTATTGAATCACTTTGATTGCGCCTTCCAACATTCTAACTTGAAGGAGGTATAGGAGTAGTAGGGACTGATATGCTTGTAGTCATGCTTTATTACCTTATATATGGATTAGATGAACTTGTAAGCACACCATTAGCATCTCCTAAAGCCTTCATTTTATCTCTAGTTTTGTCTACAATAGAATTTCCTTGATTAAGCACATAAGTGTCTTCGACTAGTAAATTGGTGAAACTTACGCCTCAAGGATGCTACCCTTCACTTACTTACATTAGGAATCCACCTTGATCAACTAGACCCTTCTCTCCACCTTCATTGGCATCCATAAATTGACCTTATTTCCATTCTTTTCTTTGGATCATATTGTTATGCATCGATGCCATTGCTCTTATATTAGAGGTTGAAGTAGGATTGTATGCATCGGTATTCCTATTAAAATTTGGTTGCCCTTGAGCTCTTCCTTGCCCATATTGTTGATTATATGGGTAGGGGTTTTTATGAACACCTTTTTGAAGATTATGTTGCCTAGTTTGAGCCTCTAAGGCTTAATATGTTGCCTTTTAATCAATTGTTTCCTCTACCTTCTTATAAGTAGTCCTTGACTTGGAATTCACATTAAGAACTTGAGAAACACATAGAGTATCAAAATAAGTATTTAGAAATAAAGGCATAGACACTTTTGGAGGAAACTTCTCAGCTGTATGAGGCCATTCTTATCTCTAATGGCAAGGTCATATGCCTTAAGTAAGGTAAAACCACCCATGGATTGTAGCATGATGGCTATATTCATGCCAAAGGCCCTTAAGTCTATGGGAAACACAAAGATATAAAGTGTTCTCATGGGAAGAGGAAACCTATACCAAGTTTTTTGGAATACCTCATTAAAATTATGCATTATCTCCTTGGGGGATCTTTGAATCACATTGAGTTAGTGAATGAGTGAAATATGGTCACTCTTGTCTTTAAACCTTGATGTTAATAGCACTCCAAAGTCATCCCAAGTTTTGATATAACCACCAAGAAAAGTCCTATACCAATCAAGTAATTTCCCTCTAAAGGACATGGCAAGTAATCTAATAGAAATGTTGACCTTAGTGACATTATGAAAACTACAAAAGTTTGATATATCCCTAATGTGCTCACTATTAGTGATATGGCCTTCACCATTGAATGTAGGAACACTCTTTATAGCATTAGGGGGAATGTCATCATATGCATAACTATTAATTATACTTTTAGTGTTAAAGGTTGGGAAGGCATATTTCCTAGCCATGTTTTCTTCAAGTTCTTCCTCACTCTCTTGGTCTTCTTGGCTATCAAAGTCCTCTTGATCTTCAAAGGAAAGAATAGACTGAGGGTGTTAAAATTCAAGATCAAATTTAGGTTTAAGAGGTGGATTGATGGGATTGAAAAATATACTATAAGATGACCTAGTAAGGACCATGAAGTATAAGCACAAGAATATGACAAAATAATGGTATACAATCATATTTTACCTTGAATGAAATTGTTAAATATTGAGTAGTACACCATATGTAATTGTGGTGTTGTCAAGACCATCATTCACCTTGACAAGTTATCTTTAAGATAATGGTCCCAACAAGCATGCCATATATATTATCACTAAATATCACACCTTAGATTAAGTTTTTCAATCCTACTCTAATATTTGGGCAACATTGGAATACCTCTAGGATTGTGGGTTGCCTATAGTAGAGCTAGACCTTTAGGTTTAAGGGCTAGCTCCCTAGATTGAACTTTAAGTGCTTATTATCTATGATAAATAATTAATTGTGGGAAAAGGGGTATAAATATGCATGGAATTAAAATATTCTAAGTGGGTGTTACACTATGAATATCTCCACAAGATAATCATACTCTTTCACTAAGAAACAAGACCTACAACACTAGCTTCAAAGTCTTAAGATGTTCTAACATTAGTATTTCAATAAGGAGGTGATATGCATAAGACTACTCAAGGTAAGTTTACCATAGGTCAGATTTTATAATATAAGGACACTTGAACACTTGAAGGAATCCAAACACACCAGCTACTCCATATGACCTGTTAGAATGAGAACTTCTTGCACCAAACATGAAAGGACAAAGAGAAGACAAGGATAGTTATTTATCACTAGACCTCACTATACATCACTTTGAACACTTAGACAATATTTTTATGAACTAAAAAAAATATTTCATTTATTATTCAAAGGAAAAGTACAACATCAAACTAGTATGGCTTCACCATACTAGGTGTGGAATTAGCAAACAAGAGCCAAAATGGTTAGTACTTATAGAATGTGTGAGAGGAGAGATAGAAGTGGAGATAAAAGGTCACAATTACACTTTTAAATGCATGATAATAATTTATGTTGTATACTATTAGAGTATTAAATATACCATGAAAGGTTTCTTTGGACAAATTTTCCTCTAAGGCATGAAAACTTCTCAAAACTGATGTAGGACCCTTCAACCACCTTCTTGAAAATTGCCTTCATCATTTGTCTTATTTTAAGTGCTCCAAAGTAGACTAGGGAGAGATTAAACATGTGAAATATTATTGGGGATGGGATTAAAAAAATATCCAACATGCATTATATGTGTCCGTAATCACTGGTCTTCTTCTAAACAAGTGTTCTCACTGCCTGTAGTCACCATCATCCTTCTTTCATTCATTCTTCACACTTGTCATTCAAATGACCTTAAATTTTATAAATAAATATGTGAAATTTGTGTTATTACACCTTTAAATATTCCTCTTATCCTTAAATCCATCAATAAGACCTTAAAATACTTCTCAATTGGAATTATCACCTTCTCACTTGGTGATCACCTTCTATTCACTATGCCAATTTAGATTGCCTAAAGTAAAGGTGTTATTAGAGGTTTTTGTGTGTTTATATAAAGAAATAAATGATAATTATTAGTTATATTAGGTCCCAATTTATCTCCCAAAGTGATACTCATCCTTAAATTCTCTTTTGAACCTTAAAAATACACAAATCTATCAACAAAACCTATTTTTTTACCTTGTTTGTACAAATAGGGTACAATTCAATCAAATGGAAAGAATCCTGGTGGAGTTATCTACAATTTAAAATCATTTTCCAAGTCATAATAACTCATATGGATTCATTTATATCCACATTTTTTCCTTCAGGTCAAGAGCAAGGGTTTTGGAGGGTTTTAGGTGGCTTTAACCCTTAACATTTGTCCATAAAAGTTAGACATTTAATCTATGAAAAAATATCACTAGAAGTATTTTTACGACCTTATTTAAAATCTCATAACTCCTCAAGTCTCCATGCTATGTTCCCGTATAGATATGAGCTTCCAAAGATGCCTTCTCAAGCACTTCCCTATATTCTATGCACCCTAAGTTGTTCTTAAGACAATAAATGACCCATTTGTGATCTACCTTATATAAAAATGGTTATAAACACTATAATACCCCATTGTTAAGGTGATAAAATTAATTTAAATTATGACTTAGTGTAATAATTGAGACTACACCCACTTAGGGCTTTAAGCCTAGTCAAGGCCTAATAGGCATAGTCTGTATATTTATGGGTTTAGGCTACTATATTGGACTCCTTAGTATTATGAGTCCTTAATAATATTTTTTTAATGATTAAAACCACTTATTAAACCCTTATTCAATGTTTAAATATTATCTAACTCATCTCTTCATCATTTTCATACTAAACCTATAGGGTATGTTTCTCTAGGAGTGCCCTCTATCTGAGATAGAACAGAGGACACTTCCCCTATTATATTAGGGAAAAAATGATATGAGAGGCTCTTGAAATTAATGGGGACCATATCTAACAATTTTTATAGTTATATTACAAAAATAATCCCCTCAACTCTCAAACTTTCTAAAACATACTTTCAGGCTATAGGACTGTGCACAAAGTTTATATGCAAGGTTGGGTTTGTTGATTTACCTTGATTATTTTGTCTAATAATTGTATAAATATGTGGTACTAACTATGTGATCATTTTATCCAAAAATTTATTCCATAATCAAACTCTTCTAACTCCTTACTAACATAGGCTTAGTTTGCAATCAATTGTGACTGTGTGCTCACTCAAGAAAAGGCATACATGTAGGAGAACCTTTTGTATTAGGCCCTAAATCCTCTAATCCAAGATATTTTTGATGTCCTTTAGGCTCATATCATATTTTTACTTTTCCATACCACATATTAAGTTAGACACACACACCAACTATTATGTTCAACTTGCATCGTCACCCTACAGTCAACTATAGATGATAATTCTTAGACCAAAAGGGGGCTTTGTAGGCGGTAGTCTAGGTCAAAACCTTATACTTTAACTTATTTGAATTTTATTTCAGATATTAGTGTCACACTTATTATAATTAATCAATTTATCTATAGGTTATGCCTCAATTTTCAATGTCAACATAATGTACATTATAGACTGACGGTAGACACCTCATTTGAGAAGCCTGAGATCTTCTTGTAGGTGGTGATTTACCTTAAACATTGAATATCAACCCATTTTATTATTTTTAGATAGATAGTAATACATTTGAATCATTTAAGGTCATTTATCTTTAAATCACACTACTACATGTCATTTTCACCTTATAGAGTCACTTGAACCTCAAAGTGTTATAGATAACACTGAGAAACTATAGTGAAAGATTGCATGAGTTTGAAACCTCTTACGTCACCCTTCTTTGTCCAACATCCATATTATTTTACAAGGTATTACCCCTACATGTTGGATACATGATGGTATCATTTATTCCTATCTATACCTCCTGCCATGAAACTATGAAAGGATCAAAACAAGGCAACATCTATGTTTTGGAAAGTTTAAGGGAGCATGTCTCTAAAACTCTTTCTCCACATATGAGCATGACTCTTCAAGTTTTTCTACAATTTGATTACTTTATGACTATCATAATGTCATTTTCAATGATCCTAAGCCTTAGTGGAGGTCCAAAAAAGATCATACACCTAATATTCAATTGCTCGCTCCCCTATTGGGAATACATGTAGGTGTATATATAGGAGATTTGTATGTGAATATATGATATTTGATTGTGTACATGGTAGATTGGTTCTAAAACCAAAAATAGATCTCCACCATGGATGTTATGATGCTCTCAATTTTTCTAAAATTTATGAGGCTCTCAAACCAGTTCAAGCACTTGTATTACAATATCATAGATTGTTATGGAGTCATAGTCAAACCACTACAAGTGCATATGTAGGCTACAAGGTAATGGGTAAAGAATTGATTGTCATCACAAATATTGGAACTATTTGTAAATTCAAACATTTTGATTTCACCTTGTATAAATTTTCACCACCTTGAAACCTTCTCATTACATCACCATGGCTATGTAGATCTCCCTTTACCTACTTGTAGATGAATACTTGTAAGAAGGTCTGAGTATGTACTATATATAATCATGACTTCATTGATGTTAACCTTTAAGATTGAGATTTGAAAGTAAATGTGATTTTAGTGACACCTAATAATTTTAAACATCATATCCTTCTTTTTTTGGGACCACTTACAGAAAAGAGAAACCTCTACAATTGATGAACATGTCTGTAACATAGCAATGAAGCTCCTACCTAACAAACTGAGATGTTTTTCTCATAAACTCACATCCACACATGAAATAAAAGATTCAAACCATGATATTATGATGTATAAATTTTATAAAAACACTTTCATCAATTGATTTGTATGGACCAATGCAAATAGAATCAAAACATGCAGGGTGTGGGGATAAGCAAGCAAAAAGGAACAGTCAACTTCTAAACAATTATTCATAGAGCATAAACCATCAATACTTGAAATCCTAACATGAAATGGAATTATACTAAGATTAATATATACCTCCAAGTTTATTTTACCTGAATCAACCTCTATTGTTTGTACTAGACCAAAATTAGTTGGTCATTTCTACCCGCCTAGTAGATCGATAAAGAAGTGAAATAATTTCAAGCCATTTTTGGGACTTCCAAAGCTAATAAAACATGGGAATGAGCTCAAGGGACCTGAAATGTCACTTAAAATCAATATACACGTGCCAAATATCTTTTAGAAGCTGTATAACAAACTAAAACTGCCCAAACTACCACTTTTTCAATTATTTTCTTGGTCTCAACATAATACTTGCAAGTTTTCAATTAGGACTGACATGAATGACAATAATCTAACATGAGGGAAATTATAAGAGACTTTAGAACACTTTTATTACATTTATAACCATACAAACTTCATTAATGGCTCAAATATGACCCTATATGACATGAAATGGTACAATGACTAAAAGTTGACTATGAACAAGGTAAATAACACATTAAATGACATTAATAGGACCATGACACACCCTATAAGATCTTATAATACCCATATATCAAGTTTTTACTATATGGAGTTGACTTATTTTGATTTTTTATTAAAATAGTTAATAATAACCTGTACGTTATGCCTCTTACTAGTTATCCTATCCATAAGAGTTATCTCAATATCAACCTATAATCAATTTACTATCAATAATCATTTAGTAAATTATAATAATCTTATAATATCTACTTCATTACTAACTTCCATGCTATTATAAATCATGTTTGGCTCAACCTCCTTATGATAGTTCATCTTTTTCACTAAAAGGAGGGCATACATATGAACTATTCATAGTTAGCTTAAATACATAGCTATGCATATCTACACAATGATTCAAATTGACTCAATTACTTAGATACATAGTTACTCAAATTTACATAATTACTCATATTTGGTTCAAATTCTCAAATATATAGAGGATAGTGGTTTTAGTTTATATACAATATTTAACAGTTTTACATGCATACTTTTACACAGTTTTGACATATGGTTGATAGAAATAGGGTATGTTCATGGTACATGCTCACACAATTATGTAGTTTATCTCAAATTTTACATATATTATGATAATTAGGGTATCCACATAGTGTAATCCTTCATAGACATAGTTTTATTACTTATATTATATGACTCAGTGGCTCAGTTATCATATCGATACATATTATATGGCACATTATTTCTCATCTCCTAGTTTTTACACTAGATTATATAAAAAGAATGGAAAACCATGTCATTATCTATGTTGTTTACTACTCAAAATCCATATTCTTTACTCAAATTATGTGGCTCAGCTACTCAGTTATCAGATTAGAGACATGTTGAATGGAACATGCTCCTCATATTTTAGTTTTGTACTAGATTATATAGATGGAATGATAAAACCATGCCATTATCTATGTTATTACATAAGACTTGATTCAGAATAATACCTAAACCATTTTTAACACTAGCTTTTTCACCAAAATAAATCTTATAGTCATATATAATGGTTGATTTGCACCAGTACCTAGTTTATTTGAGTTGTGTGGATTGAAATTAAATAGAGTTTTGGTTTCTAAGCACATCTCTACCTAGATATCAAAGTGGGGGCAAGCATGTCTTGGTCCTCACATTACAATTATTTACTCAAATTTATTACATGGGCATCCACATTATGTATCCATATTTATAGGCATCACTCGAACTCTTATTCAATTCTATGGCCAAGAAGAGAATAAGACTAAAGCACATCTTCTCTCTATGTGGGTTTATCACACTCAACCCATGGCACCTCCAATTATAAGCAAGCACATGCTACATAGTTAAGTACAAGTACACACTTTCTCTTTTACTCTAGTACTTTCATTGTATTACATTACTAGATTAAAATGTGGGTAAATATATACACCCATATTTGGTCAAGCAAACACAAGTACTATGTCTTTTGTAGCTCTTATATTTAGAAGCTCTTAATGTTTGATAAAAATCTTATTTATTTTTGTCACCTTGGTATTTTATCTATTTTGTCACTTTTTAATGCTTATATCTCTCTCTTCTCTCAATCTCAGTTCTTCTATGTTAGTCCTTGATAGAATCACAGTGTTCTTTGGCCATTATTATGTGGCATTATTTTATTTTATTGATTTTGGATAGGAGTACTACATTGGATAGGAGCACACTTCTCTAGTGTCCTTCTCATCACTATTGTCTAATGCATGTTTTAGAGAGTTTTTTAGTTCCTTTTTATTTTGTTAAGGTGTGGAGCTAAAAGCTTTAACTGTTTGCAGACACAAGGATGCTGAAGAACCAGAGCCACCGGCGTCGGCAGTATGATTGACATCGGTCAGATGCAGTGGAGAAGGAGACCGGCGATGGCAGGCAGTCGGCCGACGTCGGCAGCACCAGACCAGCAGGGACCGACATCGGTCGCCTGTGTACTTTTGGAACTACTATTGACGAACAGTCAGTTAAGTGAAGCGAGTGTTTGCATGTTAAGTGACTAATTATAGTCACGAGTTGCGTGTCTAATTATTGTAATTAGAGTTCTATTTTGTAAGCATGGGATCTTATTTATAGACCCATAAGGCATGTATTGTAATCAAGTAAGAAGGCAAGTAAAGGCATTAAAGCTAGCAAGGTCAAGGAGATCAGCTGAAGCATTCAAGGAGGGATAGCAACTCAGGCTTTAGAGTTGTTGTGTTGAGAAAGAGAGAGAGGGAAGAAGGTCTTGAGGTGTGGCAAGCCTTCGAGGTGGAGGAAGAAGTGGTATCTTCCTTATTGTATTTTCTTCTAGTAGTATTTAATACAAGAGTGTGTATTGTCTCTCAAATTCTTTGTTGTCTCAAGTTTCTAGCTACTTTATCATTTTGGTATAATTCTGTGTTTAATTACATATAAGAAAGTAATCAATTGTGCTCTAATTGGTAGAGCTACAGATCCCCTGACAAGTGGTATCAGAGCCTTGGTTGCAGATTCAAGAGCTGATACCAACAAGTGGTATCAGAGCTATGGTTTGCAGGAAGCAGGGTATTATTTTTGATTACAGGTCATTCACAGGGTTTTTTGATTGAGTGGGAGTTCAGCAATGGCAGAAGAAAGTAGGCTACAAATGGAGAAGTTTAATGGCAAGAATTATCAACATTGGAGGATGTAGATTGAGGACTATTTGTATCAGAAGGATTTATACTTACCGTTGGGTGGGGTTGCATGCAAGCCCACAGATATGAAGGATGAAGAATGGAATGTTCTTGATCAGAAGGATCTCAGTTCCATAAGGTTGAGCCTTGCATCATCTGTGATTTCCAGCTTATCATAGTGCAAGACAATGGAAGAGTTGATAAAGTCCTTGGCAAATTTATACGAAAAGCCCTCGGCTTCTAATAAGGTATATCTTATGAAGCAGCTATTTACTTTGCAAATGTAGGAAGGTGGATCGATATATACTCATCTCAGTGATTTCCATGGTTTGGTAAACCAACTAGCTTCAGTCAATATTGTTTTTGATGATGAGGTAAAGGCTCTCTTGATTTTATGTTCTTTGCCTGAAAGTTGGGACGGTTTGGTTATGGCAGTAAGTAATTCTGCATCTGCTTCTAAAATCTTAAAATTTGATGATGTTGTGAGTGTGATCTTGAATGAAGAAATATGCAGGAGAAGCACAGGTGAATCATCATGGAATGCTCTAAGTGCAGAAAGCAGGGAAAGGCAAAGGGAGAAGGTTGAGCAAGGGAAATCAAGGTCGGGAAGGAGATCTAAGTCCAAAGGTATTACCTGCTAGTTTTGTGGAAAGAAAGGACATACAAAGAAGGAGTGTCGGTTGAGAGATAAAGAGAATAAACATGCAGGTATGGAAGAAGCAAAGGATGCAAATATTGTGATGCAAGATGCTCTCATACTTTCTTCGGATAGTCAGGTAGGATCATGGATTTTAGATTCTGGTTCATCTTTCCATGCATCCCCAAACAGAGATTTGTTTTACGAGTATGAATAGGGAGACTTTGGAGTTCTTTATTTAGGGGATGGTATGCCTTGTCAGATAGTTGGCAAAGGGAAAGTGCAGCTGAGATTGCAGATTGACAACACGTGGGTGTTGAAAGAGGTCATGCATGTTCCAATTCTGAAGTAGAGTCTAATTTCTGTAGGAAGGTTGGGAGATGAGGGATGCACAATAACCCTCACAGCGGATTCTTGGAAGGTTACCAAGGGAGCACTTGTTCTAGCAAGAGGTAAGAAAGTAGATACTCTTTATCTGTCTACTTGTATTACTGATTCTACTTCTGGTGTAGATTCGAAGATGTGGCCTAATAGGCTTGGTCACAAGAATAGGAAGGGAATGGAAGTTCTTGATTCAAAAGGTATGTGTTCAAATTTGGAAAGCACGGATACAATTTATTGCAGAAAGAGGAAATTTGATGCTTTTGACAAGAACAAAGAATCCTTGGTGTTTATGGAGGAGATGAAGGACAGAGATCAGTCACAGGGGCTGAATAAATCTGAGCAGGGTAGCATGGACAGAGGTATGATCCAAGAAGATCTTGTGGATGAAAATTTCATCACTTACAGGAACACACAGACACCGATGTCGGTAGCTTGGCACCGACGTCAGTCATCCAGGTACCGACATCGGTCATGTGTAGACCAACAGGGTCGGTAGGTCGGACAGGAGAAGTCCGATGTTGGTCATAAGGACCGACGTCGGCAGGAGGGACACTGGCGTCGGCCAAGGAAATGACGTCGGTAGTCAGGATCAGTGCAGGGAACTGACATCGATCGGGAGCAGACTGGGAGATGGCATAGATCGGTCACTAGAACAGATGTTGGGTGAATTACTAAGTCTCAAACACCCATGTGGAGGTCAGGAAAGGTATGTGAACCTCATATTTGTTGTTCACCTTCTTTATATTGCTTATTGATAGTCATGAACTAGGAAGATGGAAGAAGCAATGCAGGTAGAATCCAAAAACAGTGGGAGCTTGGCATGGATGAGGAGAGTGAGTCCTTGGAGAACCAAATAGGTATTTGTTGGTAGTGTTGTCAGCTAGAAGGAAGCACTGGATAGAGGGATGGATTCCTGTTCTAGAGAAGAGAGTGGATGGACACATGAGACAGAAGGCTATGGTATATGGTCTTGAGTATGCTACAGAACAATAGAGGTTTGACCATTGTATTTTATCTTTACCAGGTTGGATAATATTAGCTACATTATCCTATTACTATATTGTGTTACTTGTTGCAGGGTTTCATATACAGGGAGTTCTTTTTGAGCTAAGGGTAGAGTTGGTTCAGAAGTATGTCATGGAGAATTTGGGAGCAGCAAAATTCTTGTGACATAAGAGACAGGTATAGCATCATAGGTTTGCATGGTGGTTGGTCTTCAAGAGTGACTTTGAAGAGGGATACAGAGCCTAAGGAACAAAATAAATGGTGTATAGGTACATGTACAAGTTGCAGCTGTTTATCTCCAAGTGGGAGATTGTTAAGGTGTGGAGCTAAAAGCTTCAACTATTTGTAGACACAAGGAAGGATGCTGAAGAACCAAAGCCACCAGTGTCGGAAGTATGACCGACATCGGTCAGATACAGTGGAGAAGGAGACCGGTGACGGCAGGCAGTCGGCCGACGTCAGCAGCACCAGACCAGCAGGGACCGGTGTCGGTCGCCTGTGTATTTTTGGAACTGTTGTTGACGAACAGTCAGTTAAGTGAAGCGAGTGTTTGCATGTTAAGCGACTAATTATAGTCACGAGCTGCGTGTCTAATTATTGTAATTAGAGTTCTATTTTTGTAAGCATGGGATCTTATTTATAGACCCATAAGGCATGTATTGTAATCAAGTAAGAAGGCAAGTAAAGGCATTGAAGCTAGCAAGGTCAAGGAGATCAGCTGAAGCATTCAAGGAGGGATAGAAACTCAGGCTTTAGAGTTGTTGTGTTGAGAAAGAGAGAGAGGGAAGAAGGTCTTGAGGTGTGGCAAGCCTTTGAGGTGGAGGAAGAAGTGGCATCTTCCTTATTGTATTTTCTTCCAGTAGTATTTAATACAAGAGTGTGTATTGTCTCTCCAATTCTTTGATGTCTCAAGTTTCTAGCTACTTTATCATTCTGGTATAATTTCGTGTTTAATTGCATATAAGAAAGTAATCAATTGTGCTCTAATTGGTAGAGCAATAGATCCCCTGACATATTTTGGGTCTTTTATTGTGACTATTTTAACCTTGTTTGAATGGGTTATCATGTGAATAAGTTTTTTAAATTCAAAATTAGGAGTCATTTATTTAAGGGATTTTCTAAGGCATTTTATAGGAGGGAACTTATTTTTGGAACTACCTAATAAAGGAATATCAATACACAACAAGCTCAATCTTTTCATATTTTTGAAGTATTTACATATGACACATAGATTGCATGTTTCAACCAAGAGGAGGACCTAGGAAAAAATCATATTAGATATGCATCATGATTGGTTTATTATGCACATTCCCTAAGGGAAAATTATATTATCCTAAGGTCCTTATCATTGGGACTATGTAGGTAACACTTGGGACAATAGGGTTTTGAGGATAGCTTAGCCATATCCCTCTTTCCACAACTTCCCCTATTTTGTATTTATATTTGTGTATTTCTTATGTGTAGGACTCTGTTAGGGTTTTAAATAGAATAAGTCAAAATAAAGGTCTAATTTCACAAACATAGGTCTATGACAAAGATTCCATAGCTATAAGTGTTTTACCAGACTTGCAGGTCTTAGTTAAAGTGAAAGAACACCAATGGATAGGACCATTATGAAGGATAGGAGTGAACCATGTTAATGTCTAATCTTACTCTAGTGTCCAAATTTAAAACAACAAGTGAACAGTCAGATTTGATAATGGGGCAATCATCCTACACGTCAAAAATAGTCAAATACACTTCCTAGACTCTATAAAAGATAAGTTTCTCATATTTTTATATGCTTTTATCTCAAACCCTAGTTGTTCAATATCATTCTATATGCAAGTGAAATTCATGGTCGAATGTTGATTCGATTATTCATTTCTCTTTACTCAACTATTTATTTGATTAGGGTTTTTATATAAATAAAAAAATCAATAAAACACCTTAGGCACCTGTTTTTGTTCATCTCTTACAACATATAAGAGTGAGCCAACTTTTTCTAATGCTTTTGAAGGTATTCCATAAATTTGGTTTCATCAATATCACTAGACTTCTCTTATGTATTGGGTTGTGAAATAAGAACCATAATTCACCCTTGAAGAAGATGTGGAACAAGAAATAAGAAACAGTTTGAAGTTGAAGATTTAATGCAATGTGTAGCATATTCTTCCTCTTCTTTCCAAGTCATTTTCAACTTGACCAAAGATATTTTTTAAGTGGAAATATTGGAAAAGCTACTTTGAACACCTTTCTTTTGTTCATATTTTGCAACATATAAGAGTTAGCAAAAAATTTATGGCATTTCTGAATATATTCCATACATTTTGCTTCATCAATCTCAATAAATGTTTCCTGAGTATTGGGTTGTAAAATAAGAGCCATAATTCACCCTTAAAGATGACATGGAATAAACAATGAAAAATCCTTTGAAGTTGAAGATTTGATACAGTGTATAAAATATGCTTCTTCTTGTTCCCAAGTCACTTCATATTTGATGAAAGATATTTTTTGTGATGTTTGTCTTGAAGAAGAATAATGACATAATATAGTATTGCAATCATTTGAAATAGGAATGCTATGAGATTGGGCCTTATTTAGTATAAATTATTGATTAATTGGCATCGAATCCATGAAAAAATATAAAGAATAGCATAATGAAAGGTGATATAAGATGTAATAATGAATTATATAATCCTATGCAACTTATGAAATAAATATTTATTTATTGATCCCACTATAAATATAATATAAGCAAAAATCAAGGTATAAATGGTGATCTAGGCAAAGGTTTGAATGGTTATGTAGGATCTCAATTATACTTATTCATTCTTGGATTATTTAATCCTAATATTTTAGATCACTAACTATAGAGGCTAAATTGTGTTTGTATCCCACTATCTCATCTTAAGGATACAGTGAGAGTAACTTCCTTGGGAGATATGCTCCTCTCGGGTGCACCATAAATAAAATAGCTAAAGAGGCTTCCTATTGTATAAAAAATGGACCCTAATAATTTATAATATACCGTGAGGTATAAGGAAACTAAACTCTATATACAACATTGTCTGGGTCCTTAGTATTGGGAATATATCCTTCACTTCATAGTGTCAGTAATATTTGTCACCACTTAGGCAAAAATGATAGCTCTCTATGTAGTTTTACATTTATTGGAACATAATTTCTTTTAAAAATTATCAAGCCAAATAAAATAAAGTAAACAAAAGTTGAAATATTTTTGTGTATATAGAACAACAAATTCCAACCTGAGGTTGAAATAAAATGCTTCAATGTTAGATTTTATCCAAGGTGGTAAGAGAATTTATTCAGTGTTGAATTAAGATCTAAGTTCAAAGAAGATTGGCTTGTGGTGTCAGATTTATACCTAAGGTTTAAGATTATTTTATTTCTATGTCAGTAATTTGCAGAAGTTTGTATGAAATTCTAGGACAAAAATCAAGCAAACAAAAAGTACTATTCTAATAAAAATTTAAGGGTTCCCCAGAATGTCTAATGGTTATTTTTATTTTGAAATGAAATGTAATAAACACTAAACCATTGAAATATTGATTCAGACTACTTAATATATAAAACCTACACATAAAATAAAATAAAATATATAAATTGAAATGACATATAAATAAATTAAATAATATATAAAACCTACAGATAAAATATATAAACTAAAATGATATATAAATAACAACTTCCAATAGAATATGAAAACCTAACATAGATTTGACTTATATTGAGGACCCAAGAAAATCACTAATATAGAATTGACTAAGAGGATCTGTGAACTATGTCACATCAAAAAATAAGATCCTATGATGTACTAGGATAGGGTCATAAAGTGGATAAAGGTGAATTATTATTGACTATGGCCACATTTGTGTTAATTGTGTGATTTATTTCTTTGTTTGAATACATACATGAAGCTTCTAAAGATAGTTTGTTGTCTATTTACAGATGTCAATTTGACACATTGAAATACCTACAATAATAAAATATCAATTATTGCACATAAACCTTTCAGATCACTCCAAGATATCTAAATGTCACAGATTGCAAAAAAACCTTAAAATTAGGTGAGATCAATGAAAAGCAAAGGTGGGCTTCAAAAATGTTCATTAAGTGATTGAATAGCCAAAAATTATAGAGTTATATTATATAGTGAGAGATTGGGTCATGAAAAGGGTAAAAAATCAACTCACAATTAGAAAACACATTAAGTGTATTTTCCTTAATGACCTTAACAATGCTACACAAATTGACTAACAACCATATAGGTTAAACTGAGAGAGAGAGAGAGAGAGAGAGAGAGAGAGAGAGAGAGAGAGAGAGAGAGAGAGAGAAATCCTACACTAATACCCCCTAAAGCATAGCTTAGGTAGGTAGAATAATTGGGTCCTAACAATGAGGCCTAATGAGGTACCCAAGCACATTGTAACTCCCATAAAGTGGAGAAAATGATAAAACTCATAGGACAAAACTCTTCTTTATAAGAGAGCAAAGCAATAAATTGTGCATGCTCTAAGGACATTGAGCACATTCGATAATGCATCCATAAGTGAGAGTAACTGAACACATATATAAGAGAACTAATAAGTTCCAATAGAAGATGTTGAAGCTACTTAAATTAGAGATCATAAATGATGAATGTAACTGATGAGATCCTCTACCTATTCCATAATGGATGATGAAGGAAATAGTACAAAGAACTCTGAGTAGGCTCCGAAATAAAAGTGTGGCGTAGTTTTGGAAAGATCCTGCATAAGAATTGAATGTAATGCCACTGAAGTGATCCTATTAAAAGTGGGTGCAATGAAGATTAGATCACCCTAAAATAGTGAATGGGTCCACCAAGTGCTTGATGGAACTCCAACCAAGGAACTGTGCTCCTCATACATAGTAAGAGGGCCAACTTCTCTATGTAATGATGGTGCAATGTGAGTAGAGGTTAAAACATACTATAGAATACCATGTACTTATGGAATAGAATAACCAAAGTCTTATAAGTCTTAGATCAATATACCTGCACCCTATAATGTCAGAGCTAGACTAAAAGTAGGTAGATCAATAACTAACCCCTTAAAATATGTAATGTGATAAGGAGATGGTAGAGGTGTGTCCCCATCCCTAATGTAGTCAATTGTGATAAATGAATAGTTATAAATCTTAGATGTGCTTAGGCTCAGAAGTGTCATTAAGTAAAGGTGAGTCCAATGAAGAAGAATGGTATGGGCATTTGTTGAAGGAATATCCATGTAAAGTGGAAATCATGGATCAAAAACCCTCAAAGATGAAGAAGAGAATGTAGATGAATCACACAAATCCAAAAACTAAATATCCATAGGAAGAGAAGAGTCATTGATTCTCTCATAAGGTGTGCTCTCACTAGAAATAGTAGAATCCTCCAAAGTACCAATAATTATGGATCTATAAGAACAACACCATGCACATGAAAGGAAGTAGAATCTATAATGGGATAGTTAAGTTCTGGTATAATCTCATTTTATAGTGGTGGTTTGATAGAATGAAGAGTATTATACACCATAGATGTGTCATCATAGGAAATAGGAGTAGGAGGAGAGGATACATCAATCTTAAAAGAGATGATATGAATAAGAGGAGTAAGAATGGTATAAATCTTAGCATGATCTCTAAAAAAAGACTAAATGATGCTCCAAATAATGTTGGGACAAATGTGAACTACATATGGTGACGTAGATCTCATGAAATGTGCAACAATAAGGTACCACAAACCTTGTTAAAATTATTATCCCACTTAATGTACTTACTAGAATCAATCATAGCAAGAATCTATCCATATATGAATTAAATATGATTCTTTCCCTTTTTCATGAATAAGTGTTCCATGTAAGCATGCCAAGAAGCATAGTTTTTCTTTGTAAGAAGAACCATTGGTGTAAAATCAACTTTACTCCATAAGTATCTCTCAAATTAATTTGGCATGACTAACACAAGATATTAAAGAAGTGTAAAACTGCATAAAATAACTGCAATGATCCCCTAGTTACAAGAACAATACATGCTCATAAAGAGGATGTTGAACATAATCAAGAATCCATCTGAATGAGTAGTTAGTGTAAGAATTAACATAATGGAAAAAAAGAGAATGTGTAGAAGAGTCATGTAATAATGTATAAATCCACATATTTCCCCCTTAGAACTATTAGTAGCGACCCCGCTAAAAGTTTTAAATACAATCACACTCATATAGACATTAGACACAGCCAAAAATGCATCTTGAGCATTTAGTGCATAAGTAAAAGTAACTAGAGGATGTTAGACTCTATCGATAATGAATCCAAGATGTACAATATGTGAAAAAAAAGTAGTTTTAAAAGGCCCAAAAATACCACTAATGTGTAAAACATGAAAAATAGGCACTTTTAATGAAGACGACACTCAAATCCAAGTTACTGATTAAAAGTTATAGTTGTTTGAAAATCTAAGCTTGTATGAAAATTTTGAGTAGAAATAGTGGTGGAAAATATTTTTAATCAACTTCCCAAAAAAATCTTGAGGCCCTTTGGAGCAAAACCTTTAAAAATTTGTGAATCAAATTCCTCAAAAAAATTTAAGGCCCTTTGGATCAAAAGCTAAGCACTTTTGTGTTGAAATTGACCAAGGACTTATTTTCCATATGACCAAGGGATAAGACCTTTTTTGGGTGCTAAGTGTGTTATCAGAGGTCATGGGTTCTAAGGATTTTGCTAATAAGATCATTAAGGTATAATAGGCTTGTTAGTGGGGGGTTAAGTTTTGACAGGGGTGCTAGCAGAGGCTTTGGAGTCCATGGGTTTGTAAGTATAGTTGTTAGGATACATCATGTGATCAAGCAAGGGTGAAATTCCATCGAAGGTGATTGTCTACTACCAAAACTACGTGTAAGGGTTGGAAATTCTGCCAAAAGTAAAAAAAGAAAAATTTGTATATTTGGTAAGTCTCATCCAAAAACTAAGACAGACCCATTTGAGAATTCCAAAAAATCATAAAAACCCTACAACTATTTTTTGATTTGAGAATCTTGATATACAGAAATGTGTGAAATGATTAAAAAATGCTAAAACCCTCCAAAAATGGTTGAAACTCATTATCACAAATATATGTCATGTTTATAGTTGATTTAAGTGTTTTAATGCCTTTTAAATCTAATGGCACTATTTGTTTTGTGATTGAATACTTCAAATGTATAGTTTACATAGATTTTCATGAAATCCCACTAAACCTATGAAACCTTCGAGAATCGAGAAAACCAAGAAGAATTCTAGCATATAAGATCTCATTAAGGATTTAATAAATGGAAAAATGGCCATCAAATCCAAGCTCTGATACCATGTCGGATCACTCTAAGATCTCTAAACATCATAGACTTCATGAAAACCTTAGGAGTAGGTGAGAGCAATGCAAATTATAAGTGGTATTCATAAATGTTCATTAAGTGATTGAATAGCCAAAAAGTACAAAGGAGGTATATTATATAGTGAGAGATTTGGTCACTAAAAAGGTAACAACTCAACTCATAATTATAAAACACATTAAGTATATTTTTCCTAATGACCCTAACAACCCTAAGTAAACTAACTAACAACCGTGTAAGTAAAACCAAGAGTGGGTAAAATACTACACTAATATTTTCCTAATGACCCTAACAACCCTAAGTAAGCTAACTAACAACCGTGTAAGTAAAACCAAGAGTGGGAAAAATACTACACTAAAAAAACCAAATGGAGGTTGAATATAAAAGGGGAAATCATACAAGTGGAATAATCGAGATATATTTAGAAAAATCGGCATAATCTAAGTTTTACCTAAATTGCCTAAAAAGAGCCTCAAGCTAATGTAGTTCTCCCTCTTAGAATGAGTGTATGAATCTTGATGTTTTATATATGGATGCAACTAGTAACTTGACTTGAATTCTTGACAATGAATTCCCTTCACCAATAATAAAATAACTTCAAACTTGGCCTATGACTGCTAGAATAAAGCATAACTTGAATTAGAAAGATTAGTTACCTTTTTTTCAATGTACAATAGAATTTTTAAGTGATTTTTAGATAGATCAAGTGAATTATTGAGTGACCTTGATGTGTTTATATAGTGGTGTATTTGAAATATTTATATTAACCAACTTTGCTAAAAATGTGGGAGGGTCAACATGAAGTGTCTCAAATTTCAAAAGTTACCATTAGAGTGCAAGAGACAAGGTTGCACTAGTGGACATGGTCAGATTGTAGCCCTATCTAACCTAGTATGATATTATCCTAGAAGGTTTTAAAATGTTAAAACTTGGTTGACATGAATTTCCAAGTGATTTTTAGATAGATCAAGTGAAGTATTGAGTGGCCTTGATATGCTTATATATTGGTGTATTTGAAATGTTTATATTAACCAACTTTGCTAAAAATGTGGGAGGGTCGACATGAAGTCTCAAATTTCAAAAGTTACCATTAGAGTGTAAGAGATAAGGTTACACTAGTGGACATGGTCAGATTGTAGCCCTATCTGACCTAGTATGGTATTATCCTAGAAGGTTCTAAACTATTAAAACTTGGTTGACATGAATTTGTAAGTATAGTAGGGATTTATGAATGATGAATTAAAAGAAAATGAGTAGAATAGTGAAGGATATCATAGAGATTACAAGTTAATGAAATGAAAAATAGGCCAAGTATGGGAAAGATGTCAAGATTAAGCATTACCAAGACATAATGATTAAATTGGAGTGCCTACACTAAGCTAGGTTAAGTGCCAACATTGTAAAGATCAAAGTTATATTTATATATTCATTCATATAATGAAATAATAAAATTGCAAATTTAGACTAAGGGGAAAAACTACATGGGGATTAAATTCCTTATTTAGAGTATTAATACATAGGCAATGGTAAATCACCAATAGGGTGATTGGAGTTGGCTCATCCCGATTACACTTCCTTACTTTATACAAGTTTTCATCTGTCACAAGTGAACCTAAGGTTTTAAGGATAAGGAAGATGATTTTTGGATTTATATATACAGTCAAGGGTCATATACCACACAAAAAAGATGTATCAAATAGGTACATCATGTTATATGATCACAAAGAGACAAACCTACTCAAGATAATAACATCAACCCTAGTCACTAGCATCAACATTCATCCCCATGCTTGATAGTATCAACCATGTGCACATAGATACAAAGTTATGAATATAGATGAATCATAGACCTAATTCAAGTATATTTCCACTATCAGAAAACAATTTTAGTCAATTAGTCAGATATTAAAGTGAAATGTCTTGATCTCCTTAATACTTTCCATAAATGATGAATCTAATTATCAAATTAGTTTCAATAGTTAAATTTAGATTTATTCTTGATTTCCATATATTAAAATTTAAATTAATTACTCTAGTTTATCCTAATTTGATTCATATTAATCTAAAAATAAGGTGAATACATACTAGAACAAGCAATATCATACAAAGTAAGAGTCACATAGAAGAATCACATAATGGATGTTCAATATCACGTAGAGTTAGAGTCATGCATTAAAAAATAAATGGATCAAGATTAAGAGTGACACAGTGTAATTATAGATTATATTTTGTAATTATATATCACCTTAATCGTGTACACTTGGAAAAATTAGGCCTTAGTTGTTCCTCTCAATTATCTACCTTTCCCACTTCTGTGAGTCTCACATCTGCTCTATCCTTGTGCCTCTTGGCCTACATCTCTTAGTCCAACTAGTATTATATTGATGACCCAAATCTTATATCTTTCCCAAAATGCTTAAAATATACTTATCTTTTAACTCTAGAAGTTTTAAACCTGTACATATTTTCTTACTCCTTAAACACTAACATTTGGGTCATATAGTAACATCGATGTTATTGTCATGTCTTGAAGCAAGTGTCTAATGCCCTAAAGTCATCCAATTTACAAATGAAACATATCCTAATGGCTGGACTAAGTGATTTAATGTGATTTATTAGTCCAAATGGATTTATATAAATATAATATCAACCCTCATTCATTCAACTCCTATAAAAATACCAAAGAGACCAAGGCACTTATCAAAATTACTCTATCAAACATTCAATTTAATAAAGATTCCCTATTTCAATACTAGCCATAGATATAACACCTCTACATGTCTAAAGTATTGAAGGATCATCTTAAAAGCTTGATTTTCCAAGTTATATGCTAGGTCATTATTGTACTTGTTTTATATACATTGTATGATTCACACACAAGCCAACATGTAGGGGAGAAATAAATTAGTATGAGGCCCTCTTTGGAGTATTGGTTATACATATAATGTCCTTTTATAGTGGGGTCACTAGGGTCAGCTCAGCATTATGTGCCCAATAACCCATTTTCGCCCAAGGTCACATTGAAGATGGAAAGCTAGGGTTTTGTTATTTCATAAGCAATGACTATCAATAACCTAGACCTAGATGCACTAGAGCGAAGGTGAAGAAGAAACCAAAAGCACCCAAGTGGTAACATCCTATTTTAGAATATATTATATACATGACACTAGTGTCTACCCTAGATAATAACATTAACACAACCATCCCAAGCTGATGTTACTATCCATACAGCTAGAGGCATCAGATCTAGAATCTAATGATTGTTCTCAAATATATTTCATGTCTACTTTTATCCTATTCCAAATCCATAATTACATTAGCATTAGAATAAGCTAAGTACTTCACTTTTTTATCATTTATATATCTAACATAATTGTACTTCTATATTTAGACTATCTCAGCATAATAAATTTAGTGTATGCTTACATCTAATTTTAGCATCTAATTGGCCTATTATTATATTGATTAACCTTATGAAATTTCATTTCTATATACCCATTTAATGCATATCTAGATAACACAAACCTAGATTTATCCATTTTAAGGTTAAAAAATTGGTGAACCTGATCTTTGAACATCAAACCCTAGGTCACTTAGGGTTTTCTAATTTTTTTGTTGTTGATCCCTGATTGTCATAAAATATGTGCAACATGGATGCCTCTATTTCCCATTTTAGATTCTAATATATCATAATTTTTATTAGTTGTTATATTATTTGTCTTGTCAAATCTTATAAGTCAATCTACGCTAATAAAGAGAGGTTTTTTTATCAAAACCAACACTTAATCTCTTTTCAAATTCATTTTTCAATGTTATAGAACCAATATCTAGATGCCAACAAGCATGATTTTGACCATTTTCCCTACATGTATCAAATTCAATTGATATATCCCATCCCTCACCCATTATTCACCCATAATTTATATTGGAGTCCATGGTCCACATTGTTACTACTTAAAGAGGTAAGGTTGCTCAACCCATCCCACCACCTATTAATATACAACAAGTGCTACCAAAACTTAGGCTTATAATAAAATATAAGGGATATGACATCAATGACCAATTAAGAAATACACATGCTAAGATTTTAATACTTGAGCTCTTAAAGCAATCTATTATTTATAAGGATACAATATACAAGGCATTGTGTGAGACACAAGTTCCAAGTGATATTGAGCTTGCTTATTTTATAGATATTATGAAAGATCTTAAAAATATTAACAAGATCATCACCTTTGATCCAACATATTTACCATCCAAAGATATTATTACCTAAAATTTGCCTTTGTTCATACAAGTAACAATACAAAGTAAAGGTATCAAATGAGTGCTCATTGATAATGGATTATACCTAAACATTTGTATCATATAATTCCTAACACCATGGGTATCAACACTAGACTTATTCAAATCACTATTATGCACATCAAAGGATTTGATAATTCACATATCCCTCTAGTTGGACAAATTACATCAAATGTGATCATAGGACCAAAAATAATTTCAACTACTTTTCAGGTCATATCTCAATCCTTACATTATAATTTACTTTTGGGTAAACCCTGGATACATTTAATGGAAGGTGTCCCATATACACTTTATCGATGTGTAAAATTCATACATGAAGGACCTTATTATACATGTTTGTCGATGATGAACCTTTCAAATTTTACAAAATGATACATCCTAAAGCTGAAGGCATCCCTATAATAGTACCACCTAAATAATAAATACCTATTGAACATATACATACATATAAAATAGGTGAGTCAAATATAATGGCTCCTTCCTCTCTATATGTGATTGCCCTTGTGCCATTATATACCCATTTAATGCATATATAGATAACACAAACCTAGATTTATCCATTTTAAGGTTAAACATTTGGTGAACCTGATCTTTGAACATTAAACCCTAGGTCACTTAGGGTTTTCTAATTTTTTGGTTGTTGATCCCTGATAGTCATAAAATATGTATAACATAGATGCCTCTATTTCCCATTTTGGATTCCAATATTTCATAGTTTTTATTGGTTGCTCTATTATTTGTCTTGTCAAATCTTATAAGTCGATCTATGCTAAGGTGCACATAGATATGCACAATGAGAAGAGCCATTAGCAAAATATACAGAAAAAGCCACAAGGATCCCCAATGTTTGAGCTTCCTTTATTAGTCAATAACGAGCAAAAATGTGTACATGTTCAAATTAATATTATAGTGATAATGATACAATATATGATATGATAGGTGAGAATATGTGAAACTTAAAATTTGATCCACTTGATCACTTGTCACATAACCTATTTGAGACTATGGGTCCTAGCACATATAAACTAAAGCCAAATTTAGAAACTATAGAAATGAATCTAGACAAAGGTAAAACAAAAAGAGTAGATGAGCATGTAAATTCTTGTTATACTATACATCCTTCTTGGTTATAATCATTGAGCCAACCTTACAAGGCCCAAATGCAAATACATCATGTGAATAATATAGAGTCTACTCAAAGGCCTTTACAACACATGTTACAAACACACCCTAGAAGGATACTGTAAACACCATATTATCTATGTTACTTGAACATAAAATTATTTAATTACCTTCTAATAGACATATATCAGATGGTGGGATTTTATTCATAGAGAAAGCACCATATTGTAATTATTGTCAAATTTCAGGCCATAATACAAATCAATGTGAAGCATTGAGGAACCAAATTCAAAATTATAAAAATGAAGGGAACATATAAATTATGTCTAAAACACATAAAAGGCAATACCATTATCATTTTTCAAAAGAGATCAATCTTTCAAAAGTACCAAAGCACCAAGGCATAACCATTATTGCAAATATTGGTGAATTTCATTACCCAATCCTCAAGGTCAATGCAAATACTATAGATATAACTTGCATCCTTACTACATTACATCAATTGGAACATAATATATATGAATTAAGATATTTCCCAAAATTTTTGGACTCTCTTAGATTTATTATATTACCCATTGCATGTGGTCCAAAATTAGTGGACCTTGAAATATGGGTCATGAGACGAGAACCACATTTGAGTTTACAACTTTGACAAGAATGGTTGACTAATATAAAAGTGGTTGTTAGTGTTACATAATAATGAATTTTTTTTCAACATTATAACAAAGAGGTTCATGTTACATATACTCGATATGAAGGATAGACACTAATAATTGATGGTACTAAATTACTAGTAGACACAACACATTTAACAATCATGCAATATAAAAAAAATTGGTAAGAAAGGCTACCATGTAGTATCTTAGCTCCTAAATTCGAAGATCTAATGGACTAAATTATTTTCAAAAAATTTAAAATACCCAAAAAATAAAAAGAATGTTCAAAACTTAAACAATTTCAACACTTACATGTTCTATTGGCTCCTTGGCATCCATGTGTTACTTCATATTAATAAATGACATACTCAATTACTCCTACATACACATATGTGTCACAATTCTACTTTAGTGTGATACATTCATACACATATACATGATACATTCTTATTTTGGATGTTGAATGTTCCTTCTACTCATTTCATATGGACATTAGGGGCATCTACTTCTTTGATCCTGATACATACAGGTTATATGATTTGATGATAATTCTACATTATCATGTTTGAGCTTACATATGTACTTACACATGCATATTATCCATTATTATATCTTACATAGGGTACTTAATATTTTAATGAATTTCTTGTTTATTATTGGAAAAAGAAAATAAGAAACTAAATATGGGTATGGTTGAAAAACCTGATTAGTTATGTGCGCATTAAAATCAAAAGATTGTTGAGAGCTCTTCTTTGGCTTAGGAGGATGACCTATAGATAATAAATCACTAATGAAAATTTTTTTGTTAGATAGATAGTTGGGTGGATTGCCTAGTGATAGCTAGATCCTAGAAGCCAGAGCTTCCTCGGAGGATATCAATCTACATGTCTTAAACAATTAAGTATATAAAATAGAAAGGAAAGTACTTACATCAATAAATTAAAGGTAATAAAATTAAATATAAGAATGATTGATAAAAAATAGATAATAAATGATTAAAACTAGTGATAGGCTAATTAACACTAGTGCCATAGGGTTGGGGTCTGCTTCAAAAAATCAAATAGAGGTCTGTGAATAGGTAAGAACATAAGAAATTAAGTTTGATTGGGTATAGGTAGATGAAATTAGCTTGCTAGTTTTCATTTCCATAGTGACCATCGGTGGTTGGATTGACCATTAGTGTTTACGATGACCATCAGTAGTTAAGGTGACCATCAGTGGTTGGATAGATCATCTGTGGTTGAGTCAAGCATCGATGATTACTATGTGTAGATCTGGGTTGCTAAATAACTAGTAAATGGGATTACAAAGATGGATTTCGAGAAATGGGTAAGATCTAGGTTGATTAAAAAATATAAGTAAATAAAATGAATACTGAGAAACAAGTACTTATCTTACCAAAAGTTGATCAGATGGATGGTTGAGGTATTTGACCTATTGGTGGAATTTAGCTTGATTTCGATAGAGTGATAGTACCTAAGAACTTCATGGAGAGGTGGTGGAAAATTGACTCCCTGATACAATTGTTGGATTACTAGATTACTAATGATGCTTGACCTATAAAAAGAAACTCTTAGAGGCACGAATTCTTGATTATGATTGTCAATGGATTTCACCTCTTTTCTCCTCTCTCTTATATGTAAGGTAAGAAAGTTTTAATAGCATATGAATTAGGATTCCTAATTATAACTCACACATGCAATGGCTCACAACATGAATTAGATGAGTTATTTTTAGAAAAGCAAGGTGAGTGAGTTTGCATATTAGTTGTTGAGGAGTAGACCTTGAGCATCAATAGTCAGGGTGACCATCGGTCATCAAGGATGAAGGGAAAAATAGGTAAAAGCTAGGTTAAGCCAATTTAGCCAAACTAATTGTAGGTAAGCTCTATTAGGTGTCAGAGGGTTAAATGGTCTAGATGGGGTCCTAAGGTGCTCTAGGGGTATTACAACATTTAGAATCATGATGCATGAATTTTTGGTGTCTACATTTTGCCCCTTTTTATTATGTAGCTTTGAATCAACAAGCTACAAAATAAAAATGAATGTTAATTGAAGGACTGATTGCCTTGAGTATGGGAGGAGGTGTTCCCCATCAAATTGAAATGTGATGAGGTAAAGCAAAATTGGTTGCGAGTTTGACATGATTGATGATAAAGGTGGTTATCATGATAGGTTTGGCACTAAATCATAAACAAGCATGTAAAGTGCGATAAAAGGTGTGATGGACCAGATTATGCAAAGACAAGGTTACCATAATTGAAAACAATAAAGGTCAATGCTAGAAGATAAGTGACTAGTATACCATGTGATTTTAATTTAGGTGTGGTAGTTGGGTAAACCTATTAGTCTTCTATATAATGTTAGTATTTTCATGGGTATCCAAGGTAGGAAGTGCTCCTATGAAAAACACCAATAGGTCGAGTGTCATGGGTATCCAAGGTAGGAAGTGCTCTCAAAAAGACACAAGTGGGTTAGGTATGTGCAAGGTAGCACAAGTTCAAAAGATAGTCAACATGGTAATTTTGTCATTTTGGTCAAAATACCAAGGCAAGGTCATGTTACAAACTGTGCATAAGTTAGGCAAAAATTGAAAAACAACAAGATAATGAGGTGGTCAGGTGGGTGGAAAATGTAGTCTCCAAGGGTGGGTAAGTTGATGTTGAATCTATTGAGAGATGGTTTGCAAAAGTTAAGAGCTAAAAATTTGGGGAAACCTAATCGTCAATGGTTAGGGGCTCCAAGGTTGACTGTCAATGGTTAACTTGATAGTTGATAGTCAGGGTAAGAACCCTAAAAACTCACTAAATAAAAGTGAAAGTGAATTACTTTTTGACTCACTTTGTCTTGTGCTTGCTTTTGACCCTTGGCTCTAGTGATTTTGGCATGTAGTTGTGAAAATGATTTATGAGATTGGTTATTGATGGTGATGTTGATTTTTAAGGTGGAGGGTGGATTTAGAGGACCAACCAAGATGCAGGGAGCATATGGGTGTGGGCGAGGATGAGCAGGTCTATAGTCAACTCCATGGTGGAGGTCACAAAATGAGATAGGGGATATTATGAATTTGATAGATTAGTTTTGATTTTATGCATTAGGTTGGGAGGTCAGGATAGGTTAAAATGCTTAGGTTGGGTTTGTGGTCCTCTAGGTAGGTTTTTAGGTTTATTAGGCAAAATTACAAGTAGAAACTAAAATTGATAGGATGGGTGGGTAGAATAAGGTGGGTAAGGAGATAGGGTAACTTATTTGTGTTTTTTTAGCTTAGGTTTTATTGGTTTGTTATTATGGTAGGTTTTGGGAATTTTGACCATAGAACACCCACATTAACCATCGACGGTCAGGCTTGACCATTGATGATCAACATCCATATTAAAATGGGTGCTTGATCATCGACAGTCACTATGACTGTCTGCAGTCGATAAGGTGGGGAAGTTCTTCACTTAGTATTTTTTTTTAAAATAGGGAAAATGGAAAGTTTTCATGTTAGGCATATGTTGGCAATGTAAGTTTAAACGTATATTTCAATTAGTAGATGGGTAGGATATATAAGGGAGTATATTAATCCCATGAAGGTTTATGTTAGATGATATTGGTGTAGGTAACTAAGTTATGATTCTGATTTGGTGTAGGCTAGGAAATAGAGACATATGCCCAATCATGTGTCATGCATCTTTATAGAGATTGATTAGGGGATGAACCCAGTTAACTGGTCCCACATGGAGGAGGTGGGGCTAAGAATGATGAAGCACTATCAGCATGTGCCTCAAGATGCATCATGGTCATAGAGATGAGCTCCCATTATGAATACCTTCCTCCTTCCAACTAGTGAGATGACCATCTTCCTTGAGGACATTCATAGGATTACTCAACTTTCACTTTGTGGTGATCTAATATACCACATAGAGTGAGAGGAGTGAGATGATCACATTAAGCTATTATATGGAGATGAGATTGATTAGGTCAGATGGCATGCTAGGGGTTTCACATATAGTACATTTTATTAGAGGGATCCTATTGAGAGGAGACTCATAACCATGCTCATGATTGTCGTGGCATGCTTTGGGCTTCTTGACTCAACCAATGAAAGATTTCCTTATTTACTAATGGGTGATCTTATTGAGCTATTATTGGGGCATATGGTATTTAGTTGGGTATTAGTTGTACATGTATAGATATATAAAATATGTGGGGTTTTAGGGCCTATAAGAGATATGGTATCAGCATTGGTCTAGTTCTGCATTGTTGGGCTTATGATCACATTCAGGTGATGAGGCTAGTAGGGTTATCATGGGCAGGGTTTACACATATTGACTTCCCCATTGGCTTCATGTGATGGAGGGGTGACTTTTTTGCATCAATTATAGGGGGTGGAGCTCATGATGTGGAGTGGTTCAGGGGTACACTAGTGATAGGAAACATCACTTGGAAGCCATGTGTTCAGTTTTTAGTGTGGTTAAGTTATAATAAGTAGACATTATCCTTATAGAGTTATAGATGGATACTCGATAAGTGAGATGAGGAGGTGGAGTTGATCCCATTTGATAGGGTATGATGATATTTTGGTTTGGTATAGGGCATTTTAGGCCCATTCTTTAGGTATAAGAGTGAGGACTCAGAGATCCTATTGCTAGACCCACATCATATGCCCACATTGCTAGATCATAAGGAGCTACATGTTAGGGTACCAATAGATGATGTCAATTTTATAGATAGGTATCTGGTATGGTACCAACCCATATATATAGCTACAAACACTGGCAAAGATGGAGGGGTGAGGCTGATGGCCATGAATCTAGCTATCCATGATGGATAGGTAGGGGTGAAGTTAACTATTGCATAGGGATAGGTAGAGGTATTATAGGGGTAGGTAGCCATACTATAGGGATATATTATCACACTATAGGGTTAGGTCATGACCTTACAGGGTTACATTATTACCATAACAAGGGAGAGGGATTAGGCCAGGACCTCCTTAGGCTTGGTGACCTAGGAGAGGGACTTTTTGAGGTAGAGAGGAGGAATAATAGTGATATAGGTAGTGCCATTGAGTTTTACCCTTATAGCACGATACCTAGCTATAGTAGAGGAGCTATAGTATTATAAGGCTATTGTTTTGACATAATGTATATAAGATCCCCAATGGGGAAAATACCAAGTGATCTTAGGAGGTGGGGTAGTTTTAATGACCCCAAGTTAGTGGGTAAGGTTTGTTTCTGGACAAACAAGGATGAGTAAGGAATTGGCAGGCATAGCAAGTAGACAGGTACCAGGATCTAGCGATGCTCCAAGAGGTAGTGGTGCCCCTGGGGCATAGATATAGTTAGAGAATGATAATTTTTGTATCATTTTGATTTTGGCCTATGATCTGATGTAGAGATATATGCATTTTTGAGAGAGAGTCCTGTCTATCTACTTTGTACACATTATTATGCTATTTGACTCACAAGTTTATATATGTTATGATTACTTATGCTCATGTTAATGGTTTATGGCTTATAGTTTGATGTTAATGTTTTAATGCTTATGATGTGATGCTTACATTGTTTATGGATTATGTTTATGCTATGGTTTTATAGATGCTGATATAGATTTTCTTAGCTAGGCTTATTACATTAGGAACCTAGTTGGTTGTATACATTCCTCTTGTTTAGGAACCTAGTTGTTTAGATTATCACACTATAGGGTCAGCTTATTACCATAACAAGGGAGAGGGATTAGGCTAGGACCTCCTTAGGCTTGGTGACCCAAGAGAGGGACTCTTTGAGGTAGAAAGGAAGAGGAATAATAGTTACATAGGTAATGCCATCGAGTTTAACCCTTATAGCATGATACCTAGCTATGGTAGAGGAGATACAATATTACAAGGCTATTGTTTTGACATAATGTATATAAGAGCCCAAATGGGGCAAATACTAAGTGATATTAATAGGTGGGGTATTTTTATTAACCCCAAGTTAGTGGGCAAGGTCTATTTCTAGACAAATAAGGATGAGTGGGGGATTGGCAGGCATATCAAGTAGACAGGCACCAAGATCCAGCAGTGTTCTAGGAGGTAGTGGTGCCCCTAGGGAATAGATATAGTTAGATTATGACATTTTTATATCATTTTTATTCTATCCTATGATCTGATGTAGAGATATGTACATTTTTTAGAGAGAGTCCTATCTATCTGCTTTATACACATTGTTATGCTATTTGAATCACAAGTTTATATATGTTATGGTTACTTATGCTCATGTTGATGGTTTATGGCTTATAGTTTGATGTTGATGTTTTAATGCTTATGACGTGATGCTTACATTGCTTATGGATTATTCTTATGCTATGGTTGTATAGATGTTGATATAGATTTTCTTAGCTAGGCTGGAGATGGATTTGATTTATGGCTATGCTTAAGACATGCTAAATTTTAATGGGTATATACTACATTATTTTAGACTTAGACATGTGGTGGAAAATGATTGATTTTTTAAATGCTCATGGATGTTATGATATTATCATGCTTGGTATGGTTATGATTGTTTTTAATGTTTAAGATGAACATAAGAGGTAGTTTAATTAACAACACTAGATGGGAGACTAGAGAATTTAATAAAGAGACAAATGTCACAATGAAAATATCAACTAGTCATGATAGGATAAGAAAAGGGAACGATGCTTCTTCTTTTATAAGGACTAAAATAGGCCCAAAATTAGATTGGCTTAATGAACACAAGCCCTTTGAATGCTTCGTATTAGTGTTCTTTAGTTGGTTAAAAGGTGTCTTAACCACATAATGTCAAGTAAGCTCAAGAATCCCTTATATACAATGTAAAAGGGAGATGGGTAAAAATGGAACCTTATTGTGAGACTAACATGCCTCTTTTATAGGTATCCAAGGAGTCAGTACAAACAAGCCTATATCAAAACTGTGTAGACTGATCAATGCGAGAAGTCTACTTGTGAAAACCAATTTTAGCTTCCACCTTATTCTGTTGCTCTGAGAGTCAATTGTCACATTCAAAATTAGTTTGTTTTTGTTATGATTTTGATGATGGGTCCTTTGTTGATTATTGTATATAGGAAGTTGATCGATATGGAAAGCTTATATGAAATTATTGTGCTTTTAATAAAATGCTTAACTCAACCATCCTACAAGGGAGTGGTCTAAGTTTATCGTTTTGTTCAATGCTTTTTGATATCTATCCTTCAAGTCCACCTTACATTTTAGCAATTTCAAATAAATTATCAATAGTTATCCTTCAAGGGAGTAGTCTGTGAGTGCTAGGAATGACCCATGATTTCTAGTGATATGGAAATTTGTTATTTTGCTTTGATTTTGTTTGACATAGACTTTCTTAGGCCATCTTAGAGGATTACCTTTATGAAGGCAAAACTTATAAGCATAATAAGGTTGATTAGGTGTGAATAGGTTTAGGTTACAATGATAATGGGGATCCATCCTAAAAAGGGGTGGAAAGTACCATGAAAACCATGCCATGGGTAGAGCCATGATACCCATTATTTAAAATAAGGCTATACTGGTGGCAAATAATCACATGATTTAGTTTTAATCAGTTGCCCCTAAAATAGGGAGATGAAATATAGGTAGATAGCAAAGGATGAGCTTAAGTTTAGATGAAAGATGACTTTGATCCCTCTTAACAAAAGAATGGATGTAGATGCAAACATTGAGGGGCTCAAGTTCTGGGTGGCCTTTGAGAGAAGACAACCGATAATATCCTGACCCATTCATATGGGTTATGATGTAAGGTCAAATCCAATTGAAATCAAACTTGCCCCACTTAGTTTTCTCTATATTAGTGGCATGTTAATTTTCCTTTAGGATGAGATCTTTGATGTTGAATTCTTACACTTTAAGGTGTTTGTTATAGGCATGTTTGATACATTCTTGATAGACATAAAGGTGGGTAAGGGATGTTAAATGATGCTCGTTGAGTAGTTCTAACTGGGCTAGATAGTGGTGACAATAATCATTCTTGGAAATGAGCTCTTGTAAATATATGCGAAGAGAGAGTATTTAGACTTCTAGAGGCAAGATAGCCTCCACTTCAAACACAAAATAAAAAGGGGTAGCACCCATAGAGGTTTTAATGCTAGTATGATATGCCCATAAGGTGAAGGGGATGTGTAAATGCCAATCTTGACCAGATGTGTTAACCATTTTAGTTAGCATGTTATTAAGAGTTTTGTTAGAGGCTTCTACCTGTCCATTAGCTTGAGGGTGATAGGGTGAGGATAAACTTAACTTAATGTTTAATGAATCACATAGACCCTAGACTTGCTTATTATTAAAGGACTTATCATTGTTGGTGATAATCTCATAAGGAACACTGAAGTGGCAGATGATATGATGGTTGATAAAGTTGACAATTTTGTCCACTTTGGTGGAAACTAGAGGGATAGCCTCTACCCACTTGATAAAATACTCAGTCAAAGTAATGATAGAATGGTGTCACTATGAGGAATAGAGGTTAATTTCACCAATAAGGTCTAGACCCCATTATGAGAAGGGCCAAAAATCAATAAAAACCCAAAGACTATGGCTAGGGGTGTGATGCAAATTAGTGTGTTGTTGACATTTAACACACTTTTTCACATAATCATAGCAGTCTTAGTTAAGGCTAGGCTAGTAATAGTTGATATGAAGGATGCACTTAGCTATAGTGATGCCACTAAAGTGTCTCCCACAAATACCATCATGTGTTTTCTTGATAGTGTGAGAGGCTTCATGACTACATAGGCAATAGAAGAGGAGGCCATCAAAGTCATGCTTATAAAAAAATCCTCTCATAATGGTATAGCATGAGGTAATATGGATAAATGCTCTTTGATCATTCCTAGAGAGGCTAGAAGGAACTATTCCAAGGTTAAGGTAGTTAAAGGTTTATTGATACCAAAGGTTAGGTGGGGTCTCTTCCACATTGAAAATGGTGGGAAGGTCAGTTTGACATAGGAAGGTTGGCTAATCCTATGGATAATAATAGACAAATTAGAGTTCAAGGGTATAGATGGGATTTGAGAGGCAAGGGAAGTTATGGTGTCAGTGAACTTAGGGTAGATTACAGGGTTGACTAGATGTGGTAGTGTTAAAATGATGTTAAGAGTTCATCAACTAGTTATTTTAACTATTACATAACATCAATCTTACATTGGTAGGATCCATTGATTTGACTGACCATAAGTTGGGAGTCACCAAAGATGTTGATTATTTTTACTCTTGTGGCTAAGGCATTCTGAAGGCCAAACACTAGGGCTTCATACTTATCCATATTATTGGTACATCAAAAATCAAGCTTGAAGGACAAAGGTAGAGGTTCACCATCAAATAGAATAAGGATGATACTTGCTTCCCCATCATGTGGACATTTTGATACATCAAAGAACATGGTGACCTGATAGGTTAAATCTACTTGAGAGAGGGTTGTGATGGACTCATCAAGGAACTTAAGGGGAGGAGGTTGGTTGTCTACTAATGGTGCTTCAGCCAATTGGTCAAAAATGACTTGCCCCTTAATTGACTCCTACTAGAGGAACTCAAGATCAAAATCTACTAGGAGCATGAGCCACTTGGCCATATGCTAGTTTTGGTATGGCTTGGAGTGCATGTACTTAAGTGGGTCAGTGTGGGTTATGATATAAGTTTTATGGTTAAGCAGGTAGTGGCAAAGTTTGGTGACCACTAAGACTAAAGCTAAGCAAATTTTTCAGTATGGGTGTACTAAGTCTCATACTCTACAAGTGTGTGGCTAATGTAGTATACAACTTGCTCTCTATGTTGTTCATCTCAGTGAGCCAGCATCACCCCTAGAGAATGGTTAGTGGTAGAGATATATATGTAGAAAGGTTGGTCATCCTTAAGAGAGGTAAGGATAGGTGGTGACAAAAGGTACTCTTTAAGTGAATCAAAGGCCTTTTGATAGTCATTATTCCACTTGAAAAAGACATCCTTCTTTAGGAGGTGGTAGAAAGGTTGGCATTGATCTAAAGGTTGGGAGATAAAATGGTGAATGGATTGAAGCTTCCCTTGTAAGCTATGGAGTTGTTTAAGGTTGGTTGGAGGAAGCATGCCTAGGATTGCTTTGATCTTGGTGGGATCAACTTTGATTCCACAAATGGAGACAATGAAACCAAGAAGCTTTCCTGATAAAATGCCAAAAATGCACTTCTTGGGGTTTAGGCAGACATGACAGTGGATAAGTCTCCCAAGGATGATTTTGAGGATGGATAAATGATCCTTTAGGAGTTTGAATTTTCCAAGAAGGTCATCCACATAGTCATATATAATTTTATGGATAAGGACATGAAAGATATAGGTCATGGCACATTGGTAGGTTACACCAGTGATTTTTAGTCCAAAAGGCATGACCCTATAGTAGAATGTTCCCCAAAGGGTGGTAAAGGTGGTTTTATGCTTATCTTTGAGAGTAATTAAGATCTGATTATAACTTGAAAACCCATCCATGAGAGATAACATCTCATGGTCAGCTGTAAAATCAACAAGTTAGTTGATGCTTGGTAGAGGAAAGTCATCTTTGGGCAAGGCAAGGTTGAGGTCACGAAAGTCCACATAAATGTGTAGTCCCCCTATGGTTTTGGTCATAGGTATGAAATTTGAGACCCATTAGGGGTAGTCAATGGGTTGAATGAAGTTAAAAAATAGAAGATGTTAAAGCTCTTCTTTGATGAGAAGGGCTATGTGAGGATGCATGCATCAGAGCTTTTGCTTGATAGGTTTGGCATCACGGTGAGTGACTATGTTATGGGTAGCAATAGCGGGGTCAATCATGGGCATGTCACTATAAGACCAAGTGAATTCTATGTTTCTATCTTGGAGGAAAGATGAAAAGTCTTGAAGTTCCTTGGTATTTAGTAATTGGCTAATTTTGACAATATAGGGGTTATCTAAAGTACCCAAGTTGATATCCATGGTGGATTTTTTCAACATGGTTGAAGATTCAAGAGGAAGGGATTTTTGGATTGAATAATCTAGGGCTCCAAGATAGATAAGAATATAATCATCATCCTGGCATTAAACAGTGTTAATGATAGGAGAGTCTTCTCTTATCATTTTAGGGTGGGTCAAAGGGATGGTTACAGTTTCCCCCTCTTTCTGATAAGTTAGGGGTCCAAGGCTAATCATGTTGATGAAAAAAAAATTAGGTGGGATGATGTCATCATCCTCACATGCAAGTGGGGGTGAGGTCGGTCAAGAAGGGATATCCTCCTCAATAATGGTAATGGTTGGTTGTTTGGCTTTCTTCTTATTAGGTAAGATGAAACCAAGTTTGTTCTTCTCATGTGGATTTCTGGTTTTGATGGTGACTAATTCATTTGGGCCATGCTCATATCACCCAAGATCAAAGCCTTTCTAAGCACACTAATGGAGGTATGTCTTGGTGAAGCTTGACTTATCTAGGTAGGAGAAACTAGTGGTAAATGGCCTAAGGGAGAGAGAAGTGGTAGAAGAACCATGGGGTTTGTCAAGCCTCCCATAGATAGAAGGGTCTGATGGTTAGGAGGTCTAAAGGGAATGATAGTTCCAAAATTGGGGTCATATCTTGACTAGTTGGTGAGTTGTCTATTCTCATGAAGAGTAGGGAAAGTGTCAAGGGCTAAAAGGTGATATTCCCCCAGAAAATGGTGATAGAACATAGATTCCAAAGGGTCTACGGTGGGGATTTGGTGTGAGGGTATAGAGGAACTAGTTGATGCCTCATCAGTAGAAAGGGATATGGTATCCACTTTGGTGCTTAAAGGTTGGGTTTTAGCTACTAAGGGTATGTTGGATGGGGGTATGAGGACATAGTTAACGTGATAGGTCATGTTGCATGTCAAGAAAGGACTTGGGTTAACTTGGATGGTGATAACTTGGCCTTCATGCTCAAACATAATGCAATGGTGGAGGGTAGAGGGAATACAGCCCATGGAGTGAATCCAGGGTCATCCCAATAAGAAATTGTATTAGAATTCTCCTTCCATAACATAGAAATGTTTAGGGAGCATGTAGGGTCCTATATGGATATGAAGGATGACAGTTCCCAAGGTAGTGGCCATGGTATCATTAAAGTAAGAGAAGACAACCAAAGATTTAGACATGACATTTTTTGACAAGTTGAATTGGTTGTACACATGAGAAGAGTGATGTTAATGTTATCCCCCCATCAATCATAACCCATTTGATGTGGGTTTGGTTGATTTAAGCATTAATACAGAGAGGGGGATCTAGGTCCTCAGGGTACATGGAAGGTATTTTTGAATCCTTGAAGGTAATAAGGTTAGAAATTTAAAGGGAACCAACAAATGTTGTTAGAGGTTGGGGATCCTCAAGTTGGACCTCAATGGATTGCAAAGCCTCTATTAGTGCTTGGCAGTAATGGAGGGAGGTAGAGATAAACTCATACAAGCTCATCTTCATTGAGATTTGGTGAATCTACTTGAGGATAACTTTCCTAATATATTATGAGGGGTTAGATTAGGTGGCACCTAAGATAGACACCTTAAGTTTGGTTGAAGATGAAGATGGTTGGGTGTGGGTTGATTGGGAGGTTAAATATGGATACATCTATGGAATGGACACCTTAGCCTTCCCCTTATCCTTCTATTGTGATCTAGTGACCACACTGATAGTATGGATAGAAGGAGATGTTGAGCTATAAGGTTGGTCAAACTCATCTTCATTCTTAGGTGAGAGTGGAGGAATATGTAAGCATTGGGTAGGTATGGTTATTAGTTGGGTTGTATTGGGGATTATAGGAGGTTCATTTTTAAAAAAATAATCCTCATTATAAAGCTAGTGGATAATGGTTTGGAGAGATTTTTAATTCTTTGTATCATGTCCAGGTGTCTTATGATAAGATCACACATGGTGGTCATTATACCAGATGGATTTAGAAGATAGAGGGTCAAAGGGTTTGATGGGAGGTAAGGCTAAATAAGAAGTATGTAATAGCCTATGGAGAATAGTCGAGTAAGACTCATCTAAAGGTGGTAAAGGTGTGGCAGTCTTTGTTTTAATGATTGAGGTAGGAGGTTGTTTGGAGATAGGTTTAGTGGTAGGTGTTTTGGAAAGGGTGGTGTAGTTGGTTGATGACCTTAATTTAGGTAAAGAGGTATTGATGAGCTAGAGGTGGAAGATTTCAAGGTAGGTAGCTTAGGTATTATTGGTGTGGTGAAGAGAGGTACATCAGAGAGTAACTATGAAGGTGTAACCAAAAGAGGTTGTGGGGTTTTAGTAGAGGAAATTAGCTCCCTACTCAAAGTAGAAGGATGAGGCCCTAAAATGGAAGGCAAGGTGGAGGGAGGCAAAATTTAGGTCTTTCAGCCTTTGCATGGTTTTACTTCTTTGGTTGTTTTGATCTAGCATTTGGTTATTGGGATAGAAAGGGTTAGGTCTACTTTCACAAATAGGTGACTAAGGCTCTATGTAGGGAGGATACCAAGGTTTTTGGCAGATCTGATTGGTATGATAAGAGAGGGTTTCATTGCTTGAGTCTTGGTTAGCTTAAGTGGTTGAGGGTTGGTTGGTTTGGTGGAGGTTTTAGTTGGTTAGCTAGAGGGTTTAGTTGTTTGGGTAGATATGGTAAGAGCTTGGTCAATAGAAGTGGTAAGTTGATCCACCAAAGAGATGGTTGGAGGTTCTAGTTTGGTGATCTAAGTGAGACCTAGTTACTTCTAGAAGGTGGCTTGAACTGTGTTAGGGTTCTAGATAAATTCCAACTTTTGCACTAGCCTATATAATGGTTTGTAGGTTGGTTTAATTCCCTAAATAGTGGATCTAAAAGATAAGCCCCTAGGTGGAGACACAGGGGTGGTGACCTCATCCTCTTCCTCAATCAAAGGATACAATGTTGAGATAGATGGTTCCTCTATGGGAGGAGTAGGCATGGGGGTTTCCTCCTCAAGAATGATTTTTGAAGGGGGAATGGTTTGTTTGGCAGATAAAGGTGAAGGTGAGGTGGTGATGGTTTTTTTTTCCTATGTATCAATTGAAAGGGAGGTTAGTTGATCCACTACCTCAATAAGTATAGGGAGAGAGGATGGTATTTCCTTGATTTGAGTGTCCAAAGGAAGGGAAGGTAAGTCCATTATTTCAATAGATAGTGGGGAATCAAAATATTGGATGCTAGGTGGTTCAGTATTTAGTACATCAAGGACCATGTTAATTGTATAGGTATCATGAGAACACTCAACATTGTTACTCTCATTTTGGTAGGAGCATGGTTTGGAAAAGGTTGTCTGAATATATCAAGGGCTTGGTTTAATGGTGCATTGGGGTTGTATAATGTAAGGTCCCCCTTGTCAATGAGGGATTGGACAAGGCTCTTGAATGTGTTTCAATTACTAACATCATAACCTATCACTCAATGGAAGGCACATAGATCATTCTCATTGTACCAACTAGGTTTAGGATGAGAAGAGTGGAATTATTTGGGTGGCTTGATAGGAGTAATTTGAATCATGTTTGCTTTCAATAACTTCTCCAAGATGGAAGCATAAGATTCTTCAAGTGGAGTGAATTGATTTTGGTTGTTCCAGGTTTGGTTCCTTGGGTTTTGATTTGAATAAATAGAAGAATTAGATTGGTTGATGAAAGGTGGAGAAGTAGATTTTAAGACAACCACATTTATGGTTCCCTTGTTTTTGGTGTTGGTATTGGACTGGTTACTTGACTTGGAGGAAGAAGTCTCATTGGTTTTATAGATTGAAGTCTTTTTCTTAAGCTTTAGCTTTCCTTCATTAATGTCTTGGTTTTCTAACTTACGTGCCATGTTAAAAGCTTCATCAAAGTTTTGAAAGCTTTGGACATGCAGTGTAGAGGAGATATGCTTGGCACATGCCCGAGCAAAGAGCTCTATTGAGTTCGGGTTGAGTTAGGGAAAAAGAAAGTTGGTTAATTAGGCTCTTCTAGTGAGCCACAAAATTGACAATGGATTCATCCTCAAATTTTTAGATAGAGTAGAGGTTGGTGATAGAAACTTTCTTGAAAATATTGATCGAAAAATAATCTAAGAAGGTTTGAGCCTGTTGGGTGAAGGAGAAGATAGAATGTTTAGTAAGGCACTATACCTATCCAATGTTAGACCAGATAGAAACATGGGGAAGGTGAAGAGAAGAAGGGCATCATCATAGGTGATGATATAATAATCATGCCTAAATTCCCTAAGGTGATTTTAAATATCCTCTTTACTTTGGAATTTGGAGAACTTGGGAAGTTCCCATTAGGGAGGATATGGATTAATAGGTACAGATGGATGGATGGATGGGCTCATTAAAAATTTGTTCATATTAAAAGATGTTATGAGCTCAAAAAATTGATGACTCTAAGGTGGTCATCTTATCCATAATCATCTTCATTAGGTCTGCTTTAGGTTACACACCTGTAAGGTTATAAGATGCATATTGTTGCAATGGGTAGGAGACATACGGATAGTGGGTAGAAGGTTGGGAGGCTGCCACATATGGGTAAGTGGATGTCAATGGTTGGTGGAAGATACATAAGGGTAGGTAGATATGGTTTTTTGGGTAATGATTATGGATGCATGCCCTTGTAGGTTAGGGATGTAGCCAAAGTTTGGTGTAAGGGGTGCTTAGTGGATAGGAGTGGTAGTTGGGTTGTGACCGATGGAAGAGTGGTGACCCTTATACTAATCAGTGGTAAGGTAGAAGGTATGGACACCATAAGGATCTGAATTGGAGTTATTTTTGATGGGTTGGAGGTAGCTAAATGAAGGTTGGTAGTGTTATAGGTAGGCACTCCTATAGTGGTAGAGTGGTTGTTAGGAGAAAAAGGTATAAGGGTAGTGGTAGTTTGGGTTGGTTGATTTTCTATGGTATTTTCAAAGGGGTTATTGGTTGATGAGGAATCTTGGGTAGTCAATAGTTGGGTTGTGACTTTGGAAATGGAGTTACTCTCTATGAGGTGGAGATTCATGCCATAAGGTAGATCTATGAGTGGGGTTGAAGCCAAGATATGGTAAGACATGGTTGTAAGATAATGTTGTAAGGCCACAGGATTGTTGTAGTGGTAGTTTGGCTTGGTGATGTGTTTTACTCTGCAAGGTCTTTTCATTGTTGGTGAGTGAGAACCATATGAGATATGGGAGATAAAAAGCACAAACATCCTCACTAATAAAACAAATAGAAGAGAATAAAATATCAAATAAAATAAATCACACTCTAAAAGAGACATTAATCCCAAGATTTTTAATTAGTCTCGCTTTTGGCTTATGCTTTAAGAAGTTGTGTCACTGAAATTAGCTTGTAGATCAGGTACTAAAAAGGAAGTCTATGGTTGGTTTTAGGTTATGTTTAGGTGATCAAAAGGAATTTAGATTGTAATAAATATGTGGCTTAGTATTGGGGCCTATCCCTTCACTTCACACACTATAATGATAAGGGTTTGAGGTGTTTATCTAAAATATATTGATATCCAAAGTTTATACTCAACTAGAAAGCTAAGTTGGTTATCCCCTTAGTAATGACCTCCAAGTAGGATCATCAAAAAAGGGTAAGGCTATCATTATGTGATGAAATCCTAGTCAAGCATTGTTTCAAGTTTGTTTGATGCTTAATTTATGAAATTGGTTTGGTTTTGTGTGTGTGTGTGTGTAATAAAGAGTGAAGCTACGATAGATTAATTTGCTTTTAAGTTAAGCTATGTGAACTAAACTTTCAAGCAGTCGATGTATGCACTTAATTTTAAGTCCAAAATAAACTTTTGATTTCATTAATGAGCATAAAGTAGAGAGATAATACAAGAAAAAAAGAACTCAAGTAAAGACACAAGGGTCCCACTGGGCGTGCCAGAAGGTTTCAATGAATTTTTTGCTTATTATTGGAAAATGAAAAGAAGAAACTAAGTATGGGTATGGTTGAAAAACTTGATTGATTGTAAATGCATTGAAATAAAAATATTGTGGAGAGATACTCTTTGGTTTGAAAGGATGACCTATAGATAATAAAACACTTAAACAAACTTATTTGTTAGACATATAGTTGGGTGGATTGCTTAGCGATAGCTAGATCCTAGAAGTAAGAGATTCTTTAGGGGCTGTCAATCCACATGTTTTAAACAATTAAGTTTATAAAATAGAAAGGAAATTACTTACATCAACAAATCAAAGGTAATGAAATTAAATACAACAATGCTTACTTAGAAAATAAACTAGAAATGATTAAATTAGTGATAGGCTAATTCACACTAGTGCTAAAGGGTTTGGGTCTACTTCAAAAAATTAGATAAGGGTATGTGAATAGGTAGGAACACAAGAAATTAAGTTTGATTGGGTGTAGCTAGGTGAAATTAACTTATTATTTTTCACTTCCATAGTGGCCATCGGAGTTTAGGCTAACCATCGGTGGTTAGGGTGACCATCAATGGTTAGATAGACCATCAGCAGTTGAGTCAATCGTCGATGGTTACTATGTGTATATATGAGTTATTAAATGACTGGTAGATGAGATCATAAGATGGATTTTGAGAAATGGGTAAGATCTAGGTTGATTAAAAAATGGAAATAAAGCAAATTAATACTAAGAAACAAGTACTTATCTTACCAAAAGTTGGTCAGGTTGATGGTTGAGGTAGTTGACCTGTTGGTAGAATCTAGCTTGATTTTGATAGAGTGACGGTACCTAAGAACTTGGTGGAGAAGCGGTGGAAAATTGACTATCTAATATGATTGATGGATTTCTAGATTGTTGATTATGCTTGACCTGCAAAAATGAACTCCTAGATACACAAGCTCTTGATCATGATTACCAATGGATTTCACCTCTTTACTCTTCTCTCTTATAGGCAAGGTAAGAGAGTTGAAATAACATGTGAACTGGGCTTCTTAATTATAACTCGCACATGTAATGGCTCACAATAGGAATTATATGAGTTATTTTTGAAAAAGTAAGGTGAGTGAATTTGCATGTTAGTTGTTGAGGAGGTGGACCCTGACCATCAAGGGTGACCATCGGCAGTCAAGGTAACCATCAGTGGTCAACCTGACTGTCAATGGTTAAGGGTGAAGGGTAAAATAGGTAAAATATAGGTTAAAGGCTAGGTTAAGCTAGTTTAGCCAAACTAACTATAGGTAAACTTTGTTAGGGGTTAGAGGGTTAAATGGTCTCGATGGGGTCCTAAGGTGTTCTAGGGATATTATGACATTCAAAATTGTAGTGCATGGATTTTTGGTGTCTACACTTGATATGATATACACATGACATACTTTTCCTAACACATTGGATCCATGGGCTACTATGACATATTTATGTTAGTTTCTCATATTGTACTTTATGCACTTTTTTGAGTGTCTTGTATTCCTATTTTGAGAATTTGAATATGCTCATTTGCTTGAGACCCCTGTGCCTATGTATGTTATCATTGATATTCACATATGTCATTATTTATTATATGGACATTTGAATATGTCATTCTTACTTTTATGAACATTTAACTAAGTCATGTCCCTTTGATTGTGTGGCATTTAAACATGCCCCTTGTTTGTAATCTCTTTAGACCATTGCTTGTTGACTTGATTTTGAGTGATCTTGTGTGTGTGTTTGTTTGCTTGTTGAGATTATACTATTACTATTTATACATTTCCATGATATTTATCATGTACCTTAGGTCTACATGTGATCGCATTGGTTTTATGCACTTTAGTGATATATTTACTTAGACATGTTCCTTTTATATGCTACATGGTTACAATCATAGAGTATATAGTTATCTTATCCTTTTGAGATGAGGTAACTACAAATTCCTATCTTTTCCTCACCTCAAATGGGTGGCATATTAGTGGGGGTGAATTTCATAGAAATGTTTTCTCCATACTTGGCATAGTTTCCAGATTCAGTGGGGGCATGTTTTGGAAGCACGTTTTCCACATTCATTCAATATATGGTACTTATATCAATTCTCAAATTTAGTGGGGCATGTCATATGGACATGGCTTCTGTGCATTCAAATTTTCCATATTAAGTGGGGGCATGCTTTGGAAGCATGTTTTCCACATTCATTCCACATATTGTACTTGTATCAATTCTTAAATTCAATGGGGCATGTCATATGGACATGGCTTCCCCACATTCATAATTTCTAGATTCAGTGGGGGAAAGCTTTGGAAGCAATGTTATCTACATTCATCTAGTATGGTACTTATATTAGTTCTAAAATTCAATGGGGCCATGCTTGGAAGCATGTTCTCCACACTTATGAAGTATTCAACACATTCAGTTTATAATGGGGGTATGTTTTGGAAACATGTCCTCCACATTGTTACTTATATCACTTTTCATATTTATCCATATATAGTGGGGCATGATTTAAAAGAATGTCCTCCACACTCACACAATTATTCTAATTGGCCAAATCACACAATTATATGACTCATATTCACTTTTGTGGTATAATTTTATAAATTAGTACTATTGTATACATAACTTTAGCTTGAGACATATCTAAGGTGCATATGCTCTACAAGATGTGCCTAATATTTAAAAACACAAATTAGTTTCATAGTCCATAACTATTTTATGGATTGTTACCATATCATGGACTTTTTTTTGTATTGATACCTCACGAAATTTTATTAATCCAATATACTGAAGTAGTTGGTTCACCTTTTGGTATGATTGAGGTGACCAAATCACTCAATCTTTCCAAGTTTTTAGGTTGGACTTGATAGTCTAGCCTCACCAAGTTATAAGTATATTGGGTTGCATGGTTGAGCTAATCTCAACTGACAAGTGGCAACTCACTTTTTCCTCAAAAGTTGGGGGCATGTGGCTCTCTATGTGTGTGTGTGTGTGTGTGTGTGTGTGTGTGTGTGTGTGTGTGTGTGTGTGTGTGTGTGTGTGTCTATCTATATATCTAATTGGATATATGTACTTTAAATATTTTTATATATTTATCCTAATCTTAATTTTCAGAGCCTTACAATGATACTTTTTTTTTAAAATAACTTTCCAATAGGCAAGGTGGTTATATCGACACATAGGTATACTCCTAATCCTTGCTCTTTCAATTTAAATATATTTAAAATACTTTCAACCCAAATTATATGCACTGATTTTATATTGTAACATGCTCTTGGTTACAGGTTAGTGACCAACAAAGTGCTCAAGTTGGGCGCACACAAAAATAAGGTGTACATATGCACCCAGGTTTGCATTCATTTAATATAAACTAGCAATTTCATTACTAGATTAAAGGAGGAGAAAATGTAGATGATATTTTATGATTATATATCACCTTAGTCTTGTGTAGTTTTTAAACTTAGACCTTGGCTATTCTTCTTCATTCTCTACCTTTCCCACTTCTGTAAGTCTTTCATCTGCTCTATCCTTGTGCCTATTGGCCTATATATCTTAGTCTGACCAATCTTATAGTGATGACCCAAGTCTTTTATCTTGCCTAGAATTCTTAAAATATAATCTTATATCTCTACAAATTTTGAACCTATACTTATTATCTTTCCCCTAGATACTAACATTCAGGTCAGATAGTATCATCAACATTATTGGCTTGTCCTAACGCAAGTGTTCAGTGCCTTAAAGTCATCCAATTTACAAATTAAATGTATCCTAATAGTTGGCCTGAGTGATTTAATGTGAGTTACTACTCCAAATGTATTGATATAAATATAATACCAACTCTCTATAGACACCTAAATCTGGCCATCGATAACCTCCAACTAGGCTTTTGGTCAATTTGCACCCAAAATGCATAATTTGGCTTAAAAACACTAAAACATGATAAATGATGTGAAACTGACATATTCAAGTGGTGATTATGGCTAGGGTATCCCTAAATGGGATAATACAATTTATGGGCCAACTAGCTTTGATCAGATCATTTCGAGTCAAAATGTCAATTTTGCACCTGGGTACTCTAGATTGATCTTTCCTATAAAATATCTTAGACAAGACATGTGCCTTCATTATTTGTTTTTGGTAACATCCTAAATGGGAATATGATTCTAATGCATCTGAAATCACCTTCTAATTCTAATCCAGTCAAATTTTGGACCAATAATAAGGCATTCTGATCAATTTGAGTAATTTGTGCACAAAGTGCTTAAACATTCTTAAGAGCTATTTAAATTAAACCAAATTAGAGCCTAATCAAGAATTCCATGGAAACTTGTTGAATAATTTATTTTGGAAATGAATATTGAATATCTGCATCATCAGGTGACCTCATTTTTTGGGAAGACATCCCTAGGCCATAAATACCACAAATATCAAGATTCATGCCCTCCATACCTCTTAATTGCTCCTCTATCCCAAATATTGATGAGCCTATTTATCAATTTTAATTTCATAATTATATTAATCCTTAGCCACACATCTCAATCCTGAGATGGATGGTTCAAATTGATTCTAATCAATCTCAAAAATCTATAAATAGGTCTTACCACATCATTTCTAAGCTATTTTGGTGCATAGTTATTATGCTCAAATATATTCAAAACACAAGATAATGCAAATTTATAATTCAAAAAATATTACAAAATCCATTACAATTAGTGTTACCATGCTAAATTGATTCCAAGCCAAGCCAAGCCACAAGCCACAAAGTGCCAAGGAGAGATAGAGATAGCCAAGCTTCCATTGCCAAGGACTTCATGAGCACAAGTTGAGCAAAGCATTTTGGAGCATCCATGGAAGGTAAAAGAGGTTTATTTTGAATTTTAGTTGTGTGTTTTATTCATATTTGTTAATTAAGCTCTTCCTAGTGTCTAGGCCTAGAGATGTTATGGTAGTTAGTGTGTTTCTTTTATTGTATTATCAATTTAGAACTAACACCATACTAACCATCCTCTCTTGATTCAAATTTCTAGATCCACATTTGGCATGCTCAGTGAGACCAGACGCATCCCACACATGAAGAAGACCATTTTACAACTTTAAAATATTCTTTTGGATCATTAAAACTCTTACAAATTAATTTTATAACTTTATTTTGCCATTTTTATTTTCCACAGGTTTACATAGTAACCAACATCAGTTAGTAAAACTGGGATCGATTTCATAGCTTAATCGATGTCAATTAACAAAATTGACATCAGTTGTATACCTGTCATCGATCACATTAGTATAACTGATGTTGGTTGGATAATTGACATCAGTTAAAAAATTTAACCATTGTCGATTATATAAACCAATGTTGGTCACTGTGTTTTTGTTAAAACATAAACCCAAGAGCTCTTTTCCTAAAGTTCATTGTTTCAAACTAAAAAGAGTTTCAAGGCTAAAGGACATACTAACATTTTTGTTGTAGGACCAAGCTTGACATTTGCTAAAAACATGTTTAGATCACCTTTTGCATGCTTAAAAATCAATTAGGAACCTTGTTTTGGTGTTTAAATTTTAAAATAAATAGATGTTTATGGTGAATGTTTTTAAAGTATGCAACTAAGACCAAGGGTTCAAATGAACACCACTTTATTTTTCATTTGGGCTTAAAACTAAACTCACCTTTTCAAAGCTTTTTGTATTTACTTGGTTGTTTAGATTATTTTTTGTTTGGAAAAAAGAGGGATTTTGCATGTATGCTCTTCAATTTGTCCCCTTTAGGGAACCCTTGGAATCAAAAGCACCATTCTTATTTCAAATATCCTAGTCCAAAGCTTAGAAATAAAGTTGTCTAAATCACTCCCCAAAAACTCGTCAAAGTTTAGGTAACCTTGAAAATGACCTTAAAGTCTTTCTATTTCATGTTTTCTTTATTTTTATGCATCTTAGCTTGTGAGGGGGACATCATTACCTCCCATGAGTTCTTTAGGAAAGCTTTCACCTGGGGTTTCACCTCCTAACATTGAGCTCACTTACTCCTTTGGATTTGCACATGGGACATATCTGCATTTGGAAATCACACTACACTAAGCGAATAGTAGGATGTAGTGGTTGTAAAAAGGACTAGACCTTTTTACAACTAGCCAATTCTATGGTTACCCAATTTTTGAGATTTTCTTTTGCATTATTTGGCATGAAAGTCATTGTGTAATTCATTCCCCTAGAATGTTCAAAAACTTGTTAGATCTTGGATAAATCCCCACTTATTGTAGAAGTATTGTTGGTGCAAGGTGCACCTCATGGTCCATGTTGTAGTACTATCATTTGAGAGAAGGGGGGTATAAAAACCCTACTCTATAATGCACATTTACTTTTGGATGAACACTTAAAATCCTCTCAAATGACGTATATTGATAGATTCCAATAATACCAAGCAACCTTGTTATCTTAGGATCTAAGAGAAATTAATTAGTTGGTCTTGTCCTAGATTAGAGTCTTGTTTGAAGTCAAAATTTGGTGTAAACAAATAATTCAAACCAAACACATGGTCCTAATTTTCCTTTGAACAAAGAGGCATTATGCTACCCACATGAGATCATCAATTTTACTTATTCAAATTTCATCAAAATCTTGAGAGTTATATCATCCACTTTGGTGCAATTATGCTACCCAATTGAGTCTAGACCTATTACCAAAGTTGTTTAAGTCCTTCACTTATAATTTAAATTCAAAATTGCACCTTCATAAGTTCATAGGTTTGATGTGTTAAGTGGGTTAACCATTTGCACTAAACTTGAGGGAACTTAGGTTCCATTTCCAATTTGGGTTGAAGGCCATTTTAGACTCAAGATCATTATTACCATTTGATAGACTTAAGCCATTTTGTGCTAAACACTTGCACTTTGAGTCTATACACCACAACATTTTGAGTCAAGAAAAGTAGGGTTATGTTGTCAAAATTGTGGGAAATTATCTTTGCCTTAGAACATTTTTTGAAACAAAATTGTTTATCACACCTTTTGGGTAGTAAAGTGTCATTACGCTACCCAAAATATTTCAAATATTGTTTAATACACCCTCTTATATAGAGTTCAAATTTTTTCCTACATTTTCAGACCAATCTAAGTGTACTTTTGTGATCTCTTGTCTAGCATAGTTATACTGTTTACTTTTGTCTAGCTTGTTTTTCAAAAGAACCAAGTTTTATACCATTTTTTGTGAGAAAATAAGCTATTTCTAAAGTGCCTTTTATTTAATACCTTATACCTAGTTGATCAAGTTCATGTCCAAAAATCAAATGCCTAGTGTTTGTTATAAGTGTTTCAAATATGTTAGATTAAAAAATTTATCTATTTCAAAGTCTAACTTTTGATGTCATTTGGCCAAGAGTCCTAGTGTATGCCTTGTTTGAGCTTAGCTTTTGATGTTGCATTTGGCCAAAAGACCTAGCAAACTTTTAAATTCCTAGATTAGACTGATTTGAAACACTTCAACCTTAGATTTTGGCATTTTGATTTTCAGTCCATGTACTTTCTTATCTTTGTGTGAATAGTGAAATGTTAGATACTTCATGTTAGTTTTTTTCTTCACAAATATTTACATAAACATTTTGATATTTTTGACAAATCTAGACTAAGTTAGAACATCATCTATTTTAGACATTGTCCTTTTTAGAGTTTGTAAAACTCTTTGACCTTTTATTGCAAAGCATTGACTATGGATCCCAACATGTATTCCTACACTCGTAGTGGAATCATCTACAATCTAAGGATTAGTAATGTAGTTAGGAAAGAAGAAATGGTGTAAGACCCCTATGTAGATAATATTGTTTATGAGATGGATTCTTATCCCTCTTATAATACTCAATCAAGGGCACAAAGCCAAGATCCATTAGCTAACTATCTGATTAACACACCACTTTATTCAGAACAAGACCAAGAAAAAACCACATAATACCTAGCTATAATACCCATAGTGGATGAGCCAATTCTTCAATAGTCATATTCTACTAATACGGCTTCCACATATGATCCATTTTTGTTTGAGCGACATCTATTAAAGAACAAAGACAAAATTTTGGTTAGAGCCATAGAGGTAGGGGCCAAGTTTCCAGCAAAATTTCCTCATGAAAATTTACCAAGTCTAGTAAGAGTGCCCCACAATATCATTTATGATCAACAAGCTTCTTCTAGCAATCCTATGGCTCTAGTCCAAACAATGTATCAAAAACCTAATATATCTAATCGAGGCAAAAACATCATGGAAAATAACTTTAACTAAATGCAGACAACATATCAAACCTACATGAAGTTAGCACATAATTTCAATCAGATGAACATGGTGAGTAATCCTCTTATTGACCTAGTTCCCTCAATAGGAGTGTTAATAGAGTTAACTGGATAAGATACTTTGAGTTTCGACCCATTCATCCAAACTAATTCAATAGATAACTTGATGATTATGCTTTTTATTAAAGAAGTGTCTTCAGCATCTACATAGGATAGTTAGCCAAACATAGTGGACAATGTGCAAAGAATGTCCAATCCTAATCAAAGTCGTACTAACGCACAAATAACTAGCCAACAACATGTGCCTATAGTTAATCCCATGGGTAGATCATCATACCAAGGAATACGAGTTTCTACATCCCAACCTCAATCAGTTGCTTCCTCAAGTTTACAACCTATGGGATTAGGTAATCAAATAATGGCTAATGTCATGCCTTAAAGACAAAATATGATGAACCCTACTCCTCCTCAATAAGTAACGAGTAGTATTCCACAACAATAGACATAACCTAGTGTATCAATGTAACATAGGATAAATACATTGCCATCTCAATTAGGGGCAACTAATGCTCTACCTCACCAAGTAATGACAAACATACATCTTCAGTCACAAACTAATATGCCAATTAAAAACCAAGCAATGACTAGTCAACAATGTGCAAATATTGGTCAATGAAAAAGGGTGAATTTATAACTTATTTTCACTTCTCCATAGGGATTTGTGCAAAAAATAAGTTCTCATATTTCTTAAGTACCTACTAGACAACCATTAGTTTAAAATGTGCCACAAATTCAGATATAGGGTTTTGGACCACAAGTTCCCACTCAACAACAAGGTTTGATTAGATGGTGACATGTCCCTTTTCAACCATAATAAGAACAGTATAGTTATATCCCTTTGTCCTAACCACAAAATCCTCTAAGTCAATCTTTTATCAACAACCCAAAACAAAATATTACACAACCAAATGTGCAATTTCAAGTACATCCTAATCTATGTATGCATATTCTTAGTGTATTCCCCAACCAAACCAATGTACCCCAATAGGTATCTCCATCATACCCTGGTCAAAGTGTCCCAGTTGTGACCTCCCAACCATCTACCCAAACCAATATTCTCCCTCAAACCAATGTTCCTTACAATTTCCTATCCTAAGAATTGCAACAGATGAAGGATGCAATTGTTGTCATTCAAGCTGGTAAATAGATTAAAAATTTAAATTGGATGACATGTGTTCCTACCCATTCAACATGGAGTATTTATAGATACCATTTTCTCCAAGATACGAACCACCAAAATTTGACAAATACAAAGGAAAAGGTGACCCTAAGGCTCATTTGATCAAATTCTTTGTTACATGTCAACCAGTGGCATATAGTGACATTTACCTTTAATTTTTGTTTCCAAGGAGATTAGATAGACAAGCTTGGGAGTGGTTTTTAAAGTTGCCCAAAAATTCAGTAACAGATTTAGATGATCTTTTTGATAAGTTTGTGCAACAGAATTCTTATAATCTTGAGCATGAGATTTCATTAATGGACTTAATGCAAGCAAAGCAAAAAGCTAGTGAGAGTTTTGCAAGTTATTTATAGTAATGGAGAGCCCTTGCAATCCATTTCACCCATAGTTTACAAGATAAACAATTAGCTATTGTGTTTACCAAAAAATTTCATAATGAGAAAGCTCATCATTTGGAACTATAATGTGCACATACTTTTAAAGAAATCATCGACAAAGGCTTGTTGATTGAGTGAGCGCTCATTAATAAAGGAGTTATCAAGCTTAATTCAACTAATCAAAATCAAAGTACCACTCAAATAAATGACCAACATCTCATTCAAGCACTAGCATCAGAACCGGTACAAGCCAATAACCAAGAAAGATCAAAGCAATTTAACCATAGTAGGAATGTTGTGGGAAATGGAGTAACTAAATCTCATCATGTCCAAATGGTGAAAACATCATCTACACCACCTTTTCAACTTACTCCTACCCAGCAACCTCTCCAACCAATACTACAAGCACAATAACCAAGACCTACACAATAAATATAGCAGCCTATACTATTGCAAACCCCTCTTCATAGAAGAATCATACCTACACATCATGTCTTTAGTGACCTAGGAGAACCTATTGCATCTATGTTTTTGAAGCTTATTACTACTAATCTAATTAGTTAGCCTTTACAAAATCATTATCCGTAAGGCATTCCTTATCCTGATTGGTATCGTGAAAACAAATTTTGTGACTATCATTAGATCAACGGGCATAATCTATGAAGATGTGTCCAAATCAAGAATTTAATTGAGAATATGTTGGAGAATGGGGAGATAACATTAGATAATGGTGCTTTCACTTCCAATCAATAAAACTCTTGAGATTTATCAAAACCCCTTTCCTCAACATAATAATCAGTAGCAGTAAAATAATCAACAACAGTAACAATAATGGCTAGTGTAGTAGCAAAATTAATAGTATCAAAATCAAAAGCCGAACTAGTAGAATCAAAAAAATCAACAGTAAAACCCATAACAATAGAACAATGGATAAAACCAAGGTCATAATGGTAACAACCAACAAACCTAGCATGTAGTTGCACATGAATACAACATGATTGTAGGTCATATTGTAGAGGGTAGAATTAATACCATCTCTATTAATCCTAAACCAAGCACTAATTAGCCTATACCATTGCTAAACAAAAAAATTCAACCAAATTACATGGATAACCCTTTTTTGACTTGGGAATACATACAGGTAAACCAACAATATATGGACTTTCCCTTTTGGACCTTATATCGATAACTTGTTCTTGCCATGTTACCACATGTGAGTGCACCAGTAACTGAGATTTGTCCTATCTCATCCCACACCATTCCCAATATTGGTTAGCAATAATGATCAAGTATTTAATCTTGATTGTGAAATCACAACTCAGAGGTCGAATATTACTATCCCAGGCCCATAACCATCCACCACTATGTCTATCATCTAACCAACCATTTAGCCTTAAAATAAACCATTCACTACTAATCAAGACAAAAAGTTTGATATTGTGAAACAATTATAGAAGACACCAGCACAAATTTCTATTTTAGATTTGTTACAAATGTAAATAATCCACAAGAACATCTTGAATGATTTTTTGACCCAATCCATTGTTGTTACTGACATATCCCCTGATAAATTTCAATCTTTGGTTAGACACCTAGCTCCAGCCCAACAAGTCACATTTAACCAAAGCAATCTATCTTCCCTTGGCCTGCTCCACAATAATCTATTATACATAGAAATTTATATAAGATGGCATAAAGTGAAATGTGTCCTTATAGACAATGGATCCAACCTTGACATAGTGTCTCTAAATCTCACCAAGCTTCTTGGGTACATAATAGTAGATCTCTAACTAGAAACAATAACCATCAAAGCCTATGATAATCAAGAAAGAGAATCACAAGGCACCATTAGTTTGCTAGTTATCATTAGGCATTTGACCCATGATACACCTTGCCATGTGATTGATCTTGAGTTATCATACAACATGCTTCTAGGTAGGCCTTGGTTACATGAGATTCATGCAGTCTCGTCAACGCTGCACCAATGTATCAAGTTTTCCCACTCAAGGATGGAAGTGAATATTCCAAGAGATTTACACCCATATGAACACTACAATCATCTTGAGGTTAAATTTCAAAGCTATAATTATCAGTATGACATGAACCCAAGTTCCAAGCAAGATAAAGGAAAGGCTATACTTATTGATCCTTCACCAGATAATTTCATAGATCCTAATACCTTGGATTTTCTTTCCCACATGCTACCTCCTAAAGCTTCTAATCATTTCACCATTTTAGATAATGGATTGGGAGAGTATGTGGCCCATGATATATTTCATAAAACCAATCTTCCTCAGAATTTGAAAAGCTTTGGGCGACCTAAAGTCACCCCACATATGCATTGGCAACAAAAGAACAAAGATAAGAGACATGTCACATTGGTACCAGCATCTATCCTAGAACCTAACCCTCTTGACGGGGATGAATAATGGTTATACAATGACAACCAAGATGATTTTTATAGAAATATAAAGTATCCTATTCCCAATAGGATCATGGAGTGTCACAGTTATGAAGGAAGAGGCCTCAGACCGAATCAGTAAGGAACCATCAAGCTAATTTCCATGACTAAGTATGAAAGACCTTATGGACTTGAATTTAAACTACCTGGGAGTGACCTCACATATCTTAGTCAAACTCCATCACTAGTGACTAGTGATGATGATGTCAATAGTGAAGCAGAGTTTGATCACTGCCTCTCCTTTAATAACCTAGCTAAAACCAACCTATTTGATAACCATGTCATTTGTACCCTTATCCTGGCCATTCATCATAACCCATTGCCATTATATTATCCTCAACTGATAGATTAGGACCAACAAGAATCCAGTTTGTTGATTGATGAGTTATAGAATGACGAGGCATTCTGTGACTTTTTAGGCCTTAGAGACAACATTCTATTGGGAGATCACAAATCAAGATTCTAAATCACACTTGATCATGTAGCCTATTTTGGAGAGTGAGTGAACACCCTTAGCCAAAAAAATAAGTAAAACATTAAGGTCCCAAAGTGAAAACCTCTTTGAGTTGTTTTATAATGAGGGAAAAAGTAAAGATAAAGGCCAATCTAATGGTGAAAACCTATTTTAGGTACCACTAGATTGGGGTGTCATTCCTCTTCAAATTTAGACTAGGAGACCACCAATGATGAACTTGCTTGTGTATCCGAGTTCATCTTTGAGAAACAACAAGTATTTGATCAAATTCTTCAAGAGTTTTTTATTGTTTTTGTCACATGGCTAGATCTCCCATTAGGGGACTCAGATTTATCATGCCTAGGAGAAGTTGAAGAGCAAATCCTAATAGAGGACCCTGACATAATTCAATAGTTCAAGTCATTGCCTACTATTCTAGAAGACAGTTCGACCCTTCTAGTCAAAGATACAATAGAGGTAAATATCGAGACTCCATCAGACCTGAAATGGATAAAATTAGGAACATCCCTCACTACGGAGGAACATGAAGTCTTTATAGCTCTATTGAAAGAATTTGTAGATATGTTTGCATGGGCCTATTCTGGCATGCCAGGTTTAGACCCTACATTGGATCTGTACCACTTTGGGGTTAATCCTAATGCCAAATCAGTAAAAAAAAAGTTACGTAAGGTGCATCTTTGTATTTTTGTATTAGTAAAGAAATAATTGGAAAAACTCGTAAAAGTAGGATGTATCCAATCCATTGACTACTCAGAATGGATCTCTAATGTGGTACATGTTAGTAAAAAGCCTAAAGGGATCAGAGTTTGTATTGATTTTTGAGACATCAACATAGATTATCCTAAAGATGATTTTCCCTTGCCTAATATTGACATGATCATAAAATTCATGACAAGTAATGAAATGTTATCACTCATGGATGGTTTTTTCAAGATACAACCAGATCAAAATCTCACCAGAAGACCAACATAAAATAATGTTCACCACTACATGGGGAAAATTTTGTTATTAGGTAATGCCATTTGGACTTAAGAATGTTTTAGCTACATATAAAAGGGACATGACTATCATATTCCATGATATGATGCATGATATAGTTGAATATTATGTCAATGACATATTAGGAAAATCCAAAACCAGGGCTAACCATCCAACAGTGTTACGTAAGATATTTGAAATATTATGAGAGTACAAAGTCAGACTCAATCCAAAGAAATGTGTTTTTGGTGTAACTTTAGACAAATTACTTGGCTTCATCATGTCTCATAGAGGTATTGAAGTTGATCCATCTAAATTCCATGCTATAACTGAGATGTTGTCACTAATCAATTTAAAGCAACTCCATAGTTTATAGGGTAAGATCAAGTCAATCTGACACTTCATCTTTCAATTAGTAGATAAGTTTCATCCATTTACACACCTTTTGAAGAAGGGAGTTACATTTCATTGGGATGATCACTGCCAAACAACTTTTCAAAAACTCAAAGACTATCTTATTAATCTGCATGTTCTATTACCTCCTATGCTAGAAAAGCCATTCTTATTATACCTATCAACTACCGACCATGCTCTGGGGGTACTCTTAGCTCAACATGATGATAGTGGAAAAGAACATGTTGTATACTACCTAAGTCATACCTTGGTTATATATGAACATAATTATGCACCTATTGAAAAAGCTTATCTGGCCATGGTCTTCACAGCTTAGAAATTGCACCATTACATGATAATAATAAGACCATGGTCACTTTAAAAGTAGATCCACTCAAGTATCTACTATATATAATATTTTTGTAAGGTAGAATGGCTAAATGAATCATGCTTCTTAGTGAGTTTGACATAGAGTATGTCAATCAAAAGGCAATCAAGGGACAAGTTCTTGTAGATCAACTTCTTGAAGCACCTCTCACAGACACAGCCACTCATGTTTCCATTTCCTGATGAATCCATAATGACCATCATTGACACACCCCTTGAGGAGAAACCTTGGAAGCTATATTTTTATGGCTCATTTATTGTGCATGAATCAGGGGTAGGCCTATTATTTATTACACCATAGAGGGATATAATCCCTAAATCATTCAAAAACAACTTTCCTTGTATAAATAACATGGCCAAGTATGAAGCACTTGTTGCAGAACTTTAACAAGTAGTACATTAGAATATATCTCATTTCCAAGTTTATCGTGATTCTCAATTAATCATCAATCAGGTCACAGATCATTTTCAGACTAAAGATGACAAGTTGGTTCCATATAAAGCCATGGTCGACACTCTTAAGCAACAAATTACCAATATTCAACTTGAGCACATACCAAGGGCTAGTAACAAAACTATAGATGCCATGGCTACTATTGGCTCTCTAATTCAAAAAATAGATAAAGCTAGAGAGTATCAGTTTCTCATCGAGAATTTGTCAACACTAGCTCATGAACCTTTAACAATTGTCATGATTTGTGATATTGTTGGTCCTAGTTCTATCTGTTACTCAAACCTTTATAACTACCTTCATGACCAATTTTTTCCACCTAACCTATCTCAAAAACAAACTAAAGCCTTCATTAATCATTCCACTCATTATACTCTACTTGGATCTACCATTTACCATCATAGTTTTGATGGAACTCTTCTTCATTGTTTAACTTTCATAGAGTCTACACTAGTATTAAGAGAAGTTCATGAAGGAGTATGTGGAGCTCATTCTAATGAGGTAGTTCTTTTCAAAAATCTCTTACCTACTAGTTATTATTGGCCCACAATGGATGCAGATGTCGCTACATATGTAAAAAAATGTGACAAATGTCAATGGCATGCTAATCTGATTCATGCCCCAACAAAAACTCTGAAACCAATGTTGACACCATGGTCATTTTCTACATGGGGATCTAACCTCATTGGTAAGATCAACCCCACTTCATCTGATGTCCATAAACATATCCTTACCACTATCAAGTATTTCACTAAGTGGGTTGAAGCTATACCACTCACTTACGTGACTGGAAAGCAAATTTCCAAATTCATTTTCAACCATCTCATTTGCTGCTACGGTATCCCCTCTGACATTATATCTGATAATGGAGGATCATTCAAGAACAAAGATGTAGATCAGCTATATACTAAATATAACATCACACAACATTTTTCTATAGCATATTACCCTCAAGGTAATGGCCAAGCTAAGGCATCCAATAAAACCATTATCAATATTTTCAAAAATATTATCAATGATGTCAGTCATGATTGGCACTTACAAATATTCCTTGCCCTATGGGCATAGTGTACCAATCATCATATCTCCATAGGAGCCACTCCATACTCACTTGTTTATGGTACTGAAGCCATCCTTCCCATTGAGGTTGAATTTCCTTCACTATGCATCTCTTTCAAGTATGTCTCGGATGATCATAACTGTCAAATAGCTCACCTATAAAAGCTAGACCTACTTGATGAGAAATGCACAATCGTGCTCAACAATCTTCAAGCATATCAAAACTGACTCAAAGGCCACTATAATCGATGTGTTAAGTATAGAACATTTAAACTTGGTGATCTTGTTCTTAAAAAAAACTAAAAGAATACCATAGTTGAGAAGAAGCATAAAGGGAAATTCAAACCAAACTAGATAGGGCCTTTCATCATTATTATAAATTATAGATCAAGAGCATACAGGCTCACCACACCAGATAGAGATGAACTTCCTAAAATGATGAATATTATTCATCTCAAGTGGTACAATGCTTGAATGCTAAGGTGTATTGTTTATAAAGACCATTTTATTTATGCCATTTTATCACTATTCTTCTTTATATAGATACCATCTTTATCCATACTCTTCTTCATATCCACTTTCCACTTCTATTATATCGACCTAGTGTGGCCTAGCCCATATGACCTTGGTTTTTTCCATTCATTACATAGTTTCAGCATTGAGATATTTGATTAGTTTCATCAATTGGTTCAAGTACTTTAGATAGAGATCATATTTTGGGATGGTGTGATAGAAGTTTTGGTAGTTACATCCTTCATTTTTTATTCCTTTCTTACCACCAATCTTGCTACTAATTATAATTGCCTTTGGGTAAATTAGTACCATTGATTTATGCCATTGTGTCCTAGTTATAACTACCTATGGGCAAACTAGGGGAAAAATTAAGCCTTGACATACCAACTTGCCACTTCCTATGCCATTCTATCCCTTTTTACCAACTATGCCTATTTTCTTTGAATTAACTACTACACTCATCAAATTTCTTCACTATAAGGGTAGAACTACAGTGACTTGAGGTCCTAATCTGGGACTATGTAGGCAATGCTTGATACTTTTTGAGCTCAGCTCAGTCAACCTAAGCCATGCTCTCACCATTTTGTGATCAACCTAAGCCATGTTCTCATCATTTTTTGAATAACCTAAGTAATGCTCTTGCCATTTTGTGAGCAACCTAAGCCATACTCTCGCCATTTTGTGATCAACCTAAGCCACGCTCTCATTATTTTGTGAGCAACTTAAGCCATGATCTTGCCACTTTGTGAGCAACCTAAGCCATACTCTCACCATTTTATGAGTAACCTAAGCCATGTTCTCACCATTTTGTGAGCAACCTAAGCCACACTCTCACCATTTTACAAGCTTGAACCATTTAGTGTCTCGTCATTCTCGATCAAGTTGAAATACTTCAAAAAATTCCAAAAACATTTGAAAAATCATTAGAAAAGAACAAAAACATTAACGACTTCTTTGCCTTAAGGATTTTTGGAATCCTTATTAAGTTACAAGCAAATCACTTAACATTTAGTTTCTCTATCTTTTTTGGCCTTTTTCTCTCACGCATTTGCCATTTTGCAAGACCATTCCTATTCTTCTATCACATCCATTATGTTTTTCTCCTCAGTTATCACATTCTTCTCATTCCCTAAGAGAACTATATTTGGCCTGAAGTTTTTTATTGGATATTACATCCATAGAACTATATCAGCAACATCTACTTGCCTAGTGCATATGGAAACAGCTTGGCCACCTCCATCCTTTTCTTTTATTCCCCCAGTTTTGTTCATTTATTTAGTTGTCACCTATTTTCTAAGGGCAATGTTCATATTGTTTCTATTACATTATTTGTTTGTTTATTTGTTTCTGCTTATTTTATTTATTTGTCTACATATTTGTTTGCTTTCAGCACTGTTGCCTTGATTTAGTTTTTATGTATTCATTGGATGATTCCTTACCCACACTTATACTCAAATCCATTCATATTCATATATTTATATTGTCATCATGGTTTCTATCACTGGTGCATTGTTTTCTATTGAGTATTGGATTACAGGAGTCAGTCCTCATGCATATTTTGGCCAGGTCCTAATGATGTTATACCATGATGTCTATCGACACATGCTACAACAAACCTCAGCTTCAAGAAGTTTATTCAACAATGGTGGCATCTCTTCAACACTGACATCCTGATTCCATCCTAATCATATCCCAAATAAAGTAATTAGACACAAAAGAATTTCAACCTTTATTAGTTTGGATGAGCATCTCCCTGCTAGTAGGTTGTTCTAATTCATCATTACCCTTTGTGTTAAGTTGTTATCATCCTCATTCAAGTTTATCATGTTTGTCATAATCGGGGTCTAATTATTAGAACCACCTATGGGCAAAATCATTGCACACCATCCCACCTGCATTTCTCAATGATTATAACCACCTTTGAGCAAATCATTATGTTGTCACTAATTTACTTTTTCTGCCCATATAGGGGCATGTTATTCTCTTTTTTGTCTGTCCTAATTGAGGTAGTTCCATCTTCTTAATGATTATAACCACTTTTGGGCAAATCATTGTGTTATCATACCACGTTACCACTATTGGGGTAAAATACTTATAACCGCCTTTGGGCAAACCATTGTGCACCATCCCACTTGCATTACTAATGATTTTGACTACTTTTTTAGTATCATTGTGTTTTCACCCCATCATCTTTCCTTTCTTTTATCCCCTCATTTCACTTATTTCTTTTTGAGGGACCATTTTTTTACTTAATTATGCCAACCATTCCCTCGAGGGGGCATCATACAATTAGTTTATCATCATTACATTTGTATGCATATAAGACCTTTTCATTCTTTGAGAAGATATTAATATGCTTATATCTTGCAATGCCTTCCTAAATAGGAGCAAATTGTAGACACCTAAATCTAGCCACCGATAACCTCCAACTAGGCTTTTGGCCAATTTCCAACCAAAATGCACAATTTAGCTTTAAACACTAAAACATGCTAAATGATGTGAAACTAACATATTAAAGTGATGATTTTGGCTAGGGTATCCCTAAATGGGGTAATGTAATTTATGGGCCTGCTAATTTTGATTAGATCATTTCGAGTCAAAATGCCAATTTTACACCTAGATGTTCTGGATTGATCTTTCCTATAAAATCTCTTGCACAAGACATGTGCCTTCATTATTTTTTATTGGTAACATCCTAAATGGGAATATGATTCCAACACATCTGACATCATCTTCTAATTCCAATCCAGTCAAAGTTTAGACTAATAACAAGGCATTATGATTAATTTGAGTAATTTATGTACAAAGTGTTTAAACATGCTTAAGAGCTAATTAAACCAAATTAGAGCCTAATCAAGAATTCCATGGATACTTGTTGAATAATTTATTTTGGAAATGAATATTGAATATCTACATCATCAGGTGACCTCATTTCTTAAGAAGACATCCCTAGGCCATAAATGCCACAAATATCAGGATTCATGCCCTCCATGCCTCATCAATACCTTCCATGATGCCCTCCATGCCTCTTAATTTCTCCTCTATCCCAAATATTAATGAGCCTATTTATCAATTTTAATTGCATAATTGGATTAATCCTTAGCCACACATCTCAATCATGAGATGGATGGTTCAGGTTGATTCTGATCAATCTCAAAAAATTATAAATAAGAGGCCTTACCACATCATTTCTAAGTTATTTTGGTGCAAAGTTATTATGCTTAAATATCTTCAAAACATAGGATAATGTAAATTTATAATGCATAAATGATTCCAAAAGCCATTGCAATTAGTGTTACCATGCCAAATTGATTCCAAGCCAAGCCACAAGCCACAAGGTGTCAAGGAGAGATGGAGGTAGCCAAGCTTTCATTTCCAAGAACTTCATGAGCACAAGATGAGCAAGCCACTACAATAAGCATTTTGGAGCATCCAAGGAAGGTAAAAGAGGTTTCATTTGCATTTTAGTTGTGTGTTTTATTCATGTTTATTAATTAATCTATCCCTAGTGTCTAGGCCTAGAGATGTTATGCTAGTTAGTGTGTTTCTTTCATTTTATTTTCATTTTGGAACTAACACCATACTAACCATTCTCTCTTAAGTCAAATTCTTAAATCACACTCTCAATCATTTAACACTTAAAAAAGATCAAAGATACCAAAGCACTCTATAAAGAATTCAATTGAACAAACCTCACCTATTTCCATAATAGTCATAGGTACAACACATTTACATGTTTGAAGTAATAAAATAATAACCCAAAATCCCGATTTGCCAAGTTACAATTTATGCCACTATTGTACTTATTTTGCACACATTGTATGATTCACACACAAGCCAACATGTAGGGGGCAACTACATCAGTCTAAGGCCCTCTTCAGAGTATTAGTTATGTAGGTAGTATCCCTTGACAGTGGGGTCATTGGGGTCAAGTTGAAATAATATGCCTACTAACCCATTTTCTCCTAAGATCACATTGAAGATGGAAAGCTAGGGTTTTTCCATTTCACAAACAGTGACTATCCATGATCCAGATCTAAATGCACCAGAGTGAAGGTGAAGCCAAACCCAAAATAATCTAGGTGGTCTCATCCTATTTTGGAAAATATTTCAAAAAAGACACTAGCATTAAACTTATATATTAGTGTTGACACAACCGTCCTAGGCTAATATTACAATCCAGAGAGCTAGAGGCATCAAATATAAAATTTGACAACTATTCTAGAATCTACTTCCCCCTTACTTTTAGCCTATTCCAGATCCAGAATTACATTAGCATCAAAATAAGTTAAGTACTTCACTTATTTGCCATTTTTATATTTAACATAGTTGTAATTTCCATATTTAGACTATCTTAGCATAATAAATGCAGTGTATGCTTATATATGAGTTTAGCATCTAATTGGCCTACTATAGATATGATTATCACCCTTGTGCCATTTCATTTCTAGATACCCCTTTAATGCATATCTATATGACATAAACCTAAATTTATCCATTTTAGGGTTAGACAATAATACACAATCAAGTATCACACAATGTAACATAATAAAAAACATCAAACATGCATATAACAAGCAAGGCTAGTCTACATAATCAATGTATGTCATTATTGTACATATTAATTATAATATCTCTATAATATAAAACTCTAACTAATATACATAAAGTCATGTTTAATCAATGTAAATAGCTCAATATGATTAATGGAATTGCAATACAAATATGTAACTTTTGTAAATGTACCAAGATGCCACCAATGTAGGATGGTAATCCGTAGGTGTAGGAATGTCCCACATCTAAATGTATATGTTCCATATAACATGTATGGTCTACATCCAACTCATGTATATTTTTAAATGCATGTGATAAAATGAATATATAACAAAACATGTATGTGATAAATCATAAATGAATCATGTAAACTAGAAATGTGTGTTGTGTATAGGTTTTGATTTTTTATTTTTTACATATTTTGAATTTTTGTATTTTTTTTAATATGAACTATGCTAAAAAATGATCCCATCCATGGGGTTTCCACATATAGGTCATGGGTCAATAACTGTACATGTCATTTTTCATGGATGATGGTCAACATCAATATCGATGTCCAAATCAGAGAAGTGATCAGGTGGTATAGAATATATATCATCACTGTCATAGTCAACCTAGTCATATACATGTAGTGTAACTATAATAGACATAGTAATCTTTGAATTGTTTTGTATGCTCAAATATTATGTCTATGTTTATTTTGGAACCATACGTGGAGCAAAGGGGATAGATTATGCCCCTAAGTCATGAACCAATGTGGTGTTATTGTTGATCTCAATAGTATGGTTATTGATCAAATTTTGTATCTTATGTTGGAATATAAAACATTTATTTATGTATTGTCCTTAACATCTATTCCAATCATAATATGCATTGATATCAAACCACTTATATTTTGGTTTGATTATAACAATATTGTATGGTAAAAGGAGAGTTATGGGATTATATTAAAGTAACTTGTTGAATAACTTAGGAGAATGATCCAAAACTCATAAGCTTTGGTTGAAATATAATTCAAGAGACCAAAACAACACAATTAAAATAATGTTATCTCTGAGAAGAGATGTTTTATTGATCAAATTTTTGAAATAATGCTCTCTGAGAAGAGATGTTTTATTGATCAAATTTGCAGACCCAAACATATGCATATCTCTGAGAAGAGATGTCCCCTTTCCATTTCAGGTTACATATTAATTTATACACATTTTTAAGGTAGGAGGATGATTTTTAAGGTCACCAATATCGAGGGAGATTAAGTGGTTCGACTTCCATGATTTACAACAATACAGAATTCAAAGAATTACTATTTTTAGAAACTTACTATTTTTAGACTATACTACTAAAATTGAAATTTAGGGCACTTCCATTTATTTTTTGGGGGTTAAAACCCATTGATAAAATATTTGTGCCATATCATGGTGTTCCCCTCATTCTTAGCTTTCCAACAGTTCAAATAGGGAGTCAAACGGAGCTATGGTGCAAAAGTTATGGCTCCCAAAAGTTCTGCCACCAATTGGGGTAAAACCATCACCTAAAATATTGCTCAGATCATTCCTCCCTCCTTGAGAAGCAATGGTCTATATTGCATCAAGATTTGTCATCAAGTGTATCAGTTGTATTTTGATTTTATTCCTAATGCATACTTGGAATGGACTGTATTTTATGGAGCTGTGCTTTGTGGAATGGTGCAGGGCTTGATTATTCACCATTTATATCTGAACATCAGTATGTGGATGGAAGGTCATAAACTTATTTAGCTTGGTATCTATTTGCTTTTGTTATTGTGTTGTTTATTTATTCAAGGCTGCAACATCAGCCCTTTTGGATTCCTATAGTTTGACCACCATGAGAATGAATTTCTTGACACTAATCAAGGAGACAAATGTAGAAGGTGGTACCTCTAGTACCCTATAGCATCATGTTCCAAAAGTGAGTTTGATCCTTCAAGTTCTTGATTCATAGATACCATGTCAATCATACATGATTGGCTGAACAAAGAGTACATCACAACATCTAGATTGACCACATCACATAAGACCTCATCTTGGAAAAGTTTTATTGCATATGAGAAGACATTGGTGGGTGACACGAAGGTTTCTCCCTAGACTCAACCATCCAATATTGTATGTCTTTAGGTGAGGTTTCATGGATAAATTTAATATTTTCACAACATTAGCAGAGATTCTTTTGACTCCCACTATCAAGAATGAAATGTAGAGGCTTACCTTTCACCCATAACTTAGAGTGAAACAACCTTTCCTTGTCATTTGGTCTCTCCCCATGGGTCTGTGATGAAGCAACAGTGGCATCAGGCTCAGCATCTACAATCTCTTCGTCATCCTCTTAGACTGCAAGGTGTGTATGAGGTAGAGTATTAGATGTTGGGGATTGTGACTCAAAAAGTAGGGACTTAATGGCTCAACATTCTTCTTTGGAGTGCATTCCAGATTTGTGATAATCACACCATTTTCCAGTCTTCTCTTCCCTTTGCTTCCAATTTTGTCCTCATGTTTGAACTTCTTTGTCACTTTTCTATTTTGAAGGTTGACTCTTTGTATTCATTCTTCCATGCTTCTGCTCAATCTTCACCATGAATTCATATGCCTCACTGAGGGTTTCCAAATAGAAGAGTTCCATCTCCCCCCATATATACCATTGTAGTCCACCACGATATTTGAGAACCTTGTGTTTCTCACTTTTTTGGATGCCCAATCTCACAGATAGAGAATGAAAAATGTCAGTGTAATCTTAAACAAATTATTCTTTACCTTGGTGAAGTTGTTATCACTCTATATACAGATCATCATATGCTCCAATGGGGTAGTATTCTTCCTTTACGACTTCTATGAAATCATCCCAGGTATGTTCTACCTCAAGGCCAATATCATCCATATTGAATCTTTTCTTGTACACTTCCCATCAATTTTTGATAGGCAATGATGCTTTCAAAAGAGAAAAAGTGATCTTCTCTTTATCGATGAATTTATTTACAAAAAATAGGAAGATAATTGATCCAACCAATTTTCTACTGCATCAGCATTGATTTTATCTTCAAATGTAGGGATATCAAAATTCACCTGAACCTTGAAGGGTGTTGGGGCACTGAAAGGATATGGGGGTGCAGATGAGGAGATAGAATTTTCCATCAAGATTTATTGAATAATTTGGGTGAATTATTATAACATCTGTGCTTGTTGCTATTATAAGGATTCATTCACCATTTCCTTGAAAGGATCAGATGTCTCAATGTTGTCTACTATTTGAAGTCATTTAGAGTGAATAGGTGGATAGTTTGGAAGCTCTATTGTTTTCCACCCAAGATTCTTGTAGCCTAACCTCATCCTCGGGACCATACACTCTAAAGACAAACGACTCTAAAGAGAAGAGATATTTTATTGATCAAATTTTTGAAATAATACTATATCTAAGAAGAGATGTTTTATTGATCAAATTTGTAGACCCAAACATATGCCTATCTCTGAGAAGAGATGTCCCCTTTCCATTTTGGGTTACATATTCATTTATACTCATTTATACACATTTTGGGTTATGGCTCCTAAAATTTCTACCACCAATTGGGGTAGAACTGTCGCCTGAAATATTGCTCAGATCAAAGGAGATCTCAATAATCATGTAAATTGGCTCCTTTGAGGGACCCTATTAATATTATTTATAATGCATTTTTTTGTAGTTGTATTAGTCTAATCAGGCCTTGATATTTAAACTTTTGAATGTGAGTCATAATGCCCAACAATTATATTTGTGATGTCCAATTATTATATGGTATGAACAATATGGTATCCCTATTTGATACGATAATCAATCATGATCTCTATGGTAAGTATTAGGTAGAGAAATCAAATGCTTATCCAATAACATTTGTAAGATAATACACATATTATCTTATGCCCTTGTAATCTATAATTTGAAAGTTAGTTTTGTATCCATGAGCTCACCATTATTTATTAAATCTATCATAAATGCTTGTTGTTCACTTTGATGCATTGTGCAATGTCTTGTGCCTCTTGTTTTATAGTTATGTTAAATTTAACAAATAAATGCTTCAGTGAATTGCTTATCATTGAAGTATGTTATCATAAATTATTATTTCAATAGTACTTTCATTTGTATCATTATGAGTGTTTATAAGAGTTGTATTTCCCTTATCCAATTTAGCATTGCTTACTACCATGGAATCATATTTATATTCTCCTAGATCAATGGGTGTAAAATTTAGATGAGATAGACACTTGTCTATGTTCAATGGTATGTCATTCTCATCATCATTGCTATCTTCTTTTATGAATATCTAATTTGGATCCTCTAAATTGACTAAGAAGAGGAGATCTAGTATATTCTCTTCTTTCATGTCCTTTATCGTATCTATAGTTGGCTCTTTTTTTGTTATTTTTTATTGACTCCCCAATTTCATATGTATGTATCCATTTTTGTGGTATCATTTGTGATGGAGATATTATGGTATAATTAAAATCATTATATTATGGATTGCATACTTTGAAATACTTGAAAGGTTGATTATCTATAGGGTGTGTACAAAAATCCATTATAGATAAAATTTATGCACCAATGCAAAGTAGATGGTATACTTAAGAGTAGGTCATGGTGGAAATTATTTTACATCACATGAAACATAGTAGATAATGTCTTAGGGCCTATTGTGATAACCAGAGTAATCAATCCTAGCACTTGGCGATGGACATGGTCAAAGTCTCTAATATTCTTATCTAATCTCTAAATAGAATCCATATTAACACCCAATGTTTCTAAAAATTTCATGTTACAAATATTCAATCCAGGTCCATTATCTTTCAAGACATATTTGACTCCCTTATTTAATATTTTGACTTGGATGAACAATGGGATATTTTTATCTATAGTACATTAAGTAGGCAAATCTTCCTTCTCAAAATATATCATGTCTTCACTATTATTTAATGTATTTATTATGGATGAAAAAAAATTATTCTACATCATTTGGTATAGTTATGTCACACAATGAAACATATAGGATATCTTTGTAAATAGTTGACCTCTTGAGTAACTTTAGTATAGATATCTTGGCTTGGGTATTCTTAAGTTGATCAATGATCTCATACCATTTAATTGAATTAGTTGGTATCATTGGAGGTGGATGGGAATGAAGAGGGCCATTATGACTGCATTTATTCTACCACGCATGGTGGGGACCCTACTTATTCTATTTGTCAAAGTATGGAACATAGAATTCAATAAAAGCATAGGGCAAATAAAAGGGCCTAAAGGTAGCTAGCATGACCTTGAGGTCTAGGGGGAGGAGGAAAAAAAGGAGTCATACATATCCTTTTATGTTTAGTAGTAACTAGAAGCAACTAGGATTGGATATTTTGATAATAGGATAGCTAATGAATATTCATCATTAAATTTAACCTTAGTTTTATTACACATGAGTTTGACCCATTTCATTACATGGTTGTGAAAAATATTACATATTTTAGGGAAATAACATGTATGGTGACAATCATAGCTTGAATTAGAAAATATAAACTATGTATATCTATTATATCCAAGATTTGTTTATGTAAATAAGGGGAAATTAGAAATAAAGTCTAAAACCCACATGCAAAAATCTAAAACCTTAAGCAGGTAGAATGAAACCCTAAGAGAAACCTAGGGTTTATTATGTTCAAGACAAGGATCATGTTCAATTATATGTTTTAACTTATTTTATATTTAGTGATTTAAACAAGATAAAATATTTAAATAATTTAGATTTTATAAAATATGTCTAAATTACATAGCCCTGAAGGTAAAAGGTAGACTAAAATTGATTTATTATACTTGTTATTTTAATCTTTTTTTGGTCTGTGATTGTGTACAATCATCAACAATGCCTTAAAATGGATTTATGGTCACTTCAATTAGGGGAATGACTATTAGACATACCTAGACAAATCTAATAATGTGTAAACATCTATGCCATCTAAATTCATCTACTTTTAGCTGAAAATGTCTTATGTGTTTTTGTCAGTTTATTCTACTCTAGGTCACTGCTCTACCTATTAAGATGGTTACTATATAATTTGAGAGGCTATGTGATGTATGTAGATTTAGATTTTTTATCCTTTACCTTGAAATCCTAATGGGTATCTAAGTGTTTCCTACATTTTAATACTCTAAAGAGGCTCAAACTACATATAGTCCCCCACCTAATCGTGTGTGTTCTCAATAGCGATATGCTATAATGTATACAACATGTGTGTATTTTGACACTTAATAACCCATGATTTTGATCTTGAAATAGTATTCAAACTTGTCTTGGTGATTTTTATTTTGAGGGGTTTTCATATTTTAATGCTTGAGGATAGTTCCTTAAGGATGTGCATATGTATTCCTAAATGTACAAGTATATTCCCAACTGAGGTAGATGTATTAGGCTTATGCTTGATGTGTATATATAGGAAACTCTTTGGGTAATTTTTGTCTATAAATAATATGCTAAACATGTGGGATGACCCAAGGGAAGGGTTTTAATTTGAAAAATCATCATTAAGATAGACCTGGGACACCTTTAGCAAAGTCAAACGCTACTGATAACCAGTATCATCTGACTATTATTAGAACTATCGATGATGGAGAAGATATTGATGTAGAGAACAATGACATACTGCTTAGTATGATAAACACTTTAGGCATAGACAAAGAAGATAATGTATGTGAATCACAAAAAATTCAAAAAGGTCAAGCCTATAAGTGGATAATTGGTTATGAGGGAATGTGAGCAATATTCAATTTTGTACGCTCAAGTCACATATGTCATAGATTTTTCAAAAATAACATGGCCAAGTGTCTGATACCAAATTTATGTATCTACAACCATTATGAATTACAATAAAATAAATGAAAAAATAATTAATTCTTATTAAAATATCACTTTTTAAGAAAATATTCTTCTAGGTAAGGACTTATTTTTGGGCCTCTAGATAAATTTTTGGGTTTTAGGTCTTCACAGTTTGTGATTTACATAATAATTGAGTTTTTTCTCCCCTTTATAATATTTTTAGAACATTTTAAAGTCTGAATTTCATTGAGAAATGAAAAATATATCACTATTTTAGTGGCACTGTGTCAAGCCTAAAAATAATTCCACATTGTAATTTTCTCATCTAATTTTTACAATAGAAAAATGTTGTAAACTCTCAGACTCACTTCTCTCTTCAATATACAAATTCAACTAAAAATTATTTAATGCAATTACCTTTGTTCATGTTCTAAAATATATATAAACTCACACTTACAAAGAATGCTAACAAATAATATTTTAAAATATACATAAAAGTAGCATATGAGGATTTACATCACACAAGGCAATGAAAAAAATGGTAACCCCTAGAAAATAAATTAATATTTCATTAAAGACCTCTTGATTACCTGATCTGATACTAAAATATTTTTTTGGTTTGATATTACACATAAAAATTGGTTACTGTTCAATAGTGGAGACATTTTAAATAAAATATTTACACTCTTGTCTAATAGGAGTCCTAATCTATCTCTTAAAACCACTCAATCTAATATAGGTGGGTTATTTCAATAACCCATATAACTCATGCCAAATATTATAACTAAAACTGTGACTTCCAAATTTAATATTCCCAACAACTACTAATGTGATTGTCAAGGTAGATGTAGGTCTTGTTTTTCAACATAATACTAGTTCATGATTGTGGCTTCATAGTAGGCTAAGGAAACAACATCCCATGTTCACTTGGGGGGAATTTTGATCATAATTATGAGGTGATCATTATTATAATGTAGGTTATTCTTGCATTGATTACCTTTATATTACCATGATTTCACTTGATATACTACTTTCAATATCTAGTATGTAATCTTTAAGATTTAGTAGACCCTATCTGCTTGGTGTGCCCTTATGTACCTCACATTTTTTTGGCTACCATATTTATTTTATTAATTTTACATGATTCCCACTTCTTAACATGCTTCTTTATATTTATGATATATATTCAACATAGCTCTATGCTTTCTATCTATCTAATGTTTTTATTGTGCCTTCAGGTGTCTGTTGTGTTTTCTATACCCTTGCTTCAAGTGACTAATTTATGTCTTATCATATATTTGACATATGTTTTTTCATGACTAATATGTCTCCAATGTATTTGGCATGTTTACTGAGTATTCAATGTGTTTTCAATGCCTCATGTGTTTGGTGTAACTTCACTGCCTTATGTGTTTTCTATCCCTGACTCCAATGTCTAAAGTGTTTTACTCCATGCTTGGTCATATAATTGACATGCATTCTACCATTAGTATCTCATTCACATTCTTTGCATACTTTATATTTCGATGATCCATATCATATAGGCCACCTTTAATACTTGTTTAAGATGCCATGATTCATATCATGCATCCATTAAGGACAAAATCTTATACTCAAGTTTTACATTGTTATATCATATTATGACAATTTTATATTTCTTATATCTTAATCCCACTTGGGGCATATTCTTCTTGATGTTACATTATGTATATCATTGACCCATATGGGAAAATTTATTCATAACACATGTTACCCATGTTATTTCTTTATATGTTATACACTATCAATTCCATATCTTCTCTTACACATGGTGTGTTTATTACCTTTCTATTTTGATGTGAGCTTCATAATTTTATCTAAAATTTCAAAGGGAGGAATATATCCTACATATCATATTCAAATACATGATATTAGGGCATATGCATTACTAAATCAAAATTTTAGTAACTCAAAATTTATTTAATTTTTCCTATAAAGGATATACTAAGAGTAATTAGCCTATATATTATATAATATATTTATCATATCATATATTATAATTTTACAATTTTATCTCATATATTATATAATACTATGTACTTATCAGAATGATGGTTATTGAAGAGAATGCAAGGTGAGGGAGAGGCCAGATTTTGATCATTTGGTAGGTGAATTTTTGTGGATTAACGATACATAGGTAGAGATCATCTGATCTTTTGTATGTTTAAAATGTTTTCTATAGGGGGTAATGCCCCCTTGTAAACCCACTTTCAATAATATGGTGGTTGGAGCTCCATCAGTGAATCTAAATAAAGAAATTAATGTTTTGATGAATGCAATAGGGAAGAGGAAGATTAAAAACTCAAGGAATGGAACTAGAAAAGCATGCATGCGAGCATCAAAAGTGATTCCAATTACCATGCTTGATCCATTAGAAATAAGGAGTAATATTTCGGGGCTCTATGGTTGCAACCTAATTTATAATTTCATGGGTGCTTAGTTATCAATAGAATAATTGCATGCATGGACTCAAAGAACTTGGAAAATGAATAAAGACTTTGAAATTGGGTTTTATGTAAAAGGATACTTCATAGGAGTATTCACCAATGAATCTGATAGAGATAAGGTCTTTGGGGGAGGCCCCTACTTCTTCAAGAATGTGGGTTTCTTCATGAAGCATTGGCATACATCTTTCAAGCCAATTGAAGAACTCCTGATCATGATCCCAGTCTAGATTCACATGTATGCACTGCCACAAGAATTATGGTCTAGGTATGTATTTGAAACTATTAGTAATATAATACTTTAGGTCATCTTGTAGACATTTCCAAACCCAATCATGGTAGAGGTCTTTCAAGTTATGCAAGAATTTATGTTGAGCTAGATCTGTCTCAAATGTTACCAAGAAGCATCACCCTAAAAGCCAGTGAGTTGGAATGGACACAAGATCTGGATTACAAAAGCATCCCCTTTAGGTGTATAAATTTTAATGAGCATGGTCATTTATTAAGAGAATTCCCATCTCTACAAAAGAAAAATCAAGAGGGAAAGGAGATAGAAAATAACAAAAAAATATGCAGAAGGGTATATGAAGCCAAAAAAGAAACATGCAGTCAAAGAAAAAGGTAGGGTGGTCAAAAAATATATACCAAAGGAAGGTAGAAATGAGATAAAAAATAAGGAAACACAAAATAAGAATCTAAAATAGTTCTTGAAACACAACAATAGAGGGAAAAGGATAATGTTGAATCAGAGGATATAGTAGCCAAGTATAGTTTTAAAGAGGACATAGATAATCTTTTAAAGGAACCTAAAATAGGTAACCAACCTAAGATAACTGAGAAAGAAGCACAAAATAAATTGGAAAAGGATACCATCATCACAAATAGGAACAAGAGGAAATAAAATTAGATAAGCATGGAGGATTCAGAGGAAACAAACTCAAAAAACATGGAAGATAGTATTGGGGTTTCATAGACACCCAATCTAAATAGAACAGGGAATTTTGGAAAAATGAAAAGAGGGAGACCCAATAGAAAAAATAAAAGACAAGATGAATCCATGAAATCCATAGGGGAGAGTACTCAAATATAGTTGGGTGCCATCTTGGCGAGCACCAAGACACCCCATACATCTTGATACAGATCTTATCCTAAAATATAAGGGGTCTGAATGCCCCAACTAAAAGAAGGATGCTAAAAAATGTTATTAAAAAGCATAAGGTATAAGTGATAATTCTTTAGGAAATAAAGATAGATAATCAAAATCTTTTGGTAAAAGTTTTACTAAGTATCTAAGTAGAACTATTAGTCGTAGGAATGCATTAGGCACGATAGGGGGAATGGATTTACTTTGGAATAATCATGAAGTGTAGCTCCAGATAGTTTATCAATAAGAACAATTCATTATTTATAAAGTGGAAATTAGGAAGAACAAACTCCCTTTCTACTTAGTCAATTTATATGTATCCCAATACAAAGAGGAAAGAGAACAAACATGGAAGCAGTTGGATATTAGAATCAACAATGAGAAGGAAAGTTTATGGATAATTAGGGGATATTTTCATGCCAAATTGATCTCTTCAGAAAAGAAAGGGGGAAAAGGAAAAGAAAAGGATAATAGAGCCTTCCACAGCTTTCTAGAAAAAGTAAACTTATGTGACATAAAAAGCAAGCAAATATGGTTTACTTGAATTAATAAGAGAAAAGGAAAGGATTTGATATTGGAATGGCTAGATAGATTTATAATCAATAGAAAAATCGTGGAAGACAACATCATCCTTGAAGTAAAATTTTTAAGAGAACTCAGGTTAGATCACTGGCCTATTTCATTGACCATAAATAATGAGGAGCATCCAACTAGGGTGCCATTTAGATTCAAAAAAAGGTGGATGGATCACCCTGAACTAGAAGAGCTTGTAATTGAACAATAAAACAAGCCTATTTATATTTATGGAATGAATAAGTATATTTTTCATTAAAAAATTAAAAGATCTTAAACTATCTCTAAATTAATAGAATAAACACATGTTTAAGAATATATTCCAATAAAAGAGAGATCTAGAGTGAAGAAATAAAGAAGTTTAGGAAAAGAGAATGGAAGGAAACACATAGAGAGCCCTCCAGGTGGAAGAAGAAGAAGTAGATAGAGCTATGTAGGATATCTACAAGAAGGAAGAAATCTATTGGAAGTAGAAATCAAGAATAAAATGGCTAAAAGAAGGAGACAAGAACACAAGGTATTTTCACCTCTCTTGTAAAATCAAGAGACAAAAGAACTATGTCAGAAGTTGGAAACTAGGGAAGGTGTCATAATTGAGGAACTAAAGGCAATCAAATAACATTTGGTTAACTTATGGACTAGGATGCTCAGTTGGGATAGTGAGGAAAGAGAAGAGCAAGTCAAGTTCTTGAACTAGATCCCATATATAGTCACAAATCTTTATAATGAAAGGTTAATGAGAAATATAGAATTGGAAGAAGTCAAAAAGGTGATATTCAAAATGGAAGGGGATAACATGCTAGGACCTGATGGTTTCCCTACATACTTCTTACAAAAAATTTGAGACCTCTTGGGGGAGGATATAAGAGATGTGATATAAGAATCTATGGAATCATAAAGCATGTTAAAAGTTTTAATCACCACCTTTATCATGGTCATACCTAAAAATATATGACACTAGATCTCCTAAATATTTTAGGCCTATCTTTTTATGCAACTCTGTCTATAAGTTTATCTTGAAAATTATTGCAATGAGACTACAAGACATTCTTCCTAAATTGATTTTAGAAGAGCAAGTAGGGTTTGTGCAGAGAAGGCAATTTTTGGATGGTATAATAATGATTCATGAGTTTATTCATTCCATGATGGCTAGTAAGAGGTAAGGGATGTTGGTCAAGCTAGACATCTCCAAAGCGTTTGATGGGGTTAATTCATCTTTCTTGGAGAAAGTTTTGGAGAGATTTGGATTTAATTCACTTTTGAGAAACTGGATCAGAAACTATTATTCATCAACTATATTTCTGGTCATGGTGAATGGCTCTCCAGAAGGATTCTTTTCTTCCTCAAGACGACTAAGACAAGGGGACCTATTATCTCCTTATCTATTTATATTTATGATTGAATCACTGGGAAGGAGATTACAGTCCTTGAAGAATAACAATCGACTACAAGGCTTATAAGCCACCACAAATGGTGTTAAGCATACACACTTCAAATTTACAGATGATACTCTTCTATTTGTTAATCCTTCCATGCAAAAAGTCAAAACTATTAGAGATGTTTTATCCAAGTTTGAAAAAGCTTCGGGGCAAATCATCAATAAGGATAAATCAAAACTTTTCTACCTTAACATGTCTCCTAATTTGCAGTCTTTCTTGAATAAGATTTTGGGATTCACAATTTCCCCCCTTCCAAATAAATATCTAGGCTTCCATTTATTCCATGGAAAAGGAAATAAGAAAATGTCGGAGGAAACAATTGAAATTTTGAAAAAAAAACTTGGGAACTAGAAATGGAAATATGTATCCCTAGCAAGAAGGATAACTCTCATCAAATTAGTTTTACAGGCTATAATAATATATTGGTTTTCTATGTTGAAGGTGCTGGTAGTAGTGTTTGACCAAATTTTTAAAAAAAATAGAAAGTTCCTTTGGCAAGGTACAAGGGACACAAACAATTTTTCCCTATTGACATGGGATAAGGTGAGCAAACCAAAAATTCAAGGGGCCTTGGGATTAGAGATCTGGATAAACTCAACAGAGCTTTAGTTGCCAAACTAGTATGGAGGTTGTGAAAGATACCGAGAATGAGTTGGAGCAAGATTTTAATACAAAAATATTTGGATAGCAGTGACCAGGCTAGAATATTCACTACATGGAACCTTCCATCCATATCTATAATTTGGAATAGTTTGAGAAAAGTTTGAAACATTATACTAAAAGATCTGTCTTATAATGTTAGGAATAGAAAGGATACAAACTTTTGGGAAGATTGTTGGATCTCCCCAAAGCCATTAAGCATGGATTCAGATTACAAGGACTTAAAATAAAATAGCATAAGACAGTGGGGATGTAAAGTCTTAGTTAGAGAAGTCAGAATATGGATACAACAATCTTATCTAGAAAACCTTTGAGAATAGGGAAAGTAATCAAAATGAGGCCCATAATAAAATAAACACTTTGTTAGAAGGATTTATAATCCCTTGGAGCTTAGAGAAAGATGTCATTAAATGGAATAATCAAGGATTGAGAGAGTATTTGATCAAGGAAGGCTATATCAAATAAATTGATCCTCAACCCAATTCTTCAAATAAGCAAATTTGGAGTGGAATTTGTATCTCTAAATCCTAGCCAAAATCCAAGTCCTTTCGATGGTTGTCAACACAAGGCAAAATTCTTACAGGGGAGAATTTAAGGAAAAGAGGAATCCATGACCCATCTAGGTGTGTATTATGCTATCAAGAAGAAGAAAGTGTGGATCATTTACTACTGCAATGCCAATATACAGCTAGAGTTTGGAATTATTTCCTAAATAGTTTCAATGTAAAATGGAGTTTAAACCAAAATTTAAAAGGGAATCTCAAATCTTGGAAAACTAGTGCTAAACTAAATATAATTTGAGATGTATGGGATATGGGCCTGAGTATGATAACATGAAAAATCTAGTTGGAAATAAATGCTAGAATATTTGACAATAATATGAAACACAAGCCACCTAAGAGAATATGGTTAGAACTGAGAAACAACTTCAAACAGGTAGCAGGACTAGCCTGACAAAAAAAAAAGCTAGCTTGAAAGAACTAAAGATAATGGAAAACTGGGAAGGCATCAAAATAAAATATGAGGCATTAAGGCCTAGTGAAAAATAAAGGAAGAAATCTTTAAGGAAAGAAGCAAAATGGCTCCCTCCTAAGAAAGGTTAAAATAAATTAAAATTTGATGGGGCATCTAAGGACGTGGACTAGAAAGGAAAAACATGAAGAAGCATATATTGGAAAAATTCAGCATAGGCACAAGCAGCTAGATAGAAGTCTAGGAAATTTTAAGAAAGATGATGAGCTATTAATTGTTAGATGTAGAAATTTTTTTGGTTATTATTTCCAACAGTGATGGTTTTGGTCATTAGACAATTGTATCAACCAGGTATGGGTGATTTAGTAGCTTTTAATAACATTTCTATCCTTTTTAAAAAGTTTCTTTAACAGATGGCATTTTGACATTAGGAGTGTAGCTAAAGGATCTGCATGAGTGCCCCACAAAATAATAGTAGACTTTTTAATTCCTAGTTGCAAGAATAAAGATATTAACATACATTCATTACTTAATTTAGTGTTCTTAAGGTGAAGAAAAATTGAATTCTCAGCTCATCTCTTGGAATCTCATTGGTCTAGGCACAAGTGGCTCGATAGAGATATAACTAAAAATAGAAATATGTGGTGTGAAGCTAGTGTCAATTTTGATAGAATACAGTTATCATTTCCCAATAGTGATGATTTGGATAACAGGGAAAGAATAGATGGTCAGCACATTCCAAAAGCCTCTTAGTGGTTTTTAGTAGGTTTCCTCAACACTCGTTAGTTATTTCACAAAAAAATGGAATTATTTTTATCAGGTCACCTTTTAAAATGATAGTTTTATTATGATATTTCCATGATAAATATGAAGTCTTATACATTTTCTTACATCTTGATTTAGTGTCAATAGATTCTGTGAAATTGATAAAATAAATCATGATGCTATTACAAGTTATTCATTGCGTTATTTCAATCTTTATAATCGTGCTAGAATGCATTAAAACCTTAACAAAGATTGCCAACAAAGAGCTTACAGAAGGAGAGGAAACGAGCAGTGAGGTTCACCCACATAATTCCATGATGGTAGGTCTTGGTCAGGGAGAGAATGAGGAGCAAAAGATAGAGTTAACTCTTCTAGAAGCCATAAAGACAAAGAATAATATGCTTCACCAAGAAATAAAAAAGAACAAGAGGGAAGCCCAGTAAACTTTCCGCGAGCTCACTTGAAAGACGAGAATAGGAATAAGAGGTTTTACACCATTATCAAGGGGGAGAAAATGGATTAGGCAAACTAATGAAGAAGTCAGATCGATGGAGAAGAATAAAGGGATTGTCATATCTGAGAACAATGCAAGGCCAAATTCTATTAAAATAAAATCCACTTAGGATGAGGTTGATCCTTTGAAAAAATTATCTTATAAAGAGGAGGGTGGTATAATGAATTGAAGCATTGGAAAAATTAGCTCCGCTCCTCAAGAAAGCAGCTCAATAAGAGGCAAAAAGAGATATTGCAGGAGAAAAGTCTCAAGATGGATAAAATAAATGATACCTTGATTGGTATCAATAACTTCTTACTCAAATAAAATAGCGAGATTCTCAAACACCAAAGGGAGATGGAATTGGCAACTAAACATTTCAGGGAGTTTTTTGTTGTGCATTATAATAGGATAGAAGTAATTAATGACAACTTGTTGCACCTGAAGACCTTTATGGAATGCATTTTAAAGGAATCGAAACTACAAACACAAGTATTGTTTATGATCCATATAAACATGGATGAAATAGAATCTATACAAAGTTATATTGAAAAGCTAGTGGAAGACACCACTAGCATCAAATTTTCCCTGGACCACTAGCACTACATTCAAGGGTGCAGGAGGTAGGTGGTGCAACCAGAAGAAATAATTGTAGTCACTGAAGAAGCTCATGAATAACTGTTGCAACTATGTTCCTCAATCACTATCTGGTCATAGACTCTCTTGAGAATAATATAAAGGGTATAGGAGATAGGTATACTTGTCATATGATATTGATATAAAGGGTATAGGAGATAGGTATACTTGTCATATGATATTGTACTACCTCTTTAAGAAATAAATAAAGCTTTTTACTTTATATATATATATATATATACAATACTATTTACTAAATTATATTTGTATATTTATTATAATATTATATTATATATAATATAGTATACTATTATATATAAATTATATATTAAAAATAAATAAAAAATGAAATGAAGTAATGATTGAGGGAAACAACATGATTAAAATTAAAAGGGAAAGGGGGTAATATTATGACACAACATATTGACAGTTGAAAGAAAGATGGACAAGTTGGGGGAGGTTGTTAACACATAGCATATGTAAAACATTGGACAGAGTTACACACAAAAATCACACAACTCCATTCATTCATAATAGCTTATAAATATATCTAGTTTCACACAGTCCTAAAAATAAGGAGTCAAAGCTAATAATGAACTTCCACAAATCACTCTAAATCTCTCACAAATATTATTGTACATGAGAGGTCCTAACCACTCTCTATTTACATACAAATGAGATATGAAATGACATAACAAATATACATGAGCACTGATCTATTTTTATTAGCATTCCTCCTCCCCCCCACGCATCATTAGTGTGAACCCTTTCCCCCCCGCCCTTAGTGTGAACATAGAGAAAACATCAATATTATACTGTAACATCAATATTATACTGTAATGTGTCGTGTCTACTTGTTTATGATTTAGATAGTTTTTTAATAAGATAGCTAATAATCTCAAGGACGGTTCTACAAGTGGTTAACCAACCACCAAAAAAGACGGTTTTACAATTGGTTAACCAACAACCATAATACCATGATGTTGCATTACTTTATTATCTCTCACCACTATCTTACTTCAGGATAAAATACAATGAAATTATGCTCGCTTATTACAAATTTAAATAAGAATATTGCTTATGTTCTTATTCACACGAAACATTAAAAAAAAAATCTAAAATAGAATACCACCAAATTAGAATGTGGCCCCATCATTTGTGACTAGCAAGAGGACGTTGAAAGTCCTCCAACCTCCATTTCCTCCATCCTCCAAAAGATGCTACTCACTCAATACAAAAAATCTTTAGAATTATAACCACTATCATCGATCGTTGGTTCTTCCTCGTTGATTAGTTCTTTCTCAATAACCACATTTGCTTCATTTGTTTTAATTTTTTCTTTGAGTTACAAAATAAGGATGTATGCCCCTTTTTCTTGCAATAGAAACATTCAATTTCCTCCTTGTTTTTGTTGATTTTTTTATGGTTGTTATTCGAGTATAACACACTTTCTTCAGTTACATTCTTTGCAGTTTTTTTTTCTTCAACTAGGAGAGCTAAAATCATATTGTTTAGACACTGGGAAGGCATATGTCTAAGAGTGAAAACAACACTACTATATTTGAGAGGTAAACTATTCAATAATATAGCTTTGCATCCTCATCATCAACGAGAGTTTTGACTTCTACTAGTTGTCTCATGAGAGATCTCAATTTGTTGATATGACTTGACATTGTGATTCCATTATTCATATTGAGTTCAAATAATTACAATTTTAGATAAAATTTTACATTAAGTGCTTTAGCACCAAATATTTTATTCAAATTTTTCCAATTTTTTGTGGATGGTTTCTCTAAATCTACATAATACAAGTTAGAATATGAAAGTGCAAGACCAATGATGACTTTGACTTTATCATCTTTGCCTTCCTATTATAATAACTTAGTAAGATATGCTGGTGATTTCTCATTACCATTAATTATTCTCCACAAATTCTTGTTCATTAATTGCATCTAAATTTTAACTTTTTAAATATGAAAATTAAATCCAATAAATTTTTCTAATGAAATACCAATCTTCAAAGATGTTTCAAACATAGATATAAGATATCGGTTTCTACCGAAAATACATCCACATAAATAATATGAAAAATTTATTCTAAAGAAAACTCTAATATCCAATTAAACAAAACACACAAATCTAACATGTTTTAATTTGACACAAATAATAATACTTTATTTTTATTTTTTAAATAAAATTACACACCTATAAACTATTAACATTTATACAACTTATTGACCTAATAACACCTCAAATCTTTAATCACTACTACATGAACTTACTTTGACCCATTTGTAAAATAATATATATATTTTTTTTTAAATGACATTGATTAAAGGCAATTTGAAGACTTATTGTAAAAATACAATAAAGCAAATAAAATACTTTTTAATAAATTTGAAGACTTATGTGGTTGTGGCGTACGGTCGAATCACGCAGTGAGTTCTTGCTTGGCGTAACAACAACATATACATCAAATATGTTAAGGATATATATACAAGATATATGTAGGAAAGATGCACAAAGCTATTTTTATTTGCACCATACAACACTCTGCAAAATATGGCGGTTGATTTAAAGAGATGCAAAAATTGTTGCAGATGCACGGCTCCACATGCAAAATACGAGATATGAAATGGTGCTCCGAACGAATTCCGCTCTGATATAAAAACAACTCCATTCATTCACAATAATATATACATAGCTTCACACACTCCTAATACTGAACTTCTTCGAATCATTATCAATCTCTCACAAACCACTCTTCATTTACATATAATTGAGATATGAAATCACATAATAAATATATGTGAATATTAATATATATTTTTTTTATAGTATAAGGGTGAGTAGGTAGTAGGTGTTAATAATTGTAACATTTTTTAATGAATGAATGTTGTTTACATGTTTTTTTAGTCATAGATTTGTGTGTGTTTTTGTTATGTATTTTGGGGTTAAAGAAGTCGAGTATTATGTAGATGTTGAGGACATATTTGTTGGTTTACACAAGTATTGTGATTAGGGTTTTCATGGAGGTATGGTAATAGTCTCCCCAATGTTGACCTCATTCACCAGCGTCGTCTTCAAGTGTTTAAACGAAATATGCACAAACAATTATGAATTAATCATCATGTTTAATGTTGATTATGGATTAGTGAAAAAGTACATTTATAGTGCTTTAATTATTATTTAGCTTTAGATCATTCTTACACATGGTCCGAGTTTAATTCTCAACAAATAGTTGAATGTGTTGTTTCTATTTACACAATTCTTTCGTATTCACGTTCTTTAAATTTCACTCTTTCCAAAAAAAATTACTCTATTCACTTTAACTGTTAATTGTTTGTGACTTTTAACTGAATTTTCTCAACATTATGAACAATTATAACTTTGACATTTATGATTTCCAGAATCCACAATTAATGACAAATATTTATTTATATCAATTTTTGGGATCACATTAAGTTATGTGAGATCAAAAATATATAAATAAATATTTATCAAAATTTTGATAAGAAAATTGTTTTTCAAAGAATTATACATTATTCATTTATTTGCGTTTGCAGTGGTTATATGTTTCATATATGTTGATGCCTAAAACTCTTGCTCTCAGCAAACAACTTTCTATAGGAAGCTTTACACATGTGTGACCGAATTGCAATCTGTAAAGTGACCTCTGGGATTTTAGAAGTCGGCTCTTCAAATTGATTAGGGGTGAAAAGGGAGAAGAAGGGAATACAAATAAACTGAAATAAATTTAACTAAGGCGATGCACCAAAATCTCAATGTATCTAACTACTATTGCATAAAATAACTTGATCCCATTTAAACATCACAGACTATTAAAGAAGCATATGCATGAATTAAAGTCCATAACATGAACAAGAACCAATACTATAGAAGCAGAGAATTGAACTAACAAGCGAAAATAGATTTTATTTAGTTTGACACAGAACACCACATCCTCTTCATTGTTGAGTAAAAAATACCACACAAAAGATCCAAAGGCACATTATACAATATTCAATCCTTCCCATGAGGGGCACCTACTAAGGTCTTAGAATGAAAACCATGACTACCGCTAATTCTATTCAAAACTTGAAGCTATTACAGTGGCTACTCTTGATAATAGTAAAAATAATTCATCAACTACCAGCCCCTTACAAAAGAAAAGAGCCCTGAATATATAGGCACAGAGGCCACAAGAGAGAATGACACCTAGAACTTGGCACTCACACTCATGATGAGGTTGTTACAACCGAATGAGGAGTTTCAACTCATGATTGCAATTGGTCGTAAAGATCTCAGATATGACACTATTGTTGATACCTCGTGATCCCCCACAACACTTAGAAGAAGCGATGTGGTGCCACGTGTCGAGCTCTGAAACTACCTTTGGAATTTTTTTAGGAATGGGGACCCACTTCTCTCATCTAATAGTGTTGCTTGAATCTCTGACAGGAAAAACTTTGCTCTCGAGGAGCGTTGGGATGCCACATGGAAGGATTATTTTTTTCTTATTACAATTGCATGGTGGGCCCCATTTCTAACTTCATTGGCCAATGGCACTCCTTGAAGCTTTGACAAAAGGAGCCTACCTTGGACAAACATTGTGATGCCATGTGTCAAGCCGATACTTCTCCTGGGGGAGTCAAGAAACTCTTCATGTTGAATGAACATTGGGTTACCACATGGTAGTAGTAGAAGGAGGTCGAGACTTAGCCACAAAATAATAAAAAAGACCCTAAGAAAAAGAGGAGGCCAAAACATAACTGTCAGACTTATCAAGCATGCCCATGATAAACATGCTAACTACCCCCAAAACTTCAAAACATGGAATACAATCCACAGTTCCTGGTGACTTGCAGGGGAATCTACCTATAGATGGAAGAACCCAAAATTCTAGTTTTACAGACCAGTCGAAGCAAAACTGCAAATAGGGGGTGAGGCTTGCAAAACTCACAACCTCTAAAGAGCTACCTTCAAAGGCGTCCACTCTCCCTCCTTCAAATGAGTCTTCTTCTTCAAAGTCTCAAAGGCTCTATCCATATCTATGATCTCCTTAAAGGAGATGCTGCTCAAACCTTGTACCACTACCAGTATCTAAAACTTTATTTGAGCAAGAGGCTGCAAAATGGTCTCCACCTCGAAGACACTTAACACTTGACTAAGAGTCACAAAAATAGTCTAGTCATTTTACTTCTTTTCCAATTGCTCTTTTATCTTGTCCTTCGAGAGGACGGTGTTGTTTATAAGGAATGGAGAAGGGAGTCCCAATTGGACTTGTTATTTGATGTGCCCCTTCATATCTCAGACCACCTTTTCTAAGACATCTAGAAATTCCTTTCACTTTAACATTGCCTTATTGCAACTTAAAAACTCATTCACCTTCACCACCACCTACCTTCGGTTGGCTACCCCTACTACTTGGAGTGTCTCGTTCATGGCACTATATAGCTTTTGGATGAGGAGCTCTAAATCTTGAACCTTAGGGGACACAAAGGTGAGGACCTAATTCATAGATGCACTCACCTGTGCACTCAGTCGTTGTGAGTCCATAATGAACCCAATTGCTAGCTTCAAATTTGCATCTGCACTCTTGATCCTTTCCTAATAGGATACATACAGTTGTTAGAACATGGGGAAGATACATATGGTCTGAGAGAAGGTAGCGAGGTCATTTTTTAGTTATTGTATCTCTTGGTCCTTGGTTGAAGACTCTTATTGCATCTATTGCTATAATTATTATTATGTGCTTGTAGGATTTGAGAGATTCTTATAAGTATGTGTGAGCTCTATTTCCTTCTCATGTAGCTTATTTTCTACAACCTACTTCTTTTTCTTTAGGCCATCAATTTTGACCTTCAGTTAAGCTACTTAAATTTGTAGTTGGGCCCTTTGGCTACCTTCTACTTGGAAGCTCTTATTGGTGATGTGGCCCTATAGGTCAGACCTCATTTTGGTGAGATCTGTGTCTTTGGCCTTGGCCTCTGTATTGAGGTGTTTGATAGTATATTTTACTTTTGTGAGTTCCTGCTCTCTCTTTTCTAACTATCGGCCTGCCTTCAGATAGTCCATACTAACAAATTTTTGAGTTTCTTCTATTAACTTGACCTTATCGATTGGTTTGGCTTGGATGAGGTTGAGGTCAACAACCTTTATTGAGTAATTTCCCAATCGTATATGTTCTTAGGGATTTATTACTTACGACATCATATACACAATCATTAGAGATTGATGTGTCGAGTCAAATAATGATCGCATATGAGACACCAAAGGGGCCTTAGCCATCTTTCCTTTCCTCTTCTCTACTCGATCCTTTTGGGCTTTTCTAGCAATCTCCAACTATTGATGGAAATGTTCTTCAGATTGAATTAATTCCCCCATGAAGGGGGATCTTTATTGTAGGTTAAAAGGAATGGTCACTTGTTGCTATGAAGTAGTGGATGTTGTTCCTCCAAGGATGAGTGGGTGAAAGGTTAGGGTGGAAGGTGAGAAAGGTGGGAGGTCACAGAGAGGGATGGTGAGTGATTACACCATGAGGGATGTTGATGTGGTGGATGAGGGTGAAGGGGTTAAGTGCAACACAAGGGAGGTGATTGGATGTGTGGAGGAGAGTGGTGTGAGTGAGGTGATTGGTTGGACAAAAGAAAGTGGCACAAGCTTGGTAGAAATAGTGGAAGGTGAAGATGGATTGAAGAATGAAGTAGACGTAGAAAGAAGGGGGTGAAAAAAGTGCACATTATTTTATGGGGGCTCTAGTAAAGGGATAGAATCTTGTACCCCAAAGTTGGGCTGAGATGATTCAGTCTCAAGGTGCCTTGAAGAGGCCTAATGTTGTTGTTGGGTGGTTGGATATGGATACAAAGGAGGTTGCCAAGAAAGAGGCCTATGAATCATGAAAACCTCCTCATTTTTCTTTTTTGGAGGGATATCCTCCTCTTCTTCTTCAATCATGACCTCTTCTTATGTCATATCTTCCTCTTCATGGTGTTCATTATAGAGCTTCTCAAATGTCTAATATGAGTCTAGGTCCTTAAAATTGAGTTCTCTTTTGCCAATTTCTTGCCTATATTTTCAATAGGCATCTATTTTCTCTTGGCTCCATCCCCTCTAGATGAGTTGTATCCTCAGACCCTTTATCATTTTCTTTATGGGATCAAAATCCTAGACTAACTTATAAAAGAACTCCCACAACTTATGGGTGTTTGAAGGGATCTTGGACATATCCACATCATATTTTATATCATCCACCGTCGGTGACCTTCACTCCTTGAAGTATGCCCATAACTCATGGTTGCAACAATCTTTAAAGTGGAAATGTGTCCAACCAAGTCATAGCTCTATTGGTCATTGATTGGTTCTAGGTCAAGGTCTTCTAGCTTGAGCATAATCAGGCACTCCTATGACCTTTTCACCACTATAATACCTCCTTTTGAGAAGGGGACATCATATATAGGCTTTTTCTTCTAGCCTGCACCATATATAGAGTCCACTACATTGAGTTGGCAAGCCTCTCCAGGTCTAGGGTCCTATTTGTGAGTAGGCATGGGAACTGAAATGGTTCCTCTTTGAATCCATAGATTCAGATGAATGTGAAATGAGCCTCAAAGAACCAATCAATTGAAATCTTACCACCAGTGAGCCATGACCTCTGACGGTCCATCATTCTAAAAGTGATGGCCTCTTGGATGAGGTCGATGAGGACCAAAGATGGGAAGCACTTTGAAAACTTGTAATAATCTTGCATGGTCAATAGGATGTGGGTCCATGTAGAGATGAGGATCACCGTGTGACGATACATGTTTATTTTGGTGGCATTCAAGGTGAATTAAGGTGAAAAAAATTGGGAGATCTAATATAAGATGAGGTGGAGGAGGAAGTAGGAATACCTAAAGGTATTATGGGCCAAAAATTGGACAGTTGACTATGGATAACATTAGCGATGGTGTCCACGAAGTCCATCTTATAAGATTTTTCCTTGCTTACCATCTTCAAAAGGAAGACTGTACCCAATTGGAAATCATGGATGTCAGTGTCTACATCTATTCCAAAAATAAATTCCAACATGGAAAGGGCATCTTTCATGTCTTGTGCCATAAAGCTTGAGAAAATGATGGGCAGAGGGGGCACCTCCATGTAATTGCTACAGAGAGCTATGTTGATGAAATTATGATTATGGACACAAGTGTCCCATACATTTTGTAAGATATCCATGGTCTAGATGTCTACATCTGGGTCATTAAGGATTCAAAGCATCTTCCTTATCACATCGGCACTGATGACCACCTTTAGGTGGTTGCATGTAATAATGCCAGTATTGGCATCATACCTCTCTGCACTTAGCATAATAATATCTGGGCATGGATGCACAAGAGGTAGCATGTATTGTGCTAAGGTAGAGATCCATACCCTATAGATGAATGACTCAAAGTCATTATTTTGTACTTTTCTAAGCATGCGAGCATGGGCACCCTCCTATAGATTCTTCATGGTGTTGGCTAATTTGAAATCAAAGATCCCATCTGCATAATCAAGAACTAGTGTAGGGTACTTGAAATGCCCCTTTATGATGTTCTTGACATTCAAAACTTTGGGATTTGGCTATGTAAAGGTGGAAGCATATGACTTAATCCCTGCAAACTATGGTGGAAGGTCTCCATGACCACACGATCTATGGGTTCTTTGCTTCCTTGGATGTTCATTATCGAATGAGGATGTAGAAGTTTCCATCTTAAAATTCTTTTCAAATGTTCTCTCTTTACTTCAAGGAAGGTACTGGGTATCAAATCCTTCTCATAATTCTTGTAATTCTTCGCTCAATTCTCTTCACTCAAGATGCTCTACTCAATTGTTCAATGATTTTGGAAACTCTTAGGCATTTAAGTGTTTGGCTTGATTGAGAGGAAGGTATTTATAAGCCAACACTTCTTAGCACGATCATCATGAAATTTTTGAATTTGGGTACCCCATTAATGTTAAGGGTGGCACACACGCTTGAATAAAGTCTCACAAGAGATTTATGACAATTTGTATGGAGGATCATGCAATATGGATACTTGGACATTAATTACATGGGGAATGGGTAGATAATTATCTTTCAGAGAATGATTCAAAAATAAGGAGAGCCAAGGTGCGAACACCTGGTGACGAGATGAATAACTTGTGCCAATGGCACTTATTTTTTACGGAAATAAAAACAAAGAAAGGAAATAAACTAACACAAGGGAAAATAACTAACTATATACAAGGGAGAGTCGATAAATTAGTTGAAGTGTTTTAAGTGGATTCTGTTAATCTAAATCTCTAAGGCATTGCCTTTTTCATCCTCTAATTCAAAAGCATTACCTTGCCTATCATCGATGATGCAAAAGGGTCCTCTCCACAAGGAATTAAATTTTGCATGTTGGCCTAGTGTCATGGCCCTTTTGTCATACTTTAGAGCCAAATCTCTCAACTTGAAGCCTGGGTTGGAGGCTTTCTTGTTGAACCATCGATTCACTACCTATTGTCAGGTGACCTTAGCCTTACTCGCTCATTCCTTCACCTCCTCGAGGTTGAGCAATTTTTCCAACTTAACCTTCATCACTCCATTCTCTATTATTTCAATAGCTTTCAAAAGTTGTAAATTAGGAATATCCATTGATATAGACATGACTACTTCATTCCTATATACCAGTTCATATGGGGATGCTTTTAAAATTTACTTGGGATTAATTCAACCAGCCCACAAAGTCATTTTAATATGCACATGCCGTTCCTATTGTCAGTTGGTGCCCATCATTTTGATTAACCTTCTGAGATTCTTGTTTGTTGATTCAAGAAACCCATTCCCTTCTAGGTAGTAATTGGATGAAGTCTTCTGAAAAATGCCATTTTGGAGAACAAATTCAAAAATCTTGGAACTAAGGAAGGCCTTCACATTATCAGATATGATCATTTTGGGAGGACTGAACCTCGCTACTAATTCCTCTAGGAAATTGAGGATCATGTTTTCAGTTACCTCCTTCATCGGAGCTGCTTCGGGCCACCTTGTAAAGTAATCAGTGGCCATGTGATTTAACAGTTTTGGGAATAATAGAGTTTTATTCCTAATTTAGTTAAGGGTCTGGAATAACAAATCAGTAAATAATATTGCAATAATTACACTACTGATTTATATAATTTATTTTCATTTTGTAGCTTTTTAAAAATAGTAATGAAATAGGAGAAATTTAACTTATCTTAAAACTAGACTGAGACGACTGAGATAAAAGCTGAAACTGGTTGTCTTAAGACTGAGATAGTGTCATGAACCTAGATCTGGCTTTCATTCAATGAAAGGATAAGAGCACCAAAAATAGGATACTTTAGGGTCTGGCGTTATAGTCCACTCCTACCATTGTTTTCCAAACTGGTCATAGAGATCTAATTTTTTTGGTTTTATTCATTGTCCCTGTGTGAGGAAATTTTGAGCCCTAAATGTTGATGGAGCTCCTTGTAGAGATGATTCAATCTTAAAACCCTAGACTTTCATTGTGCTTGATAAAACTTGAGAAAGAGGGGGGGTTAGTGTGTGTAAGATACGTTGAACATGTATCCACACCCCTTGTGTGGGCACGCTGCCTACATACCAGTACTCTAAAGAGGGATCAAGCCATATGTAGTTCTCTCACCTGATGTGCTTTGTGCAGTAGTGTAATGAGGATGCAAAAATGCCAAATTAAAAGTTCTTGAGGTGGTTAGGGATTGGTGTGAGGGTTTGAATATGTTTGTAGCTATGTTGAGTGACTATATGCAGAGAATAGGGTAATTTATCTTATTGATTTGTTTGTATGATTGCTTGCTTTGCAAGATTTTTCACCTTCCTTTCTAAATGAAATTTGAATGGACTTTTAGAGGGATCTATTAGTCATGGGTTAAATGTATTCATGCTAGGTTGACATAATGAAGAATAGGAATCAAATGGAAATGGTTATTTGGGCTCAAAATGTGATTAGATATAAGCATAAAAAATGGGACACCCTAAGATTTGGCACTATAGTCTAGGTATGGTGCTCTTATCCTATAGGCTTAAGAGTTGGGGGATAGAATTGGCCTAAGAAATGTAGCTTGGTTGAGCTGGAATCAGGTTTTAAAAGTCTACAAATGACCAGTTATAAGCAAAAAGGTGTTTGGAAGGGTTATGAGAGCATGCAAGAAGGTCCTATGGATTAGGTGTCACCAACCACACTCAAGCTACCAATTTGGACATTTTATATGACTACATTTTTTTCTCCTTTATTCTAATGATGCAACAAATTGAAATACTAGGATAAAGGAAAAATAGAAAGCATCCCTGAACTTACCTACAAGAGTGAAGTCTATGAGGTTGTGTGATGTTGAGTGTGCGTAGAGAGAGTAGATTGTGAAGTGTAAATATATAAGAGAAAATAAAGAGTATATTAGTTCTTACTAGATACACTACATTTAAAATAAGAACATACAAAAGTTAGGTAAGAGAGAAGAAGAGAAAATAATGAATACACCTCATCGGGTATGTGAACCAATATAAAACCTATTGTGTTATTGAGCAATGCTAAGTGATACTGGATATGTGTTATACCAAAAGTAATATCATGAATAGAGCTAAGTGCTCAATTTCCTAAGAGTGGCTCAAAAATGCAAAGGCTGGTCATTTGGCTCCATCGTCGCCCACTAAGTGAAGCTATGTGATCATGCATGTATTAATTGATGTTTGGACTATGTGTCCAATTCCTTTAAGTAGGTAGCTCAAGAATACAAAGGATATCCCTTTGGCTCCATCGTTGCCTACTAATTGAAGCTATGAACTAATACTAGTATGAATGTGCATCGTATGAAATGTCTCTTGAAGTTCATGGATGCTCTGAAATCTGACAATATGGCATGGACAGTGGAATGTGTAAAGGAAACTAAGCCAATCTTAGCCAATCTAAAAGGTAAAAATTAGGCTTGTATGAAAGCCACTTCAAAACTAGAACCTAGGCTTATGTGGAAGCCACTCAGGAGTGTGGAGGTTAGGCCTGTATAAAAGGCACTCTAAAATTATGCCAACCACTTATAGATGGAATAAGGCATGCAACTACTAAGAATGCTTGGGTAATATACTAAACTCAGAAAGAAAAGAAGTCAAATATGCCATACACATTACCCCCAATCACTGGGGTCTGTAACATGTATTTTGATCAAGAATTTATACCAACTACCCATTCTGAAACTAGAAGCGAGAGCCATCATGTCACGCATGATGCCCCTATATCTAGATTCTCTAAGAAAAATATACTAAAACTATTGATTTTGAACTATACTATTGCTGATAAAACTATAACTAAACTTACCTTTATGTATGTTTTTGGAAAGTCTAGGTTTTTTGTTGTTTAGATAAGAGCACTAAAAACATGACACCTTACTATCTGACACTATTATTGAAGTTTGGTGATATTGTCCTTTGTTGAATATGATCACTGTTCTATAATCATCACTATTTTTCTGGTCTATTCTTCCTGGTTTGGGTTATATATGGTGTTTTGAGTGTTTTAAAAACTATTTTTTCTATCGGTAGGAGCTCTGATCTCTATGATAAAACCTCTGTTTGTTGCCCCCTCTTTTGAGGGTAGGAATGAAGACCCTGTAATGAATACCCTTAGAACAGAGATCCCTACAAGTGTGTTATGATGTGAAATACATGATATAACAATGATAATCAAAAAGATGTCTCAATATATGACATAGTTTGTATTGGAGATTATTAGATCAACGGGGATACACCTATATAGATATAACAATGTAATAACATGTGTAGTATATTGAATTAAAACTAGAGATGTTAGTCATTAGTTATTAGTTGTCAAGGAGGGATGGAGCATGATGTCCATCATGGCATCCAAGAAAGCAAGATAATGCATGATGTGGATCATGGCATTGCAAACAATTGAGAAGCAACAAGCACACAAGGCAAAAAGCATATAATAATGGCCAAGGGGCTAAGCAAACAAGGGACCTGGGCACATGTCACTCAAACTGGAAAGTAAACATACAAGTCATGTTCAAATGCCACATACACATACAATTGGAAACAATAAAGGTTGGCATGCGGGCCACAATCCCATATAAGAGTAAAAGCAAAGGACATTGGAAAATGTCTTAAGGCACACACAAGAGATAAAATAGGAATTGAGAAATGCAATTTTATCTAGCTACTCAAAGCCAAAAAGGAAGGTATGTAAATTCTTAAAAATTAATCGCATCTAACTAATCAAATCAAGAAGTGAAAGCATGCAAAACATGGAGTACAAGACTAGGTATATGCTAAGAAATACACAAGTGCTATATACTAGTGAGTGTCGATAGAGTAATTTGTGTAAGCTAGTTAATAATGTACATCAACATGATAACTATAGTGTGTGGTGTAGGAATGACATAACTTGGATGGTATAGTTATCTATAAAATGCCTTCGGTGGGTAGATATGTCAATGTATGTCTTGAATATAGAAGTAGGATGCACCCTTAATGGGTAGAGTGAAGTAATCAAGGATATGGATGTCACTACACACACTCAAAGAAGATCAAGTGAAGCATGGTAATGTAGATAAATAGACAAACAATAGCATAGAACAACAAATGTAAGCCTAACATGGTAGTAGAAATGTAAAGCATGAATAATGCATGCAATTGAAATGTTTTCATGTTTTTTAATTATTTGAATGTTTTTAGTATTTTGACATATTTAAATGTTTTTGGTATTTTTAGTAAATTTGAATGTTTTTGGTATAAGCCATGTACAATCAATCATGAGGAGACTATGTACAATGAATTGAGAAATTATGTACATGAAAGACTGGGAAAAAACAATACTAACCGATGAGTCTCATGAGAGACTCCTTATCATGGTGTCCAGCATCAAAGAGAGGGATCATGTGTGATCATGAAACATGATGGAAGGGCTAAGAATGTGTCTTTGAAAGCTGTGTATGTTGTAAATGATATAAAATCTATATAGTGGAAACCAATTGTGGGGTCCCCCTATAACTCTGAGAAGTGGATGCAACTATAAGGCTCTCAGGGACCCATCTAGTAGTAGGAGAAGATCTTTGAACATGTGCTTTGTGAGTAGAGGCATGAAACCTCAATGATACTACCTTGAGTGTGAACACTATAGCTAGAAACTGTCTAGAATCTTAAAACTATGGTTGCTCTAAAATAGGCCTCTGTGGATGTGTATGAAATCTCTATGCTGGCAAGAAGGCCTCGATTATGTATGAATCTAAACTGGAGGAAGAACTTTAAATAGTGGAGAAACTAGTGACTGTAAAGTAGGAGATGGCTTTGAAATAAGGAGTGGTAACTCATATAGAACTCCACCAATTGTAACAACCTAATTAGTGTAAATGAATTTCATGCATCTATGAATTGTAGAAGGTACTGCTAAATTTTTTTGAATCCATGGTTGACCAAGTAACATATTGAAAACTCCTACACTAGGAACAATAGTAAATGGTGTAGCCACATGTGTTGGACCAACCTGTAGAGGAAGTACAATCTCACCTAATGAACTCTGTATGTGCTCACTAAATCCATTGATAACTGTGTCCATCAGGGTAATATCATGCTCTGAATATCTCAAATGATGTAGTAATGTCATAGTGCACATGTTCATACTAGATCCATTATCTGTGAGAATGTTATGAATGAGATGATGATTAATGTATGCTTTAATAAAAAGTGAATGGTAATTGTAATCATCCTCAACTATCTCCTACTCTAAGAAGGATATCAAAGGTCTAGCTGGAACTCTAGAATTATGCACACCAATCATGTTGTTTAAAGGGTGTAGCTCAAATGAAGGTGCCTGGTATGTAGCTGGTGGAGGATGTGCATGATATGCATGGTGAACACCTAATGTATCCCCATGTATCTTATTTTGAGTGTTATGGGAAAGGATTTGAGAATATTTTCAAAGCTTTGTCCTATGTTTGCTTTACTTGAAGAGGCTCAATTGGAGTGCTAAGGTCAATAATGTTGTCATCTATCAAATCATATATCTTGTATTTCAAATTGATGCATCTATTTGTTGTGTGGCCTGGTGCCCTATGAAAATTTCAAAATGCATTATGATCATATCCCCATGGAAGAGAATTTGTTGGATCAACTTCCTAAATAGGTGGGAGAGATATGATATTACATTCCACATTAACTATTGGTTGATTTTGACTTTTGCTATCATTAACCTTTACTTTATATGGGACTTTACTGGTACTCTTATTTTTTATTTTTTATATGCATGTGTACTTGAGTTTTCCCATTGAAATTAGTTTGACTTCCCTTTCCTTTAGTGTATGACATAACTCAATAAAGGAAGAGAATCTTTTGAACATTATTGACTCATAAAAAGTTGACAGAAGACTTTGTTTGAAGAGATCCTATAATTCTTGATCAGCCATGGGGCTAGTCATTTTAGCTAAGATAATTTTATATCAAAGAACATAATTTGTGAGATGTTCATTTGAACTTTGCTTTATTGTGCAACTTGGGCATAAGAAACCTTGTCACCTATGTTAATGCTGAAGTGAGCTAGGAACATGTCAGCTAAAAGATTTAATGCATTGATCGACTGATTTGATAGACTATAAAACCATTGTAAGGCATAATACTTTAAACTCCATGGAAATAACTTGGTTAGTAACCAATCATTTGGCACATAATCCAAGCATGTTGCATGAAAATATCTCAAATGTGTCTCTGGATCACTCTTGTCATCATATACAGTGAGTTTGGGTTGAACAAAACCTAGTGGCAAGGGTGTAGAAACAATATGATGTGCCAATGGTGTATGAAGTGGAGCAAAAAAATCCAAGGCTTATGTAGTTCTAGAGGCACCTTGCTCAAGATATAACACCTTGGATTGAAGATATTTTATCTCTTGCACAAGGGCAGCCACATCGAGAGACAAAGATTTACTAGCCATAATTGGTGGTGCCTCATAGGAAGGTTAGGCTACTATAGGGGGTTGTTGAGACGTAGTTGCCCCCATAGTGTCATTTATAACTGGTTGTTCTATGGTTTGAGAGGATTTACCATTGTTCACTTTTTGGTGTTCTTCTTGTAGTATTTTAGGCATGTCATCTTGCATATCAGAATGTTTAGTTAAAAGGTCTTGAAGTTTTATCTTATTAGTTTTGTCAAAACTGGTATATTGGGCCATTATTAAAATAGGAAAACAATTTAAAAAGGGATTGAATTTTTTGCAATAAGTTGTAATAAGCAAAATGCAATGAAAGGAGAGTACTGAATAAAGGAAATGTATAGTTCTAAAACAATAAACTAAAACATGCATAAAAAGGATACGAAACTCACAAACAGTAAGGTGATACCTCAAAATCATGGGATATAGTATATGCAATTAGGGTTTAAAGTAAAATATTTTTAAAATTTACCATGAAATTTTTTTAAAATGTGAAATTCTAATTTATATATAAGGCGATACTTCAAAAGCAAAGGGACCTAGTATATGCAACTCGGATTTGGAATAAATTATTTTCAAAATTACTAAGGTAAATTTTAATAATAAATGTGAATTTATAATTTAAATATGTAGGAAAAAATTGGAAAAATATTTCTAAAATTAGCAATAAATTTTTCCTAAGGTCTCTAATGTTTTTGTGCGCAAAAGGACCTAGTAAATTCAACTAGGGTTTGGAATAAATGATTTTTTTAAAAATTACTACAGTAAATTAAAAAATTTAAATATAGAATTCTAATTTAAATATTTAAAAAAATAGAAAAATGCTGAAAAAATCAGAAGGAAATTTTCTCCAAGGTTTTTTTGTGCACAAACAAAGTAAGTTAGGTTCACCAAATGATTTAATAGTTTTGGGAGTAATGGAGTTTTATTCCTAGTTTAGTTAAGGGTCTAGAATAATAAATCAGTAAATAATATTGAAATAATTATAGTACTAATTTATATAATTTATTTGCCTTTTGTATCTTTCTAAAAATAGTAATGAAAGAGGAGAAATGTAACTTATCTTAAAACTGTACTAAGATGGCTAAGATAGAGGCTAAAACTAGTTGTGCAGGACTGGGATAGTGTTGTAAACCTAGATCTGGCTTTCATTCAGTGAAAGGATAGGAGCACTAAAAATAGGACACTTCAAGGTCCAATGCTATAGTCCACTCCTACCTCTATTGTCCAAACTGGTCACAGAGATCTGAGTTTTTTGGGTTTTGTTCATTGTCCCTATGTGAGCTTGCCTATGAAATTTTGAGTCCTGAATGTTGATAAAGCTCCTTATAGAGCTGATTTAATCTTAAAACCCTAGACCTTCATTATGCTTGATAAAACTTGAGAAAGAGAGGGGTTAATGTGTGTAAGATGCACTGAACATGTATCCACACCCCTTGTGTGGGCATGTTGCCTACATACCAATATTTTAAAAAGGGATCAAGCCATATGTAGTTCTCCCATTTGATGTGCTTTATGTAATAATGTAATAAGGATGCAAAAATGCCAAATTGAGAGTGTTTGAGGTGGCTAGAGACTTGTGTGAGGGTTTGAATGTATTTGTAGCTATGTTAGGTGACTGTATGCAGAGAATAGGAACATTTTCCTTATTGGTTGGTTTGTATTATTGTTTGCTTTGTAAGATTTGTCACCCTCCTTTCTAAATGAACTTTGAATGGACTTTTATAAGAATATATTGATCATGGTTTAAATTTATTTGCATTAGGTTGACATAATGAAGAATAGGAATCGGATATAAATAGTCATTTGGGCTTGAAATGTGATTGGACAGAAGCATGAAAAATGGGACACCTTAGAGTCTGACAATATAGTCCAGGTCTGGTACTCCTATCTTATAGGCTTAAGACATGGGGGAATATAAATGGCCTAGGAAATGTAGCCTGATTGAGCTGGAATCAGGTTTCATAAGTCTATGGATGACCAGTTATAAGCAAAAATGTGTCTGGAAGGGTTATGAGAGCATGCAAGAAGGTCCAATGGATTGGGTGTCACCAACCACACTCAAGCTACCAATTTGGAAATTTTATATGACTACACCATGAATATATAACTATGGCTTATGTTAGATATAGGATTTATCATCCCCATAAAATCTAAACTCCATTGTGCGAAAGGCTCATCAGCCATAATCAAATTCAACGGCATGGCCAAATTTTTTCGCCTGCCAACAAAGAACTGGCATTGGTGGCATTTCTTAACCATTTGATAACATTCTAAAAACATAGTTAGCCAGTAATATCCTGCATGTATGATCTTGGTCATGGTTGTCTTTACTAGGAAATGTCTACTTGGAGAGGTGAAATGCATATCCTATAAAATTTTGCTAACCTGGTGGCTATCGACACATCAGAATAGTTCCTTATTGAAGTTCATTTTAAAAATGACTCCTTGGACTAGCGTATAACTAGATCTATGCAACCTATAAAATCTTATTTTATGTGTAGGGAGACCATCTAGATAACAACCAATTTACATAAAGTGGGTCCTATCGACGACCTAGGATCCATCATTTTCATATTGATTCATCAAAATCATCTCTGATGTATCTTGTTCCTCTATTAGGGTGTTTGTGCATTAGCCCAGATACTCACAAAGCCCTTTTCTTCATATCACCTTGGTGGGTCTAACTTTAATGTCATATTCTAGGATCTTGATGATCTAGTTGGTTCTCTTTTCTGAGATCTCTCCCTCCATTATGTATTCCCAGACACTAGGATGCATCACATACACCATTATCTTGCTTCCCACCACCAGATGCCTAAATTTTTTTAGGCCTTTGATGATGGCAAAAGCTTACTTCTCAATGAAATTTTAATTTAGCTCATATCCATGCAAGGTTCTTGAATAAAATGAAATAGGGTGCTCACTTTTATGTTATTTGTCTTTATGAGTTAGCACAACTGCCAAGCTATGTTCACTCCCATAGACGTACATGATTAAATATCTTGAGAAGTTTGGATTAACCAGCATAAGAATAGTGGAAATCATGTCTTTGATCTTTTCAAATGCTTCCCTTCCTTCAACGATCCACTTGAAAGCTTGGTCTTTCTTCAGCATCAATGTGATTGGTCTTATCAACCCTACAAAGTTGGATATGAATCGGCTAACGAAATTAATCTTCCCTAGGAAATATTGGACTATCTTCTTATTGATTGATAAGGCCAAGTCCTTGATGGCCTTCAATCTATCCAAGTCAATAGAGATGCTTGCTTGGGTGCCATGTGTCTTATTAGTTTGCCTTGCGGGACACCAAAGACACATTTTTGGGGCTAAGAGATACCTCAAACTCCTAGCACTTTTGAAAGACTTTCTCCAAATGATCAAAGTGATCTTCCCTTTTATTGGAGAATACTGTCAGATCATACAAGTAAATGAGGATGATTTTGTTAATTAGTCCCTTGAAAGCTATGTTCATGGCTCATTAAAAGGTAGCTCCTATATTAGAAAGGCTAAAAGGCATTTTCACATAGGCAAAGGTGCCCCACTTCGTAGTGAAATTGGTTTTATGTTAATCCTCTTTATTAACCCACACCTAGTTATATCCTGAGAACCCATCCAGTAGAGAGAACACTTATATGCCTACTACTATCTGAAGTATTTAATCCAAAGAAGGAAGGGGGTAATGATCTTTCAGGGATGCTTTGTTCACAACCCTGAAGTCCATGCATAGCCTAATCTCTCCCTTCTTATTTCTTACTAGAACCAGGGTGGATACCCAAGTTGAATGCTTGATTGGGTATATGATCTTTGAGTCAATCAATTTCTTCAATTCTTGAGCCATAAGGGACTTGATATTTGGGTTTAGTGGCCTCTACTTTCGGTAGACAGGTTTGGCTCCTTTAATAAGATCCATGGTGTGCTGGATTATGTCACAGTCATATCCTTTTAGGTCATCTTAGGTCCAACCCATCATCCCTTCATATTTGTTATAAAAGGATATCAATTGCTCTTGATTCTTTTGGGAAACTTCTTTTCCCACTCTAAGCTATCTTTTATATGCTACACCGAACTCTAAGTAGTCATTTTTGTCCATGACAAACTTCCTTTTGTCATTTTGGGCATCATCAAAATTAAATAGATTCTCCAAGGTGATTAGTCCCTTTAGAAGCTTGTTGGACTTATGTTGCATGTTCTGGTCTCTGTAAACTTCTTCAATTTTTAGTTACAACTACTCTATAAACTTTCATGACTACTACAGAAACATGACAATTTGGGCATCACTCTCGAATTCTTACTAATTTTAGTCATTTTTTGGGATAGTGGGTCTAATGATTACCTACACCACTTGTTCATTGGTCAGCAAGTATGTCATTGGATCAAACTAGGAACTTATTACTACCATCCTATCTGCCTTTATTTCTTGATCCTAGGGATGATATGAATATTGAATGCTTTGAATGCTTAGATCAAATCCCATATTCGATGGTGGTAGGACCTCATGTAGGTGTTATTTGAACCTTTGACTCCTCTTACTTGCCTTATTACTATTTCAAAATCTCTGAACACTTTTAACTACTTCATGTTCATGCGCTTGGCAAGGCTGAGGCCGTGGACCAAGGCTTCATATTTGGCTTCATTATCTGTGCAAGCAAACTGGAAGTAGAAGGACTTGAGGGTATCTTTTCCAGATGGAGATATCAACCAGATACTAGCTCCTAAATTGGTCTTACATTTTGTACTATCAAAGTGTAAAGTCTAAAAATCAGACTCATTTTTGGGTTCCTTACTTTGATCCTCCTCTTTCTTCATGACCTTGGGGATGGCCTGATCTTCATCATGAATTACATAAGTCCCGAGATCAATGGCATCAAAGTTTATGAATGGGTCATTCTCTATGAATTCATTAATGAGGGCTTCCTCCTTGGGGCTCCTGACGCCCACCACTCATTCTTCTTTGAGCATCTCTACGTAATATGTCTCTTTCTTTGAGAAAGAGGTGTACATCGCTTTAAATTTCATCAAAACATCATCAACTATATGCTCTAAATGCAGTATCTCAAATAAAACCTTCAATTTTGAACCATATTTAGTCCTTAGGATCAAGTGGGACCAATCCAAAGATAAGTATCTGCCTATCTTGACAATGAAATCTCTTGATAGACACAACCCAAAGACTGGTAGGATGTCTATTAGTATAACTTCTTGGGTGACTATGATATTGGGACAAGAGTATAAAGCTAAGGGAAGAGCCCTGATGATACCTATGGTCTAAACTTTCTTCCCTTCCAAATGCATTACCCCTTTATTCAAGGGTTTGTATTGAAGTTAGAGTGTGTCTACAATCTACTTGGGCATCACTATGGTGTTGGCACCAAAATTAATCATAAAATTATGTAATATCCTATTCCCCATAATGAAAGTTAAATATAATGGGGTAGGCTTTATTTTACTTACCCCCACATTGGAATTGATTAACATGGATGGTGCATAAGGTTACACACCACTACTAGCCTCATTTCCCCTATTTTGTACTAGCTCTACAACTGGGATAGCTTGCATAGGTTTCACCTGATCTTCCAATGCTTCTTTCAGCAAAGATTTCTTTTTGGGGATAGATAAGACATCCTAGAGAGAAACATTGGCTAAAGCCTTCTTCAACTATTCTACCACATTAAATGACCCTTAAGGTTAGACCTCGAGGGATTTTATCTTGTCATGTATTATTTTTCCCCACTTTTGATATGCAAGAGGTGGTGGTTGGGGTCTTGAGCTCTTTTTAAATGTCATTTTAGGCCTTATGAAGGCTTTTAGGACCTCGATCAGTCTCTTCTTTGATTGGGTGAAGTATTCTGATTGGACTCATGGGACCTTCAACGAGGGGATCTCGCCTGCATAAATCGTGTCTTCATCCTCTACCAAAGAGAAAAGTGCATGTTCTGAGGCTATTTCTTCTTCTTATTTTAAGGACATCCCTTACATTTGGGCCATGAGGATAGCATTTTCAATCCCTAGGGACTAGTATCCATAAGGATCTAAGTCAGGGGTGTTCCCTTATCTTCATTGCTTACCAACTTTTTGTTGTAGATTACCTCTTGGGCAAGTTTGAGGTGTATGTGCATTGTTATAGGGAAAGCACAACAAATTGGAATCATCCACTAAGTTATTTTGGCCAGTGACCAATTCTTTGTTTGAACTTGGTGGGACTATTTATAGAGGATCAGGGACTGGGATGATCTAATTTGTGGATCACATTTGATGATTCAACCTTTACCTTTCTATATGTTGATTATGCTAGTATATCACCCTTCTATTCTGATAATTATAGTAAAGGGGTTTCAAGGGCATGGCTTGTTGCCTTTTGAGATTTATGATCTTGTTCGAGAAATTTTGTAGGATACTCTTCATGTCATTCATCTCTACAGCTAGTGTGGATGAAGAGGATGTGCTTATCTGAGCAAGTAGATATACATACACGGATGGAGATTCTTACAAGGTGCTTGGGACTTCTTCTTGTAGTGTCATTGATATCTTTGGGAATATAGACATCAATGATCATGGGGAAAGTTTCCTAGCATCTATCAAATTATTCTCCAGCTTGACTGCCAAGTCATACACATCTAGCAGTGTCTAGCCCCCAAAAGACTGAATCATAACCATAATGTCTGAGTTAAAGGCCTTGAGGTAGAAGATAATGGCCATACCTATGAGAGGTCAAGCTATTCCTGGGATCCTTTACTAGGTTTTATAAAACCTAGTATTAAAATCAATAATAGCCTCTTATGAGGCCCTTTTAATTGTGATAAGCTACTGAAGGAGAGACGATCAGTCTGCCTTCTCATTGAATCATTCAAAAAATCTATCACCTAAATCATCATAGGTGGTGATAGATTTGGGAAGTAAGGACTAATACCAGTCAAGAGCTCACCTTTTGAAAGAGGTGGCTAGCAGCCTTAAGGCTACATTCTATTGCATGACATAATATACAATGCATACATTGGCGACATCTTGAAGATGTTCCATTACGCTTTTAAAATCTTCCCTTGTGAACTTAGGGAGTGCCTTCCAGGCATTAGTAGGAATAGGGTCCCATGTAGTCAGGGCCACTGGAGGGATGAGTGGGCTGCCATTGTTCCATGCCATAAAGTTTCTTGGTGGTCCTTGGATTGCCATTTGCTATTGTTATTGTGTTATGCTAGACCTTGTGGCTCTTTGGTGAGTTGCAACTACTAGAGGTGGTAACAATCTTGGATTCTTGGTTGTTTGTGACCTTGTGATGGGCCTATGGCTCATAAAATCTAACTTCTAGTTAGGTAGACTAATAGTTTCATCCCATAAAGCATACTAGAAAAAGAACTATTAATACCTAAAACTCTCGTTCTTGACAAACAGCTTCCTATGGGAAGCTTTATAGATGTGGGACTGAATTACGATCTGTAAAGTGACCTCCAGGATTTTAGAATTTGACTCTTTAAATTGATTGGGGGTGAAAAGGGAGAAGAAGGGAAGGCAAATAAATTGAAATAAATCTAAGGCAATGCGTCGAAATCTCAATGTATCTAACTGCTATTACATAAAATAGCTTGATCCCATTTAAACATCACAAACTATTAAAGGAGCATATACATGAATTAAAGTCCACAACATGAACAAGAATCAATACTATAGAAACAAAGAATTGAAATAACAAGTGGAAATAAATTCCATTCAATTTGACACAGAACACCACATCCTCTTCATTGTTAGGTGGAAAATACCATACAAAAGGCCCAAAGACATAGTATACAATATTCAATCCTTCTCATGAGGGGCACCTGTTAAGGTTTTATAATGAAAACAATGACTGTTGCTAATTCTATTAAAAAATTGAAGCTATTACAGTGGTTGCTCTTAATAATAGTAAAAATAATTCATCAACTACCAACCCCTTATAAAAGAAAAGAGCCCTGAATATATAGTCATAGAGGCCTCATGAGGGAATGACACCTGGAACTTGGCACTCGCACTTATGATGAGGTTGTTACAACCGAATGGGGAGCTTCGACTCATGAGTGTAGTTGGTCGTAGAGATCTTGGATATGACACTATTGTTTATGCCTCATGATACCCCATGATGCTTAGAAGAAGCATTATGGTGCCACATGTCAAGCTCCAAAACTGGCTTTAGAATTATATTAGGAATCGGGACCCATTTCTCTCATTTAATGGTGTTGTTTGAAGCTCTAATAGGAAAAACTTCACTCTCGAGGAGTGTTGGGATGCCACATATAAGGATTGTTTTTTTCTTGTTACAAGTACATGGTGGTCCCTATTTCTAACTTCATCGACCAATGGTGCTCCTTGAATCTCTAATAAAAGGAACCTGCCTTGGACAAGCACCATGATGCCACATGTCAAGTTGACACTTCTCCTGGGGGAGTCAAGAAACTCTTTGTGTTGAATAAGCATCAGGGTGCCATGTGGTAGTAGCAGAAGGAGGTTGAGACTTAGCCACAAAGTAAGAAAAAGGACCCCAAGAAAAAGAGGAGGCTGAAACATAACTACTAAACTCATCAAGCATGCCCATGACAAATAGGTTAACTGCCCCCAAAACTTCAAAACATGGTTTACGATCCATAATATCCTTAAAAAAAACTATTTTTAGCATATTTCTAAGTATTATATTGTTAAAAAGGATGTGTTAAACTCACTATTACCCATTGTTTGGTTCGAGGGTGAGATTTGACAATGTCTACTACCTGCAAATAGAATTTTTATGACTCTTAAACATATTGAGTGACTCTCACTTTCTCATTATAAATTGTATTTTTTTAAATATTAATATATAAATTAAATTAATAAATCTATTGATCTATGTATTATTCTAAAAAAAAATTGATTTGTTTATGTAAATATAGTAAGTTTAGTTTTTTACTTTTATCCAGATAAATTTTAGATTTAAAAGTTAACTTCGCTCCAATGAGCTTTGGGTGTATGATTTGGAAGCTATAAATGTAAAGTTTGAGGATTTCTTAACCAGTTAAACTCTACAGTAAAAAACAATCATAATAAATGTTTTGATATTATGTTATTCATTTTTTTCAATAAATTTAAATAAATTAAATATCTTTATAAAATGTTTAAGTTAAATGCGACAAGCATTGAAGAATTCTAATCCATTAAAAATTAACTGAAACAAAAACTTTTAATTCGAAGTAGATGACATATTACTCAGAGTTTACAATCAATTGAGAAAAGAAATTTAAAAAAAAATGATAACTTTCATTCAGATATTTTTTTTATTTAGGTTAAAGGGGGGATTTTTTTGAACTAGGGTCCCCAAACCCTAGGTGAATTACAAACATGAAAGAACCATAACGTCTACCAAAGGTCAAAGGAAAGACAAAAACAAAACATGGCCAGAGACAACCAAAACATAACTTAGAACAATTGAGAAACATAAAAAATACAACAGAAGAAGAAACATGATCCTAATCCATGTCAAGATTTATCGAGATGTCCTCCCATCAAATTTTCATCATTTTGAGATTAGAATCAATTTGTAACAACTTTTATTTGTCAAGATCTTTTTGGCAACCGTTGTATTGAATCTGTTTGCCTTTTCTTTTGCCAGTGTTCTTTGTGTCAAATAACTCTCCCAAGTCTGCTCTAAGGTTCTCAACATTTTGAATCCCCTCATTCATGACAACCTTGTTGCAATTCACTTGGAAGCTGATATTGTTTTTGAGCTTCTCATTCTCATTTTCCAGCATGTCAACCCTAAATTGGAGACTCTGCATTTGTTGGTTATCATCCTTGGTAGCATTGGTTTGATTCAATCTATCATTTCCCTGTTGTAAAAATTAACTTTACCTTTAAGGTCTATTAGTTCCCTTATGATCCAATACATGATGGACTTTTGGAGGTCTGATTCTTCTACTATCTTGTCAACATTTTGTTTACCTTTTAAAGAACTTATTGAAATTCTCATTTAACTCTTGATGTTGCTTATCAAAAGAATTTTTACCTTTATCCTTAGAGTCATCTCTAGTCTTCCTTTTTCCAAATTTAGGAAGCTTAGTTTGAGAATACTTACGAGTTCCACCCAGGCCCTCTTATTGACTAGCATCTTCTGGCCCAGACCTATCTTCTTCAACTAATATAGATTCACCCACAGTTTGACCTGTTTTACCTTTCTTGTTTGGTGGATTAACGAGCACATTGGGAACCTTGGCCACACTCTTCAAATGCTTTTTGATATTATTTTGAATTTTAGTGGCTTTAACCTTTGGACCTTTAGGAACTATAATAGCTTGGCTCTTAGAAGCTTTGACCTCGATATTATTGCAAACACTGCTAGCGTACTTGATCCAAACCTTCTTAATATTCCTAATGTCCACAGGTTTATCCTCAATGATTTTCTTTTGAGGCTGAGAAATTTCAAGGTTGAGCTGATTCATGCCCTTGAAGTACTTATGAATTAAGAAAATAACCCCTTCATGTCTGGGAACATGGTAATTTCTAATTTTGTATTTCAAGATGGAGGTTTCTAAAAAGTGAAAAATGTAGAAGAGGAGGCTCAAAGGGACAACATGCCTAAAATAATTTAGAAAAATGAACAGGGACCATTTGACAACATTATACCTACCTTCGAGTGTGATGTATTACATCAGGTGAAAAAATAACTTCTCCAAATGGCCTAGGCAGAGATTTGTTGTCAAATCCCTTGTGTAGAGTCTCCAAGGTTTCCCCTTATTCTAGAAATATCTTCTCTCTTTTATAATTCCTGCTTGATTTGAAAATTTTGGTTTCCTCTATTTTCAAGACTATAACGTGAGCAATCAACTCCTCCATGATTTCCAATGTGACCTTATTAATGCTAAGGGTTCTGTCTTCCCAGGTGTTAGCAAAGAGAGTCAAAATATGTCTATCATGCCCTTCAATTTTTTCCATGAACCCTGTGAAATCCCCAACTTGTAAGGCCTCCCAAATTAACTTGTTCTTCTTAACTTCTTTAGGCAATTTAGGTTCAATCCTATTCGGTAACCCCATTGTGATTGTAGAACCTCTAGAACAGGAAAAAATAAGTCTTTCCCAAATCCAATACGCTAAAATTCTAACAAACCCCAAAGCTATCTTTTTGTTGCCTTTGATTTTGGAAATCAAAACTTGAAGGAAATTAATCGAATCTAGAAGCATATCAAAAAAATCGAAAAAAGATAAAATTAAATATAAAAGACTAAGGCTATATGCAAGTTTAAAGTCCCAATATGTCCTCCGACTAAACTTGGGGAAGTCCCCCATTTCCTCAAATATTTTGCTCATTACTCAAACCTTTACCCTTTATCCTTCATTCATAAATTATAAAAATGTTTTAATTTTTAATTGGGAAAGAATTTATGTTGGTTAGGAATGATTTTCAATGCAAATACTTTTATTAAGGCAAAAACAATAGTACCACTCCATGTTAGAGGGTGTAATAATAAAAAGATTGATAGTTAAATATGTGAACTATATGATCAATTGTATCATTTGAGTATGAATTAAAAGGCCTAAGTTCATCTGAGGCATGAAGTGGCAAATCGTCACAAATTAGTGCAGTTTTTAAGCAAATAAAAGTTGAAAGTGTTCTCTACTTTACATTAACGCATGTTCACAATGTTTTTCTTTTCAAATGGCTTAAGATTTCAACATCTTCGGCAATGGGGAAAAAGTTAAAAAAAAATCCAAAAGCATTTAATAAAGTTGATGAAGCTATAAAAATATATTTGTATTTTCTTCTTTGAAATATATATGTAATTCTTTTAAGGTCTTGGTCCTATCTTATTTTATTATAAAACATATTTAGTGGGTACTATAGATTTTTTTAAGAATAGATATGCATTAAAATGGTTTTATAGATTTTAAAATAAGATTAAATTATACCTGCAGAAGAAATTTAAGAAGTTGGAATATAAAAAATATTTATAGAACAATTTTTATTCATTGTAAAGTGTTTTTATTGTGTTTAAATATTCTTTAGTACTATAAATTTGTGTCCTCAATTTCTATCCATTTTGAAAAAATATATTTTAAACAACTCTTACACCTATTTTTAAATAAAGATTCTATTTTTTATTATCCATAAAATTTACATTTGTATAGGACCACTTGCAACTCCAAAATAGTCGTAGTTGTCCCTTCTATGGAACCACTCAGTAAGCCTTCGCTTTGTAGGGCAACGAACAATGCATGAGTAAATTATTATTTATGGAAATGGAATTTTGACCATGATTTAATGAAAAATACTACCTATACTCTGTGTGTCACAACAAGTGGGCGATTTTTACAAAATTTGAGATCCACACATCTATTTTTAAGGGAAAGGTATTGGCACTAACAACCTAGTAGGGTTTAACTATATTTTCAGAGAATCATGACATCGATGTATTGCCTCTACTCTTGCAACATTTTCAATCTCAGAAATTTTTAAAGCCACAAATAAAATCTTAAATTGTTCAGGGAATAAACATTGAAATAATCAATAAAATAACCAATTCCTACATTCAATATGTTGTCAATAGTTGAGAAGAAGAAAACCTCTAACGCCCTTCTCATTTCCCTAATCATTGAATTAGGTAACTATTTCAAACCTCTAAAAATGAATTGGATTGGTAATAATGTTGATGGTAAAATTCATGTTTAATTTAATATAATAGAAATATTAAAAAATAATTAAGCATTTTAACTATTTTTTACAAGTTCCTCAATTTACAAACTTGTAGATCAAATTTTATTTTGTTAGTGTAGTTTCTTATTCAATCTTATTGAATTTGAAGGTGCCAATTGGCTCTTCCTCAACCACTTTGATGCACCTTGATTCCATTCAAGCCTTTATTCCTTGCATTGTTGACATGGGCCTTGAGCTTTGCAAGGAGTCTAGACCTTTCAAAATGAGAACCTACATATTATTAGAGAGCAAAGACAAATATAAAGGATCAGAAGGCTTTGCCATCATTATCAAATCAAGAATGGGTAATGGAGCATTGGAGGGTGAAAGGGCATGTAGATACTTGCATTGGCACACAAGGTGTGTCTTATTAATTGTTATTTTTTCAATCGAAGTGGATAGAGTCAATGTGTTTGAATAGGGTCCTTGTTTTTTTGGCTAATCAGGATTATTCATGACTTTGTAGAACTCCAACTTTAACTTTTCACAAGAGGATCCAATGATAGCCCCAATCTGGGTAAGATTTTAAAACTTCCTAGCACATTTTTGTATTGAAGTCATTCTATCAAAGATTAGAAACTCCCTTGGAAAGATGATTTGTATGTATTTTGAAATCCATGATAAGAAGCATATTGCTTATACCAAAACTTATGTTCAAATGGATGTGAATAAACCTCTTCCTAAAAGAATATGGTTAAAATTTTCCAAGTGGAAAATGTTTGAACAACCTATGGACTACGAGAACCTCTCTTTTTAATCTTTGTACCGCAACCATGGACATTTAGATTAGGAATACCTCTTGATAGTTACCACAAAAAAAAAGTACAGAAAAAGAGGAATTTCTGGTTATTGGTAGAAAATAATATAAAAACCCTCAACGTAAATCTAAAGGGAAGGGGAAAATTCAAGAGAAAACAAAAGCCTTCAGTCCTCCTAATAATCTAAGCTCCAACCCTTTTGTGATTGTAAGGTCTAAGTTGGACGACCTTTAAAAAATAAAGGCACTGGAAACATCATAGCTTTCGAAAGAAATTGTGATCACAACTTAAGATAATTAAGTAAATGGCCCAACTGAGGTTTTTGTTAAAATTCCTATAACAATTGATCTAGAGTATAAGTTAAAACAACTTGGTGACAAGTTTCAATTTGGTTTTTCAATACAAATAGTAGAGAATTTTAGTAAGAATAAACCCACTTTACATTCTTTAAAGAAAAATTGATTTTTTCCTTTTTTAATTATATGATTACATAATCATTTTTAACAAATCCATTCTCCCTAACTCTTATGCTATTTGTGATAGAGATTTTATATAATATATATCAACTAGTTGCATTTTATTATAGCCATATTTATAATATTTTATAAATTATAGATATATTGATATATTCTAATAATTAAGAATTTTAAACAAAACTTGAATTTAAAGAAGTTTTAAACATAAATGAAGACATTGTCTCGCAAAATCAAAACCTTAAGTGAGAATAAAAGTCCAAAAAGTTTGAAGATTTAAGAGAGAAGAGAAATGGCCAATAGTAAGGAACATAAAAGCAAACAAATGGCTACTTTGAGAATAACTCATTATAGGGATTAAGAAAGCTTATGATTATGGGTAAGAAGCAACCAAATGGCTACTTTGAAAATAGTAAATTATAGGGATTAAGAAAGCTTAAGATTCTGGTATGGAACTCTCAAAAGTTTTTAAATGGAGAAAGGGGGATTAAGTTAAATTAGATACCAATTTTAATTGATTTAATATTATTCATTTAAATGATATAAAAATAAAAAATCTTGAATTATTATATTCATTTTTTTAATATAAAATCAAAACATAGAAGAATAAGTGACTTATTAATTGTTATATTCGAATGAAATTTACATCAAAAATCAAAGTGAATAAGAATGATCCTTATTTTATTTATATATATATATATAGAATCAACTCACTCTAATATTTATATATGGATATGTAATATGGGTATATAGATTTTCACTTAATAATAATATAAATATCTTATTATAATTAATTAAGTTAAATCATGTATATAATAATTTTAATTAATTAATTTCAAAATTAGAAAGAGAAGTGATATGCAAGATTTAAATGCGTAATTATTTTATTTCAATATTTGATGACAATTTTTAAAATGTGATAATGGAAATGCATGCTTAGATGTAACAAAGATGTAACCAATAAATTCAACGACAAACAAAGTAAAGTCTCTCAATAATGTCCCTTCCTCTCTATATAATACACATAACTTTGGAATGCTTTGGATAAAATGATAAATAGCCACAATTGACTTGACATTTATGTTTTCGTAGTCGTAATCTCCAAAAACCTCACTTAGTTTTATGGAGTTTGACTCTCATCACCTACAAAATAGATTTACTCTTCTTTTTTTAATTAGGGAACACTATCTAAAAACTTAAGAAAAATAACATATGTTTTGAAGTTTGTAGTAAACCAAAGAATAACAAAAACATTTTTAATATTTTTGAGGTTCTTAAATAATAACAATATTGAAAACAACAAAAATCAATAATTAGAATAGTTTTAACAACATGTAAACTCAATGTCATGCAATGTGTGCCTAAATAAACTTGTGTGCTTCAATTAATACTCTAACAATTATTTAATTTCCTCTAAATTGTTTATAAGTTCTTAATAGATTCATATGAACAATAAATGGTCGTCCTAGGATTCTCTCTTTAAATAAACTCTAATGCTCATGTTATAGACAAAGTAAATTTAAATTAGAACCCTATTAATGTCCAAACTGACATCAAATGGTTGAAAGAAAAAAAAAGATGGAAGGGGTTGTGTGGTCATGATCCAAAAGGGACAACACCAATGGGTCTACGAGTATCCTAATGCTTTGAAAAAGGTACAGAGCCTTGGGACGCTTAGGACACAAATCTTGAGGTTAGAAAAATGAGGTAGGAGAGAAAAGGGGACTTATGAAAGGTGTTGGGAGAAGGTGGTGGGATTATTAAAAGTCCATAAATGCACCAATAACACTTAATTTGGAGCAAAAATTTACAAGCATACAAAGATTCTAAAATCATGTAATTTATGACTAATAAATGCATAAGGGACATTTTTAGGTGTTTATATTTATGTCTGTGCATACATATCAAAGTAGAAAAAAGATATTGAATGGACCATGTTTTTCATATTTACGTCGATAGGCATAACCTACAATGATAGTTTGGGTGTTGGTGGAGTGCAATATTGTGAAATTTTAATATAAATGGTTGACCTTAAATTTGATGTTCATTTGATTGTCATAAGGTAGTTTTGATCTTAAATTTAATGCCTATCTAACTATTGTAAAACATTATCCATGAGTTTTTCATGTTACTTAAAGAAGGTGATTGAAAAATCGTGATATCTTAGGCATAAGGTGGATTTTAGAGCCCATCTTAATCTTTTGAAAGAGTTTTTCAAGCTCAAAATAGTGATGCAACTAAATTGAAACTATTTATCACTAATCAACATGAAATTTATAAAAAAATACTATAATCATTATAAATGGCAAATCTAATATAAACATCTCAAAAGTGATACTTCTCGATATTTTTCAAATAAATATATTTAACATATCTACACTAGTTTATAATTACACTGATAGGCATTTTATAATGGTAGTTGGGGGTGGTGGTGGATTATAATGTTTGTGAGTTGTTAATAATTAATAGCCACCTTAAATTTGATGTCCCTTTAATTGTTATAATGAAAAATTTATTTCTTATTTAGAAAAGATAGAAAAATTATAATATTTTGAATATATGACGAAATTTTGAACCTTTTTTTCTTGAATTTTTTTTTTGAATCCAATACCATTTAATAGGAAATTTTCTTAAAAACAATATAATTATTAATCAATAAAATATATGACAAATTAAAATAAGTAAAAATTAATATCTCTACTAATTTATTTTCAATAATATTATTATAAAAATTAATATTTTAATCGATATAACATGTGAAATAACATAAATAAACTCCTCAGAATTGATATCTTAGATCTTTTTATTTGAATAAAAGATTTTAAAATATGCACTGCTTTATTAACTAAAATGACATCACTATGAAAAATAAAATTAAATCTAATGTTTACCAAATGAATGAATGAAGGATTTTAATAACGTCCACGAGACCGCATCAGCCTATGAGACCCATCAATTGCGCACATCCCCTTCAAAACGGGACCTCGGCCACAAAACGTTCCCTAAGTTGCCTGAACTTCCTTCTTGAGATCTTCCCTTCTGCTGTGAAGTTTGATCACAAGGTTCACCGTATTACCCAGCATTGTCGCTTTAAACAGGGTGTCCAGGTTGGCGATTTTCAAAGTTTCACTATAACTGTATCGGATGTCTTTGTATGCCTCACACTCCAAGAGGACGTGTCGTTCCGTCTCCACCACGCCTTTGTTGCAAAAGAGGCATATTCTCTCCTCCCAATCCTCTTTAGGAGTTAGCCATCTACCCGTTTCACACCCAAGATGATGAGAGCTCATTCTAAGTTGGGCAATCAACATTTTCGCTTTCCACTTAATGTTTGCCCCTATATAGGCTTTTTCTTCAAAATCACCTGTGGGGTTGAATTCTTTGAGGTAGTATTCCTTTTTATGGCCCATTTGTTTTTTCCACATGATGCACTTGAATTTGTTCTCACATATTTTTTTATTTCTTCATTAGTATTTGGGCACTACTGCATGCTAATATCCCACCTCTTTACCCATTTGTCATTTTGCTTCCTCCAAGTGTTCTTTCTTCTAGTTAGCTCTTCCTCCATAATTAGTCTAAGCCACCTGTGTTTCTTCATGTTTTGAATCTTCTTGAGGTAGCTTAATAACCGTATCATTGTCGATGCCTCAAGGGGGAAGGACCTGTTTCAACAAGTAGGATCTCATACGGCACCAAATTCTTGACTTTGAGACTGCTTATGATGAAGTGTTTCTAGATTCTCTCTATCTGTTTTGATTTCTAATCTGACATACTGTTGCCCCAAATTTCACATCCGTAAAGAATCACTGGGATAACCAACAAACCGAAGAGTGTTCTCTTGGTCTTTCAATCCCATAACTCTGTAATCCTGCACCTATTTTGAAGAGAGTACAACACTTTCCATCCTCCGTGGATTCTTTTTGCTCTACACATTTCCCAGCTGAGCTTGTGGTGAAAATCAAGCCTGAGGTACTTATACTCCTCGACTATCTCTAACGCGTTGCCTTCAAAGGTAAAGGTATATTGTTTCTTTTTTCTTTTTAGAGAGATCATTACTTTGGTTTTGTTTGTGTTCCCCTGCATTCCAACCTCTTGGCAAAAAGTTTCAAGTGTTCTCAAATGTTCCCTCAAGCTGCTCGCTGTTATGGGAATTAAAATGAGGTCATCCGCATAAAGAATTAGTTTTATAACATACGTAGCTAGTCGAATCCCCTCCCCACTATCTTTATTTAACCATTCTTTTAATTTATCAATGTACAATCCAAATAAAGTTGGTGAAAGTGGGCAGCCCTACTTGACACCTATATCGTTGTCAAAACACTCTGACATTCCATCACTAGTTCTGATTTTAGCCTTTACTTGCTCATATAATCTATGGACATCAGCTCTAAGCTCATCCGGAACCCCCAGTGCCTTCATCCTATTCCAAAGTTTGTCACGGGGGACCGTGTCAAAGGCTTTTTTGAAGTCGATAAAGCAGCAAAAGGCCTCATCTCCCTGAGTGTTCCATATTTTTTCAATCAAGAACCTAAGTGTAGCTCCATGATCAATAGTAGAGTGCTTCAGTCTAAATCCAACTTGGCCCTTAGCTCTTTTTCCTTTTTTTTCTGCCTACTTGCTGATTATGCACTTTATCATGCTTCCGAAGAGTTTACCAAGAAGGGGATTAACCATGATAGTACGATAATTTGATAGGTTATTGGTATCCCCGCTTTTGAAAATAGGGATAACCACACTAGTCGTCCACTCTTTCGGGAAGCCCTCTTGGATGACCCTATTGAAGATGTGTTTGATATGAAGTCCCAATAGTTCAGCTCCCCACTTTAAGTACTTCAAATTTGAACATGATTGTCGGCATCTTTATCCACATACAAAACAGGACAGTGGGAGTTTGGGGTTACGAAGCATTGAAAAGTATGGATAATTGTTTGGATAATTTGTATCATTTAAATAAAGATGAGAATGTCTGCTGCTCAACATCTCTCTCCATGCGGTTATGTAAGTTTACAGTCCTTCGACCATCACCCACTAGGGTTATTTAAGCAAGGGTTTATCAACTATTGGAAAGGCTTCAATGCAAAGCCTGTCAAGTTTTGGAGTAAATTTGTAAGAGCACAAGCCCAACGCGAGCAAAATGAATTGAGGGAATCGAAAGGATTTACTTTTTCTTTACCTCCTTTGAAAAAATGGCTTCTTCAACCTGCTGTGGGTGTCTTTGCATTGGGTTTTATCGATGCCGGGTATACATTTTTTTAATTGTATCATTTTTATGGTGTGTTAAATGTTTTTGTTTTTTTTTGAGGTTTATCTTTTTCATTGGAATGTTGGGGGAGAACAATTTCGAATTTCATTTTTAATTTGTAGAGGTGCTTGTCGTAATTCAATTCTAATTTTGTGTAAATGTTCAGAAGACAATTTAGTCTGTCTAAAACGAGCAACCTTTTTTGGCTTGGTGTTTTATAGATAAATGGGGTTTACATCAAAATTCAATACATCTATGCATACATGTCTGAGCCTAACTAGATATAAAATAATGAATCATACCTAATTAATTAATTTAAATCCAGAGTTATAAATGATTAGGATAGGGTGTAGAAGTGTATCTTTATTTACGAGGACAATCTGGAGACAGTCATCACAATCTAACAGGAGAAATTAGGGTTTTGTGGTAAGACAGCAAGAGTTCCTAAAAGTTGTTATAACTTGAGCACCTCCTCAGAACCGTACACTCGACGTTTTTGGCCCCACAACTATAGACAAAATTTTTCTGGTAAATGACAGGTAGACAGATTCTGTTTTGATGACTGTGCTCCTCAAGTCTAGGGCTTGGAAAAACTCGCTCAGTAAAACTGTCAGGGGTGGACCCTGATTGTCTTCCAGGATTAGAGGTTAAAAATCTGATATTATTTTAGTCGGGTTTTGGATCACATTCTTTGTATCTGCGATGGCGTGGGGGGTTGCAAGGGGTGGTTACCCCCCTTGTGGGGTCCGGGGGGGCTATTCCCCCGGTGAGGGGTTTAGGGGCCACGTGCCCTAGTGGGGGTTTGGGTGTTGTGAAAATTTTATTAAAATTGCTTTATAAAATTGTAATTTCGTAGTCAATCCGGGCCATTGATTGAAGGTTTCCAGCTTTGACGGTAGAGGTTATGTTTGGGTGTTTTTGCCTTAAAATGTATTATTACATGGTTGAGATGAAAGATGAAACATATTGTACACAGAGAGGAGGCAGAAAAGGTAGAGAGGTGTAACAGGTTTTGTTGCAGGATTTGTTTCTCCCTTGTATTGCTGGAAATAATACACTGGACAAGTTTGGTGGATGTAGCCCATCTTGGGTGAACCACGTTAAATCTGGTGTCTCCTATTTTGTGCATGTTTATGATTATTTTTTGTATGTTTGATTGATTCGTTTCATAGTTTCTTTTGTATGTGATTTGGAGATAAATCTGTGTTTTATTTTATCCTAACAAAAATTTTGCACCAAGCATTGGGAAATTGCGCTTCTTCAAGACTTAATAGGGCAGCGGAACATGCACATGTTAAGGAAAAGAATTTGTTGTGGGTTTGTGCTCGGGGTCAACAAGGTTTTTAATGATGGACTACTTATCAGGTCCCCCCAACAGTTTATAATATCGAAAACAACACACCAAGTAAATGCAACAATGATTCAACCATGATGTCTAGTGTGATAAAATGTATATCTACTATGATCTTTAGTGCCACAATGAGTGCTCTCTAAATGCTTCCTTTTTTTTTTCTGTCTGTAAATGCTTAATAGAATGTTGCGACAATAAATGCTTAATGCTCTTTTAAATTTTTTTTAGATTCTTGGATGCCTTCTAGATGTTATCTAAATGCACTAATGTACATGTTTATATATAGAGTTCTTGAATTCAAATTAGGACCCTATTAGCATGCAAATTGAATTAAATAGGGAAAAAAAAGACAAGACGGGACCGCTAACCCTTGGGGGCCCCTAATAGGTTAAAAGACCCCACACTCCCTAAACGTACAATATACGTTTTTAGGGGGACCACCAGAAAGAGTAGGAGGAAGAGAGGGAAGAGAGGAGAGGGGATACAACAAAGATGACTACAAACATGCCAATAACACCTAATCTGGACCAATGACTGACAAACACACAAGTACCCTATAATAATGCAATTTTACGACTAATAAATGCATAGGGATCATTTTTAGTTGTCTACATAATGCCCCACTTTGGTATGTGTGCGTACAAATATATCAAATTAAAACACACGTAGTGTGGATACAAGTGTAACAAACCGTTACACCAAAATTCCAGACTGTTAGTGAATCCGCCCACCAAGATCTTAACACCCCACCATGCTTCCGATAATCTCGTCTTCGAGATAGGTGTGCGCCTCCATGCGCACGTGGGAGCCTCGGACGAACATTGTCATGTTGGCGTTACCACTCGAGACCCGAGTCTCAAACATGGGTGGGTGCTTTGATACCACATGTAACGAACCATTACACCAAAAGCTTGAACCGTTAGTGAATCCGCCCACTAGGATCTTAACAACAAGATTTCATGCCCCTGAAGCTTTTGCAACAAACTCTAATGCACTTTCAAATCTTGCAAAAACATTTATGCATTAATAAGTGCCCATAATAAAAATTTGCTGAAATATATAGTTTAAAAGACCCCACACTCCCAAATTGTATAGTTTACGTTTCTAGGGGGACCACCAGAAAGGGTACGAGGAAGAGAGGGAAGAGAGGAGAGGGGAGGAGAAAGAAGGATGGGGATACAACAAACATGACCACAAACACTCCGATAATGCTTAATTTGGACCAATGACCGACAAACACACATACCCTAGAATAATGCAATTTTACGACTAAGAAATGCCTAGGGATCATTTTTAGTTGTCTATATAATGCCTCACTTTGATACGTGTGCGTGCAAACATATCAAAGTAAAACACACATAGTGTGGATACAAGATTTCATGCCCTTGAAGCTTTTGCAACAAACTCCAATGCACTTTCAAATATTGCAAAAACATTTCACACATGGATAAGTGCCCATGATAATAATTTGCTAAAACATAGAAAAAGAAAAACTAAAAACAATACACCTACTCTTGCTAAAGATGTTTGGATGCCCTTATGAGATCACATGCCTTTGAATTTACGCTAAATCCTACAAATATTTTTGAGTACAACTTTTAGTGACTAAAAATCAAGGCTAAGAAATGTCTTGAATTCATCCCACTGTGAGAATAGGTGTTGCATCTTGGGTACATCTAGGATAAGCAAAATGTAAATTCTTCTTGCTATATGAGCGAAAGATGTGTTGAATGCTTGGAACCTAGAGTCTGGATAATGAGTGAAATATTTGTCCTCTTTTGAGAAGTGAGATGAGCCTGTGAAGCACATAGCTCAAAAGAAAAGAATTATGTGCATCATGTGTAAGATAATAAATAAGATCACTGACGTCTAAGATAGAAGGATGTCATATTGGAAATATTATGTTATAAATAACTTGCCCCACATGGGTCTATGATGTAATCAATATAAGTGCATGAATATTATGCCCCATACGGGCAAAATGTAAGCAATATAGCACAAACGGTAATATGCCCCTTATGAACGCAAAGTATAAGTAGTGTAAGATCAATAAGAGATGTTATATATTGACATAATATATAAGCAATGTAATACCATTACATAATATATAGCAATGTAAAATACAAATATGAGTTCTTGCCCCAAATATATGCATGATATGAATCATGACAACCTAGGCAAGTAGTAAGAGGATTGTTTATGATATAGATCATGGCACCATAGAACATGGCAAATGCCTGGTAATAAGAACTAGAACAAGCAATATGTCACATATGTGACCAAACACGAAGCAAACATGTTAGACATTGGAAGTACTCCAGACACATAGAAGGCAAGGAAAGGGCACATCGAACATAGAGTAAGCATGCTAAATACGCTGAAGACACACCAAACAAATAGAAGACACAAAGAAATGAAGACATAACAAGCTCATCAAACACATTGAAGACAATTAAAACATGGAGCAAACACTTTTATTATTTAGCCAAACATGAAGCAAACAAGGTAACTATATAACCAAGCACAAAGAAAACAAGGTAATTATATAACAAGCACAAAGCAAGCACTAAAGACATGAATATAACAAGCATATTAGGCACATAGACATATACAAAATCTTTAAGCATATAAGGACACATCCAACAGGAAAGGTGCACTAGGCAATATAATATCAATTGAAAGCCCAATATGATAGAAAATATTAATGAATATAAAACCTAAAATGGTACCAAGAGATGCCCCCATAATGACCCCAGAGTTGCCCTCGAGCGAACATGGGATGTGCCCCTAGTCTACTGTGAGTCTATAATCATGTACATATAACTATTGCATACCAGTCTTGTTTCTATCTCGACAATTTCATCAGTAATGCGTTTATAAACAATTGTTGCAATATAACCTCTTTTCAATAGGTAGATAATCACAAACATACAATGTGTACTTTAACATAGTCATAATGTACCAAGGTTTTTGAAAATAATCATTTAACAAAATAAAGGCAAAGGAATTTCATAAGACATAATAATCAATGAAATCAACCAATCACATAAGGAGAACACAACTTTCATCAAAAATCATTATGCTTATAGGCATGTCGCCAACATAAATGCGCTATCATCATTTGTAAGTTAGCGTGGAATTTTGGGATGGGACAAAACAAGCAAAAGCAAGGCGACAAGCAATAAAACAGAAAAGGGAAGAGGCAACTTGAGAACAGTAGAAGAATGGATGCAAAAAGGAAGAAGGAAACCATAGAGTTCGCAAGTCGAGCATCTAAATTTACATCCCAAGAAAACTTGCCCATTGTGTCCTTACAAGTTTGTACAACTTCTGAATCATGTATACAATGGTATAACTGTGACTTGACACACTTCAGTTCTCAAGCACTGACATTCTCTTTACTAGAAACTTTCTTTTCTTCTTTCCCTTCCCCTCTTTTTGATGTTTGTTTTGAATTGAAGCACTTACCCCTATTTTAGAAATTGGTAAAGTCAGGGTCAACGACAACCAACAATCAAGTCCAATTAGCTAATAAGAATCTCTAGCATTTATCAAAGATAGTCGTTGAGTCTCTGGTGGTGACATTTCATGCTATTTGAGTAAAGAAGGTTACATTGTTCGGTTCTTGGATTGAACCAACCTTAGTCCTAAAATTAACGAGGGGATATCTTTATCCCATGCATTGTCCCCTGCTTTTCTTTTTGAAACACTCAATCTCATGAGTGCCTTTGGACTCGGATTTTGGGGTGAACAACAACTGGGGCTAGAAGGAGGGCGTTTAAGTTCCAGTTTAATCCTCGATCAACCACCAGAATAATTGTAAATTGCCGAAAGTTGTTAAGAATTGGTTAAGAATTGTTATATTCTTTGAATTTCACTGACTTTTGCTTTGTTTGTTTCTACTTCCTTCCCATTTGGTTGTAAATTTAAACACACAGAGTAGTTGACCCAAGAGTAGTTGGAACTGAATTGTGCATGGTAAACCAAGTTGGATCCTATTGTGCACATTACCCGGTCCCAATCTGTCTGTGGGAGATTGATTATCTCGCTATTATAGATCCATAGAAGAGCTCAAACTACCTGAGGTAGGCCTAATTCTTTAGTTACCCATATCGGCTCATCCTCTCAACTTGCCTAGAATCAACATATACCTGTGGCGTTACCTATGGCTTGGAAAATGAAGAAAATGCAGAACATAATGGTTGGGAACCTATACCTAACACTACACACCCCCATGGTGGCGGTTGGGGAGATAAACTTAATAGTTTGCCGCCTTATCTTCCCTTGGTAGGGCTGGTCGCACCGATGGCCTGGTATTTTGATCCATTTTATGCTATTTATGGTGTTTGTTAATTTTAATGACACATGCCATGTCATACTGTAATGTTTTTGTTGGTTGGCCTTGGGCCTTGACTCTCTATTTTGATCTTGGGGTTAGGCCTGGGATAAACTTGTTGTGCTTTTTTCTCAGGTTGCAATTGCATAGCACCCACCTTTTTGAATGGGCATGTACTATGTTGTTTGTACTTAAGAAAATATGACATGATTTCAATCAAAAAATTTCTGGCCACACTATTATGTATTCCCAAGATTTGTAAACATGGGTCACCTTAGTACTCACCCTATATTTGTTACAAACTTTCTTGCAACATGTCATGTGAAGTTATGGTCACCTTGTTATGGTGGGGGGGGGGGTTGACCCAAGCTCTCAACATATTGTTTGGAGTAACGGTGATGAGACATATCCACATGGGCTATCGTACTAATTGTATTTTATTATTAAATGCATTTAATTTCTGTACACGTGTAAAATCTCTCCTAGGAGCTTCCTTCTTCCATAAGGTTCCTCTCTCCTATAAGCGTCTTTATAATCTATAAATACATATTAAAATCGAGTGTACAACATACATGCACAATTGTGGCAAGTTCTCATCTCTTTTTTTATCGTTGCAATTGTACACATGCCGATTGGTATTAGAGCCTAACAATCATGGCCTCTAGACCTAGTCAGCTTAAGGGTTTCATCTTTTACCCTTACTAGATCTGACACCTTTAGGCATTCCTTGATTAAGGCCTTCATTCTAGTCTTCTTGAGAGTGTTTACCTCATACCCTATGCTAGATCATATCATTTGATATCAAAGTCTGTGGATCCTTTTCAAGAGCCTCCTCATGCTCCACACGCTACTCATGATTCCATTGTGATCCAATTATTGACTAATGATTTCCGAGAGTAACCTTAAGCTCCAAGTGAATTCCATGCTAAGTTGTTGAACGACATGATGACTATGTTTCAGCAAATGAAGTCTCAACAGCAACAGCAAGTGCACCATCACAACAACAGCCCGCTAGTCAACTATTGCAACAGCTACTTGCTGTGCAGATCAATATTCAGTCACAGCAGCATCCTTCATTTCAACAGCAGCTTCAGACACCTCTAGTACAGTCAACAACTCAATCCCAGCAGCAACCACTCTCAATGAGTCCTTAGCAACAAAGGTCTTATTATCAAGTGGCTCCAATGCAGCAAGCTGGACTGCAACAACTTGGACATTCTTGGCACAGCCACAAGCAATGGTGACAACTAATTATAACAGCCCACTTTCTGTGACAACTGAAGCCAAAATTGCTGCAGCAGTGGTACCTGTTAGTGCACCCAATCCTGCTTCAATGACTTGTGTCTAGACACAGCATATTTCTTCAAAGGGATACACATGTTATTATAATAGTGTGACAGGTCGAATCAAGTTGGAGAAGCCGGATCAGCTGACAAAATTTGAGCAACAGCAGCAACTACAGCCTCAGCCTTGGCCACAATTACAACAAGGTCCATTTGGTAATGTACCAGCTTCACAACAACTGTCTAGATAAGGGCAGTTGCCTGTTTCTTAGGTTCAATTCTTGCAACATGCTGTGTCCTCTTTTCAGCAGATTCATCCTAGCATGCCATTACCTGGCATGCAGCACCAACAACATGTGCAATCCTCTCAACCACAACCAACAGCCCACACAATTTTACCCACGGTTACTGGCTCAACAGTCTTTGCAACAGTATGTTCAATAGTTGCAATCTTCACAGCAACATGCCCAACAACCTCCAAAAGCTGCAAGGTGTTAGAAAGAAGGAAAAGAAATGGAAGGCATATGGCATGCTTACACACTTGTGTATCCGTCTTTTATTAAGCATAAAAGAAGTTACATCAGTTGTGAAGGTTGATAATCGACTATTAGTTAATGTTTAACTAATAGCTAATTAATAACTTTAATACCCTCCCTTAATGACTAAACCAAAGACTAGTCCAAGCTTGTAGAAATAATGCAATAAAAGAAATGAGGCTAGCAATCACATTGTAGAAATGGATGAAGAAAACACTTCATCACGCAATCACACAGAAGAACCAGAACATGGAGAAACTCTCACAATGAAAAGAGTATTGCTAAAACCAACAGAGGAGGAGAATGAACTAGTGTAAAAAAAGAATATTTTCCAAACCATTTGCAAATCGAGAGGTAAGTTTTGTAAGGTCATTGTTGATAGTGGTAGCATGGATAGTTTGGTGTCTAATGAAATGGTAAATAAGCTTGGTCTGAAAAGAGTAACACACCCAAATCCATATAAGGTATCTTGGTTGCAAAAATGACATCATATTTTGGTGAATGAACAATGAGTAGTCAAATTTTAGATTTGGTCATATAAGGATGAAGTTTTGTGTGATACTATGCACATGGTTGTGTGTCATGTGTTGTTAGGTAGACCTTGGAAATTCAATAGGAAGGCTATACATGATGGTAGAGCCAATACTTATACTCTTGTGAAATATGGTAAGAAGTATACATTGAGCCCATTGAAGGACACATATGAAGAAATGAACAACAATCCTAAAGTGTTGATTATTTATAGAAAACAATTTTTGAAGGAGGCATGTAAAGAGAAGGTACACATTGATTTTGTTCATAAACCCATGTAGGTTGGAACAATAGATAAGGTGAGTGAAATTCCACATGAAGTGAATGATTTGTTGGGAGAATATGCTGAAATTGCTTTCAAGGAATTGTTGGATGGATTGCCACCCATGAAGAGCATTAGCGATCACATGGGTTTGATACCGGGGTCTAGTTTGCCAAACATGGAAACCTACAAATTGACACCCATGGAGAATGAAGAGGTGAAGAGACATGTACAAGAGTTGTTGAAGGGTTTTGATAAAAGAAAGCTTGAGCTCTTGTGCAATTCTAGCAGTGTTAGCACCCAAGAAAGGTGGAGAATGGTGCATGTGCATGAATGCTAGAGCCATAAACAAGATTACAATCAAGTACATATTTCCTCTGCTTCGGATGGATTGTTTGAGTGGAGCAAGGTACTTCACAAAGATAGATTTGAAGAATGAGTATCATCAAAGTAGAATTAGGGAAGGTAATGAGTGGACGACTATGTTCAAGACAAAGGATGGCTTCTATGAGTGACTAGTTATGTCATTTGGGTTGACAAATGCGCCAAACACATTCACGAGATTCATTATTGAAGTGTTGAAGCCATATTTGAGTAAGTTTGTCATTGTGTATTTGGATGATATTTTGATTTTTAGTAAGACAAAACATGAGCATTTAATGCATGATGTCACTATTTCAAAGATTGAAAGAAGAGAAGTTGCTAGTTAACTTGAAAGAGTGCAGTTTTATGAAGTTTGAATTGATTTACTTGTGTTTTGTGGTCTCACATGAAAGATTGATTATGGATCTGGAAAAGTAAAATACGGTGTAGAGTGGTCATTATCAAATAGCATTTTTGAAGCAAGAAGTTTTCATGGGTTAGCTAATTTTTATTGGAAGTTCAATAGAAACTTTAGTGAAATATGTGCACCCATCATTGAAACAATGATTGGTTATAGAAAAGAATTCCAACGAACAATTAAGTTGAGAATAGTTTTCAATGTTTGAAGTAAAAGGTAACCGGAGAGCCAATGTCAGCATTAACGGATTTCAACAAAGTGTTCCAAGTTTATTGTGATACTAACAGGGCAATGGTAGGTGTGATGTTGAGTCAAGAGGGCAGACCCATTGCATTTTTGAGTGCGAAGTTGAATGATGCCAAGCAAAAGTATTCAGTTTATGATCAAGAGTTCTATGCTATAGTGCAAGCACTTGAGAAATGGAGACACTAGCTTTCAAAGATGTTTGTTTTGTACATGGATTACCATGCACTGCAATTTATAAATAACTAATGTACTGCAGTTTATAAATAGCTATGTAAGTCAAAAGCACATGAGATCAATTGAATTTCTTCAAAGTTATTCATTTGTTTTAAAACATAGAAGTGAAAGGTCAAATAGAGTTGCATATGCATTTGGTAGAAGATGTCTTTTGTTGAATGAAATGAGAATAAATGTTAGTTGGATGTGACTTTATGAAAGATTTGTATGAAGAGGATTTGAATTTTAGAGATGCATGGGCAGCATGCAAGAGCCCAACTAGCATGGATAGAATTCTATGGCTGGATTTCTTTGGACTATTGTTTAAAGGATAACAGTTATGTATGCTTTAAGGACCAATGAGGGAGAATATTATTAGAGAAAAACATAGTGGAGGATTAGCTGGTCATTTTGGCATTGATAAGACATTGACACAGTTGAGTAAGAGGTATTATTGGCCTAAGATGAGTGTGGATGTGGATAAATTTGTACAAAGTTGTAGATTTTGCCAACATTCTAAACGTAAAAATAGAATGCAGGTTGCTTGGGCAGCAAGTTGCTTTGGGGTCGAGAGAATGCAAACTATTTCATCTTTTGGTAAGCAACATAGTCTTTATGTTGATATTCAAATACTTCCAAAACAATATAGTATGGTGTTCAATAATATGTCCTCATGATCGCTATTAAATAGAGGTTTCCAACATGCCATAGAGTTGAAAATTGGCTGTAAGCATGCCATTATTACTCCTCATTTCTCAAAGACTGATTTGAGATCACGACACCATCAGATCTTTCTTTGTAAGGGATGTTTGCACAAGACAACTTTCAGATGCCTTACTAGACATATTGAGTCCTTATTCATGCCATTCAATTTGACTAATGCTCTTGCTACGCTCCAATTCATGAGGAATCATGTATTCAGTGGTTAGCCGAGATAGTTTGTTATGATATTTTGATGTGTAGCAAAGCATGGAAGGATCATATGCGACACCTAGGCTTGATCCTTGGGATTCTAGAGAAACATGCTCTATTTATAAAATAATTTAAGTGTGAGTTTGGGATCACAAATATATTATACTTGGGCCATGCCATTATTGCTTAAGGCAAGCGGGGGAATCAAAAGAGGATTCAAAATTTTCCAGTTTGGGCACTCCCTACCACGCTAACTCTATTGATGATATTCTCTATTTTTTGCAGCCATGATAGAAGGTTTGTTAAGGGATCTTCACATATAGCAGCACCCTTAACCAACATGACAAAGAAAGGAGCTTTTGCATGGATGGATAGAATGCCAAAAGTTTTTGATAAGCTTATGAGGGTAATCATCACATGTCTTGTATTGTCCATTTCAGATTTCTCACAACTATTTGTGGTAGAATGTTGTGTTTCAGGAGAAGGTATTGAGGCCATATTAATTCAAAAGGGGGACTCCATTAAGATGGAGAGTATGAAGTTAAAAGATTCAGAAAATAGTTTCTCTATTTATGATAAGGAGATTCTTGCCATCAAACATGTTTTGGTAAAACTCAGACATCACTTGGTTTATGGTAGATGTGTAATTGAGACAAATTGCAATGGCTTGAAGTTCTTCTTGGATCAACATGATTTGAATGATGAACCACAAAGGTGGGAAAGGAAAATCCAAGGTTATGATGTTGATATAAAAGGGGAAAAACATGTAGTTGTTGATGTATTTTCTAGAATGGCTGTTCTTTGTTCTTTTTCTATCATTTATGGTGATTGAAAGATTTCAATCATGGTAGACTATGCCAAGATACATTTACTGCTAACATTTTAGATGGAAATTTGAAGGATGAAAAATATGTGCTAGCAAATGGTCTCATTTTGAACAAGGATAGATTATTTTCAGTACTTGAATTTGGATAAAACATAATATTTTGAAAGCTTTGCATGATACATCAATTGTGGAACACTCCAGATCCTACAATATTTGTAGATATATAAGAAAGATTCTCATGGTGGAGCTTTGAGGAGGATCTCAAAAACATCAGGGAGTACATCACCTACCAGTAGAATGAAGTAGTGCATGTCTTCTCAGTAAGTTGCAACCATTGCTTATTCCCCATCAAGATTGGAAAAGTATGTTTATGGACTTCATCACAAGTCTTCCCAAGGTACATGGTAGAGACTGCATTGTTGTTGTTGTGGATAGGCTAAATGAGTATTCATACTTCTTTGCCATTAATTTAGAATTCAAAGCACATCATATGGAAGAAGTATATCCTTTCGCTCAAGGTTGTCTACACATAAGAGTATGGGATCCGGGGGATATCTCGAGATCTATCGAAGGTAGTAATAGCCAATTACGGTTATATGGCAAAGGGAACAAACCAGGGGCTGCCATTATCAGATTTTTTAGCCTTAGGACTGCTGTCATCACAAATTCCAGCTGTTGCACTATACCAGTTATAGCCCTACAAGTGTTTTTAGTTACAGGGTTGTTGATTTTTTAGGGTCTCAACAAAGATATGCTGATTATTACTGCCTCGAGAAGATTTTCAGTCATTGATTATTTATTTCCAGCCTCTAAATTGTTGATGGTGATGAATTATGCAAATGATTTTCAGCATTGTTGCTGTTATATCATTTTCACACTGCTAATTTGTGAAATTTCAGACTTTGGACTGCTTTTAGCAGCAAAATACGGCTTCAAGTTTGCAGGACTTGAGGAACTTTCCTTACATTATGCTGTTTGTGAAGCATTTCAACCATGGGATCTGTGGGAAACAATCTTGCCCATTGCCATTCTGTTTCATAATCCAACGGAGGATCCTGGCTTTTTAGTTCACAAGTATGTCAGAGTGGTGCATAGAAGCCAACTATATCACAAAAAGGTAATGGTAACTTGTTATGTTTGTATCTTCACGATCCACTGTTTGTGGTCAAAGGTTAATAAGATAGTTCACTAAATAGATCAACATATAATGTTGCACATGCTTGTGGCCATCATGGAGAACAATTTCATGATAATTCATAGTCAAACAACTTGGTGAGGCGGAGTTTGTTCAGAACATGGAATTGCAAGTGCCCAAGGATGAATTGGGATCAAGACATTATAGAGTTGGGCATTTGGGGAAAGTTTGAGCAATTGGGCTTGCAATTGTTTGGGACAAACAATTTTTGGGAAGGACAGACTGTCATGAACATTTTTTCAAATAAAGTAAAAATAACGAAGTTAACATTTTTTAGTTGTCAAGTGATATACTTTTTATTAAAAAGTGATGAACTTAATATTACTTTATTATTATAAAAAAATAAAAATAAAGGCGACTTTTCAAATAAAGCAAGTCAACATCAAATTAGAAGATAAAAAGTTATTTTTGGGGCTTTTCTTTGGGAAAAGTGCCAATTTAACGTACAACAAGACGTTGGGGGGTCATTTGGAAATCATCTTTTGTCATTATCTATTTTTACATTGAGAGTTTGAATTGCTATTTCAACTTCTGCTTTTGAGGACAAAAATCCTTCATTGCAATCAAATTTAGGGATGAAAACCCTCCAATCTTCAACAGTGACTCCATCTAGGAGTTGCATTTGTGCATCCAGTCATAGATTTGTAGTTTTTAATTTAGTTTTATCAGTTAGGACACATTTTTGGCATCATTGTCAGGATTTCCGTATTGGACATCATCTACAACAGCTAGGGAATCATCTCAAGCGCTGACATCACATTAAGGGCAATATTTCAGGGTTGATGTCATCCATTGTTGGCTGCCGTCACTTCTTTCAGTCTGCAGGGCCATCATCTGGTTGATTTCATTTATTTGGGACGCTATTGGTTAGAAAATTGATGTATATATTTAGCTGGTATTTTTTTGATTTTCAATGTTGAAAAATAAATTAAAAAAAACCTGAATTTAGTGTTTATGATACAACTATCATTATTTGCAACAAATCTGGGTTTTTCCTAGGGTTTAGAAATTATTTTCATCATTTTCCAGCATTTATAATTTTTGCCATAAGGGTTTTGCAATAAAAATATTTTTTAATTAATTTTGCCCTAGGGTTTTTGGTGAATCCGGAATTATTTAAAAATGTCCGTTTAGGGACATTGCACAGAAGACTATGCAGAGTATCTGAAATAAGTGGATCAAGAAGTGAGAGATAAGTTGGAGAAAAGTGTCATGAATTACAAGAAACATGCAAATCTCAAGAGAAGAGAATAAGAATTCCAAGTGGGTGACTCGAATTTGGCACATTTGAGAAAATAAAGCTTTCCAAAAGGCACATATAACAAGCTCAAGTGGAAGAAGATTGTGCCATGTAAAATTTTGAGAAGATTTACAACAAATGCCTATGTGAGAGACCTACCGAATGGGATTAATATCTTGCCTATCTTCAATGTAGTGGATTTGTACCCTTACCATGAGGGACAAGTGATGAGGATGTGGGTTTAGATTCTTCAATTTTGGATTGGAGGCAATGGTTATTTGAGAAAGAAAGAGAAGAGACAGTGATGGTGATTGGTTCTAGAACCATCAAAAGGACAAGAGACAATGAATACAAAGAGTATTTGGTCATGTGGAAGAGTAGAACAACTAAGGATGCAACTTTGATGAGTGCATCCAATATTGCCAAATATGAAAAACCATTGGAGGAGCTCACTTATGCTTCATGAGCAGGAACTCATGAATCATTTAACTTATCTAGGATATATGATGCAGGAACATCTGGGTCGATGAACAATGTTGCATCACCTAAAAACATATGTCGTGCGTTAGTGTATGTTTGTGACTTGCCAGCAGTGTACATTTCCATAATTCCATCACTCAAGGTACATCAAGTGCCGAAGGTTTCAAGTATCAATGAGGGTTCAATTTGACCCCTTCTTGGTAGATGATGAAACTGCTGGTTAAAACAGGGGCAGTTATGAAACTGCATGTTTGCATTAACCAGAGGTTACGTAGTCGAAACCGACTGTGTAAATTGGTGGTTTCGTCCGTGGTGGTTGCAAAAAAGCAATGGACCAGAATGAGGAATTTTTTGATTTTTGAGTGTTTTAAAGATGCTTGAGAGTTTGAAGATTGAAGAGGCACTCCAGAAGGCAGAGGAAGTCAAAAAAGATCCGAGTCAATTGAATTGGAGTAGCTTCAGTGGGAGAGGGAAAAGGTGTGACTGCAATTAGAGAGAGTGGGTGTTTGCTAGAGGCATGCTAGGGAGTTTTGTGTATGTTCAGAGAGGAACAAAGAGTTGTATCAAGTCCGTTGAGTGACTGAGGCTTGTTTTCTTTTTCATTTAACAACAATAATAAACAAAGTAGAGTGTGTTTTGTTCAAGTGTCTACAAATTTCGTCCTTTGAATTAAATAAAGATATGTTCTTTGACTCTCAAGTCTGAGTACTATCCTGTGCGGGTCCATTGTCTAGTGTGTAGGGCAAGGCTGCCATTAACTTGGTCCCCTAAAACCTTGTCTGCATCAAAGGCTAATTCTTTGTTTTCCATTTTCTTTATATGTTAGTTAAAACAGACCAATGGACAATGGCTAACCCTTGATGAATTGAAAGGAATAATCTCTGCAGCAATGAGCCACCCCAGGCACGAGGATACTAATTTGCAAGCCTTAACAAAAGATTTCCGAGATGATTATGGATTTGGCTCAGCAAGAAAGGTGGAACATATCAAGATGTTGATTGAGGAGGTGGTCACTGCAATCTAGAGAATCAAAGAGGATCTGTATATTGTTGAAATGAAGTTGGAGAAAGAAAAAAATATATTCCCTTCACTATAAGAATTTTTTAGTAGAAAAAAACTGTTTGTACAACATGTGAAGCAACTCTGCAAATGACTAGTTCATTGCAAGAAAGCAAAGAAGAAATTGAGCAAGATAAAATATTGATTATAGGAACTTGTGGCTTTTATTTAAAAATTGTTATACACTAACTATAAGATTTTTTTTTTTTGATTGAAAAGCACTTTTTATTAATTTAAAAGAAAAACTAATAGTACAACGCTAGTTATACAAAAAGTCACACCCCTCGGGAGAACGAAAGTCCAAAATAACTGGCCACAGGCGGCCGGCCAGTGCATCACAATAAAAAAAAGATAATAGAATAGCACAAACATCAAGGAACACATTAAGCAGCAGCTGCAAACATGGAAACAAGATTTGATAACTATAAGAAATTTTTAATAACAATCAAAACAAAAATCGAAGGAAACAAGAATCTAAGAAGAAATTGACCAAGAAATCCAACAAGAAACCAAATGTTGATTAATTTGTCACGTGTATTCAATCTATAACGCTTGTGTGGTGGCAATGAGAGGGAAAAGAACGGCCACATGACAAAATCAATATTCAATTGATTTTGTTAACATCTTTTATTAGTTACATGTCATTTCAGTTTCCCTGGTAGTTAGAACAGTTCTCATTCCCGATTACAAACTATTTACTCTGTTGAATACCTCAGTTAAGAGTGTTGGAAATTATTTTGAAGATTTCACTCCTATAAATTTTTGATCTGAAGGAGACAATGAAAGTTCTTTGGTAATTTGATTTCAAAGTACTGTTCTTTTGATCTTTTGTATTTTGGCAATGCACGATATGGTAATTGCAGCGTAGAATTAATTTGGGACATCATGTTTTGGTTTTTCATTGTTATTATTAAATGCAGTTGCTCGCTAGATTTTGTGTTGTTTTGGTTTTTCATTGTTGTTATTAAATGCAGTTGGCCGCTAGATTTTGTGATTGAATATTCAGTTGCGCTAATGCTTTTTGGGTTTTTTTATAATGAAATTCATCCATTTAGTTATGAAATTCTGATGGTTATTTGGACCATTGCTGTGTTATCAATCGAGTTTTTAATTAATTGTTTTGCATGATTTGTTAATTTGGGCTTTTGCTGTATTCATGTTGAATGGGGTATGATACAAATACAGGGAATTCTTTCTTTGGTCTTAATTTCATTTTTCTATTTTGAAAGTCTCCGAGATCAATGGTGTTAGAAATGAGTTCATGAACTCTTGATCCTTTATGAATTTACTTTTGAAAATATTGATTTAAATAAGATTTTTTTGTTTAGATTAGAATTTTATCTATTTTCACTTCCATGCCTTTTTAAATTTTGGTGACCCGTACCTTGATTTCAGTTTCATTGGCCAACAACAGGATGGTTTTTAACCCCTAACTACATCCATGTCAAAACACTGGATAACATACACATTGCATTTGATAAGTTAAATTTTAATTAGAGAAATTTGCACCTAGACGCTCCTATCCTCATGTGATCAAAGTCAACGCAGTGACATTGGTTTTCTTTTCCTTTCCTTTCCTTTCCTTTCCAATGACTTTGTTTGTCATTCATTCTATTAATTTGCAGAAACAGATTCTAGTAAGCAATCATATATTTGTCATCTATTTGTATTTGACATAAGGGTGATTAGATCTCCATTTGACACTTCTGAGAATTGCTTTAAAAGATGAGCTCTGGACTCAACCCTTTCTTGCAAGGACTACTCTGGATGACACTTGGGACAAACCATGTCTAGATATGGCCCTGGTCCCTAGCATTAGAGTTGCCAATTCAGGGTGACGTATGTCAATCCAAACCGTCAATATAATTAGGGTCCATATGGTTCACAGGCTTGAACTAGTATATTTTAATTCCATGATATCGATTGCATGGTATGCAATGTGCATTTCTTAGGCAGAAGACACCTCTTACGCAAAATATGAAATTTGTTGAGCATGATCTGTTTAAAAAGCAAAATTTCTACTCACTTCATGGCTATTTATAGGTAAGTTTTGGGCTCTGATGAGATGATAAACACCAAAGTGTTGGATGTAAGGCAAATATTTATGTCATGTCATTTCTTGTTAATATGGAATTCCATTTCTCAATTTTTTGAAAAGGAAGGAATTTTGTGACATCCACCTAAAAGTCCATCCAAAAAAATGACTCTTTCGAAACAACTGATTTTCTCTGGTTGGGGCTGTGATTTGATATTTGAGAGCAGGGTATATGATTTCTAACATCCTAAGATCCTAATCGGTTCTCCCATACACGTTATAACTTTTTTGTAATATCGGACAAAAGGCCCAAATTAGCAGAAACTGGGACAACTTGATGGTTCAAGTAATATGCACATCCTGCTGAGTTGATTTTAGTTTTGTTGCTTGAGATAAGAAAAAGAAGTCGTATTTGATTTCTGAGTTATTACATATTTTGTTGGAGTTGTATTAGGCTTATATAGAAATGGAAGTTTCCAGCTGTGATAATCCTATGCACTTCATTGTCCTGAAGGCTCAAAGGTTTAGATTAGCACGGATTTATCCTGGCTATTATTTTATTATATGATCTCATGGCATTATTTGCCTGGTTCATTTTCAGGTATAGTGGTGACTGGTCTCGTATTGGGGTCATTTCCAAGGAGATTGAAGCAGTATTGAAGGTGGCTGCATATTTCGTAGTTCCCCTATCTGTTGGGCTGATATTGTATTTGTCTCGTGAGAAAAATTAAGCCTTAACACCTTTTTTATGGTCATCTTATTATAGTTAAAAGTTAATTGTACATCACGAATTCAATAAGAGTACTGTTTTCTTTCTGTTTGAGCTACTTTTTCTTACACAAACCATTCTTCTACATGATGAATGTATGCTTTATCAAAAAAAATGTCCGTTTTTTAAGTTTCGGTTTGTCTGTATGTTCTATCATTTTTTTTGATGTTTTTTAAGTTGTCGGTTTGTAGTTCACATGTGACTGTTAGCATAGATCCTTTTGTAAATGTTGTGCATCTCAGTATTCACTTTTCAATCATACTTGTGCTGCTCTCATTTGTATAACTATGAACGATATTATGAAGGATGAGAATGCATGCATCTAGACCATGGAACAAAGTTCTTGTTTGATACAATGAAATACATTTCACACCTGTTTGCCAAAGCTTTTAGCAATTTTTTTTGGAAATGCACAGAAAATTAATCTCTTCCATAATAATTTTGGAATGGTATATTGAACATGGATTGCAAAATAGATTTTGTTGCTCATCGAGGGCTATGCGCCCCCAAAGTGATATGGTATTCCCTTAAGCAAGTTAGGTGATACTCGTAACAATTATTTAGCATTTGATTGTTTTTTCTATGTAGTAGATGTAGAGCACTACATTGTGTTTTGCTTTATCCAATTAAGTTTGAAGTTATTTATTCTTAGCTAGGAGAGGGTATATAGGCACCACCATCAAATATTGTATCATGTAGATGACAATATATTTGCTTTCCTCGGGACTCTTTTGAATGACAATTTTGCTTTCCTTGGGGGACACTTCCGATTGACAATTTTGCTTTCATTTACATTTTTGTTTAGGCTTTACACGCACCCTTTGATAACATAGGTGGTTAGAAACTCAATGGATCAAACTTACATGCTTGAAATCAAACGTAAAAGCAAACTTTAGAAATGATTCTGGTCGAGATAAAAATGGTTAATGAAAATTTTAAATTTAAGGAGCCGAGCATGTGGGAAGTGAGATTGCGCTGTCTATGATCCATAAGGGATGGAGACATATTAAAGTTATCAATTTGCTGCTAGTTAAGCATTAAATAATAGTTGGTTATCAACCTTCCAAATTGAATGTAACTTCTTTATGCTCATTAAAAGATACATACACACAAGTGTGCAAGTGTGTTGTATGCCTTAATTTTTTCTTCATTATTTCATCATTCATATTTCTTAACATTGGTATTAGAGTCAATCGTTTGGGGAAGCCCTAGTCTAGAACGAATGGAGCAGGTTGTTCGAGGACACTATAGAAGGGTGCAAACAATGCAAGAGAGGAGGTTCGAACTCAACTTGAAAGAGTCAATTCATGATTTGCAGTAAAGGCATATGCTATATGTGTGAGGTAAAGAACCCAGAACATGAAAAACCTGTGAATCATTGACTAGATCTCAAGTCAGATTTTTGTCATCTTTTGAAGGTAGGGGGGGTTGTGAGCATCACACAGAGAGTCGTGAGGATCAAGTAGTAGTTTTGAGGGAACTTGTAGAGGTTTGCAAAGAAAGATCAAACACCACCAAAATTGCAAACTAGACAGAATAAGGAATTGTACAATCAGATACAAGTAAACATGAGGGACAAAGAAATGTGAGAAATCATTTAGATAAGAGGCAAGGAAACATGAGAAAGAGTTGATTTTGATTCATAGACTCGAAGAAAAACAATGTAGAAGGATTTTCAGTAGTAGGGCATGATTTTATAGTAGAAAACAATGCAGAGTTTGTCTTTTTTCTATAGATTTTGAGTTTTTGTGTTAGGGCATGCACAATCTGTGAAAGGATTTGTAGATGTAGAGGGAGTTGCAGCAAACAAGAAAATCGCAATTCCCAGTTACGAAAGATTGTTGCAGTCACGTTACATGTCTAGGATACACAATTTAAAGGAAAACAATGCAGGGAGTAGAAAAGAAGTGACGCACACATGGTAGAAAATATTCATTCCAAAAGGGATTGCTAAAAATACACTCTAGAAGAGTTGAAAAGGGTTTTGTAGGATATACAATGTATGACATCCAGAAGAGTTGTTTTGGAAAGCGATTTTTAGACCTGTACCAATTTTTAGACTTGTATTGATTTTCGATGTTGTATATAGGTAATCTGAACTATATGCAAAGTCTACATTTATTTTTTGATTTTCGAGTGAAAATTCAAACATGTATGTAGAGTTTGTATTTATTTTTTGATTCCGAGCCAAAGGTCAAATATTGCGTGAATAATGGCCAATATTCAAAATTTGGTTCTCCTAGAAGCACATAAATTGATTGGTCATAACTACAATGTCTAGAGTCATAAGATTTTAACAATTGTTAAATATTGTGATTGTGATATATTCTTGGCATTGATGCAAAACTTGTTACTAATTTTATTGATTATAACAAACGTTGGAAAGAGGCCTTGTTATTAAAGTTGTCTGTGTAAGATGACATGATCACTGAGGTTGGAAATGCTATCGAGCAAGTGAGCTTTGGATCCGTTTAAAAAATAAGTATCAAACTTTATAGAAAACTCGGGTTCTGTATTTGAAGAATCTGTTATTTTTCATAAAGATGACTGATGATATCTTCGAATGAAAGATCTTCTAAGCCAACTCACAACCCTTAACAAAAAGGTGGATGATGATGATGACATGGTTGCTCTTGTTCTCAACAACTTGACGCCCTTATATGAATTTTTCACAGAGGCTTTATACTTGATAACATAAGGTTAGACCTTGACATTTGATCATGTTAATTCCTATTTGATGTAGAAGGAATGCAAATAGACATAGGGGAATGAGTCAAGTGTTAAACAAATAAAGAGTGTACATGTTACTTAGTCAAGTTTGCACTTGTAGCTTAGTTGAAGGGGAAGTGGGTACACATCTCTATTGATTCATTTTCTAAGTACCAATTGAAGTGTTTTTATTATCAAAAGATTGGGCACGGCAAAAAGGATTGCCATAAGTGATAGCATGCATTTTTCCAACAAAGCAATTAGGTGACAAATGTTGCAACAATTGAAGAAGAATGAGATTTTTAAGAATAAGATGCTCTTGTGGCAATATATTTAAACGATAATGTTACCAATTGTTGGTTGTAAAGATTGGTATGTCAAATGTACTGCAAGTACAAATTTTACTAATTTAGTTTCATTTGCAAATGGTCAAACACATACAGTGGAAGGGATAGGAGATATTTGCATATTGCTGAATAATGCTTGCAAAATCATGGTAAGGAATGTTAAAGATGTTTGTAGTTTGAATAAAAATCTCATCTATTAATCGGTTATTAAGGCATTTCAACATTGTTATGCATTTCTCTATTATATAATGTGTTGTGTATGTTGTAAAACATAATAGATTAATTGCCCTAGGAATTGGGCAAGGTGGCTTGTATAAGCTTGTTGACCTTGCCATAGTCAATGTAAATGCAAGTGTGGAGGGAGACTCCATCATAAAAGATGAGTTGGATGATGAAATTTTTCATAGGGTTGTTGACCCTTCTCCAGTTAATTTACATGCACTAGTTGTGGAATAAATATCCACTTTAATGAATGTGCAGGAGGATGCAATTCCTCAATCAAATGCATGTCATTGTGTAGGAGGATGAATTTTCTTAGTCAAAGGCACTGGGTTAAAGAACCAGAACCGAGGTTGTTAATTCAATAGAGCGTGGTTATTTTATTTTCAATTCTAACCTTTTTATGGTATTTGAACAACTAGTTAGACCCTGATGCAATTCCTTAATCAAATGCACATGTAATTGTGTAGGAGGATAAATTTCTCAGTCAAAGGCATTGAGTTAAAGAAGCAGAACTAAGGTTGTTAATTCAATAGAGCATGATTATTTTGTTTTCAATTCTAACCTTTTTATGGTCCCTGAACAACTAGTTAGATCCCATTGGATGTAATTGGGTGGAAAAAAACAAAAGCAAATCAGGTGGTACTTTGGATAAGTACAAGGCTCATCTTGTTGCGAGAGTATTTTCCCAACAAAAGGAAGTAGATTAGTAGATAGTTTTTTTCTCCTACTATGGAGTTGGTTTTTACTCTTACTACAAAGATGATCACACTTTGGTTGCTTCTTTCTAGAGCAACTTAGTTTAGTTTTTTAAATGAAGGTTTGGATGAGGTCTACATGGTGTAGTCTGAATGTTTTCAGGGATCTAGTAGTGATCATTTGTTTTTCGGGTTCATTAAGCTCCTATATGGACTTAGGCGGACTCCACAAGCCTAGTATATTTCATTTGATTAACATTTCCAAGATTCTAGATTTTGAATTATGGAGGTTAAATTGAAGTTATTAGCAAATAATGATTCATCATCGGTCAATGAATCACTCTTCAAAGAATTGGTGGACAACTTGATATATCTTATCTTCACATGATTGAATCTTTGTTTTGTTCGTTATCTTTTTCAGTTTTTGTTTACATCGAATCTCCTATATTGGAGAACAAAATGTTAGAAGACTGCAAATTTCATGTTGATATCTAAAAAACAGTCTGTAAATGTAATGACTAAACTCTTTGGTCCCACTTTGTTTATACAATACCGGAACAAACTTGGAGTAATCTCCGTTTTAGTCATTGAGGGAGGGTATTAAGGGTTACTAATTATTAGTTAAGTATTAACTAATGTTTGGTTACCAACCAACCTTCCAAACTGAATGTAACTACTTTCTACTTAATAAAATATAGACACACACAAGTGTGTAAGTGTCGTATGCCTTTTATTTCTCTTCATTTTTTCAACATTTATATTTGCTAACAAGACATACATAATATGCATGCGTTTGTTGTGTTATGTTGTTATATATGGTTCAATGGTTTAAAGATCAAAAGATCTAACCTTTTTTGTAAGTTTTGTGTTCTATTATTTCAAATTTGGTTTTGAAAACAGTCTTGCTTCTTAAATGTTGTTGATTAAATCCTAGAAATTAAAAATCTCATCTAGTTAAGTGTTTTTTTCATATGATCGCCTCTATTTTGTTGAGGAAAAAGTTTTAAGTGTTGTATTACATAACACACTTGAAGTCATATACTTTTTACAAAAATAAGCTTTAATTGATTTTTGCACTTGTTGGATGGGTACAAATGAAGAATTATAGGTCTACCACTCCAATATATACCTCCAAAACTATATTTTTAGACAATGTAAAGATTTGATCTCATGGCCCCTAGGAATATCATCTACTTAAAATGTTATCCTATGGAAAATTTTTAAACAACATAAAATCGTCTTGTGAGAATATTTAGACTCCCTAGGACTAGTCAATCTGCAGATGATGAACATACTATAAAGAATGGTTACAACCAACTTCTCAAGATCTCGTCAATTTGTAGAAGCTAAACATACTACAAAGAATGTTTAGAACCAACCTTTTCAGATCTAATCAATTTGTAGATGATTAGCATGCTTCAAATATTGGTTAGGATCAACTGCTTGAAGATGATCCCAAACAATATCTCATAATATATGAATTCAAGAATTTAGTTGGAACTCAAACTTATGACTAAAGATTTTCATCATTTTTGCAGTTAATGGTGTTAGATGTGGACCCTGATTGTCTTCCAAGATCAGAGGTTAAAATTCTGATGTTATTTGAGTCGAGTTTGGATTCCATTCTTTGAATCCCTCATGGAGTGGGGGGTTGCACAGGGGAACCCCCCTTGTGGGGTCCGAGGGGGATGACCCCCTCCGGTGGGGGGTCTAGTGGCCACGCGCCTTAGATAATTTTTGATATAAAATTGCCTTGTTAAATTGTAATTTTGTAGTCAATTCGGGTCATTAATCAAAGGTTTTCAGAGCTGACAGTAGAGATTATATTTAGGTGTTTTTCACCCTAAAATGTATTGATATATGATTGAGATGCATGATTATGAAAAAAATTAAAGAAATATTGTACGCAGAGAGGAGGTGGAAAAAATAGAGAGGTGTAACAGGTTTTGTTACAGGGTTTTGTTTCTCCCTTGTATTGCTAAAAATAATATACTGGACAAATTTGATGGATATAGCTCATTTTAGGTGAACCACGTTAAATTGGTATCTCTTGTTATGTGCATTTTTATGTTTATTTTCTGAATATTTGATTAATTCGTTTCATAGTTTCTCTTGTATGAAATTTAGGGATAGATCAGGGTTTTAATTTATCCTAACAAGTGGTATCTAAGCAAACATTTTTTTTTCATAATTTTAAATTGCAGGGAGAAAAGGGTTTGACTTCGAGTGGGAGCTATGGCGAATGAAAATAAATCTAAGGTGGAGAAGTTCAATGGACATAACTTTGGATTGTGGAAGATGCAGATGGAGGATTACCTTTACTAGAAGGACCTTTATTTGTTGTTGGGAGGGCAAGCCAAGAAGCCATTGACAATGTCAAATGAAGATTGGGAACTATTGGATTGGAAAGCCTTTGGAACCATACAGTTGTGTCTTGCATCTTCTGTAGCATTCAACATATCACAAGAAAAGACAACAAAAGGTCTTATAAGTGCATTAGGCAAGTTATATGAAAAACCTTCTGTCTCAAATAAAATGTTTTTGATGAAAAAATTGTTTAATATGAAAATGTCTAAAAATAGTTTAGTACCAGATCATTTAAATGAGTTTAACACGGTTACTAGTCAGTTACATTCCATAAATATTGACTTTGACGATGAAGTTAGGACTCTTTTTATTCTTTATTTTTTCCCTGAAAGTCAGAATAACTTGGTAATGACAGTGAGCAACTCTATGTCTAACAATGCCAAATTAAAGTTTGAAAATGTGGTGTTATCCTAAGCGAGAAAATGTGAAGGAAAAACATAGGTGAAACATCCATAGGTGAAACATCCATATCTGAAAACATATTAACAGTGGAGAACATAGGAAAACAGAATAATAAAGGAAGAGAAAACCGTTGAAAATCAAAAGGGGATGCAAGATCTAAATCAAGAGGCAAGATGAAATGTTGGATCTATGGCAAGTTAGGACACACAAAGAAAGAGTGTTGGTTTCGAAAGGAAAAACTGGGTAAAGACCAACATGAAGGTAATAGAGAAGCAAATATAGCAGGTGATGTATTACAAGATGCTCTTATACTTTCTTTAGATAATATTGTTGAATCTTAGATTTTAGATCCAGAGGCTTCTTTTCATGCTACCTCTCATAGACATTTTATATATTATGTTCAAGATAATTATGAGAATGTTTACCTTGATGATGATGAACCCTGTAATATTATTGGAAAAGGAAGTGTTCAGGTTAAATTATAGAATGAAAACACTTGGGTGCTGAAGGATGTCAGGGATGTTCCAAGCTTGAGGAAAAATCTGATCTCTGCAGGGCAGTTGCATAGTGAGGGTTGTATGGTGACATTTACAGTCGAATCATAAAAAGTTACAAAGGGTTCTTTGGTGGTTGCAAAAGGCAAGAAAGTAGGCACTTTATATTTGTCTACAAATAATGCTAATTCATCTTGTGTTGTAGCTACTATATGTAAGACGTAACTTTGTGGTATTACAAACTGGGCCACATGAGTGAAAAAGAAATGAAGACCCTACATGCAAAGGATAAACTACCAGGGCTGAAAGAATTAGATTTGAATTTTTATGAGCACTATGTATATGGAAAATAAAAATGTGTGAGGTTTTTCAGGGTTGGACCAGCCAATGAGTAGAAGTTAGAACTTGTTCATACAGATGTATGATGACCAACACAAGTATCTTCACTTGATGGTTCATATTATTATGTTACTTTTATTGATGATGCAACTAGGAAAGTTTGGGTATACTGTATAAAAAAGAAGTTTGATGTTTTTGATACATTCAAGAAATGGAAAGCTTTATTTGAAAATGAAATATGTTTAAAACTAAAATGTCTCAGATCAGATAATGGAGGTGAGTATCGTAGTAATACTTTTAACAATTTACTGTTCAAAAAGTGAAATTCGTAGACAAAAAATAGTTTCATGAACACCACAACATAATGGTGTGTCAGAAAGAATGAACATGACTATTATGGAGCATGTCAGATGCATGAGATTGTATGTAGGGTTGCCTTTACAGTTTTGGGCAGATGCTGTAATTACAATAGTTTATTTGATAAATAGAGGACCTTTGAGTGCTTTGGATGGTGGAATACAAGAGGATGCATGGACTGAAAAGAAGGGAGATTATTTTTTTCTAAGAATTTTTGGTTGTGAAGCATTTTCTTATATTGACAAAGATCATAGGAATAAGTTAGAAGCCAAGTCTAAAAAATGCACATTTATTGGTTATGAAATTGATGACTTTGGATTTCGATTGTGGAATCTGGGAGATAAGAAAATAATCAGTAGAGATGTGTTCAATGAAAAAGCCATGTACATGGACAGGTTGTAGGAAAAAAGTAAGAAAAATCCAAAAAAGAATATATAATATTAGAAGATATTAAAAAAACATGTTTCAAAGGTTTTTGATCAAAATGTGCAACAAGGATATGTACCTCAAATACATGTTAGAAGATCTGCAAGAGTAAGTAGACCACTTGATCATTTTTCTTCTTTATATTATGTATTACTTACAGATGGTGGTGAGCCGGAAAGCCATGAAAAAGTAGTGCAGATTGATGCCAAGGATAAGTGGGAGTAATCTATGAATGATGAGTATGATGCTCTCATGGAACATCAAACATGGGATTTGGTGGAGCTTTTCAAAGGAAAGAAGGCATTGCAAAATAAGTGGGTATACAAGATAAAAGAGGAGGATGCAGGTAAACAATAAATTTAAGGCCAAAATGGTGGTTAAAGGTTTTGCACAAAAGAAAGGCATAAATTTTGATGAAATATTTTTTAATTGTTAAAATTATTTTAATTAGAACTATTTTGAGCTTAGTAGCTATTGAAGATTTACACTTAACACAGTTAGATGTGAAGACTGTTTTTCTTCATAGGGATTTGAAGGAGGAAATATACATGGAGCAGCCACAAGGTTATGAAGTTAATGGTAAGGGGAATTTGGTGTGCAAATTAAAAAAGAGCTTGTATGCCCTGAAACAAGCTCCAAGACTATGGTATATTAAGTTTCACAATTTTATGATAGAATATGGTTATTCCAGATGTCATTTAGACCATTGTGTATATTTTAAAATATTTGAAAATAGTAGCTATATTATTTTACTTTTATATGTAGATGATATGCTTGTAGTTGGTTCCAACATGAACAATATTAATGTACTCAAGAAACAGTTAAATTATTTTTTTTATGAAAGATCTAGGTGCTGCTAAACAGATTTTTGGTATGAGGATAACTAGAGATAAAAAGAATAGAAAGCTAAAATTATCATAGGGAGAGTACATCAAAAAAGTGTTGAAAAGATTTAATATGCAGGGTGAAAAATCAGTTGGAACACCTTTAACTGCACACTTTAAATTAACAAAAGAACGATGTCCTAAAACACAAGCAAAAAAGAACCCGATCTCTAAAATTCTATACTCATTAGCAGTTGACAGTTTAATGTATGCAATGATGTGTACGACGCCAAACATTACACATGTAGAGGGAGTGGTGAGTAGGTTCATGAGTGATCCAGGAAAGGAACAATAGAAGATAGTAAAATGGATCTTTCGTTACTTAAGAGGGACTATAGATATAGTGTTAAGTTATGGTGGTTCAAATGTGACATTACATGGATATGTTTATTAGTGTAAGATATTTTTTTTTATATTTATAGATTATTCTTACACTTGTATTTAGCTTGCTTAGATGTTATTTTGAAGTCACTTAGGTGTCATAAATGAGATAATTAAGGTGCACATGCACATGAAAAAATTGTAGTCAAATTGGTGGGTAAAAATACCCTTATCCACCAATATTGACATATGGAGCACACAAACTATTTGAAAAAAGTCTTGTGTTCACATTGTCAAATATCTTGGCTCTATGCCTCCATTGTACTTATAAATACGCTTCTCATCTAAGCTATTTTTAATGAGTTATGAATGCAATATTATTATAATTCTGTTCTATTTTGATTTCAGTTTCAACAACAGAGTTCTGCTTCTATTTATTTTGCATTTGCAATTCATGTGTTCAATTCTATCAGTTAGATCTTAGACAATTTCGTCATGGTATCAGAGCTTTTTTTTGGTAACGAACATCATTTTGTTGTTAATTTTTTGAAATCTTGAGCAATTTTTTGAGTTTGTATTCTAACTAAGATTGTAAAGAACCTTGTAGATCTGTGTATATCATCTACAGTCATTTCTTCTCTAATTGGTGAATTTCATCAGTGTTTGCAATTATTTCAATTGTATTGGATATATAAGTAATATTTTGTAGATCTGAAAGGAGGATTCAAGCTGGTTGAACAAAAGACAATCATTTTTTGATAAGGAGGCAAGTTTACAAATTATTTTTGCAAATCTATTTTTTAATTAAAAATGATTGTTATTTTACCAATTATGAAAAAATAATAGATAATCACTCAAAAACTTTTTTGGGCTCTGTGTGCCTTGGTTTCCTCTTTTTGGATCATTTTGAAATTTATAGAAAGTTATCATAGTTTTACTAACTGTGATATAATTCAAAAAATTGCATTTTTTTTAAATATTTTTTATGATAGAGAAAATTTAAAGAGTTATTTATTTATTTTTTATAAAAACAATATTATATGAGAAATCATATTTTAAGGAGTTATTTATCATTGTTTTGCAACATTTTATTTTACGAATACAAAGGGTGAGGTCCGGTTTTGGCAGGTAGTCAAACCCCCTCACAAGAAAAACAAAATTTATTCTCCTTTGCTTAACTCACAATTTAACACTCTTGTTCTCCTCATTGACATTTTTTAAATTGAGTTCAACGTCTATTTTTTATGATTTTGCACTATCATTTATGTAATCATTGCACAGATTGCTCATTTGTGAATGCATTCTTGACTGAGTTTGACATCCATTTTTTATGAGCGTGTATTGTTGTTTGTGCCTTTAATGCAATTATTTTACTCATTTCTATGTCGGCCACTTTGCTGCTATATGTATTGTGCGATAGTAAATACTAAACTATACTGCGCATTCAACAACCTCAGATAGTCATCTTATTGCTGTGTGTATTACGCGATGGTGAATACTACACCAAATCATGTAATTTGACAACATCGGCTATATCTTTGTGATTTATTGTGTGGATTTGTACTTACAATTCATTGTATCTGAGTGCAGATCTATTGTGTAATATCTCATTTGTAGTGTATGCATCATATGTGTTTGGTACATGAGTTGAAGCCTCAAGAATCAACTCTATACTCATGTTTATGACTATATTTGGTTTTACCTGATATTTTAAGATTTGATGGGCTTTATTGTGCAAAAAAATTGGTGTCCATTGTATATGCACTAAAGTGCTGATTGTATACACATTAAAACATAAAGTATCAATTGTGTGCACACTAAAGTGCTGATTGTATACACACTAAAACATAAAGTGCCAAACTTTTGTAATTAGGAGGGTTCTTTTTGATAGTTTCAGGGGGGTTGTTGAGTGCCTTGTCTTCTCTATTGCTCATTCAGTTTTTTCTTGCACTGCATCACGGATCACAATTTGGTTCCACTTCTCACTCCATTCAATTATCATGACTGAAAATCTAAAGTACAAATTTTTCTAAGAAGCAGAGGTTTACACAGGATAACTATGAATATGGAAACTAAACCAAAACTTAGTGCAGATAAAATTAAGTCGTATAATCGGTGTGATGAAGCATATGGTCTTTTATGTTTGTCTATTTTTTCTGACTTACTCTTTGACATTGAATCTACTAAATCACCACATGAGATTTAGAACACTTTGGAACAACTCTTTGGGAAGAAGGATGTAATGAGGGGTCATGACCTAGAGAATGAGCTCATTAGTTTGAGTTCAAACAATTTTGACACTATAGAAGAATTTTTCACCAAACTTAAATCACTTAGGTTGCTATTAAAACTGTGTGGTATAGAGAAAAAAATGAACAATTGATCTTCTCTATTATTTTCAAGTTAGGCCCTGACTACTTAGTTCTTGTCTCTACATTTCATGCTTTGAAATGTGCCCTAGGACCTGCATGGAGTATGCCATTCTTAGATGATTTTGCCAAAGAATTAACTAGGGAGCAAGATAAAATCATCCAAATGGGTATGTTGAAGTCCTCCAAATCACATGCTTTGTTGAGTCATGACAAATCGAAGACTTCAATAAATAAGGAGAAGAAACAAAACAAGGACCAAGATCAACGAAATTGTCAAAAATCAGATACGAAGCCAAAAGTATCATATGAGTCCTCTTCAAGTGGGAAATCCAAGAAAGAGAGGATCACATGTGCCTATTGTAAGAGAACTGGGCATGATGAAACAAAATGTATGAAAAACTAGATTGATCATTTAATAAAGATGCTTGAGAAAAACAACATCAATGTCCTTGATACAGTCAAATCAACCTCATCAACACATAAGTCTTCTAAGGAAAAAGAAAGTAGTAAGGAGAAAGGTAAGGGCAAGGCCCTTGTTGCAGTAGCATTTCAACCATCCACATGGGTGATTGATTTTTGTGCCTCACATCACATGGCTTCTTCACGAGACTTGTTCTCATCGTTAGAGCCATGTTCTATGCCATCTATTCTAATATGTGATGATACTTTTGTTGATGTTTGTGGGAGAGGATATGTTGAAGTTAATGATGGAACATTTGAAAATGTCTTATGTGTTCCATCACTGTCAATTAATTTTTTATTTGTTTATCAAATCATCCACATTGGATCATGCAAGAAAGTTGAGTTTACTCCAGATTCTATTGTCATTGAGGAGCTACATAGTAATATACAATGACCATTGGGAAAACAAATCACCAATCAAAGTTGTACATTTTATCAAATTTTGCTCTTAATTACCTTTTTACTGCATTACTCACTCATTTTGATGGAGTGATCAAACTATGGCATGAGCGATCTAGCCATCTAAACTATCGCTACTTGGAACAACTCAGTCAACAAGATATGGTAATAGGGTTTCCTCAAGTTCATTTTTATGATGGTGTTTGTAAAGGTTGCATGCTTAGTAAACATCTCGAAGAGAAATATGACAAAGGCAAATCATGGAGAGCCATTGAAATTTTGGAGCTAATTCATAGTGATGTTTTTGGATCATTTTTAAAGCCTTCATTCAATAAGGCTAGGTACATGCTTACCTTTATAGATGACTTCTCTAGGTATACTTGGGTGTATTTTATTCAACAAAAGTCTGAGGTCTTTGACTATTTTAAGGATTTCAAGGCTTTTGTTGAGAAACAATCAGAGAAAACTATTAGAATTTTGTGCACTGATAATGGTGGTGAGTATGTTAATCATCACTTTCAGTAGTTTTGTACTTCAGAAGGGATTGATATACAATGAACAGTTCCATATAGTCCTCAACAAAATGGTGTTGCAGAACGTAAGAACAAATCTTTGAAAGAAATGACAAACTGTATGATACACTCCAAATCACTTACACCACAATATTGGACAGAAGCCATTAATTGTGTTTGCTATATCCAAAATCATGTTCCTCATAAAACATTGAAATGGATCACTCCTTTTGAATCTTGGAGAAATAAAAAATCTAAAGTTAAGCACTTTATAATAGTTGGATCTCTAGCTATGGCCTGCATTCTTAAGAAGAAATGTAAGGCCATGGAATGTCAGAGTAGGACTTGCATATTTGTTAGGTATGCAGGGGTTAAGGGATATAGGTTTCTTCATCCTACCACACATGATTTATTCATTGAGAGGAGTGTACACTTTCAAGAGGGTCCATCAGACTCCACACACGACACTTCCCCCTCCTCTTTGGACTCTTGGGGATATGATGACAGTTCAGATGATTCAGATCATCTAGATCATCTATCTGTTGATGAATATTCTTATTTAAGTTCAGATGATGAGGCTAGTGATAGAGATTCACCTCAGTCCATTCACAGTCATATTTTTGAAGTTGAAAAATCTCTTGATTCTTCGATTTCAGGTCCTCTTTGGGCTAGACAGACTCTACAAAGTGCAGGTGATTAAGCTGGGAATCCATTAAATGTCAGACAGACTTGTTCATAATTTCAGGGTGTTCCACATGTTTTCATTGCTTGTGATTTTGATCCACAATCATTTCATGAGGCATCTGGCATACTTGAGTGGGATACAACTACACATGAAGAGTATAGTTCCTTAATTAAGAACCACACTTGGGATCTAGTACCGCTCCCTAAGAGAAGGAAACTTGTTCGATGTAGGTGGATCTATCGAAAAAAATTTGTAGCAAATGGGTCAGTGGATAAGTTCAAAGCATGATTGGTAGCAAAAGGATTTTCACAAGTACCTAGCATAGACTATACTGGAACATTTGCTCCAGTCACTAAAATGAACTCTATTCGACTCACTCTTTCCATTGTCACAACTTATCGTTGGGATGTTCATCAGGTGGATGTGAAAAGTGCCTTTCTTCATGGTGACCTTAAGGAGGAGATATATATGAAACAACCACAAGGTTTTATGGAAGATTATCCCTTAGTGTGTAAACTTCATAAATCTATCTATGGCCTCAAACAGGCCCCTCAGGTTCGGTATGCCAAGATGGATTCATTTTCTCTCATAGTTGGGTTCACTAGATGTAATTCTGATCCAAATATCTACATCTTATGAAAAGATAATTCACTCTTGATTTTGGTTCTATATGTGGATGCCTGTTGATCACAGGGAGTTATTCATCCTCTATTGCAGTAGTGAAAATTGCTCTGCATGATAGATTCTCTATGACTGACTTGGGTTTGTTACATTATTTCCTTACTATTGAGATTTCACAGTCTGACTCAGGGATTACCATTGTACAATCTAAGTATGCTCTTGATTTTCTTGCACGATTTCACATGGATGGTTAGAATCCCATCTTTGACTCCCTTTCTTTCTAGAGTCAAACTTGACGTTGAGTGTTCTCTATTGGTTGATGCTACCTTGTATCGACAATTAGTTGGTAGCCTCATCTATCTAACTCACATTAGACTTGATATTTCATATGCAGTGGGCATGGTCTCTAAGTTTATGCAGACATTGCATGAGATGCATTGGAAAACAACCAAATGGATTCTCCACTACGTTCAGGGTAGTCATAGTTTTAAGATTCATTATGGAGTAGGCATTGATATTGACTTGATTGGATACACAGAGTTAGACTAGGTTGGGGATATTCAACATCACAAGTCCACTTCAGGATATAGTTTCTCACTTGGTTCAGGACCAATTAGTTGGTCTAGCAAAAAGCAAAATGCTATTGTTTTATCATTTACTGAGGTTGGATACAAAGAGGATATCAATGCTGCTACTGAAACTATTTAGCTTCAAGAGATTCTTACTGAGTTTGGTATATAGTTCAAGCGACCCACAATCATTTTCTGTGATAACTAAAGCACTATTCAGATCTGCAAGAATTCGGTCCAACATCAATGGACCAAGCACATCGAGATTCATATGCACTTCATTTGAGAGCTCATTCATGGACATGGCATTGATCTCAAATTTTTCTAAACTACGAAGCAAATAGCTGATATCTTCACCAAACCCTTCACTAAGAGTAAGTATATTCACTTGTGTGCTCTTCTTGGGGTATGCATTGCATCAACATCATCTTCAAGGGGGCTCTTCTAGTCCTCTTCTTTTTTTTTTTGGGGAGTTTTTTTTTTACGAATTTTCTTATTTTCCTCCACTTGGTGAGTGTTGCATTGTACTTGGCTACCTCATCATGGCATGTTGTCGGGACCTAATTTTGTTTGCCTACCTAAGCTACGCTCAAGGGGCGTGTTAGTGTAAGATATTATTTTTCTTGTATTTATAGATTATTTTTGCACTTGTATTTAGCTTGATTAGATGTTATTTTAAGGTCACTTAGGTGTCATAAATGAGGTAATTAATGTGCACATGCACATAGAAAAATTGTAGTCAAATTGGTGGGTAAAGATACCCCTACCCACCAATATTGACATATGGAGCACACAAACCATTTAGCAAAAGTCTTGTGTTCACATTGCCAAATGTCTTGATTCTATGCCTCCATTGTACCTATAAATATGCCTATCATTTAAGCTATTTTTTAATGAGTTATGGATGTAATATTATTATAATTTTGCTCTATTTTGATTTTAGTCTCAACAACGAAGTTCTACTTCTATTTGATTTGTATTTGTAATTAGTGTGTTCGATTCTATCAGTTAGATATTGGATAATTATATCAATGTTAACTCAGATATGATAGATGACTTGGATGGTAGAAGAAGCACTACAAGGTATGTGTTTACAATAGGTGGTACACCAATTAGTTGGGTATCATGGTTACAGAAGGTTGTGACACTTTTAACCACATAGGTTGAGTATGTTGCTGCTATAGAAGTAAGCAAGGAAATAATTTGGTTATAGAGGTTGATGGAAGAATTGGGACATAGTCAAGAAAGATGTACACTATATAGTGATATTCAGAGTGCAATCCATATAGTAAAAAACTCAGCTTTTCACTCCAGAACAAAACACATTCAGTTGCGGTATCATTTCATTCATTTAGTGATAGAGGAAGAGAAACTAAAATTGGAGAAGATACATATCAGTGAAAATCTTGTAGATATGATAACCAAGGTAGTTACAAGAGAGAAGTTGAAGATTTGTTCAACTTCAATTGGTTTTCATGGATGATAATTAAATCAAGGAACTTGTCCAAGTCCTGATAGTAAAGTGGATGAAGTAGCGGTGGAGTTGCTCCAATCAATCTCCAAGTGGGAGATTGTTAGGTGTGGACCTTGATTGTCTTCTAGGATCAGAGGTTAAAATTTTGATGTTATTTCAACTGGGTTTGGATCCTATTCTTTGAATCCCTCGTGGCATGGGGGGTCGTAAGAGTATGACTCTCCTGGCAGGGGGTCTGGGAGCTGTGCGTCCCAGAGAAATTTTTATTAAAATTGCCTTGTTAAATTATAATTTCGTAGTCAATTAGGGCCATTAATTAAAGGTTTATAGATTTGACGGTAGAGGTTATGTTTAAGTGTTTTTCACCTTAAAATGTATTGATATATGGCTAAGACACATGATTATGAAAACAATTAAGGAAATATTGTACACAGAGAGGAGGCAAAAAAAGTAGAGAGGTGTAACATGATTTATTACAGGATTTTGTTTCTCTCTTGTATTGCTTGAAATAATATACTAGACAAGTTTGGTGGATGTAGCTCATTTTAGATGAACCATGTTAAATTTGACATCTCTTGTTATGTGCATGTTTATGTTTATATTTTAAATGTTTGATTAACTCGTTTCATAGTTTCTCTTGTATGCAATTTGAGGATAGATTTGGGTTTTAATTTATCCTATCAAATGACTCAAGGAAAAATACTTATAGATGATGAATTGAAAGAAAAAACTTTTATCGACCATCATAGTGTTGTCTTTATTTCAATGCCCCAGGAAGCCATGATCCATCTAATATATCAGTGTACATTTTCTAGAGTTATAGGTTATAATTGAACTATCACCATGCGCATAAGTAATTGACATGTTTTCGATATGGAAATTATGGTCAAGAAACTCCTGTGAAGCCATAGTCCTTAATTAAATATGGGACTTAGTCCATCACTTGATCTTATGGAACATATGGATTGATTATTATAAGGTTCGTGTCTTTGTAAGCGATAGCTAACTCCCAATCATGGAATAGAATCCATGTTAAACAAATGTATAGGAAATTACATGACATCAATATCAAGGATACAAAGCAAAGCAATCTGGGTGATAAACTAATTGCTCTAAAATGGTCTACTACTCTACTTAAGGAACTACAAATGTAAAGGTGACAAGAATGGGATATGTAAATTTCCACCATGGGGATTTGTTAAGTTGAACACAAATGGTCCAACTAAGGTAATCTAAGGGAAACAATGCATGACACAAATTTTTGAGGTCGAATAAGCCAACTTATTAGCAACATTATCCATATGGATTTTGTAAACACCTAAATTGGTTAGGTCTTTGGGTCTCGTCACTTGGATCCTACTTACAAGTGCCCATTTACGTTGACTTGGAGTTTCATAGTAAAAAAAGTGTTGAAAAATTTCATCTAGATGATGTAGAATAAATCTAAGAGCTATTGACCACGAATCTAGAGACATGCATAACATTTTAATATTACTTTTGCCAAAGTGAGACACCCTACTTTCAAAATCCATCCAAAGGTCCACCTGTGTAACTTCTCCATGATTTGGTCCAAAGTGTCTTTCCAATATGAACTATAGTAGGCATGAGTTGAAAGTTTAATGCCTAAATATATGAAGAGAATAGTAGCAAATCCAAAGGCAACAAGGTGTTCAATCTTGTCATGAACACTAATATAAGTATAATTTGGACCCTATCTCATTGCAAAGTATTCTAGAGGCAAAAAAGAGAGGCTAAAATGTGCTTGAAGGTGTGTGCTTTAATGACCAAATCATGTTATAATAATAAATAATTTATGCATAAATTGAGATGGGTGAGAGGTGGAGCATCGAGATCAATATTGGTGTGAAAGTATCAATCCCTCGTGAGTAGATGTAAGAGCTAAATTCAAGCCTTATGAAACTATTATGAATAGATAAGATAAAATAGGATCTCCTTTTTAGAGTCCACTTGATGATGTGAAGCCTTTGGAATGAGAAACATTAAGTAGTACAAAGAAAATTAGTGTAGAGACAACTCATGATGCAACTATTATGAATAGATAAGATAAAATAAGATCTCCTTGTTAGAGTCCTCCTGATGATGTGAAGCCTTTGGAAGGAGAAACATTAAGTAGTCCAAAGAAAATCGGTGTAGAGAAAACTCATGATCCACTCAATCCATCTGTCTTTTTAGTTGAACACAAGTAAAATCACTGTAAAATGATCCTTAGATATATTGTCATAAACTTTAATAAATCTAGTTTAGGAGCATACATGTGGAGATCAATGAATGAATGGATTCCTATGTTTTAAACACATCATTGAGAATTCGATGTTCTTCCTTAAATAATAGGTCTTAGAGGATCCTGTCTATGATGTTAATAATTCTAGTGTGATCTTATAGGATACATTGCAAAGGAAATTGATTAGAAAACATCTATGATTTAGGCATCAAGTTTCTCAGGGATGATAAAAATAGAATTATTGTTCAACATCCTTTGTGATTTTTGAGAGCATCAAGATTCTTCCACTGCTTTATACAATCATTTCGACAATTTCCTAAATGTTTGAAAGAATCTGATAGTGATTTTTTTCTACCTAGGTGCTATACCTATCTTCATACCAAAGATTGTATACTCTTACTCCATGGGAATTTTTTTGCAATCAAGGGCTCATTATTTTGATGGAAAATGATTGGTTGGATGTGGTTGAGAGTCCAAGCTAGTGTCACTTGATTAATTGTTTGTGTGAGATGATTTTCTCAAGTCAGATATACATAGTGTGAAAATAAGATAATATTGGTACAAACCAAACTTGCATTACATTTTTTGTAGTCTATATACTTTCCTTGACATTGGTAATTATCTCCCACCTCTGTCTCTTGAGCAGGAACTTCTATCAGAGCCATGACATTCAATTTTTGTTTGGAAAATTCATTAATGAAATTATGTAGGTGAACTGTCAAGTTGTGTTTAAATATTATATTATTATAGTTGTTATAATAAGAAGTTTAAATATTTTGACATCGCTTGCAAGTGCAGTTCTACACTGCCACACCACCTTTCTCACAAAATTGTGTTGAACTGAAGGCATTGGGAGATGACAATGTTTTGCCATCCAAGTGCATGTTTGCATGAGATAAGTTTTAATCAAAGTTTATCTTTTTCCCTATCAAATGAAAAGCCATGTGGGAGAATCAAAGGATTGTATTCACTGTGTTTGGTCTCACATTCGTGTTCAAATTTCATTTGGAGCATTTATTTGATACAACTCAAGTCCAATTAATACACCACACATCTCTCCCTTCTCCAAAATTTATGCAGTTGAAAGATAAGTTTATTTTTTTAAACTTTAATGGCTTTTGTTTCAAAATAGAAGCATAGAATTTTTAAAGAGGGATATTCCATTAAGATAATACTGTATTTTTTTGACTTATTTAAGCATATTAAAGATAAGTCAATTTTTGTAAACCAATTTCAATTCAAAAACATATTTATTTTTAAAAATAAAACAAATTTTGAAAAATGAAATAAACCAACAAAATGCAACACTCGATATTAATGATGCATTTGGTTCGTGTTTATGAGTAATGCCATCATGATCGAACTATTACATCTATATCCTAATATAGTTGCAACAACAACGTTTGTGACATTAAACTTATAAATATTCAAGGAGAACTAAGAATTAATTCTATTTGCATATTTTCATTCATTATCTATTTGTGTCTATCATTAGACATAAACCTTGAAAGCAAGAAAAACTGATTATATATAGAATCTACGCCCACATTCAAGGATTTCTTGCTAAGCATGTGTCATAGATAAAATGATTTTTTTCCATATATTACCGAAGTATCATGTATCATTCTGCTCTCATGTGCTTTAATGTTTCTTTCACGTGCCATTGAGTATATTGAAAGAATGAGCTTCGTCCACGTACTGACAAATATATAAGAAGAGTGAGCATATCGAGAGGTTTGGTATATAAGACTAGTGGTATATAGAAAAATAAACATTTTGGAGCGATAATGAACCAATTCATTTTCCTTCATAGAAAAAATGCATTCAATAAAGAAATTGTTCTCACAATGGTAATACAAAATGACATTTAGTTAGATGGTCAAAACGTGTTGAATACACTCATTTTTTATTTGTGGTTCAATATTTGTAATGGAGATTCACAACCAATCAAACCAACACCAAAGACAAAAACATATGAATTCAAAGACAATGGCCTTGATGAGGGCCTTAGTTTATGGCTAAGTCTTTTGTCACATATAAGGGTGCAACGCATATTGGAAAACACTACACAAATTGAAGGACTTGTATGATTCTTACTTATAATCAGAGTTCTTAGAAATGCAGTTGAAATTGTTCAACTTTGAATTAAAGAATAATGATGTCATGAGTTTGGCTTTAGAAATCCAAATTATCAAGCATGATGTTGATGTTGCTAGTATAAAGATTGATGCATACATGATCATTTTTACAAAAGCTCTTTTTTCTACATATTCAATCTACTCAGAGTCTTTGTAAGCAAACAATATATTGAAGACTCACTTTTAATCATTTGGTTGTGAGAACAAGCCTTTAGAAGAAAGACCGAGTCTACATGATAAATCATTTGCTCATAAAAAGGGCAATTCTTTTAAGAATGTTGGAAATGAAAAAGGCAAAGGCAAAAATAAAGGGTGAGGTGGCAATGCCGGAAAAAATAAGGGTTAACATCAGGGAAAACAAAATGACAAACAAAATTGTGTTACAAATGTTGTGGAAGAAAAGGGAGTTATGAGGCCCATGAATGAAAAACATCATAGGACAAGATTGAAGCCTGTCTAAAACAAAAAAGAAAAAAAATGAAAAGAAGAAAAACTCAAAACTAGATTCAACCTAGTTTTCAAGTGAATGTATTATTTCCATTTCAGATGAAAAAAAAAACATCTTAGTAAATTCAAATTGGAAAAATGCTTGGGTCTTATATATTGGTGCCACATAATATATGAGTTTTTGAAGGGACTTATTCGATCACTTTCATGAAGAAAGATGTGATCCAATGTATTTGACAAACAAAACAAGTCTGCACCCTGAAGGTAAAGGTACAATTCAACTCAAGTCACCAGGTCTTCCATATTACATTCTCCAAAATGTCTTATACCTTATGTAATTGAAAAGAAACTTATTTCCTCTAGTGATCATTCGACAACATGGCCACTCCATTCTATTGGATGATGAAAATGTACAAATCAAAAGAAAAAGTGATAATGCAATCATCTTGACTGGATTTGAGGAAGGAAAGTTGCTAAAAATCAGTGGTGAGCCTTCAATTCAAAGAAATTTTGTTCATATGTTGAGTAAGGAATGCCAACTAGTCTCATTTGACATTCAAGATTTGGGCATACTCAATATGACAACATTCAAATAATGCAAAAGAATGGTGTTGTAGGTCTACCAACATTGCCCAAAGATATTGAAAAGTATGAGACTTGTATATTGTCTAAACACGAAATGGAACCATTTTAAAATTCAGAATGGAAAGCTAAAAGAAAATTGTAATTGGTTCACTCTGATTTATGTTCTCTACCAATTCCTTCGACCGATGGTCATAAGTACTTAATGTTGTTCATTGATCACTACAATAGAACGACTTGGATCTACTTTCTAAAACAAAAAAATTTAGAAGCATTCTAACTTTTCAAAAGTTTTGAACAATGATTAAAAATGAAGCACAATCCCGTATTGAGACATTGAGGATTGAATTTGGTGGTGAATTCACATCAAATATGCTTGAAGAATGTTTTAAGTAAAATGAGAACAAACATCATCTTCCAGTCCCTTACACTCCTAAAACAAATGTAGTTGAGAGGAGGAATATAATCATGATGAACATGGTTTGATCAATGTTGTATTTGAAAGGAGTAAATCTACATTTCTAAAAAGAAACAACTCAATCTATAATGTATTTTTGCAATATGTCACCATCAGCAACTCTTCAAATGAAGACTCCATATGAAGTTTGCTATGGTCATCTCCCTTTAGTGAAACATATTTGGGTTTTTAGATCCACTTGCTACGCATTTATTTCCAAGGAGAAAATGAAGAAGTTGGACCACAAGAGTTGAAAATGCATCATTTTAAGATATTCAGAATATTCAAAGGCATACAAACTATTTGTTGAGAAAAATAAGAAATTTATCGTTGTAACAGATGATGTCTTTTTTAAAACAACAAATGACATAACCAGTGTAAGTCGATAATTGAATTGACTTGAAAAGTATGTTAAATTTGATGTTTTCAAGGAGATTAATATGGAGTTTCCAAATAGTGAAGGGGGAACTTGTAACTGAGGATTAGTTGAATCTCTATTGACTCATATAACTTAAAATGACACCCCCTCATGGAAGAAAATGATTTTTGATCAGAAGGTGGTCATATGTCAGAAAATGAAATTTCAATAGAAGGTAGTCATATGTTAGAAAATGAAGGAGCTTCAAATTAAGAAAATGAGGCACCTGGTATTAAACTAGTAACTCAGAAAAATATTCCAAAATGGGCCACACAGCCACACACATTGAAAGATGTTAGACTTGACGAGGTTGGAAAATTAGGTTCTCAAATTGCACAAACAACCACTTAACAATCAGGGAAGTTGTTAGAAGAAATTCAAGTTCAGATAGAAAAACTTACCTTAGATGACCATACATAAGAAGTCAATGTTGCTTTTGGTTCATAACCTACTTATTTCAAACAAGTTAAAAATCTTGATGTATGGAGAAAAACAATGAAAAGTGAATATGATGCTGTATGATTGTATTTTTGAGTTATTTATAAAAACTACAAAATATAGTAAGTTAAACCCAACAAAACAATAACATCAAAATGAGGGAATAAAATAACAATCAGTCAATTAAGAGTGAAATCTTACCATCACCTTGTCCCTTATGAATTATCTCTAAGATCTTCAAGCATATTCGAATGCCAAATTGATTGAGTGTGGATTGCTTGCTTTGTGCTTCAAAATGACTCCAATGGCTTCCTTGGATAGTTAAATGGATTGACAAGAGTAGGAGGATGCTTTAGAATAGCTGATAATGGGAGTATAATAATGGCTTATTGACTTTCAAATTAGTTTTGCCATGGCCCAAGCATGACTTTTATAGGATGGTGGAAGGAATTTTTATGGATTTTAAAATTATTTAGAAGTTTCTAGTTTAGAGACTCATAGAATCTTAGAGGAGCTTCCCTAGTTCTAGAGGTTTATTGATTAACTTAAGGGATAATGGGGGATTAGATGTGAATTAAATGAGGTTTATGATTTATAGGGATGTAGGAGGGGCTAGGGTGGTAGGGTAGCTAGGGGGTAGTTGAATAAATAGAAATTTTAAATTTGTAAGTTGGCTATTGGGTAGATTAGTGGCTAAGTATGCTAGTTAGTAGGTTAATGAAATAATTAATTGGTCATAAGGGTTATAAAAGGTTTATGGGGTGAAAGGAATATTGTGTGGAAAATTAAGATATTAGTTAATTGGTTAAGGTTATGGTTTTGGGTCAAATTAGTAGGTTTAATAGAATTATTAAGATGAATAGATTTAGGTGCATACATTTTTTCCCTCTTTGAAATAACATTATGAATGAGACGAAGTGGAAGGAGTAATGTCTTTTAAAATAAAAACTATTTCATGGATGAGATTGTCGTTAGCAAACATGATACCCCCTCGAGGGAGTATGCAGGGAGGAAGGAGCTGGATGGTCACTCAAACAGAAATCCCCGGGGTGGGATAAGACCAAGATGAGGACAAGGGTTGGGATGCTCCAAGTGTTGAGAGAGATAGGATTGAGATGCCCCAATATTAAGTTCTTTGGTATAAAGTGAAACTTTGAGGATGAGTTTTAGACAACAACTAGTGTCTAGAAGGGAGACAAGATGATTAAAATGATAAGTCTTAAATCACTAAGATGTAAGCATTATCTAGGGAATAACAAGACAATATAGGCCATGAGCTGATAATAACTCTCGTAGCAAGGACACATTCTAGGGATAGATAGAAGCTTGTCATTTTATGAATGGTTATGGATAATAAGCCAATTTATATTGGATTCATAGCTCATTATGATTTAATAACGTCGAGTGACCCATATGGGATAGGACGGGATCAAAGGTTAATAGTAGCTGAGCTATCCCTAGGCACAAGAACGTGGTGAGGTGATGCCTAGATAGTCTTAACAAAACCTTAAGCCGATATAGTTATGATTGAGATTTTGGACTTATAACAGAGAATAGAAGACTATGCCCCAAGTGACTTAGGGATGATGAAACAATGATTAAATGTGATGATAGGCCATGAAAAGGGATTCGGGGATCAAAAGTAGTAGACGAGGTAGGATAATATTATTAACAAGGGTCAAGTGGGGTATGAGGGGTAAAAGAAGAGGTGAATTAGGGGTAAAATAGGAAAAGAGAGGGGTAAAAGGCTCATTTTGTCTTTTAGCTATTGTGACTTCATTTCTCTAGATAACTAGCCATGGATCACAGTCCTCGCTCATCGCATCACGGAGAGAGGGTTAAGGAGCACTAGAGACTAGCTGGTGCGGGACCATCGGTGAGTACCCCATGCCTAACCCATGATTTTTTCCATTTTTGCATTTAATACATGTCTGTGTGGTTGTGACAATATGACCATTGGGGGTTATGCCCTTAATTGCGTTATTATCCCCATAACTTGCATTTTTACAAAAATGTGAGGGGCAACTTGTGGTTTTACAATACTACAATAGGCAATTCACAATATTACATTATTAAAGGGGGGAATTATGATTTTGAAAAATTACAAGGTTAGACCTACAATTTTGTAAAACTACAGGTTCTAAATGGTGATATTGCCAAAGTCATGACTTAGGGTTAAAGTGAGAGTTATAAATTTGTGGTGATTAGGGATAAGGGTTAGTGAATGGGTTGGGGAGGGAATGGGGATGAGAGTTATAATAATTAAGGATAAAGGTGGTTAGGCTATGATAAGTAGGGATTTAGATAGGTAGGTTAGGGTAAGTAGAGAGTTAGATGATTGGGTTGGGGATAGAAGTTAGAGAGGATAAGTTAGTGGGAAGGGAGTGTTAGGAGTTAATGTGACTCAAAGGTTAGATGAAGTATGAGAGGGGTGGATAATTAGTGATGATAGGTAATTAAATAAGATGAATTAGTATGATTAAGGAAGGGGGTTAAAAGGATGAATTAGCATTATTAGGATGGATTAGTAGATAAGATGGAGTGATTAGATATTGGGTGGTGGTTAGGCTAGAGAGCTAGGTTAGAGGAGTGAGTCAAGGATTTATGTACTAGGGAAATGGGATGGGATGAATGTAGGTGTGATTAGATCATCCTGATTTGATAGGATGTGTGTTGGTGTAGGAAGATTTAGGGGTGTTGGCTTCCTGACTTCAACATCCAGTGGTGCTTCACAAGATGCAACTATTGACATTACTAAGTATGGAGTGCTAGAGATGGTAGGCATATACTATATCATGATGATGTCTATAGTGAGGATTGATAGGGAATTGATCACAACTCTGGTCAAGAGATGGCATTCTGAGACCAACACATTTCATTTCGTGATTAGTGAGATGATAATCACTCTCGAGGATATACTACACATTTTCTAACTGCCAATGAGAGGCCATAGGATATAGTGATGCTCACATACCATGAGTGTGATGGTTAAAAGATTAGATCGCAGATTGGAGTTTGGGATTCACGAGTGGATATTCACAAGGTGATGAGGGAGGGTACTATTAACAGATTGACTCTTTTGGTTATTGTTAGAAGCACAATCACTGAGAAAGGGGATGAATCAATGTATTAAAAACTTTCTTTCAATTCTTCCTTAGCATATTTGAACCATCACATCAACATATAGATCAAGCAATGCATAAGCAATCAACTATACAAACATGAAACAAGATTACATAAGACAACAGATCATATATGTGGAAAACCTTCAAGGGAAAGAAAACCCACTAATCCACACAAATGGACTACAATTTTATAAGTCAAAATATAACAATTTAGGGAAGCACCAACTCCACATGAAACACCAACCCCAACTATTCAAGCATCCACTCAACTAAGATTTATCAAGCACCAACATGTAAGGAGGCACTGACCCCCTCTATGACTCAAAATCAACTCAACCACCTGAAACTTTTGATCACCTTTAAAAAACCTTGTTACTCACACAAAAAATTATGATCACCTTCTTTATCTCTTCTCGCTGCTCTATTCCTCTCAAACTGCCTTCTAGTCTTCTTCACTCAACTAGGTCTCTTCAAAACTGATTAGGTCATATGACCTTGAACATCATGTGGACACACTATCATAGCTTCATTAAAGATCCTATACACTCATTTTATGGTCTAAAAGACCTCATTTTTCTCAATAATGTGTTATATCACTTATATACTCTCTCTACATTTCAAATAGGTCTAAAACCACTTTATATATATACAAGCCTCTTGCTCATATACCTCTTGGTCAGACATATATACTTGCACACTTGGATTACCCTTAAAATAGGTCTTATAACATATTTCATATATGAATCAATAATTACAATAGATCATCCTTAACTTAAAAGACCAAAACCTCTTTTAGGCCTTAAGGAGACCTAATTCAATTAGTTTTTTATTAGTACATGTTACCTTTTGATCTCCTTAGAACACTTTCAAACTCTACAAATTTTAGGAACACTTCATATGCCACTAAAATAAACCCCCACTAATCTCATCTTAATTCCATGACACCTTTTAGCTCCAACCACCACTTGAAGCACACCATTAGTACTGTTCACATTAGGCCTTCACACACACAAAAAGGTCTATCTTGAACAATTGAAGATAACACATTATTTAGTCACAAAACCATGACAATAAATCAAATACAAAAAACCTCCAAGATATCAACAAATTCACCAAGTGAATTAGACTTCATCCCATAGGGCATAAAGCCTCAAAAACATCTCTACAACTCACTCACTAAGAACTGTCAATTTTTCTCAAAGAGCAGTCATGATGACTCAGACCACAAATACCTGTATAAACATATTTAATGACTTATGATGCATGTAGATGATCCTATGAAATCATTAAATCATTTTCAGGTAGAAAAATAATATAGTCAAATGGAAAATATTGGTCTTACAGATCAATCTCATGACCTTATATCTCATCATTTTGTTTGAACCATACAAGTCAACTTGTGAGCAAATTTTTAAATATATTTATTGACCTTTAAAACTTATAAAAAACATGAAAATATATTACAAGTCTTGAAAAACATCTCTATGTACTTGGTTTCATCTTCTTATTATGAAAACACATTCCTAATCATCTTCTCACTACTGCCTGAATTTTTCACTGTTTGCACCATTAAGCCTGTTAGCGATTGGCCAAATTAGAACACCAAATTTGCACACATAAATCCTAGAACCTATCTAAAAACCTTTGTAGACATAAAATACATGTCTAAATCTTCATTTTCCATCTATTTTCATACTTTGACTTGGTCAACTCTGACTGTTATAACAAATCTTCAAGAAATTTGCACTTTCCTATAGGGTCTACTCACACACTTGACAACTCAATCATACCTGGAGGTGCCTAGAGAATTGAATATAACCTCTAATAGCTTATTTAAGCATACCAATTAATTCTAGGCACTTTTGATCAACATCTTCAACATCAGGTCTCTATTAGGGTTCTTAGAGGGTTTAAACCTGTTTCTATTCTTAACAATCATTCATAAAACATAACCCCTCAATCCAAAAAATAATGCCTAAAATTTTGAGCTAGGACCCTTCCCCATCTACCATGAATATCTTAGGTTACCATGCAAAGTTTTGATGAGCTAATGAGCATAATAAAATCTTTCTTGGGTTGAGAACCCTTCATTCTTTGCACTCAAGAGACATAAAACCCACTTTTCATGCCTTTTATTGCAAAGCTTGACCTCAAATTGCTTGAAAAAACTTGAAATAACATGCCTCATATATGATAATGCTTACATGAGCTCAAACACCCTGAAATCTGATCATGAACCCTCACTAGGCCACTCTCTCTCTCTCTCTCTCTCTCTCTCTCTCTCTCTCTTTGCTCATTTATGCCTTGACCTACAAACCATATTAGGCCTTAAAAATGACTTTCATGCCTCTTTTCATAAACTCTCCACCAATTTCACATACTCAAAAAACCTCATACATGCTTAAACATTGTCATAAATCCTTCATATGCCTTGACAATAGATCATGATACCTCATTAGGCTAGGTAGGGTCTGGAAGTGGTTTAGATCCAAACTTGGTCTGAATGTCCTACCCTTGTAGGCTCACCCCGAGACTCTTATGAGTGCTCCAATGCCTCACAAACATGCTCAAGCAACCTCATACAACCTCTCATGTCTTTGTGCATCCATCTTAGCAAGTCACCATACTCATACCTTCTTATAAAGACTTTATATGCCATGACTAATGTCATGCCTAGGCTTCTTAAGCACTCAAAACTTGACAATTGACCTTGAAACACTCTTAAAAGTATCTATACTTTACTTTCATGATCACATAATGATAAAAAAGCTCTTATAATCTTGTGTTTACTCACTTCACTAAACTTCACTATATAGTGTCCTTCTCACAGGGTCTAGACTAGGCTTCTCAAGACACCTTGTACTTAAGAACTAGTACTCAAACATGCTTACCTCAATGATATCAAACAAGAACACTCTTCAGATAATACTATCACACTAATGAAATAATCTCTTTTTGATAAACATTCTCTCATATCCTCAAGCAGACCTAGAGCCTTATAACCATGCTTTAATTCTCACTTAACCATCATACCTCATTGTGACAACACTGACAACTTTAAGATGACCTGAACCTTGACATCAACCAATATAAGAGACATTAAGTTGCCTTTAAATTCTCTCTTTCCTTAAAATTCCCTCTTGCCTTCAAATTATCTCGTCACATGGCTTCCTTATCACTTCAAGCACACAAGCTCATACCTCAAAGACCACTCACTATGCATCTTCACCAAATACATCTTGACATTAATGACATCAACCTTGACATCAATGAAAACACTTTTCAATAGTTATTTCTAGGATTATCAAGTTTTTGCCTAGGGTCCCGTAGTGATGGCCCACTTATATAGAGAGCTTCATATGGAAGCATACAAAAGAACAACAAGATTAGGTCCCTCTCTATTACTAAATATATGGAGTTTGAAGCATATCATGATAGAGAAACCATTGGGTACTTGCACAAATAGGGAGCTCGACTAGCCCATAATATTTGGATGGTATATCATTATTGGAGTGCAGAAGTCCTATGCTAGGGAGATTTGGTTCTATAGATAGGCCTTTGATAATTTGCGAGTAGAGAAGATCACCTGGAATCCATACAAACAAGTCTAATGGGGATGGCCTAAGGATGTAGTTGTCACATGGTTCATGCTCACCAAGTGCTATCTAACTAGTCACTATTATTATATTATTGAGAGATATAGGCTTGATTATGTGCAACAATAGTTCAGGAGGTAGCAGGATGTGCCTAGAGAGGAGCATTTGTTTACCTACAGTGAGAGGGAGAGGTCTTAATGGGAGGATTTAGTAGATAGGGCACTAGATAGATTTGATTATGAGAGCATTTCTATGATTGTATGGGATTTTTAGAATCCTATTCTAGATCCAGGAGTAACTACAACATACACAGCTTGGTGGGCTCAGAAATGACCTCATATGCTACTTAGACAGCCACCCAGAGGTAGGAGGGGGCTATTTAGAGATTAGTATAGGGAAGAGTTTACTTAGAGAGGATATGAGCTCAGAGATGATATCCCTAGGCACATGGATATTAGGATGCTTAGGGAGGGCTAGATATGATGGAGATTGATGAAGGAGCCCAAGGAGGTCGAGGTGGAGATTAGAGAGGAGCTAGAGACTAGGATGGAGGGGAGATAGGTGCAGACAAGGTAGGGCCATCCAGGCCACCTTTGAGCGAGGATGAGTGGGCTCTATTGGATAGATTGAGGATAGAGATACAAGCCCATGATACAAAGGTTGTAGTGATTACATCTAAATAAGAGATTATGGCTACAAATATATAGAGACAGATTATAGATAGTGATAAACATATGGATGGAGTGCTAGGATAGGTGTCCAGGTTGATGGGATAAGTTTTAGCCTTGCAAGGGTAAATAGATACACTTCATATTAAAATCCAGAGTTAGGACTCATAGGTAGCCTCATTACAGGGGTAGATTGGATAGCTTCAGTGTAGGTTGAGAGAGAGGGATGTAGAGTTACAAGTGGTTGATAAGGCCAAGGATGAGATGAAACTAAAGCAGAGGGGTATGGGGATGATTATGAGATAGATTGATTAACTAACATGAGAGGCCCAATATTACAGGTATTTATATGAGGCAACTATGTCAGTAGGTTAGCGTGCAATGACATTCAGAGCCAATTCCTCCTAGTCTATACACCAACCTGATAGGAGACCACCTGGACAAAAATGATTTGATATGTATTATTTGTGAGACATGTATTATATTATGGATTTATATGTATTATAGAACATTGATGTCCATAGAGCCCATTTATGTATTTATATTTTTGTCATGGACTCCGATGGACATTATGGACTATGGACATATATGATTTTGATTTTGTGATATATGATGTTATGTTTGTGTGATGATCTTGATTATGATTATGTTGTTGATGGATGTTATAGATTATGTGATTTTTAGGTTTATATATATGGATCATGGATGTGATTTATTGATATTATGTGATTGGATAACATTATGTTTATGTGATGATGTGTATATATAGATGAGATAATGAGGATGCATATGTTTAGATGATACAAATGATGATTATGGTTCAGATGATGTTTGTTTATAGATAGTATATGATTTTATGTTGTGATAATGAGATGAGATGTTTGGATTTTAATATTTTAAAATAAGATATAATAATGAACATGATTTTATTTATTATGGATGACAATTATGTTTTTATGTTCATAATGTGATGGAAAAATGACAGGTAATGTTTGTTAACAATGTGCTAATAAAAAATCCATTGTTTTAATTATGTGTCTCACAAACTAATGTTGGGTAAAATCCTCTTGCACCAAGGAGATGGGTGGGTGTGGGGTAATAGGTTAGGATTATTAGAAGGGATGGTGGAGTGTTTAGGAGGATGGGATGGGTAGAATTTGAAGCAATTAGATACCAGGCAGTCCAATTTACTAGTGCACATGTGAGTATGAGTGTACCAATGACATGATAATAATCAAAGGCACATTGGATTCACAATGTGTGGGAAATCCGTTTGAGTGACTTTCCCAATTCCTATTTTGGCTAGTCATTTAAGACCATCCTTGTTCCCTCTGTCAAAAAAGAACAAACTTAAAAAAAAAGACAAGATAACAAGATGTACTAACTCTGACAACTATTTATAAGAATTAATGATTATTAACAAACTTGATTAAAAATAATAACACACATACACATATGTATAAAAGGATAATGCAAGACATATACAAAATTTACTACTTAAAAATATAATAAGATCATGAGAAAGATTTTGATTTTATATATGTAGTTGAGTTCTATAATAGAGAATTGAAGGAAATGATTAAAATTATGTTAGACAATTGTGATTTACAAGATAACAAAAATCCTAAAGACTTAATAACAAGGTTGATAAAGACAATATATACAAAAGGTCCTAAGAAAAATAATGTTGGGGATCTTTATAAATATGTAAAGGGGTTGATTTTTCCCAAAAGTGTTTATTAAAAATGAGACAAGGATCAAAACCAATAGTAATGACAATGTTTAGGGTGTAAAGTGAACGATCAAGATTTAGTTTCAAATCGCATGATGGATCTTGGAGTAAGAAAATTAGATGACCCTTCGATAATGATGAGGTTAGTGGTTTCTTGTGGATTTTTGCATAAGGGTGAATATGGATGAACATGTTTGGAAGTAATTTAGGCAGATACAAGAAAGATTCATTGAGGAGGATGCAATTGGGATATGTGTTAGGATGTCCAAAATGGATGAGTAGCTATTGGAAAGTGGAGTTAGATATTTTGGAAGACTCCTCAATAGATATTCCCCTCATGAAATCAACAATGATTTGCCCTAGTTTAAAACTCATGTCTCCTGATTTTACATAAGAATATATTATACACCAACTATTAAGACCAGGGTCATAAGAAAAATGATGGAATGGAATGAAAAAGTGAGAAAGTGGAGTGGCGATGGATGTGTTCTCAAGAGTGGGGACTCATAGATGGAGGTTATGTGGAGAATTTTAAGTATAAAAATGTTTCAAATGCATAATATTCATGGGCTCATTGAGGTGATCATCATTTACTATAGCCAATCTATAAGCTCTTGATCCAAAGTTTGTAATAATGATATAACACCCAAGCCAATTTGATTCAAATTTGCCTTTCTTTTCTTGCTCTGCATTGGTTTTTTTTCTCTTTTAGGACTAGGTCACCAATTTCAAATTCTTGAGACTCGATCTTCTTATGATATTGGCCCTTGAGCTTATTTTTGGTATGATCTAAGATGATTCAAATCATTTTGACATTTTTCATCTAATAGCTCAAGCTCTTATAGCCATTCCTGTCTGGAATTATGATCAGTAATCATGCCATACAAATATATTCATAAAGAGGGAAGCTCAATTACAACAAAAAATATTGCTTTTGTTCCATAGACTAAAGAATACAGAGTAGCCCTAGTAGGTGTTCACACACTGGTTATGTAGGACCAAAGAGCAAGGTATAGTTGTAAATGCTAATTTCTACCCGCATCATTGAGAATTTTCTTGAGAAATTTGAGAAGCATTTTATTAGTTGCTTCTGCTTGTGCATTATCTTAGGGATATTAGGGTGTGGAAAAATGCTCCTTAATATGATAACGACTACACATATCTTCAACTTCTTGATTTTTATAAGATTTGTCATTATTTGATATGATTTTGGTTGGGATTCCAAAGCGGCAAATAATCTAATTTAGAATGAATTTTGATATATGGAGACCTATGGGATAATTTAGTGGCATCACTTAAACCCATTTGATAAAATAATCCATGGCTATAATTATAAACTTATGTCCATTAGATGATGTTAGATTGTATTTTCCAATTAGATCTATTCTCCATATGGAAAATGGCCATGGGCTCGTTATAAACTCTTACTCTTGTGCAGGGGCATGAATAAGATTACCATGATTTTGATAGGATACACTGTTATCTACATACTGGTAGGCATTGTGATCCATTGTGGGCCAATAGTATCTAGTATGGAGTAATGTTTTGGCCAAGGTCATCCCACTGACATGACCACCACCTGGACTTCCTTAATTGCAAGAGTAGCCTCCTCTGATATCAAGTATCTCAACAAGGACCTGCCATAGCCTCACCAATAGAGTGTGCTACCAAAGATGGTATAACAAGATATACAAAGGATGAAGGCTGTGCATTGGTGACAATTGAGGTTTGGTGGTAGGATGTTGTCATGGAGGTAAGTGTAAATATCATGATACCAAGGTAGACTGGGATTAGGTAGGTCACAGATTTGATAATGAGCCATTGTTTGATGAGATGGTAATAATAATTTTTCAATGAGAAAATCACATTCAAGGACATCTTCTGGAAGATCTATCAAGGACCCAAAAGTGGCCATAGAGTCGACAACTTTATTACTTCCCCTAGGAACTTGTTCAAATATTATGAACTAGATTTTTTTGCTTTAATTGGTCCATGAGTTGTTTATAGGGAAGAAATTTATCATCTTTTGTCTGTAACTCCTTGTTCACTTGTTTTATAATAAATTGAGAATCATCAAATACTTGGAGATGCTAGATATTCCATTGGATGGCAAGTTGGAAACCGAAAATTAAAGCCTCATATTCAAAAATATTGTTTGTGCATGGGAAAGTAATTCAGAAGGCTTTATGGATTAGGTCACCTTGTTACGTTACCAAAAGGATTCCCGCTCTGGATCCATGTGTGGTGAAAGAGCCATTAAAAATAACTTCTAGCTGTTTGATTTTGGAGTAGTGAATATAGACTCATCTGGAAAGGTCGTGACAAGAGGCTTAGTATCTGCAAGGGGTGATTCTATAAGTTGATCCATAATAGCTTGTGTTGGGATATGAATACCGGAAGCACACAATTGATTACCAAATACAAGCAACTTAATATGCAGAAATAACCAGAATCAACAAGTAACTAGAATCCAAAAATAACACAAGATATGAGAGACAATACACAACTTGTATTAATACTCATACAAAAAAGAATACAATAAAGAAGATGCCACTTCTTCTCCACCACCTCTTCAGAGGCTTCCCACACCTCAAGTGAACAGTAATTCTCTCCTCAAAGCTCTCTCTCTTAGGTCCCAACACCCAACTCAAACACTGAGTTGGTGTTCACCTTATACCTGTGCTCCACGCACTCCACAAGTGCTCCACACACTTCACAAGTACACAAACATACTTCAAATAGATCTCTCCTAAACCTGCAACAACCTAAACCTCAATAGACCTTACTTATGGAAGGATCTTCCTTGCCTTCCTCTCTTGCTCTATCTGAGTACACACTATACTCCAAGTAGATCTTGCCTGATTCTACTCCCTATTGTGTTGCTGTCTTATCTGATCTTGCGCACCTGCAAATCAACTTGGTTCTGCACACCTGTGAATCTTGACCTTGCACACACATACATCTGCAAATCAATGATCTTACTTACCATGTAGATCTCCTATAGAAGCCATGCTCACCTGATGACCAAGATCATACATACATGAAGAACCCTGCTGATTCTCCAATCCAGCACCCACACTTGGTACTGTGGCACTAGGAGGAACACACCATTGCTCACCTCACACACAGAAGGAGCTTATAATATTTCTCTCTTACTCTCTAGCATAAGTTTATAATACAATCCATGAGTCTATTATATAGATCTCATCCAAATAATAATTAGACACCTAATTACAATAATTAGATCCACAGCTCTCAGCCTAAAATTAGCTTTAAACATGCAAACACTTGGTTCATCAACCAACTGCCCGTAATATACTCACAGCTCGAACCATAGGTGATCGATGTTGGTCCCTGTCTGCCTGGGGGTCACCGACGTCGGCCGATCTCTGACCGACGTCAGTTGCTTCTTGTCTCCTTCTTGCCGACGTCGGTTGGCCTGATTGACGCTAGTGTCTGTGACACTCCAACAACTCCTCCAATGGCCTTCTCCATGTCTGCATCAGTGAATCTTTTAGCTCCATAACCTAACAATCTCTCACTTGGAGATAAACAACTGCACTATACTTGTACCTGTATCTCGTCTAATTTATTTTTTGGCTTGTATCCCTCTTCAAGATGAATCTTGAAGACAACCCACCACACAACCTGTGGTGTACCTCCTGTCATCTGAGTACACTACCGCATCCGCATCTATAAACACATGTAGTGAAGTCTTGACCCTGAATAGCATGAATCCCTACTGCTGGTCCCTCTCACATCTCTGAGAAATCACTTCTCTGAATTGGCTTCTAACTCTTTGACAACACCCACTGCTTGGGCAAACTCAGGCCTATACTAGACCTCATGTGATTTCAAACACTAAACTGTCCAGCCTTTAGTGTGCTCTGATTCTGTATCCTGCATAATGAATCTCAACAACACTTGATTCACATCAGATCCCACTAGAGACAAAATCAACTTGTGATCTCCCATGTCTCCTATGCCAAAGAATTTCACTGCTCCAAATTCTTCATAGCAAACCGCTGAACTAATCTTACCCTTAGCTCAACAAAACCTTATATGTACAAACCTACTAACAAACATACCATCCACATACAGTAATAGAATGATGTCATGACCATCATCCTTCTGGTAAGATGAACCACAGTAGTTACCCTGACGTTGACTAAAGTCATGCTTTGTCATCCACCTGTCAAAACCTGTACCACTATCTTGCAGCTTCTTCAAGACCATATGCCTGGCATTTTGTCTCATGTGTTCATTCTCTCTATTCTTCAACTAATGTATCCATTCGTCTCTATGCTTTCATACCTGCTGGCAACCCTACCAAATTTTTGCTTGGTTCTGCAATCTCTCCATGCCATGCTCCCACTGTTTTCTGGATCCTTCCTGCCCTGCAGTCAGCAACTAGTATAAAGAAGAGGAACAATGAATTTGAGGCTTACTTACATCTTCAGTCCTCCATATGGGTGGTTGAGACTCTTTGACAGCTTGTTGTCCACCCAAATCTAATATAGTGACCGATCTCGGCCATCACATAGTCTACATCCAACCGACATCGATTCCATGTGCCTGTCCCTAACTACCAACCCTGCCGACGTCGGTGTCCCTACTGTCGACGTCGGTCCTCATGACCGACGTTGGTCTTACCTTCTGCCAATGTTAGTTTTTATATCGATGTCGGTACCTGTGTTTTCTTGTAAGTGATGACTTTTTACCCGTGAGCTCCTTTGAATCAAGTCCCATGTCCAAACTACCCTGCTCAGAAGTATCCAGCCCCATCCACTTGTCTCTGTCTGCCATCTCCTCCATAAATACCAAGGCTTTCCAGTTCTTAAGCCTGTCAAATATATCTGTCTTCCGCTTAAGAACATGCATCTTCTTCCTGCTCATGTGACCAAGCCTACGAAGCCACGTCTTCACAACAAAAGAAGAATCAATAATATAAACAAGTAGATAAAGAGTATTTATTTTTTTACCACCAGCTAATTCAAGTGCATCCACTGTGAGAGTTCTTGTGCATCTCTCATCACCCAACTCTTCTAAAAAAATTAGCCACATCTCCAAACCTGGGACCTGCATGACCTCCTTCAACACCCATGTGTTGGCCTCCGCCTGCAATTTTAGCTTCACTTTTCCTTTGCCAATTCTTTGGCAAGGCTCACCAACTCCTCTACTTGGGGCTGCATGGAAAGAGGCAACCGAATATGTTATCCAAGATTTAACTTTATCCAAGAAACCTCACAAAGCATCATGTGTAACAACCCTTGCTACATCTGCGTCTTCAGTTCCTTCATACTGATCTGCTACCAACCAACAATATTTTTTTACCTGCTCTTTCTTTCCATAGGACCGTAAGTGACCATCTGTGCTTTTCAACTACTCCATTCTTAGCTTACTTTGATCTGCCATTGCTCTACTCCCACTCAATAAAAAACCCTTGAGAGTGACCTATAACCAAACATAAAACCGCTTCTTACAACCTTAGCTCTGATACCACGAGTTGGGATATGAATACCGGAAGCACACAATTGATTACCAAATACAAACAACTTAATATGCGGAAATAACTAGAATCAACAAGTAACTAGAATATAGAAATAACACAAGATATGAGAGACAATACACAACTTGTATTAATAGTCATACAGAAAAGAATACAATAAATAAGATGCCACTTTTTTTCCACCACCTTTTCAGAGGCTTCCCACACCTCAAGTGAACAGTAATTCTCTCCTCAAAGCTCTCTCTCTTAGGTCCCAACACCCAACTCAAACACTGAGTTGGTGTTAACCTTATACCTGTGCTCCATGCACTCCACAAGTGCTCCACGCACTCCACAAGTGCTCCACACACTCTACAAGTACACAAACGTACTTCAAGTAGATCTCCCCTAAACCTGCAACAACCTGCACCTCAATAGACCTTACTTATCAAAGGATCTTCCTTACCTTCCTCTCTTGCTCTATTTGAGTACACACTATACTCCAAGTAGATCCTGCCTGATTCTGCTCCCTGTTGTGTCGCTGTCCTATCTGATCTTGCGCACCTGCAAATCAACTTGGTTCTGCACACCTGTGAACCTTGACTTTGCACACACATACATCTGCAAATCAATGATCTTACTTACCATGTAGATCTCCTATAGAAGCCATGCTCACCTGATGACCAAGATCATACATACATGAAGAACCTTGCTGATTCTCCAATCCAGCACCCACACTTGGTACTATGGCACTAGGAGGAACACACCATTGCTCACCTCACACATAGAAGGAGCTTATAATATTGCTCTCATACTCTCTAGCACAAGTTTACAATACAATCCATGAGTCTATTATATAGATCTCATCCAAACAATAATTAGACACCTAATTACAATAATTAGATCCGCAGCTCTCAGTCTAAAATTAGCTTTAAACATGCAAACACTTGGTTCATCAACCAACTGCCCATAATATACTCGCAGCTTGAACCACAGGTGACTGACGTCGGTCCCTGTCTGCCTGGGGGTTGCTGATATCGGCCGATCTCTGACCGACGTTGGTTGCTTCCTGTCTCCTTTCTGCCGACGTCGGTTGGCCTGACCGACGCCAGTGTCTGTGACACTCCAGCAACTCCTCCAATGGCCTTCTCCATGTCTGCATCAGTGAAGCTTTTAGCTCTACAACCTAATAGCTTATCTTTTAATGGCCTTTTGATTTATATATTTTATATAAAATTCACTTAATAACATAGTTCATTTGGCTATTCTACCAGTTAAATCATATTTAGATAACATATACTTAAGAAGATCAACTTTAGCTATGAGCTTGAGTTGGTTACTCAACATATAATCCTTGAGTTTCTAGGAGGTAAAGACCACGATCAAGAAAGCCTTTCAAATAAGGTAATAGTTAAGATCATATATGATCAATGTCCTACTTAGATAATAAATTACTCATTCTTTGCCTTCATCATTGTGTTGAGCTAGTAAATCCCTTATATCACAAGGTGTTGCAGATATATACAAAAGTAAAGGCCTTCTTGAGATGGGTGGTGATAAGATTGGAGGCTTAACCAAATACTGCTTGAGATTATCAAAACCCTGTTGATATTCTGAGTTCCAGTTGAAATGAGTTCCCTTCTTTAAGAGGTGGGTGAAGGGATGACACTTATGTGCTCATTGTGAAATAAATCAATGGATAGCCTATAATTTTACTTGAAGGAATCTTAATTGCTTTAGATTTTTGGGAGGAGGCATTTCAATAGTAGATTTTACTTTTATAAGATCTACTTCAATGCCTCTCCTAGAGACTATGAACCCTAATATTTTACCTAAGGTAACTCCAAACACACATTTATTAGGGTTCAATCTAACCTTATATTTTCTAAGCCTCTAATTTTTTTTCTTAATAGCATAAGATGCTCTGATCAGAGTTTAGAATTTCTTAGTGTATCATCCATGTAATCTTCTGTGATGTCATGCATCATGTCATGGAATATTATGGTCATATCCCTTTGGTAAGTAGTTCCCACATTTTAAAGACCAAAATGCATCACTTGATAATATAAAGGCCCCCATGAAGTGATAAATGGAATTTTGTGATGATCTTCGAGAGTAATTTTGATTTGAATATATCTAGAAAAACCATCCATGAGGGATAACATCTCATAGCCTATAGTAGAGTCTAGGATCATGCTTATATTAGGTAAGGGAAATTCATCTTGGGGCATGCTTTATTGATATACCAAAAGTCAATACAAATTCTAATTCATCCATGTGGTTTGGATATAGGGACAATATTAGATATCCACTCAAAATAATTAATTGGTCAGACAAACTTGGCTTTCAGGAATTTTTGCAACTCTTCTTTGACCGAGAGAGCCACCTTGGGATGCATTTTGTGAAGTTTTTGCATAACAAGTTTTCATTTGGATGAACCACTAAATGATGCACTACCAAGGTTAGATCTAGCCTTAGTATGTCAGAATAAATCCATGAAAATACATCTATATATTCTTTGATAAGCTCAATAAGTATTTATTGTTCTTTAGATGCAAAAATTACCCACAATTTGATAATTTTAGGACTTTATTTTGTTCCAAGATTGACTTCAATAACCTCCTCAATGGGGGAAGGTGAATGGTCTTGTAGATATGTTGGGGGTGATGGTAATTCCTCTATTTCTAAAGTAAATTCATTTGGGGGTTCCATATTTTATTCCAAAGAAGATTCTAACTTATCAAGAGTGGGTTGAATATATTCTGTATTTAGGGAGGGATCTTCATCTTCATACTCCTCTTCATCAATTTGATTTAGAGATGTTTTTTTCTCTTCAATAAATGTATACTCGTTGAGACTAACAGAGAACCCTTTCTTATGGTCCTCAAATGGCATAAAATCTCTTTCTTTTAGATATTCAATAACAGCTTCATCATTTTGGAACATATCAAAAGAAGGCTCCTTCTTTTGATCCTAGTCTATCAGTGTAGGATAATGAAGGGAAATGTTGATAGTAGATATGGTGGTGTTATGGAAGAGGTTGGTGGTAGATAGGTCCTCATAAAGGCTATAGATGGAACCTATTTTGATATCTTCGTCATAGGTAAACTCATTAAGAATTGAAGAAGGGTCTAGGACGATAGTGCTTAGGTCTATGCCTAAAGGTTTGTCCCCTAAACCAAGATGTTTTGGGTGTTCTTGAACCCCTATAGGTTCAGACCTACCTTGTTCATCTATTCTTAGTCTTTTCCCTTTATAATTCATATTTTGAAGCATATTTTAAATCTGGAGGTACTTCTGTTTATGGGACTCTAAGGCCTCATCATCAGGAGTAAGCCATGAATCATCTGATTCATCAAAGTATTCTTATGATATCATGCCTACACTAGTAAAGGTCATGGATCCAAATTGATAAATGATGGGATTATCTTTCCTCCTGGTTAGGAACCCATAACTACATGGGGAGAGTGGTAGGTCTCCAAAACAAAAGGTTTTGTATTCATATTCTCTGCAACATGTGGAAGTGATTTTAAGATGAGTGATGTCTGGGAATTCATTCAAAGATGTTAAATCATTAGGGTGGATATAATTCATAGATTTTGGATTATGAGTGGAACTATAAGTGCTGGGGAAATAACAAGTGGGATGGGATTGGTCTATTTGATAGCTACAAAAGTGTTTTATTTCTCCTAGGATGCTAACCTCCATTTTTGAATGAAGGATTTTTAAGCATTGATGGAGAGTAGAGGGAATTTCTCACATTTCATGGATCCATGGGAATCCCTTAAGTAAATTATATAGGAGATCAACATCCACTACATGGATTAAAATCTGGTGAACTACGGGTCCCACAACTATAAAAAGATAAATAATTCCTATAGATGACATTTCATTATCATCATATGCTTTGATCATTATGAGAGTAGGCCCTAATGAAGACTCAGAGTACCCCAACTTCTTGAGAAATCCCAAATTATATAAATTTAAAGTTGACCCTCCATCTATGAGTACCCATGGGATCTTATGATTATAAATATAAATTTTAGTAAATAATAGATAGTTATGGTGTGGGCCTAGAGGTGGCATTTCCTATGCACCAAAATTGATTAGTTGGGAAGGAAACAAATGACCCATCAATGCCCAAAATTATCTTGTATCAATATCTCAAGGGACTTTGAGTTCATTTAAGACTTGATTAAGAATCTCTCAATGTACCGATGACGTCTTAAGAAGATCTATAAGAGAGATTTGGGTTAGAGTTTTCTCAAGCCATTAAATGATGTCATATGGTTTGTTGGAAGAGCTAGAGGATTTTTTAGAGATATTGAATCTTTGAGATGTGAAGGTGGATGGGTATTTAGGGGGTTCTCTAGGCACTGTAATTTTTTCATGCCATGTAGTTACTACATAGTTAGTTATTTCCCTATTAATTTTAAGAATGGTGGATGGTGGTTATGTGGGCTCTTGCCCCCCCTAGATTTTAATAGTATTGATATAATGGTATGTAATGGAATGATATTTAGTTATGTTGGAAGTGGAGGCTTGATCTTAATACTTAAGTAGTTTCTTTTTCCTCTAATCATGCTTAGGTGAGGGGTCCTGATATATTCCAAGCTGCTTATTTTTGGATTGACTAGTCGGGCTCTCCCCTTCTACTTCAATATCTCCTTTCTAAATTAAATCTTGGATGTAATGCCTTAACTGCATGCATTTATCGGTATCATGTCCCTTGACTATATGATATTGACAAAATTTATTTTCATGATATAAATCTAGGCATGGTTTACTATCATCGAATGGTCAGATTTCAGGGAGAGTAATCATATTGGAAGCTATTAACTATTTAGGACCATTTTTGTGGGTACACCAAGACTAGTTAGAGGCCTCTTTCCCATTTGGGGTTTTGGCTTTCTTCATGGTACCCTTATATTTGAGACATTATATTTGTTAGTGGGGGAAGCTTTCTTCACCATTTAGACATGTTTAAAATTTGTTACTCAATCCCCTATGACATTTTTATTTTTATTAAAGACCTTAAGCTTACCTGAAAAAGTATTATCTTGGTTATGACTCTATTCATCTTGGTATATTATTTAATTATATATTTTTAAATGAGTGACTTTTCAATTTGAATCCCTTTTTCTATAATTTCATCGAAAGACTTGGCACATTGTAGCTTTAGTTAATATTTCAATTAAAGATTGAGATTGTCAAAGAATATTTTGGTTAACTCCTTCTCAAGAACCGTGCAATGGAATCGACTAGCAAAGTTCCTCCAATGTTGTAGGAATGAGGCTAAGCTCTCTCCATTTATTTTCTTAGTGTTAGAAAGATCTATGATAGATATATCATGCTCAATGTTAAAGGAGAAGTGTCACACAAATTAATTTTTTAATTCCCCAAAGCTAGATATGGACCCTTTAGGTAAATGCATAAACCATTCTAATTCAAAGTTCGTGAGACTTTTAGGGAAGAGTTTAAGAAGGTACACATATTCATAGGCAACCTCATGATAAGATATATATAATTATTTCACATGGTCTTGTGGATCCCATTTCCCTTTATTTTTTTCAAATTTTGGGATCTCAAAGTGTGCTGGGATAGGGACTTGTAAAATACTCATGTCCAAAGGAGATGTGCAAAAGTCTTCATATTTATATCTCATTTTTTGGGTGTGAGGATCAATATATTTAAGAGTCTCCATCATAATACACTCTTGAATAAATGAGGGGTCCATTAGGGGATTGGAGACTTGTGCTTGGCTTGTTTTAGGTCTTGAATGATTAGGGTTGGTGTTTCTAACATGTCTTGGTGAAGTGGGTCTGTGGTTTTGGGCATAAAATTAAGAGGCAAGTGAATTAATTTACTGAGTTAATTGGTCTGATTGATCCTCCAAGGTGGTTCTTCTCCTATTAGCCTCAACATGATTATTTTTTTGGGGTTCTTAATCTTCTTCAAGTTCGTATTCATGATCCACAAGATTATCTTCTTATTTTTGGTTGATATTATTTTGATAGGGTGGGGTGTTAGGTCTAGTGAATGGGCAGATGAGATATTGTAAAAGGCTTGGGTCAAAAGTATAAGGTATTGTTCCCCCCATTCTAATGACTTAGGCAAGAATTTGATCATGACTCTCATAGATATATTGGTCAAATTGAGTCCTAACCTCATCACTATGGAAGAAGTCATTAGTAAACTGGTCTTCCTCTCTAGGGTTATGTATGTCACTTGAATGTTGTCATTATCTTGATTTTGTTCACTTAGATTCAAAAATATGTCATTTACCTAATCATATCCTTGTCCCATTCTTAGAATTTAGGCACGGGTTCTGATAGGCATGATGGATGATGAGGGTGATGCAAGAAAGGTGATTAGGTGTGACTTTGATATATGATGACGGAAGAGAAGGTGACTTTGCATACAAATTTTGTCTTAAACCCAAGACTAAAAGTGGTCAGTAGAGGTGATTAGATGTGACTTATGTTTGAATTATTTTTAGAGGATATGTAGACTAGAGTGACCAAATATTACCAAAATAAACACCCTATAAAGATTTAATCTAGAAAAGAGACAGAGGATATGATGAATAGATACCCTTCACACTTAGTAAGATGATGATTATATGGGTGCTAGGTATGAAGAGGTAATATGATAAGAGGATGGGTGTTAGATTAAACCAAATAAGGTTACACTCATTGATAATATTTGATCAAGGATATGAGTGATGACTAGGATAGATAATGATGAGTGACCATTAGAGGTTTGGTATCAAGAAAAAGGTTGATTACCCAAAAGATGTAAATAGTTAGATGAAATGATTTGGATTTGATTCTAAGATGGGATATGTCCTAGGGGTCTCTAGGTGTTTTTGATAAAAAGGATAGTCTGACTGGACTCACAAACAATACGGTCCTTAACACAACACACACAATACACACCCAATCATGATCCCTAATTTTAGTCAACTAAATGGGTATGTAAGTTGACATCTTCACTAACGGATTTACAGGTGAGGATATAGGTTGGTGACCCATTACAAAATCTACCAAACCCTCTCAACCCTATCTATACTTGACGATCACTTAGGAGATGATACTAACTCTGACATCAGAGTGCCTATTACGATTTATAGGCATTATGCCAGGTATATATAAGGCTGTCTAAGGGAGTCTCTAAGATATGTGAACGTAGTGGAGATCAAATTTGTATAGGGTGTTGTATAATGCCTAGTTCAGATAATTAACTCTTCCCCTTCATGAATGACATGTATGGAGTCAACCGTTTAGTCTAATGACAGTTGTCTTTAATATTTATACTTCATCAAAACATGGAGTTTGGTTTAATGCATGATAATAAAATCTACGTCACCAAATCCTAGTGACTAAGCAAGTGTGTGGATATTAATTTCATCTCACGTGATTTACTAAAACAAAATGGGTTGATACATAAGCAAGATTAATTTATCTAATTAATTACCTATGTAAGAAAATTTAAAACAAGCAAACAAGACTCACAAAAGATATATACAAGTATAAGATTACAATTCTTAATTTAGGCACTTCTCATTCAAGAACACTAGTTAATAAATTAATCTAGTGCTTCTTCCTTAGATGGTCCTACAAAAAATGGATTAGTAATTTGAAAATAGGCAAAAGCGCCTACAAAAATACTGATACATAGTTTAACATAAAACTGCTTTTAAAGACTACAAAACCATAAATTTTATGCAATATTACACTGTAGTTTTGTTATTTTTTATACTATCTATTGACTATGATAGAGACCGTATAATTATTACAAAATCACAAAATCATTACTATTATCGTAAAACCATGATTCGTAATTTGTGCTATTACAAGAAGATAAAAACCTTACTAATCTAAAATTTGGACTAAAACACAAATGTGCCAAAATTTATTTTAAAGTTGATTTTTATAGGCTACTATTGCATAAAGATAAGATTTTACAAACCAAGATTTTGACCTTTAAAACTAATATAATAATCCAAGATTTATATACAAATAACTCATAAGGTAAGAACAAAATGATATTAGCTGCAAAAGAGATTTTCTTAGATCTTTACTAGCAGTTAAAAAAAATAAAACCTAATAATATAGTTAATATTTTAAATCAAAATTTCCTATTTAAATACAAAATCACTTATTTCTATACAAAATTTCTATTTCACAAATGACAGTTTTGCACAAGATAGCTAAAGGGGTATAGAGGGTAGTTTTATATCTCTCTAGATAGACCCTATTTTTCCCTATCAATAGTCAACAATAATTTAAAAGATAAGAAAAAACATGTTAGTAAATTATCTTAATTATTTGAATCACCAAGGCAAAACAACAATTATCGAGGGCAATATCGTGACTCTTATGAAACAATTGTGATTGAGTATTTACTATATTATGTGTTGACTGAAAGACTATTCAGGGCTGATGTCTTCTCCCTTCCTGCACACAAAAAATAGTCTTTCTACCACTGAAAAATAAAAAAAAATTATATAGACGTAAAAAAGCCCAAATGTTTATGTTAAACTAGTTATTTTGGTTCAAAACTATAGTTTGAAAAACCACAAGTAAGATGTCAAAACTTTAGATTTTAAGCAAAACCACTTTTCATGAATCTGTAGTAGTGCAAAAAGCCTAGAAACCTATCAAAATGCAAATCATTAGCTATCAAAATGGTAGTTAGTGCAAAACCACTACTTTTAAAACAAAACTATGACTACAATACCATGATTTGCAAAGTAAAATTGCTTATTGCCTACATGAAAATTGGATCAAAATTGGATCTTGTTCTTTGTCTAAATAGTCTTACAAGCTATCAAAACACTTCTAATAAGTAATAAAGTTATATTTAAAGGGTTACTCCTACCATGGTTGCCAATTTATAATTGCATTTTTGAGTTATTTATAAAAACTACTAAATATAGTAAGTTAAATCTAACAACACAATAACATTAAAAGGAGGGAATAAAAGGACAATCAGTCAATTAAGAGTGAAATCTTACCATCACCTTGTCCCTTATGACTTCTCTCCAAGATATTCAAGTGGATACAAATTCCAAATTGATGGATTGCTTGCTTTGTGATTCAAAATAACTCCAATGGCTTCCTTATATAGTTGAATGGATTGGAAAGAGTATGAGGATACTTTGGAATGGTTGATTAATAGAGTTTAATGAGGGCTCATTTATTTCTAGGTTAGTTTGGCCATGGCTCAAGCATGGATTTTATAGGATGGTGGAATAGATTTTTAGGTATTTTTAAATTATTTAGAAGTCTCTAGTTTAGAGACTTCTCTAAAGGTTTCTTGATTAGCTTAAGGGATGATGGAGGATTAGGATTGATAGGGATGTAGGAGAGGCTAGGGTAGTTAGGGGGTAGTTGAATAAATATGAATTTTAAATTTGTAAGTGTGCTAGTGGGTAGATTAGTGGATACGTAGGCTAGTTAGTAGGCTAATGGGGTAATTAATTGGTCATAAGGGTATATAAAGATTTATGGGGTGTAGAGAATATTATGTGAGAAATTAAGATGTTAGTTAATTAGTTAAAGTTATGGTTTTAGATTAAATTAACAGGTTTAATAGCATTATTAAGATGAGCAGATTTAGGTACATATAGATGCTTTGGTAAAAAATAAAAATTGGGAGTTTATTAATCATACAATTAGTTTTAAACATATTGGTTACAAGTGGATCTTTCAAAATAATTACGAAGTAAATGACTCAATTGAGAAACATAAAGCAAGGTTTGTTGCAAAGAGATTTTCTAAAAAAGAAGGGATAGACTATAATGAGGCCTTTGCACGAACAATAAAATGGAATACTATTCAGGTTTTGTTAGATCTAGCAACACAAAACATATGGAAAGTTCATTAGATGGATGTGAAAACAACTTTTCTAAATGGTGATCTAAAAGAAACAATCTACATGAATCAGCCTGAATGTTTTATAGTTGACAATCAAGAACATAAAATTTGCAAGTTGTTAAGATTGTTATGTGGTTTGAAAAAATCCAAAGAGCATGGTATGGAAATTTCACTGAGCATCTCTTGAGCATGAATTTAAAAAATTTGAATTGAGGATGCAACCCTTTTTATCAATACAATTATATTTTTGGTTGTATATGTGGATGATCTACTCATCACAAAAATCAAAGTAGATTTGATGTAAGGTTTTGAAATATATATTTATGTTACCTTCATTACTATTTGGGTATCAAAATGATTCAAAAATTTAAGTACATTTTCATCACACAACAAAAGAACAATTTTTTTCTCAATAAAGAGAGGTTGGCCTATTACCTCTTCGTAGACAATACAGAATGTACCAACATTGCCTCGTCCCTTTTTGTCAAAATAATTATATTTATCATTGTATATATGGATGATGTACTCATCATAAAAAATAATGAAAATTACACTACAAAAATCAAATCAGATTTAATGAAAGGTTTTGAAATGACAAATTTAGGTTACCTTCATTAATATTTGGGTATTGAAGTGATTAAAAAACCTAATTACATTCTCATCACACACAAAAGAATTTTTTTTTCTCAACAAAGAGATGTTGGCCTATTACCTTTTGTTGGACAATAGAGATTGTACCAATAATGCCTTGTGGGGAAAATATATTTATAATCTAGTTGTGCTTTCAATAAGCCATGGTTGCTTTGTGAAGGAAAGTTTGGTTGTCTTCCTTAATCCACCTAATTTGGGATTTTATTTTATGAAAATCCTATTCTTTGGAGTGATGTCACCTGAATTATTTTTAGATTTTAATCTTCTTGATGAAGTTTATTTGATCTAGGTGAGTGCTCCAAATCGATTACAAGATTTTCATATACATTTGACAAAGCTTTTTTTTAGATGTAAAATTCACTAAAGGTTTCTTTGTTCCAATGTCTAAGCTTATATTTGATGAATTCCTTCTTCTAGTAGATTTGATACATCTAGGTGCTATGATAGATTGTTTTACCTTCTTTTCACCATTATTTCATAGCTTCTAGTGAGGATTTTGGAAGGATTTTTCATAGTTTTTAAGCCAAAGGGTATGGTGGAAGATTTCTCCTTAGATAAATGTGAAGTAATGTGTAATGGTTGGATCTTGGGACTTTGAAGATGATATATTAGACCATAGATCTTGATGATAATAAATTAGTACTAATCAATAATAATTATAATTTATTTAAATTGGATGGATCACCTTTTTGACATGTTGTCCATTAAAGCATCATTTATGTCTATAATGCCTATTAACCCCGATTCCTCCAAGAAACATGATTCCTCTACGAAATTGTTGAGTTGAATGTTGTTGGTGTAGTATTCATTCACCACATTTATTTTCCAAAAGTGATATAATAATTTTTAAATCACCTTCCATAATCCAAGGCCATTAAGTGACCACATTACGCTCTTAATGTGCATGCCATTAGGGTTTTGTATTATGCATGCCATTGATGTTGCATTATGCCATTAGGGTTTTGTAGTCACACATGTTGGTTGTAGTAAACTAATTTATTGGGGATTTGAAGGATATAAATGATGAAAGTGGTTGATTTTAGAAGATAACTATTATTTTTTATGGGACTCATGAACAAATTTGATTTCTTTTGCCAATTGATCCAAGATTTGAAAGGTGTCCTCCATTGATATACTTTTTCTTTATTCATTACAATAATACAATAAGAAAACTTGAGACAAAATGTATTGGAAGGGGGACATTTTTTTAAGAATGCAAGTGGATTGAAGAGCCAACTCATAAATGATCCATCCCTCTCAACCCATAAAAACATAAAACCACCCCTTGCAATATTGAAATCAAAGTTAAAAAACATTCCTCTATGGTTGGAGGGATTTAAGTGGAAATGGATTTAGAATGGGGAAAAATTTAAATCACTTGACATCTTGTTTGATTTTCAAGCATCTCCATTAGACTTGGGGAACCATGTGGTGCTGAGGGTGGATAAAAAAATTACATTTTGGGTGACTAAACCTCTCTCCGTTGTAAATTTTAGGTTTTTTAAAAATTGATTAAAACTACCCATGTTTATTACTTTTCTTGTTGGGCACCTTCTAATGTTGCTTATTTCAAGTTGGAACACTCTCTTAGGGACTTCATTTGGGCTAATTTATAAGGTCTAAATGTTTCCATATACTTGCTTGGGATATTTATTGTAGGCCTAAAGAGGTTGGAGGATTAGGTCTTCTTGACATAAAACTCCAAGGATTGACACTTTGCATCAAATAGATCATATGAGCTCTTAAAGGAGATGAAGCTTAGAAGATTATTTTTCTTAATTGCATCCCTCAGGGAACTCCTTATGGAAAAAATTCATGGTTGTGTCTTGAGTTTCACCTTATCCTCATTATCCTCATGTCAGTTAAGATTGTAGGCACTTTTAATGCTAAGAGTATAAGGAAGGCTTGGGAGTAACTTAAACCTAAAATTTTATGGGATGGGGATGGTTTTAGGTTTGGTATCTCAATTAATAGTCATTACCTTTTTTGGTCCTTTATTCTTAGATATTATGGTGTTTGAATTCAATTTTATCTAAGTACACATCCATACGAGCATCACCACATAAGAAGAGCATCAATGGAGGAAGTGACATTTTGATAAGTTAAGTCACATGTGGAGTTTGACAAACTAGCACTTGCATAACATTATATGATAAAGGTGCACATGCATATGTACACACACAAATTAATATGAGGACCCAAGATATTTTGTCCAAGTTAAGACCTTGTTTAAGTTTGTTCATGTTTATTTATGATTGCCATTTGGTTTTTATCTTCATCACCCAATGCCATGTGCCTTTGTAATCTTTTTCTCAATTCCTCGGGTGAGCTCTTAAGTAATACTTGAGTGTTACACTGATGTGGAAATATAGTCTTATTTTTAGGTTGATGTGGAAATATAAACTTATTTGTTAAGTTTGCTCAAGTATTCTAGGTATATTATGAAGTATTTAAAAAATACCAACATTTTAGTTCTATTGTTAGGACACTTTTTGAATAGGCTGATGGAGATGGTGTTAGGCCATTAGGAGAAGGATCTCTCTAGAAAGAGTATAATGTTGGTTTGAAGAGTAGGGCTTAGAGTTTGTAAACAATCATCCAATTAGGGGAGATATGATTTCAAAGAAGTGGGTGTGAAATAATATGTATGACTCATTTTATGAGATATTTTTCATTAAGTTATTTAAACATTTGCATGCATGGCTAGCTACATATGTAGTGGGCCATAGTATAAATTTTAAATTAAAATACCCATGGACAAAAGAAAGGATTGAGCAAATCAATTAAATAAACTAAGTTTAGATGTGCATTGTATATGTGTGCTGGAGTGGCACACTGGGAAGTTCTTTGCTAGAGTTATTAGTTTCAACATATTTCTACTTGAAAGAAATGAAATGTAGTTTTTTGGGCTAACCTTGGGGATATTAAGTTGCACTAACCTCAAGGATATTACATCACATAGATACCTCTCTTGATCATGAAGCTAATTGTATATTATGGTATTAAGACCCTTAGGAAGGAGAGCTAAAAACCCTCTGCATATGGGCCAAGTGGAAGGTATAAGGAAGAGGAAGGAAAGTTACATGTTAAGCAAGTGAGGTTGAAAATCCAAGAACATAAGGTGATACAATACCAAGATGATCGGGAGCTTAGAAGGCACAAATATGATGAGGGAAAATATATTTTGATGGCTACCATGGAACCTAGGAGGAGGGAGACCTGAGTCAAAAAGATGCCATAAGGATTTGTATGGAATAGGAAGGGCACAAGATTGATTCTCATGTAAAGGAGATGTGCTCTACATATGAAACAAATATGTGCATAAGATCAAGAAACATAATCTTTGGTAGGAGAGTTGCCTGAGGTGCTTGTTTGGGCCTCGTTGGACATAAATAATCATGCAAACGATGGGAGGACCTTGATGAGGACCATAAATGGTACTCATTTTTCCATTCAATATTCCTTAAAATACTTATTTTTCCATGTTATTATTCTCTAAAATCATAATTTTTGATACATGCACATAAAATTTAAATAATATATATGCAAAGTTAATTTTGGTTTAATATGTTATTTCTAGATTTACTAGTATATGATTGAATGGTTTTAAATGTTTTTGATATTCTTAATGGTGAATAGAATGTACAAGCATACATTTCTATATTTTTGCACATGTAGCCATAATGAAAGGATCACTCATAGGTATCTATTAGTTAGACTATGGAAGTATCCGCCACCCATAGGAAGTGACTATGTTAGCCCATAACAATGATTGTAAATAAATTCCTATTCAGTTGTAAATAGTTAATCTCAATTTTAATTTATAACCACCTCATGCAGATTTTATGAGCATAAATTATCATGTGCCAAGATAGAAAATTGCTGTAACTCCATGATTCTTGCATTATTAGACCAACTGTTGGTTGTTGTCACATTGTATATGATAGTTTTGTTTTTAAACCACCTTCATATTTTTTTGTCTTTTCTATTTCTTTATCTTGAAATGATCTTATAGGTTTAACTTCTAGGATTTGGAAATCATTTAATAATACCCCTACCTCTTCTATATAAAGAAGAGTTTCAGGCTATATGAATAATATAGAATCTAGAATTTGAAGATTAAAGAGTTAGAGAATAATATTGTAAGCTTTTTAATTTGAATTATAATGATCCCATAACAATTCCTTTATTGCTAGATATAGGTTATTGATAATACTGATTATTTTAATTTAATCATGTTTAAAGAGGAAAGAATTCAAGATTTATTCCAAATGTTAGCAATCCAAGATGCACCCTATGAAGGAGAGTGCTCAATTCTTATTCAAACCTGGACTAACATGGGAATTGCCTAAAGGTTGTGGGTGACCTTATCACTAGACCAAACCTCTAGATTATGGGGCTAGCTCCCCTGGTGCATCTATTTTGCTCAATTTTCTAGGACCTACTACTATTGGGGTGAAAAGAGATATAAAAAACATAAAATGAATCTACTCTAGGGGATGGTGATGTATCTATATTTCTTATCCACTCAAATTGAACTCCTAACGACACTAGTAGACAATACATAGAATAAAATCACTATCTTCAATGGCTTCTAAGCAATAATGTTTTATATATAGGTTGGTTTAAATGAATAAAGAATGAGGGTGATGAGAGGAAGGCCTGGTTCAAGGCACTTACAATCAGATTTACACTCCAAACTTGAGCCATCAACTTTATAACACACTAGATGACCTGCATAGAAATCCTATTAGCACCTAGGTGAGACTTGGACCTACAAAGGGGAAGATTTCACCACTTGTGCATATCAAAACAAGTATGTACACACTAGATACTGATTAGAAAGAAGCTAAAATATTCTATTCATTAGTCCAATATATTTACAAGTACAAAACTAGGTAGATTTTCCTCATACCCAAGTGAGGGATACAAATCAAGGCCTTAAGGTTGAATATATAGCCGAATGGGAATATAAAGAAGGGGAGAATGGTGTGGAGGTGAGAGGAAAATTTCATTAATAACCATAGTCAAATCATTACTATAGTTATAATTAGTTACACAGTCCTCCAAATGACCCTTCATGCTTTATGTTCTTCAATGACTCCGTAAGCATTGAGGTGGGGTAGTGGAGGATGTGGTTAACTCGTTCAATCTCTCTTAAAGCATATCTATGCCCCTATTTGTTTAAATACCTCATCTTCTTGGTAGTTAAAACATTAATGAGATGTTATTAGGCCATCATAGAGTGTACAACACCATCTCCTCTTTTTATTGAACTTTTAGGCTTAACACCAGGCTATCTTCACCTATAGCTTGTAGGTGGATCTAAGGTCATTTTCACTGTATTTTTTTGTTTTATGACTTTACTATTCACATTTATAACCCTCTTTATGATTATTTAAAATTGATTGAGGTCTTTATTTAGGTTCAAGAGCCATTCTAACATGCTTTAATAGATCTCTTTAGGCCTGAGGCCAACTTGCCCCATAAGCCACCTATAGGTGATTGTTGAGGATGGTTAACTGTGCATGACAAAGCCAACTATAGGTGATCCTAAGTCTTAAGACCTAAAAATTCATTCTGAAAGCAAGTGAAGCTCTAGGAAAGTCTTCATTATTAATAAAAATGATTCAAACATGATTTCATATAAGCTTTAACCTTTCATAGATGTTTGAGACGCCAAATTCTATCATGGATGGTTTCTAAGAAAAAAATGCCTATTGACCATAGATATTTATGAACTAAACTTCTTCCCCAATTTCATGGTGAAAATTTTGGCAAGGTATTCATAAGATCACTATCATTAATTCCTATCACTGTCATACTCTAAACTCATAGTGAATTAGATGTTCTAAACTCTACCAATAATCTCCTTGGCTTGAAAAAATGAATTGATCCTACAATAGACATGTAGGTGCCTTTTGTACTCATTATACAAACTGAGGTTAGATTTTACCTCATTTAACTTGTGAACCTCCTCTCTTAGATCTACAAATCAACTTGGTAAGAGATAGCATATTTTTGAGGAGTTATAATCTCTTCTCATCTTATATCAAAGTTTAGTTTCTATACTTGAGACTCCCTTGTGTTGGTCTTTGCTCTCCTTAGTCCCAAAATGTGGACCTACAGGCCTAGGGCATGTAGGTCACCTTTTGAATGCTTAGTACCATACTAAAAGACACTTACTAAGTTCTCTTAGCTTTGAAAACATATCAAATCATTACATACCTCCTTAACACTATTAATGGTCTGCATAGGCTTATGACTAGGTCTTATGTTACTTTCAACTTACCTTACAGTCTTGTACAGACTACATACAATGTCCTAAGACTGTCAAGTCAAACATTGTCCATTATTTTATGCAACTACTTAGGTGTTCTTTGATGGTTTGAGGTTGATCTTGGTATCTTTAATTTATCATGGGGTTAAGTATCCAACACTTAGGTTTGCCTATGGAGTATTGACTTGGTCCATAATGAAGACCTATAGGCTTGAGGCCTGTAGGTCTTATTTGTTTATCATTTAGGCTCAAGAATACCCATTTAATGACCTTAAATCTTCAAACTCTATAAAAACTCCATAATGCCTCCTTATCACTCCTCTAAGATTGTAAAGTTTAAAATAATCACAAAGTTGACCTTAATTCTCTTAACTCACATAAGTATATGATAAACATATGAATGTAAGTGAACGATGGATGTAAGTGTTGATTTCAAAACTCAAATAGGTTTCATTATCTTGTCTATTAGATAGTGAATATAACTTGATGTCAACTTACGTTTCTTAGTCATTTTACTTCCTTTAATTTCTTTTTAGCACCTCAAACCCTTTCACTACACCTTAACATGTCTCCACTTCACCCTAGCACATTTTCCAATTTGACGTGGCTATAGATGGCCACTTCAAGATGAGCCTTGCATTGATTTGTTACTTATTAACTTTACCACTTCATGAATTATCATTTGAGATATTAAAATTTATCACAAGTTCAATAGATCCAATTTGGCTTCTCATAAGCTATTGACATCTTTTCATACTTTGAAACATCCATGTTTACCTTATATCCTGCCTATAGGTGTGTGAGACGCTTCATAAAATTACTCAAGATGTAAATTTAGATCATTTTACACATTATTCAACAAATAAATATCTCAAAAATTTTCTTAGTGTTGATGAAAGATGTTAATTATTGCTATTCAAACCAAAATGAAGTTCATACCTGGAAAGATCATACAAATACCATACAAATCTCTCAGGAAGCAAGTCACTTGGATATTATGGAGAAAGAGATAAATTTAAAAAAAAATACATGAATCAAATGGATTTTAAGTATATTACATGAGTTATAGAGTGTTATAAATCTTTGAGAGTGACCACCATGAATAGAAAATCAAACTTGCAGCAGGATTCACTAAAAAAACTTATTCATCAAAACATTCTTATTTTAAGTGAGTGCAATTCAAGGGGATGAGTTGGATAATGAAACCAACATGAAAAAGAGATAAAATACCTATAAAATCATCTTAAAATTAAATTTCTTCCATCAAATTATGATCTTGATAAATAAGTGCAAGAATAGACCCCTCTTAGATGAATATGCCATAGTGACCTACTATCACTCTTAGCTATTGTTCATAAATAATAGTTCATAATTATATAAAATAATTATATTTATTTGAATATTATTAGAAAACTAAAAATTTTAAATTTTTTATCTCTTAAATCTTTCTTCTGTATCTGTACTGAGCATTTGAAAACTACCCTTTTAGAACTAGCAATGAGGTCGATATAGGAGATAAAACAATTTTCTTCATTTTAAAACTTAAAACCTAATCCAAACCACTTATTTGACCTTATCATAGAAAAATAATGTGCTAAATATGCTTAAAGCTTAAATTAACCTTTAAAATTATACAGATGGCCTCAAAACAAAGCTTTTGGCACTAAAATTTCCAGAATCACTTGAAAGGTTTGATGAAAATACTACAAAATATATCCATTAGATATTTTCATGCCTGAAGAAGTATATAATGTCATGAAAAGTAAAGTTTTTAGTTATAGGGTAAGAATTTGATCTTGGATGGCTAAAGTACCAATATTTCTAGTGACTCATAGGGGTTGACCAGCCTATTGATCAAGATAACTCACTTTTTTTCATGACAATGATAAAGCATGCATGGATCATGACTATTTTTAGACTGCTAAAGAGATTAAAACCTATGAAACCTCTATGAATACAAAAAAATAATAGGAATCAAATAAGAACAGCTAAAGAAACAACATTTAAACCTAAGAAATAAATAAGGGAAGCCACCAAAGCAATTAAGCAACAAACTAAACTTATGCTTACCACTTTTTGAAACAATATAAAAACACTAAAACAACTAACCTGAGGTCAAAATCTTCCCTATAAGATAAAATGGAAAATTTATTTGATCACTATGGCACCATGAGGTATGGTTTCCATGTATATTGATTTTATTCCAACCAAGCATTGCTCATTGTATGAGGACTCCCACTTATAGTTGGAATCATTAACATGTTCATGAATCCTTAGGAGGGTATCTAGACCTCTTTGCTCTACTATTAGGTATATGAGTTGGTTAAATGAGTCGAAAACCCAATCATACTCATTTCATATCTATCTACTTTTCATGATCAACCTCATCTCTATATGCAATAATAAATACATCATGTCTATAAATCAATTTTGTCTTAGAGAAGATAGAGCATACCTATAATTTTGATTGGGAATATATTTTATCAGTGAGAGCATGACCAATATAGGGATGTGCTAGACCTGATTAGGGGATCACTTGTCATAATATATCATGTGAAGTAAGGTTATAAAGCTTAAAATCTAACATAATCACACAACCCTAAACGAGTCTTAAAATTTGATATTTTATTTAAGTCTAATAAAAAAGAAAGTAAATCTAATAGTGCATACCAAAGCTTGTAACACAAGGTGGGGGTTAAAAAAAATAAACAACTAAAATAAACATGCATAGAAGACATATACTCACATCAATATATACAAAATTCTAATGCATGGAAGAGATAAACACATCTACACTATATATCTACTCTTATAAAAGAGAAATAAAGTTAGGAATACTTACTTTGAAAATGAACCCATTGAGCCTCAATCTCTCCTTTGGCCAAGGTGCTTCATAAGAGATTGTTGTGGTATGTAAAGATAACAAAGATAAGTCATCTCTAGGCTACACAACCTATCTATACATCCAAAAGACTTTTCTACAAGATAAGATCTGTATCTCTAAAGAAAGTATGAAACCTTAAGATTTATTCCTCAAATAGAATGGTTAATAAATAGATGTTTGTTCACACTTATTCTTATTCACTTCTCTTCTCTTCAAATGATTAGAAATGAACTTGTATATATAGGTGGATCTTGCCCTAAATCATCTCAAAAATATCGACTATATAGGGTCGATCATGGTCGTCCTTGTATGTTTTCAAGGATAATTTACTAGGTCTAATCTAGGTCGGCTAAAAGGCTAATAAACTCAAAAAGTGAAAAATACCCTTAAACTGTATAGGGTTGACCATGGTTGACCTAGTACAACCAACAATCCAAAAAAAAGTTAAGGTAAGAAAAAGAGGATGAAAAGAGAAAAATGACTAGAATGGGTAAGGTTGACGAGAATAAGCTTAGGGTTAATATTTTTAGGAGATGAGTGTGTATATGGTAAGTGATAAAAGGGACAGTAATATTACGAAGCACCGATGGTCTACCCACCTCTTTCTCGATGCATTTTTAAGGTATGTACTCAGAGAGTTTGAAACTTGATAAGTTCTTATAAGATATAAAATGTCAATAATCAATAAAAGTTTGAAAATATTATGTGTATACATATGCTCCACTCAAAGCTCATCATGTGTCATGTGAGTACAACATGGGATGGTGCTTCAAGATAGAACATGATAACACATAATGCTGATGCTATGTAAAGTATAGTAAATAAAAAATATGATAAATGAAAAAAAAATTAAAAAAATACATTCCTTTACTTATCTTAGTTCTATAAATAAAGAAGTATATTGCAAGAGAAAGTGAAGATGTCCAATGTGAAGAACACTAGGTGAACCTATAAAAGTTAGTGAAAAAAATAGCTAAAAATCAAGATTTTTGAAAAATAGTTATATGATAGTGGAAAATATTCTCTACATCATCATGAATTCAATGCATTTTATGGTTTTAAAAATGGATGAGTAGAAACAAAGATATATGCAAAACAAGGAATTAGAGTAATAACTAGGTAGAAAAAACTATGTTGACCCAGTCGACCTAGTAGGCTAAAATTTTGTTAAAATCTATATTGTTGATCAAGTAGGTATGTGATGACCTAGTGTGTTTTTTAGATTGCCAACTTAGTACATGAATTCTGATCTAGTAGAAAAATCTACTCTATTGACATAGTACTAAGAGGGGAAAAAGTAAAGGGTTAACTTGGTTTGTTAAACAAGATTAAAATATTTAAGGCAAATGAATGATAAAATGATGGAAAATGAATGACAAATGATGAAAATGAATGATAAATGATAGGAAAGAAATGATAAATAATAGGAAATAAATGATGAATGATTGGAAAATATAGTAAATCATGTAAAACATAAATGGTAAAAAGAAATGTAGAACATACTAAATCACATTGGGAAGCATGTAAAACATGAATGACAAATAAAAAATCCATGTAAGAAAACTTGAACAAAGATATGTAATAAATAAAAAAGTAAGCTCATGTAAGATAGACAAAAATGAAAACATAAAAGATGGAAAATGAAATGTAATTGAAGATGTGAGATAAACATGAAGAAGACATACATAAAGAGAAACATGTAATAATGTAAAATGTCATATGTAAAATAAGTGAAGTCCACAAAAATCAAATAAGAACATGATAGAGAAATGAAAATAAAAATCTATAAAGGATAAAAATGCAAACTTAGTACTTGTTCAAAGATATAATGCAAGAAAACACAAACATCTAATGACATGACTAGTATGACAATGAGATGGTGTGGTAAGTAAATGGTGTAATCCATAGTTGATCAAACATGTTATTTTGATCTAAGGATAGATAAAAATGAAACAAAGTAATGCTAGCATATTTTTAAGATGTGAAGAAAAATAAATTTAAAGAAGAAAAAAATAGATTTAGAATCATAATTTGTCTGTCAAAGGGAAAAATGAAATGGGTGAAGGGAAGAATGAAATAAAAATCAAAGTAAAGAAACTCTTTATCAAGGTCAAGACACTCAAATTAGGTTTGTCAAAACAAGAGGACTTTCGACCTTAAAGACTATGAAGAACTTATCTTAGCCACACAAGTCTTAGATCAACAAATGAAGTATAAAGATCATCCCATGAAGGTTAAATGAATGAAAAGTAAAATGGACCTACCTCCCCACAATGTGTTTCCTATTCTTCAAGACCCCTTACATATCCATCGGTATACTATAAAGATTGGGTGCTTAAATGGGAAAGTAGGTAGCATCACAGAGTTTTTTAAATTCCCTTATTCCAATCTATTGGCCTACTGCACTTCAAAGGACCTCAACTCTATGTGAGGCCAAATGTGGAGTTTGAGCTTCAATTAGAGATAAGAGATGTGCTTGTAATCACATATTTTGATGTGATTTTGAATTTTAAGATTTGTATGTTATTTTTAGATATCATTGCCTTTTGTTTCAAATGATTTAACTTTTAAATTTCTTGATAGATTTTTCTATTCCTCCTCTATACAGATTTGGAAAACCAAACATGGGTGTTAAAGATGAATTTAATTTAAATACTTGAGACTTGTTTACTAAGAGAGATAACTTCAAAGAGTATGGGGTTCTTATAAATCTAGGTAAAATAAAAGTGCTATCTTGACTTTAACCTTATTTTATCTAATGTGGAGTGAAAGAAATGGAAAATCAAGAGGAATGACACATGAAATAATTTGAATTACTTAAAAATGATATAAAAGTGTGATTCCTTATCATAACAATGAGAGAAATGGAGGAAAACATGATAACATAGATTGTTGTAAAAATTTCATCTATCAAAGAAGTAAAAGCTAAAGTTAAGAATAAGAATTAAATAATATTTTTTTTATAAAAGGAATGGCAAGATGGTAATTTTATGAGGATGGTCGGGTCCTATCCATGGTCTTATAATACAAACTCACAAAAGTGAAACTCATAGAGGTGAATGTTAAATAAGGAAAATAATAATCATAAAGCTACTAAAGCAAAGAAATAAAATAAAAAGATAAAAGAAATATATGAAGACACAAATAAAAGCAAATGCCAAATGTAATGTGAAATAAAACCAAAGAATGTAAAGGAAGACAATGATGCTTATAAAGCGGAAGTAAAAAAATTAAAGTGCATAAAAAATAAAAAGATCTATGTTAATGTTTGTATCAAATATGAGCATGTGAAATACAAGTCTATAAGTCTCAAAATTTTTTTGAAGTTGAATTTGATTGTTATTATGTATTGTAGAATAAGAGTGAATATCTCAAGATTCCATAAAGGGTAATTAGATGCAGGGATGGGAATCACAACATGACCCAAAGTCTGAAGGGATATGTAGATGGGCATCACAAGATTCCCTAACATGTGAGGTTGAGTGAGGTAACATTGAATCATTAGAATGATTTGCATTAGATTGGTAGGTGCATTTAAAAATAGGTAAACATGTTGGTTTTTTAGATTTTAGGGATGTTTAATGTGACATATGATGTGTAGGAGAGGTATGAGGAGGTAAAGGAGGACCATGTATGATATAGATTAGAGTGGGAATTTGAAATAGGTACTCATTTGGTTCATGTGACCTAAGAGGTTGAGGTTCAATGGATGCAATGATATGTTTAAAGTTGTTCATATTAGCTATCCTTTCCTTATTGGTGTAGGATGAAGAATCAACTATAATTTAAATAAATTTAATGGATGAAGTGTAGGTATGGGATGATTGTTGTTGATCATTAGGTAGATGATTTTGATGTTATTATGATTTTTGAGATTGAATTTGAGAAGCTTAAAGATAGTCTTAATAACATTTTTTTGTGAGTATCAAGATTAAAATGTGCACCAAGAATGGAAGAAAGAATAAATTGGTGAAGATCATAAAAAGACTCATGAGAATGACCTATAGTAACATGCCATCAATAAAATTGATCAATACTTTACCATTTTGGAGGAGGTTTTGAAGGATCAAAGCTCATTGGTTTAGAGGGTGGAAATTTATTCTTAAGCTGTTCTAGACTCAAGGAAGGGTGGGTTGGATTAAAATTAGTTGAATTGGATGCTCCATTTTGAGGTTGTGGAGGTTTGGATAAATCAATGTTATGAAAAAATGATTGACAAGGTGCTTTAGTAGTTGTTTGAGGTGTTTTAAATTGATTCATAAGAAAGTCTTGCCTTTTTTACTTGGTTTAAGGCTTCTTCTAAAGTTTTAGATGAAAAAATTCAAACTTTGTATTGAATTGGAGCCTTCAAAGCTATGACAAATAGTTTTACAAGAGTATCATCATTCATGTTATGGTCCACTTTATGAGTGAGAGACTTCCATCATTTGGTGAAAGTATAAGAAAATTCACTAGGAAGTTTTTTGTCATTGATTAAATGGATAAGGTAATTTTTAAGAAGGTCATCATGTTGAGATTATTTCACTAAAGCATTGACTAAATCCTCTAGTTGTGAGATGAAATGTCTAGGAAGTTGGTTGTACCATTCAAGTGCATTACCAATAAATGTTTTGGATAAGATCTTGGTGGTAGAAAAAGTACTAGTTTGGACCCATCCCTTATAGAGATTACAAAAATACTTAAGAAAGATAGTAGGGTCCTTAATCTCATTGTATGTGATAGTTGGAATTTTTTTTCCAATATCTATGGATGCAGTGAATGGGACTAAAGTTTCATTTTGAATATGTTGAATCATTTTATTATTTATTAGAATTTTATGGATGATATTCTCATTGAAATCTCTAAGAGGAGGAGGGACAAATTTTTTATTTGGTTGAAACATCATGACTTGAGGTGGTTGACTAGTCATGTTTAATAAAGGTTATTGCATGTTCATCATTTGATATTGATTAGTTATTTGTATGATGTTTATTTATTTTATGAATTGTGAAAGGGGTTGAGTTGTATCAATAGGTGGGTTAGAATGTGGGGTATTAGTGTTGTTAGGAAGAGGATTATTTATGTTGGTAGGAGGAAGATTCTTTGTAGGTGGAGGATTTCCAACATTAGTGTTAGTTGTCTTAAGTGTGGTAGAAGAAAAAAAGAAGCTTAGTAAAGCCACCATTATTTTAAGGAGTGTAAATAGTATTATCATACTTTTTTTGGAATAATTAAGAACCATCTAGATTATCAATTTGAGTGGTTTCAACCATATTACTTTGGGAATTGATAAAACTTGGTGATCTTGTTATGGGTGTAACAAGAGGATTATGAACACTAGTTGTAAGGGTATGGGTATTGATAGGAGAGAGATTAGTTGGTGGAAGATTATAAAAATTGGTATTGGGAAAAGGATTAGAATGAATGACCTCAACTACATTACATTGTGTAGTGATTAGTTTTAGTTTAGGAGAAGAGGAAGGAAGAAATAAGATAGTTTCACGTAAAGTAATGAAATAAGTGAGGTTATTGTCCAAATTATTAATTATGTAATGTTATTGATTAAAAGAAGGATTAAAAGATGTCATCATGATGAGATAAGACTAGATAACCACACAATAGAAAATAAGAAGTGATAGAAAACTATATAGGGTCAACTGGGTCAACCTAACACAGAAAATAGGGCCTACAAATAGTATAAGGTCGAGTGGGTCAACCCAATACAATAAACAAAGGATAAAAAAGGTAAAACATTAATTGAGTTGACCCAATAAAATAGAGATGAACAACTAATAAATTTATAATATATTTATGGATTGAAATAAGATAACTTTTGCAAGCAATTTGAAAAAAATAGTTAAAAGGAAATAAACAATCAATTGGATTAATGCTGGCCAATCTAATTGAAACATATAACATAAAACCTTGTACCAACGTTAGCTAATCCAAGTTTTTAAAATATAAAATACAATTGAGAAAAGAAAAAGAAATCAACTTGAAAAGTAAAGAGCTAACTAATTAGTCAATATGAATGTTAATTAGATTATTAAGATATATTTTTAAATCTGATGAAAAGTTGGCTGTAAACAAAGAACTAAAATGAAAATCTAAGGATAGTTTTAGATAGTTTGGGTTGAAAGGGATTGTAGTGAAAATGATATAGGCTTGGTATTGGGACCTACCCCATCACTTAATACACTGCAACAATAAGAGTGTTGGGTGCTTAGCTAGAATATACTATTAACCACACTTTGTACTTAACCATAGTATCAAGTTGGCTTCTTCCTTGGTGATGAAATCCAAGTAGGTTGGCCTTGGGTAGATATGTTAAAATGTTTATTTAGTTTTTGTGATTTGTCTATGTACATAAAATATAAATAATGAAACTAATTGGTTAAATAAAAACCCCTTAATTAGACTATGTGAACTATTCTAAGAATGCAAACAAAAAAAAAGTGAATTAATTACTAGAATATAAGTATAATTATAAATTTAAACAAGGTATAGTATAGACATTATATGCAAAAAATATAGAATAAGGTCAAACCTGTATTATGGAAGTAAGGTTTAAAAATGAATAGGGTCAACCAAGGTTGATCCAATTATTTAAATAGTATATAGAACACATAACTTGGTCGATAGGGTCGATCCAATTGACTATTTAGTAGCAGTTTTGAAGACTACAAACTATGAAAAGAAAGACAAAAAAAAGAGACAAAAATATAGAAAGGAACTTTGGTGGATCAAAGATGCTGAGAATGAATATTGTTAGTCAAAAAACTTGGAATATACTTGAAAACTCTGCTAACTAGGTCAATTAGGTCGATCAAGCTTTGTAGAATCCTATTGTTAAGTGCTTGGAATGTACAAGGTCGATTAGATCAACCTAGTAGATAAATTTGGATGCCTAAAAGTGTATAGGGTTGACTGGGTCGACCTAGTAGTCTAAAATAAAATTATGAAAGTCTGAAAACCTATACTGTGTTATCTAAGGTGATCTAGTTGCCTGTTCCTAAAAACTTATGCATAAAGATTAGTACTAGGTCGATAGAGTCAATCTAGTATGATAGATATATGATAAAAATAATGAAATAAAGTGAAATAAATATTTTAAGGGTTAGTTTCATGTTAGGTTCACCAAAATATATGTAATAAAAAATGCATCATGTCTATAAATTGATCTTGACTCAAAGAAGATAGAGCATACCTACACTTCTGATTGGGAATACATTTGTTAAGCAGGGACATGAATAATATGAAGATTCTCTAGACCTGATTAAAGGATCACTTATCATAGTACATCATGTGAGGTAAGGTTCCAAATTCTACAGTCTAACAAAATCATGTAACAACCTTAAAAAAGTCTTAAGGTTTGATATTTCACATAAGTCTAATAAATAAGAAAGTAAATCTAATCTAGTGCACACCAAAGCTTGTGGTAAAAAATAGAGGCTAAAAATAAAATAAACAACTAAACTAAACATGTATAGAAGACATATACTCACATCAATGTATATAAAATTCTAATACATAGAAGATAGAAATACATCTACATTATTTATCTACTCTTACAAAGGAGAAATAAAGTTAGGAATACTTACCTTGAAGATGAAACCATCAAGCCTCAATCTTTTCTTTGGCCAAGGTGATTTTCAAGAGATTATTTTGGTATGTAAAGATAATAAAAATAAGTTAGCTCTAGACTACACAACCTATCTATGTATTCAAAAGACTTCTCCACAAGACAAGATCTGTATCTACAAAGAAAGTATGGAACCCTAAGATTTATTCCTCAAGTAGAATGGTCAATAAGTAGATGTTCATTCAAAATTACTATTCTTCACTTTTCTTATCTTCAAATGGTTGGAAATGAACTTGTATATATAGGTGGATCTTGCCTTAAATCTTCACAAAAATGTCAATTGTATAGGGTCGACCATGGTCGACCCTGTACATTTTTAAAGATAATTCATTAGGTCTAAGTTAGATTGGCTGAAAGGCTAACACACCCAAAAAGTAAAAAATATCCCTAAATTGTACAGGATCAACAATGATTGACCTAGTATAACTGATAATACAAAAGGGAATTAAAGCAAGAAAAGGAGGATGGAAAGAGGAAAATGACTGGAATGGGTAAGACTTAGAAGAATAAGCTTAGGGTTAATATTTTTAGGAGATAAGTGTAGATATCAAGTGGTAAAAGGGAAAATAGTATTATGAAGCATCGATGGTCTACCACCCATTTCCTAGTGCACCTCTTAAGACATGCACTCAGAGAGATTGAGACTCAATAGATTTTTATAAGATACAAAGTGTCAATAATAAATAGATGTTTTAAAAATATTATGTGTATATAATCTCTACTTTGATCATAAGTTTATCTTGATCATGTTGGATAGTTTGAAGTTGCCCTTGTGTGATGGATGCAAGGTTATCTTATAAGAGAGTTACATATAGTTTCATGACTTCTTGAGGCCACTTGATTTTATTTCCACCTTTTAAGAGTGAAGAGACATCTACAAATAGGATGAGGAGTTGATAACCTCACTTGAAAAGCTCAAATAAGTCATCTCCCAATAAGATAACTTCTTGGAATGGTGTGCTTGGAGGGATAACTCTTTATTGCTTAATGGAACTAATTTTAATTTAAATTGAATCACCTTCAAGTAAACATTAGCCTAATTTGATGATCTCAAATAAGTCCATTGGTTGGTTCTCACCAAGCTCAATTGTGAATGGACTTTATTCAAATTGAATAGTAGAAGGTATAGGAATAAGCACATCATAATTTAAGATGTCACTTTCTTGATCATGATCATGGGGATACAAATCATTATATTTTATCTTTGATTGGTCATTTAAAATTCCTTCATCCTTAAAAACAACTTGATGATTTTTCATCCTCTCAAAGTTATCTTGTCCATCATCTTCATTAGCTAGCCTGCACTTGTCTATTACAACTACTGCAACTTGTTGAGGACTATCATGATGAAGGTCAGCTACCATGTGACCAAGGAAGTCATGATGATTATTTCATATAGCTCATTATAGATATATGAACTATCCATAAGATGTTGCTTTTGGTTATATATTGCATTACATTTAATAGTTAAAGTCTTATGTAAGTAAGAAATGAATGTAATTTATATTTGTTTGTATGTAATTTATTGCTAATTTTTTTACTTTGTTATTTTTTTTTAACTTGAATAAATAGCACAATTTTGAGTACAACAACACATCCCAATGGCTGGATAATTTTGAGAAGATAACACACAGTTTTAATAACTCTTTTTGGTTATAATTTTGAAGATTTTGTGAGCGAGCTCCGAATATCTAACACTCTGAAGATGCTCTCAAGATACTCTAAAAATGATCCAAAGATTCTCTAAGGGCACTCCAAAGACATATATAGGATGCTTTGAAGAAGTCTAGGCATGCTTTGAAGACCTATACAAAATGCTTCAAAGACTTATATAAGATGATTCAAAGATACCTAGATGTGCTTCGAAGAGCAATTCAATTCTACTGATTAGGATAATAATTTTATAGATATCTATAAATAGACTTTCTATATTTAGATGTATTATTTTAGGCATTACCATTCATGGTAATGGCTTAAAACAGACCAAATATATTTATATCTTTATTTTGTAAAACTAGATAAGCATATTCAATCTATGTTGATTATTTTCTATTTATAGTTAGTTGAGTCGATTCCAACATGTTATAAAAGCATGATATTTGACTTATATATTGTATATATTTTGAATAAATATATTTGGGCATTAAGATTGCCAAGATTTTATACTCTACGAATAGATGTTGAGATATGTTTAAAAGAACTTGGAAACAAAGTTCAACATTTCATATTTGTATATGTTCTTTTGAATGAAATAGAGATCAATATTTTCTTAATTTTTGAGTAAAACAATTCTAGTTCTGAAGAAGGACCAAGGACCCATTTCTATCCAAAGATCAAGATAAATTGGTACTTTTTAGTTTAATAGTTTAGAAAGTATTTTTTTAATTCAAAGATATTTTATTCATTACAGATTGTAGTTTCATTTTAACCAAGAGTGATTTATTTTAAATGTAGAGTAATTTACTTTCAAATAAAAGAGTGATTGTTTTAAAACACGAGTGATTTTTTTTTAATGTAAGAGTGTTTCATTTATATGCAAAAGTTATTTCAATTCAATACAAACAAATTTATTTCAAGAAAGAGTGTCTTTTAGTTAGAATAAGTTTCTTAATTCATTTCATATTTAAAATTTGTCAGAAGCTGTTTAAATTGACAATAAACAACATTCTTACATTCTGAACATCATGCTATTCTACCTAGTTAGACAAGTTGATTGAGGACATTATATGTCTTATGCCAGATGTTTAAGTTCTAGATGTTGATGGTGTGAATGCCAACATGAGATATTCAATTAATAAAAAAATTAATTTTATTTATTATAAATTAGAATTAGAGTTTTATTTACCGTTTTTAAGATTTAGAAAGCACAACAAAAGTAAAACTCCCAAAACAATAAACTACACAACTCTAATATCAAAAGGTTTCATTGTAAATAGCCATCGAATACTACCCTAATTGAAAATGACACTAATCCATTGATTAGTTAAATGAGAGGTACAATGATAGGCTATCATTTTTGGCACCATTGGTAGGGATACACATTCATAAATAAGTGTTAGTGAAATCCTACATTAGATTTATATAGGGAAATACAAAAATATTCTTAAAATTCAAAAACAAAAAAACAATTTAAGAATCTTTAGATTTATGAACTACTCAAGATATTCTCAAAGACGTTTTATCTCTAAGGGATCATAAATAAATCAAAGATGAGAGGGTCAAATCCTTGTTAGAATGATTAGGAAGTGAAAGAAAGGCACTTGAATTCTATTTTTTTGATTCCTTTCTTAAACATGGTTCATCCTCACAAACAAATCCTATAAGAATAATCTTATTCAAAATATCTTTTCCTATAGGGAGAATTGATCCTAAAAATTCTCTTTTTAGATTAGTTGGATTTGATCTACAAGCCTTACAAGAAAAAGATCTGATAAAAAATTCTCCTCTCGAGATAGACCATAGATTGAGCACCCATGAAGTGAATTTAGATTGGATTGATAATCAAAATTAGAAATAAAACATAGGAGATGAATACACACATGTGAAAAACCCTGATCATCAATCCTAATAGGATAAAACTTTTTCCTATCCAATCAACCTAGGTTTTGATGACAAAACTTAAATGAAAAATATTTCACCATCCATTTTACCTATTTTTAGAGGTAGATTCTTAGAGGATCCAGATCAGTTCCTCTTTAAGTTTCAAGTTCTCTGCCGAACATATGATTATGTCACAGACAATCAAAAATTGAAATTATTCCCATCTACACTCAATGATGCAGTCATGATATGGTTCATAGGCTTTGAGGGTAATTCCATAACCACTTGAGATGAAATGAAAACTACATTTTTGGATAAATATCAAGACTATTATAGAGTTAGAGAATAAAAGAAAGATTTTTTAAAGATCAATCAAAATAAAAATATAATCTTAGAAGATTACCTTGATAGGTTTATATTTACCCATAAAAGGACTGGTTATCAACTCACTTAGAAGGTTATCAAAACACTATTTTTTAAAGGGTTAGATGATGATGCATGAGATGCTTTGAACCTAAAAGAAAGGGTGATAGTGACAAGTTAACCTTTTATATCAAATTTCAGCATTATGTACTAATTATTCCAACATAAGACCTAGTATAAGGAAATCAAGGTTAAGAAAATCACCTAAAATTGATCAATTAATGGAAGAATTTGCCAATTTCAAGATATATTCTAGTGCAATTAATATATACTTTAGATGGCCTCAAAGTAAAAGTTAGTTCTACCAATACTGAATAATTGTCAATTTATTATCCTAGATGCAAACTCAAACATGCGGTAAAAGATTACCCTTTAAACAAAAAAGAGGTCTGTGGTATTTGTGATATTGATCATGACACCAAGAATTTAAAACACCTTCCTGCTATAATAAATCAAGTGAAACAAGTAACACATACTATTGAAGAAGTAAATTTTATTAAAAAACAAGGCAACTAATACTCTCAGCTTTAAAATCAGTTTGGTCCAAGATTTCCTCTCAATCCAAAAATCACACCACCAATGTGGAGAACACCATAAACACAACAATTGAGTACTCAAGAATGGATGCCATAGATGTGGGGAAAGTATTAAAATCAACCTTGGGCACAACAAGAAAATCAACAATCACATTGGGTACAACAACCATAATCTTAATGGTCAAATCAATAGTAATCAACCACAAAAAATATTTCTTCCACACCAAGCCTTGATGCCTCCATAAAATTAACCATCACAAATTAAATAGTAGGTTAACCAACCAAATTTACCATCCCAACCAGTGACAAATCCAAATAATAGGTAAAATGCACTTATCTACGGAGCTGATCAAGAAAGTAATATTACAAGTGGTTCAGCTAAATGCAATAATATTCAAATTAGATCAGATTCTTAAAATTACTTAAAATGATTTAAGTAACTAGAAAAATTATTTAAGTAACAATATCTTAAAATGATTCAAGCAACTAGAAAAATTACTGATTTATTAGCAAGAAACATACTTGTTCTTAAATATAGAGATCTTGGTAGTCCTATGATGATTGTGACAGTTAACAATAATTCTATTCCAAATATGCTTGTAGAATAGATGCTATTATAAACATAATGAATATCAACATAGTAGAGTCTTTATCTCTCATAGGGATTCAACCTACCACAACAATTTTGCAAATGATAGATCAATCTACTACTACCCCTAAAGGAACAATAGAGAATTTACCTATCACCATTTATCCTAGGAATATCCTATTTATTTTATGATTCTTCAATTTAAACCAAAGAGGGTAGGGTATTCAATCATTTTGGATAAACTTTTGTTAGCTACAATTATAGCAAGAATTGACTGTAGATCTGGAATCATGACTATTTTTAATAGAATTCATGCTAAATAGATATCTCTGTCCACCTACTAGAATTTCAATGAGTCTTTTTAAACAAATATAAGTGGATTAATTTGAACAAAACTAGACTAGTGTATCTTTCTTATCCATGGTTACCAATAAAAAACATGTCCAAGAGTTTGAATAACATATAATAAAAGATTTAAATGAAGAGAGCCCAGTATCAAAGTTCGATGATTTTGATTCAAAGTCCAATAGTTTTTCTCCAAAATCTAATAGTTTTTCTTTGAAGTTTGATGGTTTTACTTTGAAGATCAATAGTCTTGATTCAAAGTCTAAATGCTTAGCTCCAAAGACTATTAGCTTAGTTATGAAGACTAGTAGTTTAGCTCCAAAAACTAAAATCTATACTCCAAAGATGAAAAACCATGAATGGAAAGAATCCACCTCCAATATTAAGAATTAAAGCAATGTTTGAAGCACATCAAACATGTTATCCACTCCACAAGACATTCAACAAGCCATAGTTGATTGGGCTCAAAATGGATATAATTCATTTTTACATGATTTTTATTATCCATTGACCAATATGCTTTTATAAGTTAAATTTTTTACAAATATGTAGCCACACTTCACATGTTACCACCACACACATGTCCATTAAATTTATTGAGTAGTGAATACAAACAATTGAATTCCATTATTTTAGGGACTAAACATATTACCATTTAATCAGGTAAACTATTAACTATCAATAGTTGGTTAATTGATCAATTGGAAAGAAAAATATTTGATGTCTTGATAAAACACATAAAAGATTTTGATTTGGATTATAGTGACATGAAATGAATACATCTTAGTGTTTTTACACATCATATCTATACTAAAAATGTTAGACCTATGTGACAACTACAATGAAGGATTAATCTAGCTTTGAAAAAAATTGTTAATAAAAAAATTATTAGACATTGGTTTTATCTATCTTATATTTGATAGCCAATGGGTTTGATCCCTTATTATTGTACCTAAAAATAATGAGAAATAGAGAGTTTGTGTAGACTATATAGAACTAAACAAAGCCACCATGAGAGATTATTTTTCCTTGCCTTTCATTTATCAAGTTTTGGGCAATTTGACAGGAAAATAATATTTTTTTTCCTAGATGAATTTAGTGGATACAACCAAATTAAAAATCACCTGAAAATCAAGATAAAATAACATTTACCTACCTTCAAAAAATATATGATTATACAGTCATTCCTTTTGAATTATGCAATGCACCTTCTACCTTTTAGAGAGTAGTGTTAACAATTTTTTTTATCTTAAAAATGATTGTGTGAAAGTGTATATGGATGATTTAACTTTCCATGGTATTATATTTGATGAAGCTTTGAACAACTTGAAAAAAGTGCTTGCTATATGTGAAGATCACTAGGTATCTTTAAGTCATGAGAAATGCATCATAATGGTTGATGAAGCAATAATCTTAGGACATCATATCTCTTCTCAAAAAATATAAGTAGATCCTAAAACTATTGAGGTAATTTATAACCTCCCCATTCTATAAACACAAACTGATGTTAAATTTTTTTTTGGCCATGTAAGATATTACATAAAATTCATTGAAGGCTTTAGCTAGATAGTTGTCCCTATGTTATCTTTGTTAGAAAAAAGATAATGAATTTGTATTGACTGATAAATGTCAAGAAACCTTTTAAATATTAAAGAATAAACTTATGACTACTCTAGTCTTGAAAGGACTTAATTAGGAAAAACTTTTTCATATTTATACTAATATTTTTAATACTATATTAGGAGCAGTCTTAGGTCAAAGAGATGAGGATGTAAATATATATGTCATTTATTATATTAAAAATAATATTACCCCCACATAGAGTTACTACACTACCATATAAAAAGAGTTTCATGTTGTTGTCTATGATATAAACAAGTTTAAAAATTACATTACTGATTATCAGGTATTTATCTATACAAATCATTCAACAATTAAGTACTTAATGAATAAACTAGTAGTAGGTGGAAGAATAATTATATGGATCTTGTTATAAATTTTTTATATTACTATCATAGATAAACCAATAAAGTATAATGTTATTACTGACTTTTATCTAGATTGATCACTACAGGTGAAGATGAACTTGTGGAGGACTCTTTTCTAGATGAACAACTATTTTCCATATCCACATAATCCCTATGGTTTATAGACATGAAAAATTATTTAAAAATAAAAAATTTCATCATTTTTTACCTTTAAAGAAATAAAATGTCTAGTTAGAGCTAGTTCTCATTTCAAATGGTTTAAAGGCATGCTATTTAAAATTGGACCTAATCATATAATTTATTGGCATGTCAAAGAAAATGAAGTGTATGACATCATCAGAGTATGCCATAGTAAACTAAGAGGATGACATTATTTAAAAAAAATACTATTCATAAGATCTTTGGTGTAGGTTACTACTAGCCATCTCTTTACAAGTTTTTTAAAAGGTATGTATGGCAATGTGATCTTTACCAAAGAATGGGTAAGCTTACTTTGTCTTCTAAAATGCCTCTTCATTTTCAAAAAAGTTTAGAACTATTTAAAAAATAAGGTTTAAAATTTTTTGGACTAATCAACTCACCATCTAAAGAAAAGAAATATTTATTAGTGTGCATTGACTATGTTATTAAGTAAGTTGAAGTGTAGGCACTCTCATTTGCTAGAGAATAAATGGTTGTTGATTTTCTATACCATAAGATCATATTAAGATTTGAAATTATTACATCGATTGTTTCAAATTGAAGACCCCAATTAATGTCCAATATGATCAAAGCTTTTATAGAGTTGTATTAAATCAATCATAAAAAATCTTCACGACATTATCCCCAAGTTAATGGGCAAGTGGAAATCACCAACAAAGAGTTGAAAAATATCCTAACCAAAATTGTGAATAACAGTAGAAAAGATCAAGTAGAAAAAGTACCTAAAGTAGTTTGAGCATATAATACAACATGAAAGACAACTACATAATTCTCTTCATATGAAATTGTGTATATAATTTTTTTTTATTACCAATAAAATTTTCAGTACAGATATTGAAGACAGTGGTTGACATGGAAATTGATCTTGATGAAGCACAAAAAAAAAGAATAATACAACTAAATGGGTTGGATGAACTAAGAATTGATGCATTCACTCAAACCAACATGATCTATAAGCAAAGAAAGTAGTGGCATGACACTCACATTAGAAAAAGATAGTTTCAACAAAGTGATTGGGCACTCACATTTCATTATAAATTTCAAAACTTTAACTAATTAAAACTATTTTCAGCAATAGCTTTGTCCAATTTCAACCCATTTATGGTGATAAAAGGACACTTGTGGTTAATGGTCATCATTTTAAGGTGTATATAAGACCTCTCAATAAAAAAGAGTTTATTGAGCAAAATAAAAACCAATTTGACCTTGTAGAAGAATTTGGTTCTTCTACTAAGGCCAAATGATCTTTGTAACAAGCATCTAATAAAAGAGTGCTGAAAACTAGTAAATAGTAGTTCTCCTCCCTTCAGAATTTAAATATATAATAAAAATAAAAAAGTATAAAAATAAAAAAATATAAAAAAATTGAAAGGTGAAAACTAGTAAAATGACACTTTTTAGAAGAAAACTTTTATAATAAAATAAAATTGCTATCAAATAACTTATTTTTTTAGATTTGTTTAACCCTGTAGGACACATGACATCTCTAGAATATAGGCATGAATTTATATGGCAAGGTACAATTATATTTATTTTTCCTAAAATATTAAGTATTTTCTATTTTATGTCGTGCATGTGTAATTATTAGGCAATCAACACTTTTCACATGGACATGTTTTGGTCAAGTCACGTAGTTATGATGAGTCAACAACATTATCACCATGTTTCATAATTTTATGTGACATTATTTTCAAAAGATATCCAAAATATTTGATGTGATGATGCTTCCAAATAATCTTTTCAAATAGTATTGATATGACTATATTTTAAATAAAAGGTCTTTCAAAAAGATTTAATATAATGCACAATTCATTGCTATCATTTCTCAAAGTACTACCAATAATGACCTTTATAACACATCATTAATAATGAAAAGATAAAGCACCTTCCTATTATATCTCACATGGTCAGAAGAGACCACCATAACTACTACCATAATTTTTGTCAAAATCTCATAATATACCCTAATTTTCTATTCATTGTGTTATATCGCTACTTTCCATTATTATGTCACATACCTAAACTATTGCCTTTAATTATTTCTTATGTAAATCTAAACTCTGTGTTTTTATAACATAGTTAGATTTTTAATTAAAAAGTGTTTATTCCAAAGATGGGTGGAAGAAAGAAGAAGAGTGAACCATAATCCTCTGATGCATTACTATATGATGAGGCAACCAGAGACATTTGAATTCACAAGTTGGTAAAATTTATTAAAAATGTTTCAAGGATTTCATGAAGAAATTGTACATAAATTTTATGAGAATTTTGATGAAGACCATGCTATCTTCAAAGGTAAAAACATTCTAGTGAATCCCTCTATAATCGGTGTGATCTCTGAGATTCCTAAAGAAGGGGTAGTTACTATCGATAAAATAAGTTTTTCTAACATAATTTAAATATTTATTGAAGGAAATGAGACCTATAATAGGTAGACAAAATCCCCATAAGGAGTGGCTATGGGAATCATGAGAGAAAGCCTTCCTCAATCTTGGCAAAATATTGTATTTTAGACAATGAAATATATCAGTTGTGATGGTTAGTTTACAGTAGTTAATGAAGATGCTATGAGACTCCTTCACTTGAGAAAAAGAGCTACCAAATAAGAATATAAGGTAAATATTTCCTCTTTTCTCTTTCTTTCATAATGCTTTAATTAATGTTGCTTGCAAGTTAAGAAGAGGTACTAGGTCTATCTGACATCATGGGTTGGTTACCCTTATCTGTCAACATTATTTTCTCAGTAAACCAAGGGGTGAAAAGGCCTAATCCTCCTTCAAAAATTCTCTCCAATTTCTATCAAGTAATCACTATGCCCTACCTCTCCTCATACCATAGTACAAATTGAAGAATGACCATGTTCCCCACATTTGGTTTCAAAGATACTACATTGAAGATCAAAGAGACAAATGAGAGTTTCTTTAGATACCCATAATCCTCCTTTAGCTAAGCTTTATGCAACCATTGAATTATTTTATAATAAGAAGAATAAAATGTGTAGGCTACATATACTTTGGGAAGCCTAAGCTTCCCCATTGATATTATAAATGTTGAAATAGTTGTTGTAGAAGAACCTGAAGAATAATATGTTATATTTGTAGAAGAAACCATTATAATAGAAGTTGTGCCTCAAGAAGCAGAGTAACTTGTACCCTCTACCATTGATAAGGGTAAAACACCCTTTATTGAAGAAGGACCATCTTCCCCTCATTATGTTAATGAAGAAGAAGAATTTCAGCATGCCATGGCTTTGTCTTGCCATGAATAAATAAGTAGGCAATAATAAGTAGAATTAGATGTTCTTCATCAACTTTGAAAGGTAAGGACCTAATTATTTTTAATTTAGAATAAAGGTGTGAAGAATCTATTACTAGTTCTAGGGAACAAGATATAATTATTCAAGGAATACAAGTTGAACAGACTAGGGTCCATAATTTGATGTTTTCACAAACTCAAAAGTTGAATAATTTATAAAATTTTCTTGTTATCAAGGACACCCAATTTTTTAATTTGAAAAATACTAATGTTGATAAGTGGAATCAGATTAATAATCTAAGACAAATTATACATGATATAAATGTAGTGATTATCAAACATACTGATAGAATAAGAGAGATAACCACTCAAAATTTTGAGTTACAAGCCTCTATTCAAGCAATGTAGAGATAACCAAGAGAAAGAACAATTTAGATAGAGGGACCAACAAGAGTTGTTCCCTCTTTCCCTATTCCATTGCATGAAATGATATTAATTTGGGAAAACACCCAAAATAAGATTTAGAAGTTGAAGGATGAAAATGCTAAGCTTAAGGAGGAGTCTCAAAATTAATTTATAGAATCTCAACAATAATTGCAAAAATCCCAAGTCTCCATCTAGCATATTTGTGTTATTTATAAAAAAATTATACATGACCAATTTTATAAATGGTAGATTCAGTTAATTTTCCTTATTTTTTCACACATTATTAAATATAAGCATATGTTTATGGACATTTTTCTCAAGAGCACTAAAGAAAGGTAAGATGAAATTTGTGAGTTTCATATTTTTAATTTGCTATTCAACTATCAATCTATTTTTATAATAAATATATTTATTGGAGAAACATAATTACATACCTTTCTATCCACTCTGAGGAACCAAACAACATGACAACAAGCCAATAATATATTTATAGAATTGCAAAATACTACCAGGTTATGTATGAGACCACAATCCCAGAAGCAAGGAAACTTATTGATGCTTTTCAACCACTATATCATATTCATATGAATAATTAGTATCACGAGTTATTGAGATCCAATATTATGGATTTTCTATATTTTCTAAACCACCATTCAGCTAATGCCATCAATGCTAGTCTTACCAAGTGGTAGATCTTACCTATTGAGTTGAAATGTAGGGAAGTCTTGAGCCTGACCACTATCAAATGAAGTCTAAGAATAGCCAAAGTGATTGCCCATATTATCACTTAGATCTTAGAGGACATAGGTTTATATGTATGGATTGGGATGAGGTTCAAGCCTCCACTAATTCTATGTCCTCTATCTCCATGGTAGGGTTAAAGTACTGAGGTAAAAGTTGAGTTTCAATGTTGGTTGTATACAGTTGTTAGATATTTTGGATTATTTCCAAGGGGACACCATGATTGGGGCCATCATTTTCAAGTTTATGATCTTACTTAGAAGTTTGAATCAGAAATTTTAGATTAAATACCAGTCATCCCACCTCTTTGAAAGAACACTTAAAAAGGGTAAACTATAGGGGAGAAATGATGAGCATCTCATATAACTCATCATAGATATATAAACTATCTATAAAGTGTTGCCTTTGGTTATATATTGTATTACATTTAATAGTTAAAGTCTTATCTAAGTAGTAAATAAATATAATTTATCCTTTTTTTGTATGTAATTTTTTGTTGATTTTTTACCTTGTTATTGTGTCTAACTTGGATGAATAGCACAATTTTGAGTATAACAACACATTCTAATGGTAGGGTAATTTTGAGAAGGCATCACATAGTTTTGAAAACTCTTTTTAGTTAAAATTTTGAGGATTCAATGAGCGAGCTCTAAATATCTAATGCTCTAAAGATGATCCAAAGATGATTTAGAAGTGCTTAAAAGATATTCTGAGGGTGTTTTGAAAACATATAAAGGATGCTCCGAAGAATTCTAGGCATGATTTGAAGACCTGTATAGGGTGTTTTAAAGACTTGTATAAGATGCTCTGAAGATACCTATACATGCTTCGAAGACCAGCTGAATCTTACTGATCAGGATAATAATTTTATAGATATCTATAAATAGACTTTCTATATTTAGATGTCTTATTTTAGACATTGCCATTCATGGTAATGGATTGGAATAGTCCAGATATATTTATACATTTATTTTGTAAAATCGAATAAGTATATTCAATCTGTGTTAGTTATTTTTTGTCTATAGTAAGTTGAGTCGGTTCCAACATCTTCTTAGAAGTATGGGATCCAATTCCTAGATTGCATATATTTTGAATAAATAGATTTGGGTGTTGAGATTGCCAAGATTTTGTACTCTATGAATAGATGTTGAGATATGTTTAAATACACATCTTCTTCTCATTTCAGACAGTTATTGAAGTTGAAGAAAAGTTAAAAGAAGTTGGAAATAGAGTTTTGCATTTTATATTTGTATATGTTCTTTTGAATGAAATATAGATCAAAATATCTCTTTATTTTTGAGTAAAGTAATTCCTATTCTGAGGAAGGATCAAGGGCTCACTTTTCTTCAAGGATTAGGATAAATTGGTACTTTTTAGTTTAATAGTTTAGAAAGTATTTTGTTAATTCATATATATTTCATTCACTGTAGATTGTAATTTCCTTTTAACCAAGAGTGATTTATTTTAAATGCAGAATAATTTCCTTTCAAAACAAAGAGTGATTATTTTGAAATGCAAGAGTGAATTTTATTTTCAAAAGCAAGTGTGATTTCCTTTTCCAAAAACAAGTGTGATTTCCTTTTCTAAAAACAAGTGTAAATTTTATTTAATGTAAGAGTGTTTGATTTATATTTAAGATTTATTTCAATTCAATAAAAGTAGATTTATTTCTAGCAAGAGTGTATATTTTAGTTAGAGTATGTTGAGGTGTGGAGCTAAAAGCTACACCATATGAGCAAATGTAGAGGTTGCTAGACTACATAGTCACCGTCATCGATCAGGATCAACCGACATCGGTCATGGATTGACCAAATGTTATCAATATCGGTTATAGATCAGCTGACTTCGGTCATATGCAGATAGATAGGGACCAACATTGGTCACCTGTGCATTCTAGAAGTCTATTTTCATGGGATAAATAGATTGTTTGCATGATAAGTTTAACTGTTAGTATTGAGTCCACATTTCTATTTTTGGCAAGACTGATTTGAACCTTTGATTAAGAAGTGTATCTAACGGTGTAGAATGCATAGCTCATGATCCCTAATTATATATAATAGGGATAGATCTTCATAGCTTGTGTAAAAGACATGGTATGAGAAAAAGGGTGAATCAATTCAAGTAGCTGAATTGTGTTTGTAATTGACAGAGAGAACTCTTGAGGGAAAGAGATCTATACATCTGAGAGGTGTGGAAGAAAAAGAGATTTCTTCAATTGTATTTCCTTCTGGAAGAGTTTAATACAAGTTTTTATTGTTTCTTGTATCTCTTATTCTTTGCTAATTTTGATTTCTAGTTACTTATTATTCTGATTTAATTCTGTGTTTAGTTGCTTGCACAAAAATAATCAATTGTATATGTAAGATCCTAACAAGTGGTATTAGAGCTTAGATTCACTAACAAGTTGTATCAGATCGGGTTAGTCTGTGTTGATTACAGGTCACTCACAGGGGTTTCTGATTGAGTGGGAGTAAAGTAATGACAGAAGAAAGTAAGCTAAGAATGGAGAAGTTTAACGGCAAGAATTATCAATTATGGAGGATGCAAATAGAAGATTATCTGTATCAGAAAGCTTTATACTTACCATTGGGTGGGGTTTTAAGCAAGCCCATAGATATGTAAGATGAAAAATAGAATGTTCTTGATAGAAAGGCTCTGGGATCTATAAGGTTGAGTCTGGCATCTTCTGTGATTTCTAACTTATCACAGGCAAAGACAATGGTAGAGTTAATAGATATTTTGGCAAATTTATATGAAAAGCCCTCAGCTTTGAATAAGATATATCTTATGAAGCAATTATTTAATTTGTAAATGCAAGAAGGTGGATCTGTATCTAGTCATCTTAATGATTTTTATGCAATAGTAAATCAGTTAAATTCAGTCAAAATAGTTTTTGATGATGAAATTAAGGCTCTTTTAATTTTATGCTCTTTACCTGAAAGTTGGCATAGCTTGATAATGGCAGTTAATAATACTACATCTGCTATAAATATCTTGAAAGTAGATGATGTTGTTATTGTAATCTTGAATGAAGAAAATCACAAGAAAAGCACAGGAGAAACATCAGGTAATGCTTTAAGTATTGAAAGCAGAGGAAGGAAAAGAGAGAAGCGCAAGCAAGGGAGATCAAGGTCTAAGTCAAAGATGAGAAGTATATCCAAATCCAGAAAGGGAAGAAAAATAACCTGCTGAAATTGTGGAAAGAAAGGGCATGCAAAGAAAGACTGCTAGTTGAAGGTTAAAGAAGAAAATCAGTATGAAGGTAATGAAGAAGCAAAAGTTGTAGGTATTGTTACACAAGATGCTTTTACACTTTCTTTAGATAATAGAATAGAATCTTGGGTTGTATATTTTGGTGCCTCTTTTCATGCAACCCCAAATAGAGAATTTTTCAATGATTATGTCCAGGGAGATTTTGGAAAAGTTTATTTAGGGGATGATGAGCCTTGTAAAATTGTTGGTAAAGAAAAAGTGCAGCTAAAATTGCAGAATGGCAACACATGGGTGTTAAAAGATATCATGCATGTACCCATCCTGAAGAGGAATCTGATTTCTGTAGAAAAGTTGGGGGATGAGGGTTGCACAGTAACTCTCATAGCTGAATATTAGAAGGTTTTCAAGGGTGCACTTATATTAGCTAGAGATAAGAGAGTAGGTACTCTCTATTTATGTAATTGTATTACTGATTATTCTCCTTCTGTTTTATCTACTTCAGATGTAGATGGCATTGTAGGCTTGGCCACATGAGTGAGAAGGGAATGACTATTCTTAAGTCAAAAGGTAAGCTTTTAGATTTGAAAAGCATAGATCTAAATTTCTGTGAGCATTGTATTTTTGGGAAACAGAAGAGAGTGAAATTTCTCAAAACTGGGTCAACAAAGAAGAAACACAAGTTGGAGCTTGTTCACATAGACATGTGGGGACCAGCTCAAGTAGCTTCTATTGAAGGATCACAGTATTAAGTTTTTTTTGTTGATGATGCTACAAGAAAGGTATGAGTTTATTGCATAAAGAAGAAATCTGATGTTTTTGACACATGTAAGAAATTGAAAGCTTTGGTTGAGAATAAAACAGGTTTGAAATTGAAGTGCCTTAGATCTGACAATGGTGGTGAGTACTGAAGTAATAAATTCAAAAGTTACTATTCTATGAGTGGAATACACAGGAAAAGGATGGTTCCAAGGACACCTCAGCAAAATATAGTTGCTGAAAGGATGAATAGAACAATATTGGAGCATGCACGGAGTATGAGGTTACACGCTGGTTTGCTCTTACAGTTTTGGGCAGAAGCTATAGACACTGTAGTTTACCTGATTAACAGAGGACCCTCTACTGCTCTGAATGGTGGAATTCTAAAAGAGGCTTGGACATGTAAAAAGGTAGATCTTTTATTTCTCAGAGTTTTTAGTTTTGAAGCTTTTGTGTACGTTGATAAAAAAATAGAAAGAAGCTGGATGCTAAATCTATGAGGTGCACTTTGATTGGTTATGGCTCTAGAGATTTTGGATTTTAGTTATGGAATTTAGGAACTAACAAAATAATTAAAATCCGTGCTGTTGTTTTCAATGAGAAGGTGATGTATAGTGATCAGCTCAAGAAGCTGAATAATACTGAGCAGAGCAATGTTGATTTAGATGAGGTGATGATCTAAAATGAGCTTGTGAGAAAGAATAATCACTTACAGAAAAACACAGACACTGATGTCAGTCATGTAGGAACTGACGTCGATCATAAAGGAATCGATATTGGTTAGATAGTAACCAACGTCGGTCAGGTAGGAATTGATGTCGGTCAGGTAGAACTAACGTCGATCAGGTAAAGACCTAAAGATGATCGAGATCGATCACTGACAGAGAATTTGGGTGGATAACAAGCAGTGAATGAGTCTCATATGCCCATGAAGAGGTCAAAAAGGGTAAGTAAACCTCTAATTTGATATTCCCCTTCATTATTCTACTTGTTGCTCACTGATAGTGGAGAACTAGAGAGTTTTGATGAAGCAATGCAGGTAGAATCCTAAAAATAGTGGGAGCTTGGCATGAAAGAGGAAATTGATTCCTTGAAAGAGAACCGAATGTGGGATTTGGTTGAGTTGCTAGCTGGAAAGAGAGTACTAAAAAATAAATGGGTTTACAGGTTAAAAGAAGGTGAGAATGGACAAATGAGACATAAGGCTAGGTTGGTAGTAAAGGGATTTGCACAAAAACCAGGTATTGATTTTGGTGAATTTTTTTCTCCTGTGGTAAAAATGACTTCTATTCAGACTGTATTGTCTTTAGTTGCTATTGAAGATTTACATCTTGAGTAGCTTGATGTTAAGACAATGTTTCTTCATGGAGATTTGGATGAAGAAATATATATGGAGCATCCGAAAGGTTTTGAGGTCAAAGGTAAGGAGAAGCTTGTGTGTAAGTTGAAAAAAAGCTTATATGGTCTTAAGCAAGCTTCTAGACAATGGTATTTGAGATTTGATGGGTTTATGATAGAGCATGGATTTAGTAGATGTTAATCTGACCATTGTATTTATTTTAATAGATTGGATAATGATAAATATATTATATTGTTACTGTATGTAGATGATATGCTTGTTGCAGGTTCACACATGTAGGATATTAATGAGCTTAAGGTAAAATTAGCTCACACATTTGTCATGAAGGATTTAGGAGTAGCAAAGAAAATCTTTGGCATGAGTATTAAGAGAGACAGGAAAAATCACAATTTGATTTTCTCTTAAGAGGATTATGTGAACAAGGTGTTGGAAAGGTTTAATATGCAGGATGCAAAACCGGTAAGTACACTTATGGCTGGACACTTCAAGTTGAGCAAAGACTAATATCCTAATTCACATGATGAGGTAGAGTACATGAGTAGAGTTCTATATGCTTCTACAGTTGGGAGCTTAATGTATGCAATGGTATGTACTAGACCTAATATTTCCCAAGCAGTGGGAGTTGTCAGCAAGTTCATGGCCAATCCAAGGAAGAAACACTGGAAAGTAGTTTAGTGGATTCTCAGATATTTGAGAGGAACTAGTAGTAGGCATTTATCCTATGGAGGGTCAAACATTTCTCTACATGGGTATGTAGATGCAAATATGGTAGGTGACTTGGATGGTAGGAGAAGCACCACATTATATGTGTTCACTGTTGGTGGAATGACAGTTAGCTAGATTTCAAAGTTGTAAAAAGTTGTTGCCTTGTCTACTATAGAGGCAAAATACATTGCAGTCACAGAGGCTAGCAAGGAGATGAAATGGATGACATGGTTCATGGAAGAGTTGGGAAAGGAGCAAGAGAGTTGCATATTGTACAATGATAGTCAAAGTGCAATTCATTTGGCAAAGAATTCAACCTTTCATTCAAGAACCAAACATATACAGCTTAGGTACCACTTCATTAGACAGGTATTGGAGAATGGTGAGTTGAAGCTGAAAAAGATCCATACAGATAAGAACCTTGCTGATGTGTTAACAAAGCCGGTAACAAAGGAGAAGTTGAATCTTCATTCAACTTTTGTTGGTCTTCAAGATTGAGCTTGAAGATGGAGAAACAAGCTAGAGGACGTTGCTGTACAGGTATAGGTGCAACTATTTATCTCTAAGTGAGAGATTGTTGAGGTGTGGAGCTAAAAGCTACACCAGATGAGAAAATGCAGAGGTTGCTGGACTACAAATTCACCATCATCAGTCAAGATTGATCGACATCAGTCATGGATCAACCAGATGCTATCGATGTCGATTATAGATCGATCGACATCGGTCATATGCAGGCAGACAGGGACTGACATTGGTCACCTGTGCATTCTAAAAGTCTATTTTCATGGGATGAATAGATTGTTTGCATGATAAGTTTAACTATTAGTATTGAGTCCACGTTTCTATTTTTGGCAGGACTGATTTGAACCTTTGATTAAGAGGTGTATCTAATGGTGGAGAATGCATAGCTCATGATCCCTAATTCTATATAATAGGAATAGATCTTCATAGCTTGTGTAACAGACATGGTATGAGAAAAAGGGTGAATCAATTCAAGTAGCTGAATTGTGTTTTTAATTGACAGAGAGAGCTCTTGAGGAAAAGAGATCTGTACATCTGAGAGGTGTGGAAGAAAGAGAGATTTCTTCAATTGTATTTCTTTTTGGAAGAGTTTAATACAAGTTTTCATTATTTCTTGTATCTCTTATTCTTTGCTGATTCTGATTTCTAGTTACTTATTATTCTGGTTTAATTCTGTGTTTAGTTGCTTACACAAAAGTAATCAATTGTATCTATAAGATCCTAATAGAGTAAGTTTTTTAATTCATCTCATATTCAAAATTTGACAGAAGCTATTTAAAGTGATAATAAAAAACATTCTCAAATTTTGAACATCACGCTTTCTTACCTGACTGGGCAAGTCGAGTGAGGACAATATATATTTTATGCTATATGTTTAAGTTTTGGATGTTGTAGTGTGAATACCAATAGGATATCTTCAATTAACAAACAATTTAGATTTACTTTCCTATAAATTAGAGTTAGAGTTTTATTTACCAGTTTTAGGATTTAAAAAGTACAACAAAAGTAAAATCCCTAAAACAATGAACTATACAACTAAAATATCAAAAGGTCTCATTGTCAATAGTCATCAAACACTACCCTAGTTTAAAATGACACCAATCTATTACTTGGTTAAATGAGAGGTATAACCACACCCTGTCAAGTCTTGGGAATCATCCTCTTCTTGCTCAACTAAAACATCTCTCTTTTATGGCCCACCTTGTTATTTCAACTCATCTTGCACCCCAATAAACTCTTGGATTTCATCTTATTTTGCATTATGAAATTCTAATTGACACCTATCCTTGGAAAGGGGTATCCCAATGATGATTTCATATTCTTTTTCACTCAAGTCACTCTCATTTGATATCAATACAATTATTTCTTCTTCATTTGTCTCAAAAATAAGAGGCTCCTTCTCAAGGGATGTCATGATGGATCCTTGAAGGAGCTCAAGAAAGTGAGTCAAATCCAATGGTGGTGTATATGCTTTATCAATTTCATTGAGCTTCACATCTTTGACAACCATCACTTCTTATTTCTGTTGTAAATTGTCTTGAATAGACCTCCATGAGGGAAAGACCTTGGAATTTTGAGGAGGGAGGGGTGGGGACTGAGTGTTTTCTAATTTTTCTTCCACTCCATCATCTTGGTTTATACTTATCTACTCTCCCCCTCCCTTTGACTAATGCATTTGTTTCCAATTTATAAACTTAGATGTAGGAACTTTTTATTTTGCATTTTTTGTATGGGCATGAATGGAGTGACTTCCTATTGGGATGGGATTACTTTTGCAGGTGTCAATAATTGATATAGGAGTTTGTTTGCAAGTTCAACTTGTTTAGAAAGGTGAGCCTCAAAATCAAGCACCATTTGATTGGAGGTCTCTTCTTATTGATCATAAGGTGAATGACCTTGAAAAGTCTACTATGAACCCTAAAAATCAGCATTCTCAAGACACACTTCTCCCCCTTTTTGAACTCTTTCTTAGATATAACTCCAAGTAAGAAAAGTTGGCAAGGCTTGTAAGGAACTTTGAGGGATTTTTCACATAATTATTTGACACTTTTGAGAGGGGAAAGATAATTCAATGGAGGATTGATGTGGAATGAAGGAAAGAATATGTCATTGGTAGGATTGGACTTGTTGTATCTTATGGATTATCAACTTCTCTTTAATGCTTAAAACTAAACCACCTATGTCAAGCATATCACCATTGACTCTTGAATAACCTTCTCTCATGAAAAAAACCCATTCTTTATTAGTTTAATGCAATGAAGCTCTCATGTTCTCAATCACATGCCTAGGGATTTCCTATCAATTGTTTCTTTATGTGTCAATGTTCACCATGTGTTTTTCATAGCCCCATAAGATCTATTTAAGGCTTGATATGGATTGACTTGGGACATTGTTGGGATGATCAGGAACATCATGAGGTTTCCATGACTGATTATATTGATAGGTATGATGCCAAAGAAGTGAATGAGGTTCATAAGGAGGGCTAGAGTGGTGTCCTTGGTATTGAAAAGGATCATAGGATTGATAAGGATTGTATTGGTATTAGAATTTATATGGATCATATTGGAATTGGAATGGATCATAGGGATAATGACAAGAATCTCTTAAAGCATAACTATGCCCTATTTTTTCAAATATCTCCTCTTTTTGGTAGTTAAAACATCAATGAGATGTTATTAGGCCATCATAAATCATACAATAACCTCTCCTCCTCTTTGTATTGTACTTTTATGCTTAACACTAGCCTATCTTCACCTATAGCTTATAGGTGGCTCTAAGGTCACTTTGATTGTATTTTTTTGTTTTATGACCTCATTATTCACATTTATAAACCTATTCATGATTTTTTAAAGTTAATTGAGGTCTTCATTTAGGTTCAAGAGCCCTTTCAACATGCTTTGATAGGTCTCTTTAGGCCTGGAGCCAACTTGCCCCATAAGCCACCTATAGGTGATTGTTTAAGATGGTTGATTATACATGACAAATCCAATTGTAGGTGATCTTCGTTATTCATAAAAATAATTCAAACATGATTTCATATAAGCTTTAGCTTTCCATATAGGTTTGAGATATTGAATTCTATTTTGGAGGGTTTTTGAGCAAAAAGTGCCCGTTGACCCTAGAGGTCTATGAACTGAACTTCTTCAATTTCATGTTGAAAAATTTGGTAAGGTATTCATAATATCACTATCATTCATTCATCTCATTTTCATACTCTAAATTCATAATGAACCACATGTTCTAAAATATGCCAATAATCTCCTTGGATTGAAAAAATGAACTGATCCTACAATAGACTTATAAGTGCCTTTTATCCTCCTTGTATGGACCAAGGTTAAATTTTGCCTTATTTGACTTATCAACCTCTTCTCTTAGATATGTCAATCAACTTGGTAAGAGACTTAGTATATTTTCAAGGAGTTATAACATCTTCTCATATTTTATCAAAGTTTAGTTTCTATACTTGAGATTCCCTTGTGTTGGTCTTTGCTCTCCTTAGTCCCAAAATGTGGACCTACAAGCCTAGGGCTTGTAGGTCACCTTTTGACTACTTAGTGCCATAATAAAAGACACTGAGTTATTTTATCTTTAAAAGCTTATCAAATCATTATATACCTCTTTAACATTATCAAAGGTCTACACAGGCCTATGACTAGGTCTTATGTCACTTTGAACTTACCTTCCAGTCCTATATAGACTGCATACAATGTCCTAACACAGTAAGGTCAAATCATTATCCTTAATTATTTTATGTAACCACTTAGATGATCCTTTATGGTCTGAGGTTAATCTTTGTCTCTTTCATCAATCATGGGGTTAGGTCTCTAACACTTAGGTTTGCCTATGGAGTGTTGATTTTGTCCATAATGAGGACCTACATGCTTGAGGCCTGTAGGTCTTATTTGCTTGTCATCTAGGCTCAAGACTGCCCCTTGAATGACCTTAACTCATCAAACTATATCAAAACTCCATAATGCCTCCCTGTCACTCCTCTAAGTTTTTAAATCTTGAAATAAGCAAAAAGTCACCCTTAAATCTCTTAACTCACACAAGTATATGATAGGCATATGATTGTAAGTGAACCATGGCTGTAAGTGTTGATTTCCAAACTCAAATAGGTTTCATTCTCTTCACTGGTAGATGGTTAATCTAACTTGATGTCAACTTAGTGTTCTTAGTTCACTTCCTTCAATTTATTTTCAGCACCTCAAACCCTTTCACTAAACCTCGACATGTTTCCACTTCACCCTAACACATTTGCCAATTTGACCTAGCTGTAGATGACCATCTCAAGGTGAGCCTTGCATTGAGTTGTTACTTATTAAACTTAATGCTTCATGAATTTTAATTGGATATAATATAATTTATCACAAGTTTAATAGATCCAATTTGGCTTCTCATAAGCTATTGGCATATTTTCATACTTTGAAACATCCATGTTTACCTTATACCTTGCCTATAGATGCTTGAGACACTTCATGAACTTGCTCAAGATAAAAATTTGGACCATGTTCTACATTATTCAAAAAATAAATATCTCAAAATTATTCGTCTTATTGATCAAGGATGTTAATTATTTATATTCAAACTAAAATGAATTTCATTCCTGGAAAGATCATGCAAATACCATACAAATATCTCAATAAGAAAGCCACTTAGAGATTATGGAGAAAGGGAGCCATTAAAAAAAAACACATGAATTACATGGATTTTAATGATATTGAATGAGTTATGGAGTGTTATAAACCTCTGAGAGTGACCACCATGATGAGAAAACTAAACTTTTAGCGGGGTTCACTGAAACAACGTGTTCATCAAAACATTATTCTTTCAAGTGAAGGCAGTTCAAGGAAATGAGTTAGATAATGAAATAACAACTAAAATTAGATAAAATACCTCCAAAAACCACCCTAAAAATCATTCCCTTCCTTCAAATTCTTATCTTTATAAATAGTTGCAAGAATAGACTCCTTTCGAATGAATAGGCCATAATGATTTGCTGTCACTTATAATGATTGTTCATAAAAAATAGGCCATAATTATAAAAAAAATGCCAGTTATTTCAATATTACTAGGACACATAACAATGGAAAAATTTCCATCTCCTAAATTTATCTCATTTATATGTACTATGCATTTTAAAACTGCCCTTCTAAAGCTGCTAATGAGGTTGATATGGGAGAGAAAATAGTTTTCTTCATTTCAAGACCTAAAAGCTACTAAAAACCACTTGTTTGACCTTTTAATAGACAAATAAGGTTATGAAAGCACCTAAATCTCAATTTCACCTTGAAAATTGTATGTATGGCCTCAAAATAAGCCTTTTGGCACTAAAACTACTAGAATCACTTGAGAGGTCTAATGAAAATACTAAAAAATGTATCCTTAGATATTTTCATGCCTAAATAAGTAAATAATGTCCTAAAAAATAATTTTTTTAGTTATAAGTGTTGAAATTTGGCCTTGGGAGGCCAACCTGCCAATACCAACCATGGTAGGGCCACCTGTGAGAACTTGGTGGTATGGTTTTCCATCTATTAGTTAGTTAATTTAATGTTGTGTGGGAATTTCATTTATATTTCAGTCCTAAAAGTGTATGTAATTTAATTTTCATAGCTAATTTCCTTTGCAATAACTTACATTTTTGTGTATTTCAATTCTATGTACGTACTTTTAAATCTATTGTGTGGGAAACTTCCAATTTAAATTAGCATTTCAATTCCAACATTTATTTTCCTTTAATTTCCCTTTAAATCAAAGTGTGTTTACTTTATTGTGTTTTCCTTTCTAAGAAAAGTGTGTTTATTTTATTGTATTTTCCTTTCTAATCAAAGTGTGTTTACTTTATATAAAAGTGTTTAAATTCCATGCAATAGTGTTTACATTCAAGTGTGTTAGTCCACTGAGTTGTTCAATTTTTTTTAGTGCCGCATACACATTGCAAAATCCTTACAAAAGTATACATCCTTGGTTTGAAATTTACGTGAAAGTTCAAACTATTTATAAGTTATATATTTGATTATTTGGGTTCTTGCCCTATGTTGAAGGATATTTCCTCAATCATATAACAAATAACTTATTTTTATGTACCTACATATTTGGGGCTATTGCTAGGGAAGGCTATCAAAGTCCTAGATTTCAAAAAACCAAGAATAAATTTATATTTTTTCAGAATAAATTTCCTTTTTATACAAGTAGAAATTATAAAGTAGAAGTATCCATATTTACTAAGCTTGTGCATGATATGATAGAACAATTGAGAAAAGAAAATTCATGGGTTGGATACACCATGCAAGAGATCACTTAAGTAGATTCTTGCCTAGGAGATTGAACTTTATTGTGAAATAATAATTTGGGGTACCACCTGTAGCCATTATAAGCAACAAAAGGATACCCATAGCCAATCCACACCAATAACCTAAAGTGTTGTCATAATAAGTTGCAATTGAGAATTTTTTGGTAGAATTAGTAGAGCAATCTGAAGTGAGGGAGCAAGAGCATCATCACACTCATGAGAAAAATATTTTGATACTATTTTAAAGAGTGCCAATTTGGACACCCTACACACGAGTCTAGAGTTAAGCCTTTCCCACCCTCATCTAAACTTCTCTAAAAAGAAAGAATATCAAGCCTTGCTAGCCCAAAAATAAATGCAAGACCGATAGTACCATCTGAACCAGTAATACCAATTGAACCAATAGAGTAAGACAACATATTAATTAAACTTCCAATATATTTCACACTATCACCCCTATCTATACGATCTATTTTCACCCAAGAAAGACCCAAGACTATGATACATTACTCACCTTGGGCCAAAATAATTGATAGATAATTTCAAAAGTGGATTGCAATGGTTTCTAGTACACAACTAGTTTGAAACATGATGGGAGATATTTAAGGAGAGAGATTTTTCAATGAACCTATTAGTTTTAAATTTATTATTAACACCTCATCAAGTGTTTCACCTATGAAGAACATCCCTCCCTCTACGTTGCCTAATTTCATAGGGATGGCACAAAGATCCTAATACATTTATTTTTGAGTTTGATGTCCTATGCCATAATGATGATTACAATCACAACACTCAATGCCTTAAATTATTTCTAACCATTCTTAAAGATATAACCCTCTATTATTTCATGGGTTTTGGCAAAGATGTAGTTGCTACTTGGAGAGATATGAAAGAAAAATTCCTTTCCAAATACCAAGAATATTGTAGAGTAAAAGACCCAAGTGAAGATGAAAATTTTAGAATGTCACAAAAGGAAGATGAACTACTAGAGGATTACTTGGAAACATATCAGTTTAGCCTTCAAGGTTCTAAACAAAACAAGTTGGACCAAGAATATTCTAAACTAGTATTTTGTATAGGTATAATTGACGAATGCCTAAAATCTTTGCATAATATGGGTGGAGGAGATGTGTTCTAAATCTCACTTGAAAAAATAACCAAGTTGTGTATAAATTATTCAAGATCTACGATGAAAAATACCCACCATAATAGAGCTATATTGTCATAATCTAAATATACCAATGGGGTCCCACATGTGGAATTTAACACCCTGTTATGTATCATGAAGCAAGATATCATCAATTAAATAGATACATAGTTACATACATTACAATTAGGGAGAAAGAAAGAAGAAAAAAAACTTAATAGTCTATTGCCTTGATTGTCATAAGAATAAAGAAGAATGTAGATGTCAAAATACTTGTGTGAAGGTGGAAGATATATTGGAAGAGATCCTAACAACAATTTAGCTTCATGTAATTATAAGAGAAGGATATCAGGTCTTCTATGTGGCAAAATGAAAACCATGGTCATAAAAACCACAAAATACAGGTATGCCACCAAACCCTTCATTTTTCAATTCACAACTTACACATGTTCCTAATAAATGTTATGAACCAACTCCTTGGAACCCAATGCCTCAAATTCCACCCTAAAATCAGAATTGGCCATAAAAAAATTCTCAATTATAAGCCAACAAATAGTAATTCCAATGAAACTTGGCAGCCACATCCTCATAATATATAGTGGTAATAATTTCCCAATCCATGGAAAAAATAATGGAGGGGACATCCACCTTGGCACAATAAAAATGTTGGCTTCCCAAAAAAACAATAAGTTTAATGCCCAATGACCAAAACCAATAACCTCCTTGTCCACCATAACTTTATACCGAACCTACACCTAATACCAATAATAAATTGACCTAATGATATATTATAAAAACATGGTAACATATCCAACATATATAATAGATTTGAATGATGATCTAATTTTCTCATGGAAGGAACATCCACAATTCTAACACTCCCATATTAATAGAACCCTTGAGGAGGCTCCTAAACACATAACTAACTCACTTCCACTATCCAATAATAAAACCAAACCTAAATCAAGTACATCAAATAGTTTAGTTTTACCAATTGACCCACCTTTTCCTAAACGTCTCACTCACACAAAGAAGGAACCTCAACCAACATTTGATTTTATGGTAGAACTAAAAAATGTCTACATTTTTATATCTTTGTTTCAATACCTTAAAGACATGTACATCTACTCCAAGGTTGTCCGAGAGCTATACATATGGAAACCTAGTCAGAAGAAGAAAAATCATCAAACTATTCACATTGTTAGAAATTTGGTTGATCTTATGTTGGGAAACATTATTCTTCCTAAATATTTTGATCCCAGTAACTTAGTTATAAATGTGCATATCATAAGGCTCATCGTACAAAACACTCTAATTGATTTAGGAGATGTTATCAATGTCATGAGCAAAGAAACCATGAGAAAATTTGAACCATAGGGATTTTTTCAAACCCAAATTATCCTTCAAATTTTAGATCGATCCACTGTGAGACTTGAGGAGGTAATTAAAAATCTTGTTACATTTGTTGATTCATGGGAATACCTAGCTGAATTTATGGTTGTACAACCAAAGGCTAGTTTGGGGGCATCCTTTCATCATAAGAAGACCTTGATTAACAACAACAAACAACATTACTAACTATCATTTAGGAAACATGATAATCTCCAATGAGAGTAGTACCAAGAAATAAGTATTATACCCTCTCTCCAAACCTTCATTTGATACAAATTAGCCTCTTTGATTGGTAATAAAATAAAATGATCAAACACTTATCCAACTTATCCTGGTAATAGACTAAATCTTGTCATAAAAAAACACCAGAAGAGGACATAATAATTTCAATTTTTTTACAAAATGTATATATTAAGATCAAATTATAGATAATTTCCTTCTATACATTTGTTTTCTCCTTAAACATATCTCTCTAAATTACTCTAAGGATTATAGTGGTGATATATTTACTTTTCACCAATTCTTACCATATGAATGTAACCTACCTAATCTTCTAAGAGCTATTGAGTCTATGGTCTCATTTCCCAAGGTATTTGAAATCTTACTTGGTTGATCACTCAACATAAGCAATCAGATAACACCTCAATAACAAGATTAACTAGTTTCCATGTTTGAAAGTCACAAGACTGCCTTCACATGAACTATCATGATATGAGGTATATACACCTAGACTTGTGCACCCACCATATTTATATCAAATATGAGTGCAAACACATCCACCAACCTCAAAGGTGGATGAATCTTACTATCAAAGAATGTTTCAAAACTGAATTGTAAAAAATCCTCAATACATGATTAATTTACCCCATTTATGATACATAATGGGTTTATCCTCTAGTTATTGTACATAAAAAAGGTGTAAAATGGTGTGTCTATGTGGATTACAAAGAACTTAACACTTCCACTAGGAAAGATCACTTACTTTTACCATTTATTGACCAAGTCTTTGGCATTATTTTTAGATAAAGTATTTTTCCTTTCTTGATGGATTTAATGGACACATTTAGATTAGAATTGCCCTAATAGATTAAGATAAAACCATGTTTACATGCCCCTAGGGAACATACACATATCATGGCTTTCCCTTTGGGATATATAATGCACCACCCATATTTCAAAGGGTTATTCTAAGCATCTTTTATGATCTCTCATAGGATTGTGTGGAGGTATACATGATTGTCTTTACCATTAATGGGAACACTTAAGAATAAGTCATCAAGAATTTGGAAAATGTTCTTTTGTGTCGTTAAGATCATAGCCTCTCATTAAGTGATGGGAGATGATATATGATTATGACAATAGACATTGTGTTAGGCCATCACATTTCACCCCTAGGGATTGAAATGGATCCAAAAAAGATATAAGTTATTAAAAACATACCATTGAAACAAAAATATGTTGGAAGTTTTCTTGGACATGCTGGTTATTATAGTCATTTTATTAAAGATTTCAATAAATTTATAGTTTCTTTGTTTGTTTTCTAAATAAAGATGTTAATTTTAATGGGACTAATGAATGATAATATGCATTTCATGCTCTTAAATATATCCTAGTATCAACCCATGAGCTAAGAGGATCGATTTGGAAGTTGCCTTTCCATATCCACATTGATGCATTTGATACAACACTCAGATCAATCCTTGGTTAGAAGGATGACCAATTAAACTCTACTATCTATTTTATTAGTACAAATATTTTAGGTCTGAAGCTCAACTACACAACAATAGAAAAAAATCTTACTCTAGTTTTTGATGTCAACAAATTATCATTATACCACTAGTTATTATATTTTCATACATGTTGATCATTATCCAATTAAATATTTAATAAATAAACCAATAATAAATGCTCAAATTATTAGGTGTTTATTACTATTCCATGAATTTTCCGTTACCATTATAGATAAACTTAGGAAGGATAATGTATTTGTAAATGTCCTTTCTCATCCAACATCTAATGCAAAAACTTGACAGGTTGCTGATGCTTTTCTAGATGAACATTTATTTATAGTTTAAGTAAAAACACCTTAGTTTGTAGATATTGAAAACTATTTGGCTATAGTTGAATTCTTGAAACATTTTTTACCAAGGGAAAGATGTAATTTGGTTAGCCATAGAATTATTTTTTCTTAAATTTTAAGGTATCTTTTCTACACTGGGGTTGATTCCATCATGCACTGGTGTGTGAGAGAATATACGGTCTTTGATATCATTCAAGTTTGTCATGGTGAACCCAATGGGAGAGGTTTTTTACTACAAATGATTAGCACTAATATTCTCACAACTAAATAATATTAGCCTAATTTACATAGATACACAAAATAATATGCCAAAGAGTGTGACATATGTTAACATATAGGGAAACCCACATGCATGAATGGGATGCATATTTAACCCTATATTGTTTTAGAGCCTTTGAAAAATGGGTTTTAGATTTTGTTGGTCCTATAGACCCTCCTTATAATAAGAGGGAATGAATCTTGGTTTGTATAATTTATTTCACCAAATGGGTGGAGGTAAAGTCATTCACACTTACAATTGATGATAAGATTGCTGAATTTCTATATGAAGAGATTTTTACACAGTATGTACTCCCAATAGAAAGTTTGGATGATTAAGGGGCCATAATGCACATCAAACATGATTAAAACCATTATTTGTGAGTATGATCTATGCCATAATAAGTCAAATCTTTATCACCCATAATCCAATGGCTAATTAGAGGTTACAAATAGAGAATTATATAATATATGAACTAAAAATATAGCCTTACATTATCAAGATCAAGTAACTTGATTTTTAAAGGTTGTTTGGGCATATAAAACCAATATTATGAATTGGTCTATAATAAGAAGGCTATTATCCCTATAGAGTTTGAAATCAAAAATCTCAAGACTACATTGGAATATGACTTGGATTTGTTTGAAGCTAAAAAAAACACGTCACTCAGATCAATGCATTAAATGAGATTTTTTAAAAAGCTCATCATCATACAAATAATTTTCAACAATAAGGTGTTGTTTGGCATGACAAGTTCATCAAGATATGAATGTTTCAAACTAAAACTTGGGCCCTACTTTTTGAATCATATTACAAAGATCATAAGGACAAGTTACAAATAAGGTGGCTTGATTGTATGAAGATAAGCAAGTATATAATAGACATAGCAGTAAATTTATGCACTGTTGACCCAGTAAGGTGCAAATTGTTGGTCAATGGTCATTGTCTCAAGTTGTATAAGAAACCCTAGAAAAATGAAATAATTATCCAAACCCTTCAATCAAGGGTTGATTAGGTTGTTATTGAGGCTAAGATATAATGCCCATCATAATCTTCATAATGTAATCATAATAAATAAAAAAAACCAATAATGAAAAACCTTGGGTATGTTGGCATTTTTAAATAGAAAACTAGAACATTGGATGACCAAATACTAAATAAAGATCATCTCTAGTGGAAAATCAGCTCGCTGACCACTTAAGAATATAAAAAAATAAAAAAATGAAAAGAGGCAATAAAATAATTTGATGTTTACTTATTATTTTTTTTGTTGCACATATGTTATCCTACAATGACAGACAATTATTTCCTTTATTGGAAACAAACTAAAAGTTTTTCTACCAGTGACATAGGTAACCTTACAGTGTTATAGTTTCTAACTTGTAGCAACACAATCATCACTACAAGTGAACTCTTAGGGAGTCTGGATCTAAGTTCTTAATTATTTATGTTTTGGATCCAGCCTACCCTTATATAAATTGTCCCCATCCATTCTTGGGATATAGATCCTTGTTTCCAATCAAGTATCGTGGTTATGCACTCTTTTATCATGATAGTTGTAGGTATCAAATCTAGACCTATAACCACAGATACTTATATTCATTTCATGGCCACCACCTTCAACTTGGAGTCTATAATCATTAGAACTAGTTTGATCTTAGTTCTTGCTTCCTTACCATGTGTAGGGGATATATAATATATTTTTATATGTTATCTAGAGGATTTCCCCTACAACCGATGAGGATATAACCTAGGAGGTAGTTGCTTAAGACATAAATTATATGATATTTCATTTAATTTTCAACCCAAAGATGCATAACTTTATAAGGTGTTTGCACTGTATATGCAACACTAAATTATGTGGAATATTGGGAAGGCTAATACACACTTGTTGAAAAGTAAACACACTTGTGTGAAATACTAAAAAGTAAATTGCAAAAAATAAAGTTGGAACTACCTTGGAAGCTTTCCACAATTAATTGAATTAAAATTTAATAATTAGAAATGTTTATACAAGAGATCAAACATGAATGTAAATAATATGTGTTATAACATTTTTTTATAAAATGAAAGACACATACATACAATGCAAAATGAAACTAAGCTAATGGATGGGAAATTAGATCATTGAATCTTTACAAGTGGGCAATGTCTTGGTTGGATTGAAACTTGACTCCTATCCTTATGTAAGAAAAGATTAAATTAAAACAACTCTTTATTGATTCAATTATAACATCAAATGCAATTACTGTAAGTAATTTAAAATTTGAGTTAAAAATCATTACTCAAATAATATTAAGATCTAATTTCTTAGCTAAACTGAACCTCACTAACTAATTAACTACATCTTGCAACTTTCTAAGTAATTTTTTTTTTAAATTTTTGTGTTTAGTCTTCTACTATGTTCATTAGCTTACAATTTTGATATTTCTATTTTTCATATCTAATCTTGTGGGGCTTGCACTGATTTATCATACTTTTACTATACTCAGGTTCCAGGTCCTTATAAAATATGGTCTTTTACCTAATTAAATAAACACTACATCATGCAACCTCCTTAAATAGAGAAGAAAACACTTTATGTTACATCGCAATTCTTTGGTAAGTAAACTATTTGATTATTTGTGAATATTTATAGTTGACACATTTGATTTGATTAAGCTTTGAGATATATGCTATTATAGGATAGTAGGATATTTCTTAGGTTACATGTTTGCATTACTGTGAATTAATTGTAGTGTATGTATTTACATTACAAACATATTGATGTGTTATTTTAGTTATATTTTATGATATATATATATATATATATATATATATATATATATATATATATATATATATATATATATATATATATATATATCATGTTTATATGATCTAACTATCTGCTTATTATGAGGTTGATGCAATAGAACTCATCCTTTAGAGCGTGATGGAGGGAGAATATCATTGGAGAGGGTGATGTAGATGGAGATGTCAGAGGACAATAGAGAAATTGGCTAGAACCTTGCACACACCATAGTAGTCAACACATGTTAGAATGTATAATAAAATGAGTAATATAGTGTGTTTATTTCTACTTATATTAAATAATTATTAGCCATGATTTATAAGTATAGGCTAAATGGTTTTATGGAATTCCTTTTATGTAATTAACATGTTTAATTATTAAAAGCTAGTAAAAATGTGACCTCCATAGTTAAATTAAATCTAGATTATTAATTTGTGAAATTATCATTAAATTTTTATGACAATAGGAGGATGCTAATTAAATTAACAAAATTATGAATTTTTGTAATTAATGTTAAAAATAAATTAAAAAATTAAAAATTGTCATTTGAGGGAAAAAATAGAAAATAATAAATAAATAAATAAAAGAGAATGGTCTAAAATTAAGGAAAAAAAAGAAGAAAATACATAAAATAATAACAAAAACCATGAAAAACAAAGAAAAATAAAAAATAAAAAAGAGAGAAAAGTCTAAAAAATAAAAAGACTACGCCCTTTTAATAGAAATTAATATTATGAAAGAAGATATAAAAAAAGAGAGGAGACGTAACACAAAAGAAAGAAGTTAGAAGAAGAAGTGTAGGATTAGAGAAAGGAAGAAGCAAATTTAAGAGGGGTTTTTACAGATATCAACATGAAGCTTTCTAGATGTAGGTTTTGATCCTACAAAGTTTGAAATTTTACTATGTTTAGAATGTTATTATTCTTTACTCAAAAATATAGCAATCTGCTAATTATCAAATCCTTAGAATAACTATATATTAAAAAAATCATCATGAGAATCCTAGACATATACATAAATGCCAATTATTTTGGTTGCATCATTGCCTTTAGGCATAATAGAAAGGAAATCACCGACTGAATATAGTGACTTTAATATAACACAAAAACCATATTGTTACTATGTCTTCCATTATTATTAATATGGGTGAAAGGGCTGCATCTTTGACATAAAGTATAATACACATATATTAAACTATAAATGTTATGAGTAATTGTATTACAAGTATTAATAATATAAGTGAACTATATTCATTCGTATTAGTAGAATTATTTCAGGGATATAACAATCTGTAAATTTGAGAAAGAAGTTTAGTGCCTATATACAAATATTTTGTTGTTTAATTCTCTTAAATCAAATGATATTTATAACAACTAATTGTGTGAACTCAAATTAAGCAATTATGTATATTAATGGTGTAGGACATTTATCAAATACATAATCTGTAATGAATAGTGAGCTGAATAAGATAAAACAACTATAGTGATTTATATTTATAAATTACCTTCAACAAACAATGGAGTAGATATTACCAATGAATATGCATAGTTATTCAAATGTTTACCTTTATACTCATTTGTTGCCATGTATATATGAACAATGATCAGAACTATATAATTATTTATAATGTAATGATCAGGGTGCAAACTGAAAGAATGAATGAATTAGATATAATCCGATCTATTATTATAGTTATACTAGATTTATAATTAGAATTTGATATAATCTAATATGTTGATTGCTATTTATAGTATGTCAGGTATAGCATATTTATAAGTAGTATACCTTGGTGACACCTCCATTTTCATCTCCTTGATGGATATCATTGTTTCTCAACCACATCCTAGCCTTCATTCTACCCTTTTCTCATGCTTCATATTTTACTCCATTTACAACAACATTTTGGTGCTCAGATATAATCTGATATGGGTGCAAATTGAATGAATTGGATATAATATTTATATATATTAAGGATTTAAAATTTATAAGATATTTGTTCATATGAAGCATTGATATGTTGTTGAATATATATATATATATATATATATATATATATATATATATATATATATATATATATATATATATATATATATGTCCTTAATGTAGCTTATAAATGTACATGGGATGTGTGTCTATTTTTATGGACTTAAACATGAGTATATATAGGTAAATATGAATTAAGCTCGTGAAAAAATCAAGGATCGGCAAAATTGACCTTATAGTAAGATGTGGGATAGTATACTTAACCAAATTTAAGAAAACTATGAATGTTTGGTAGTCCTAACTAAATAATGTTTTGACAAGAAAATATAAATAATCTCAAAATTGACTAAGGGGATTTGTTTATTAATATTCCCATAAGTAATGAGACTTATAAATGATAGTCAATCTATTTGGTATAATGCCTATTGAAAACTTCATGAAAAACTTTTCTGAAAATATTAAAGACTGTAGGCATTTATATGGGGTTTTAGTATATTGAAATTCCTAAAATTATTTAAATAAGGTATGTAAAGTATAAAGAGCTCAATGTAGTCATCCATTATCTTGTGTTAAGCTTTATGATATGCATGAATTTACTATTATATGTAGCATGTGAAATAGAATACGTATTGTGGGTATATTACCATACTAAGCTACATAACAATGAATTAATGAATAATATACTTAAAAAAGAGTATATGCATATTTAAGTCTAATTAGCTTATACTTTTACATAGGGATGTGTACTTATGGTTATAATTTCATGGGTGGTTATAAATTATATTAAGGGATTATGTATAATAGAGCTTTATGAATGCAGGCATATAAAGCCCTAAGAATATAAAAAATGCTATATTGGAGTGTTTTATGTTTCATGTGTACCGAGACTTATTTTTTTATATCTAGTTATTTGTATAAGAATTATTATTTCTATGGATGTATGATTAATTTATTAGACTGGTTTTAGTACTTCTTAATTATGCTTAAAAACACTTAAGTATGGTAATATGGGTTATCATAGGGTGTAGTATGTTTGGAAACTAAATATGGTAATTATAATTTATAGTTAAATATGTATTTTATTTAGGTGGTATAAACTGCAGTCATTATTTTTAGTATGAGATAAATAATAATGTGGGATTCATTCATACATTTTATAGAATAAATGTATGCTCTTATGCTTAGCATGTTATGTGATATGAATGCTAAGAGGATATAAATTGTATGAATATTTTGGTTTATTATGTTGACCAATATTTTATTATTGATACTGAATAAGGATTGAGAGAGACTTCACTACCTTATTAGCATCATATGATAGATGAAGACAATTTGATCAAGTGGTGTGTATAAATTTTGATTGATCGATAGATCTCTATTATTTATTATTCTTAAAAACTTTGGCCAAAGTATATTTAGTGAGACATTATCATTTTATCAGTATGATTTACATGTTTGTGTGATATATTGCAATATAACAAGTTTTATATGATACACTGCATATTTAGTTTTAAAAATTATATAATACATGGGTATTAATTTGTCTCTCTGAATTCTCACACTATCACTATTTACTCATCCGTGAAGGGAGGGCCATTCCCTAATGGGATTAGTGCATGGATCGTTGGTCCATGATTGATGTGAAAAAATACTTGGATGATGCTCTCCCTCCCCACATCAGTATTAATTCTGAGATGACACTTGAAATTGCCATGTATATTAGAGTTTGGGAACTATGCTCTGGTGAGCCATGTATATTATGATGTACATTATATTATATTTTAATTATTATTAAAATATTTTAATGAAGAGATGTAATTACATATTATTTTACATTGATAGTAGTGGCTATAGACTTGTATTAGTCATGGTTGATTTAATGTAATTAATTTTTATATTCATATTATGATGTGTTTTCATGATATTAGAGATTAGTGATATATGATGTACTATTCTTTATTTACTGTTATCATATTTAAAGTATTTTATATGATATATTTTTATATTCTCATGGTATAATATATTTATAGAATATGTGCTTAATTAAAAAAATTCACATATTTCTAGGTGGATCTTAGGGGGGATGTTACACTTTATTTATATAAATTGGTATCTAGAGGTTACAATCATAAATATATGTTTATTCCCATAATGAAATAAGTTACAAACAATTATGTTAAAATAGTAGAAAGAAAATAGAATATATATCCTAGGAGGATAAGACATTGCAACAAAGTTTAAACTAACTAGATAATAACATAAAATAAGTATGGGAAAACAACACATTCATTTGTTGCAATTGCTTAATATAGATGGTTCAATGAAGAAAGAATAATGACTAGACAATCAGAAGTTGACTTCTCATTTTTCTCAAAATGAAGAATGATCATAATATTCAACTTGTGAGTTAATTTATCAAAACAATCATCTAACCATCAAGCCTTAAAAATTGTATGCACATTTATTTCTATGGGTAGCTCCTAAATACTACTAATAACTCACTCAATTGGTATAGGTAGCTCACCCAATTACTATGAGCTATCAACAAATTAAATGGATTTTTCTCCTTCATAACTATGGGTATAAAATGCTGGAGAGTTTTCAATAATGTTATGGTGATGTCATGGACATGTCTTGGTGAGTGGATTGAATGGGTTAAGTGTTTTTATAGCTTAAGTAACAATGACAAAGTGTGCAATGTGCATGTCAAAGTGTGCTTGAAGTTAGCTGGGTTGATTTTTAATTTTGGCATGGATAGAGATGTTCAAGGATGAGTATGGAGTATTGATCATGTACAAGGGGTATTATAAGAGTTTTTATATGATTGGAGAGCTTTTGTGCATAAGTGAAATTCATCTGGTAGTTTATAGTTTTTATCTAGATATTTTTGGTCCAGTGGCATAAAATTTGAGTAGATAATTTGATGACATCATCATTACCACATATGAATGAGTCAAGGGGAGTTTGTCATATGGTTGTGGTAAAATTAGTCCCTAGTTACTATGAAATAAATCTTAGATCATGCACCTAAGTTCAGTAAAAAAATGTGGGTATATAGTTAGGCTCCCAAGTAGTTTGACATTATTTTTCCATACTTAGCCAAATTTACATGAGGCAAGAAAGAGCCAAGTATGCATTTTGATGATGGCATATATTTCATGTGTAGACATTTCAAGAGAATTTAATCATATATATTTGTTTAGTTTTATGCTTGGTTCTTATGTGCTAAAATTTAGGTCATACGATGTAGCATGACAAAAGATATGCATGTGTAAAGTTAGGCTCCCAAGCATTTTTGACAACATTTTTTATGTTCAAATAGAAATGAGTAAGTAGTTTGTTGTTGTCATATATCACACATGTGAATGTTTCAAGAGAAGATTGATATATATATGGAATCCCCTATGTGAGAGGATCTTATGTGCTAAATTTCAGATCATATAACTAAGCGTAATGAAATTTATGAAAGAGCAAAGTTGGCCTCACAACGAAGTTCTAAGCATAGTTGGCTTTGTGACAGAATATTTTGAAAAGACATTTTAATGATATATCTAGCTTATATAATAGTTATAAGATCATTTTATAACATGTTTAGATTCTCTTATGTGAGGAGATCATATGGTCCAAATTTGAGATCATATGAGTGAGAGTAGTAAAAGTTATTGAGGTTCAAAATTGGCTTCTCAGGTATATTGAAATGGTCCCCATAGTCAATATTGTAAAAAGTGAAGTTTGAGAAAGTCTCAAGGTTATCAATGATGCATGTTTTCTCCAAGATGTTAGGAAGTAGAGAGATGGTGCTAAGTGTTCTATATTTAACATTTTGTAGAGATAAAGATTGATATGCTTCTAAAGATTAATGGTGAGAAGGTGATTATAAAAATAGAGATCATTGGTGCATATTAAAGTCAAGAGGTTAAAGTGACATATATTTATATTTTTTAAATATTGAGCTACATATAGGAGATTAACGAAGCACATGAGGTCAAAGTTCTAGAGTGCACGACATGATGTCAACTATCAGATGTTTAACATTTGAGCATTAGTGCCTATGTGTTAAATTTAGGAAGAGATTGATAGTGAATATTTTATCTAAGAAGTGAGGACACAATATGAGAGCATAATGTTCAATGTTTAACTATGACTATTTATATTTAAATATCCAAAATACATAAAGGAAAAAATAGTGCTCAATTTTTGTGCCACAACTTTTGATCTATGCAGAATTTGACCATGCAGTAAAAAGTGAAGTTATATAAGACTCCAAGGTGAATTTGAAAATATGGATTTAAAGATATATAAGTAAGTATAGATTAAGATATTAATATCCAAATTTGATCATGTGTTCATGCATATTCTACAAGTAACCCAAGAAGGGTAATTGAGCTCATTTTGATGTTATTTCGATATCTCTTGATGAACTAGCTATTGGAGCATGTTGTAAAATCTATAAAGATGCTCTATGTTCATTATTAAGGTTTGATCAATCATATGCATCATGAACAAAGGTTTAGAAGGTGACTATATATTTATTCATGGTGACTGAATACATGAAATATTATTTGAGTGATTTATGCTTAAGCAGAAGGGTACTATGATGGATGTTGGCACTTAAAGAGGACCTATATATCATGTGGAATGGATCCATGCATTTAGAAAGTGTTTCTATGTTTTTAGTTTTCTTAAAGAAGTGTTAAAGATATGAATGGGTCTTTATAGGACCTAAAAGTGACTTAGGCCTATTTGAAAGTGGATTGTACTTAAGTGTGACCCATGTAAAATGCCATAAGGGTGAAGGCATATATTATGGCTGACAAGGAAAGATTGTGGACTTGAAAATTCATGATATATATATATATATATATATATATATATATATATATATATATATATATATATATATATATATATATATATATATATAGTGAAACCAAATTAGATGGTTTATAGATTTATAGAGGCTTGAGTGAGCACAATATTTATTGAAGCAAAGAAAATAGGAGATTGAGCGTGTCCAATGATTGGGTTGATGAGCAAAGTAGATTGAGGACTATGTATATGATCTGTATGTCATAATTTTTAGGGTAGAATAGTGATCTTGCTGGTTGAAGATGAGTGAGGAGGCTTGTATGAGTGGATTAGAGTGAAGAGTTGAGGAGCAAAGAGAGGAAGTGTGCCTAGTGGATGGGTTGATGAGTAGAACTAGTTCATGATATGTATATGACATGTAGGTCATATTTATATGTCATAACAAGTGATCTTGTAGGTTTGATGGTTTGAAGTGTGAGTAAAGGATAGGTGATATTTGTGTGAGCTTAGAAGTTGATTTGTGAGGCAGATTAGAGTATGGTCTATGTGAATAACCTCATGGTTAGGTTTCTATTATGGTGATATAGTTATTTCAGGTGTACTGAAGTGAGTATGAGTGAAGATTTAGAGAGTGGGGTTAGTTGGGATATAAAATGTGTCCTAATTGATCTTTATGTGTTGGTACAAGTATGTAATGTGCTTTGGCCAATAGGAAGTATTGGGTGAAAGAGTGAAGGTGAAGAATGATAATCAGAGGTCCATCATTAGGTATTGAAAAAATTAGTCGTAAGATGGAGGTGTTCATTTCAAAGGAGGGTCTAAAAGACTTGGTCTTCCTTAGGGGAAATTGCTCCTTGTGAACATGTGTTTCACTAAAGGAAGGTGGTTTAAAGAAGTTTATTATCTTAGGGGCAGGTGTTATTTATTGAACATGCATTTCTCTAAATCCTAGTTAGGAGGATTTGACTAGTCTTTAGTTTGTAATACCTTACATGACAAGTAGTCCAAGTGTTTATAGGCTTGAGAGTGGGTTTTATTCCCCAAAAGGGTTTTCCACATAGATGATGTGTTATATGCTCTTGTTTATGCTTTGTATAAATATAATTTCATGTTTATGTTGCTAAGATAAAGTTGGTGTATGATGAAATGGTTTTTAAATTGAATGTTCACTGTTGTATATTGATTCACCCCCCTGTTAGTATTTATTTTTAATAATCGGTATCAGAGCAGGTCCTTCAGAGGAAGCTTAACATCTTGAAGAAGATCCTAAGTAGCATATGATGGCTAAGCAGTTGAAGAAAAAAATCTTGAATTGAGATCAATGGTTAAAAGTATTGAATAACATATTAGTCATATTAAAGAATAAGCATGTAGAATGAAGAATGACTTGGTTAAAGTAGTTAAGAGGTATAAGGAGACTATCCAAGTTCTTAGAATTTAATTAGATGCTGCATGTTCAAGCATGAGAGCTAAAAGAGATGAATATGTTCTAATGAATATTGATCTAGTTTCCCTAAAAGATGAGTATGAAAAAGTCATAATCAATATAAGAAAGCCTAAAAAAGAAAAAATGGAATCATAACATGCCAAAGAGGATGAAGAGAAGATCAATATTCTTGAGGATCAATTAAGGATTGTAAATGTAAATATGAAATCAAAATAAGATGAATATACTCAAACAAATATTGAAATGGGGTCCTTAAAGAGTGAGTATAAGCTACTCATAAAAAAGTTGGACAATCCTGAAAAGAAGCATGAGAAGCCTAAGCAAGTAAAGTAGAATGCAATCTTAAAGAGCAATGCTAGAAGACCAATTAGACAACTAATGAAATAAAGTATGCAAGTTATTTTCAAGGTCTTTGTTATACATGTAATAAGTATGGTCATAGAGATAAGGATTGTATAAGGAAGTCAATCAATTATGGATATTCATGGAGATTTGATAGGAGTAATTGGTCAAAGATTGATCATATTTCAAATCTGTCAAAAGGTATGAAAGCCATTACTTGTTTTAGTTGTCATAAGGTTAGATACTCTGCTAAATTTTGTCCAAGTGGAGGTAATAGGTCCTCAAGGTATCTCAAAGGACATGAAGATTCCATTGTGCATAAAAAAGGTCATTCTTGGTTATGAAGATCAAAGATTATCAAATCTAATCTCACTAGTCCAAAGGTTGATAAGAAAGTTGCTTTAGAATAATGTGTTGTAGACCAGTCTAAACTCAAAGGTTAAGTTGGTAAGTTGGCTACAAAAGATGAGAAGATTCAAACCATGGTATGGAGAACTAAGGTAGTAAAGACTAAGGAGACTAATCTTGTTGTGTCTAGGAGTAATGATGGATTGGTTACCAATGTGGAAAAAGGATCAAAAGTGAAGGAAAGTCAAGAGTTTCTATTGTCAACATTTGTTGACAAGTTTGAAGTAGAGAATATGTCAACTCTCCAAATAAAAAAGGAAAATCATAAGTCAGTACAAGTTAAGCTCAAGGAGAGAGCCAAAGTATTGATTAAGGCTAGTTCTAAGCCTAAAAAGAAGAATAAGAACTATAAATATCAGATGACCAAGGAGGAAAAAGAATATGAGGAGTTGTAGGAAACTCCTAGTTTCACATTGTTCTAGGAAATTGTGGGCCAGGGTGTCTCTATATAGGCTTCAAGGAGACACTTGTTAGTTAGAGGAAGCTTGGTCACTGTCAAATATTGTTTAATGTGAAGGTATGGAAAGAAGGTATGTTTGTGCATTCATATTTATATATCTCTTTTATTGGAGAAAATAAGTGTATGAAGAATCTTAGTGGTCTTATCTTGAGAAGGAGTTGGCTTATTGATCATGGTTTGGATGCTCTAGTATAAAGTTGTGTATGCCATAGAAGTTTAGTGGCTTGAAGATGTGTATTATGTGAGGGGGAGCATATGTGAAGTGTCTCTGTCTATGCTTCTTAAGAGACTCCTTTCATTAGAGAAGCAAGTATTGTAGTGGTATTCTTTTGAAGGTCTTAAAAGGCTAGATATGAGTATTTTCAATTAGAATAGGTATGTCTAGGTAGAAGATATGTTTTGGTGATGTTATAATGATGTCATGATGTTGATAACTATATACGGTCATTATATAGGGTTAGATTAAAGTTTTATAGGTGGAAAAGGATGATTGATTTAATGTCAAGATGATATTTTTTCATAGAAAGGTATGTTAAATTTATTCTTGCTTGTTCTAGGTGGTTTTGTGATCTAAAGGTATGTTAATGTCAATTTATAGGTTTTTGTTTGCTCTCAGGTTTTCCAATTTGTGCTTAAAAGTATGTAAGTTATAAAATGGGCGATAGGAAGTCAAGGTTCCCAATGCTGTGGAAGAATGAATATTGGTCCATAAGTGTGTAATGGCTATCTACAGGTGTGAAATAAGTTTCAAGAGTGTGGATTGATTAGAAGGTGTTGTGTTAACCTTGTTTATTTTTGAGATTCTAGGGTTTTGGGCTGTGCTATAAAAGTGGTTTGCCTTATGATTTGAGGTATAAGGATTATTAATTGGTTGAATGGGACAAATTGGTTATCAAATAAAACTTCATAAAGATTTGAAGGTTTGTGGTTCTCAAGTTATTCAAGTTTTTATCAAATTGGAGGCTTAATTGGGTAGTAGGTTTATGAAGGAAGTATGTTACAGAAGATAATATAGATGTTTAAAATTGGTGTGATTAAGGAATTATATGAGAGTGTTCTAGATATGATTTTTTAGGTCTTGATGGTATGTCTATTGAAATATGTGGGCTTTGCAAGTACCAAGTAGGGCTATAAGGAGTCTAAATAGGCCTAATATGAAGATTTGATATTTTTGCTCAGTGTTTCCAAAAGGGAAAGGTATGAGAATTTCATGGTGATTTCTCAAGATTGTTTTAGAGAATGTTTCTTTTTTGGTATGTGGCATGAATTTTTGTTGGTGGTCTTTGAGGTGGTTTGAGAGAAGGCTAGTAAGCCTATATGATGGTTCTTCATGGTGTATGGAGATATGAAGATTCTTAAGTGATGTAATGGCTCATAAATCTTAGGGGGAGTCCCTCTTAGCTATTTCTTGGTAAGTCCCATCATATTTTAGTGTTTTTGTTTATTCTTTCTTGATTTGTTGTAGTGCTTGGTTAAAGAGAGTGTTGGTGTTTCTATGCAATTTCGCTTTCTACAATCAAAGGAGAGAAAATGAGAAACTTAAGGAAATAGTCAAGGCTTGTATGTACCTGGATGTAGTCTACGCACCGTAATCCAGACATTGTGAGAACTCCTCTTTGGCTGTGGAGGAATGACACCTGCAGAGGAAATAAACTAAGACGAAGAAGATGTTAGATGGATAGATGGTGGGTTGCCAAGCGAAAGCTTGATCCCAGAAGTATGAAGACTTCCTTAAGGGGTATCAACCCACTAGTCGATAAAAAAGTTATCTGATAAATAGCAGAATGTTAAAATACTAAAATGATAAAAGACTGAAAAGGAAAAGAGAAGCAAAGGCTTATCTGAAAGATGCTATCGGACTGGTCATAGTCGCCGGCGTCAGTGGTCCTACCGGCATTGGTCGGTCAAGGTCTGCCGACGTCGGTTAGTCTACCGACATCGGTTGGGGCAATGGTCTCTGCGGCCGGTGTCAGTCGGGGTAGTAAGCTTGGACGGGTCTGAGATAGAGTTTGGGCTTGGTTGAATAGTTTGGGGGTCCAGGTATGAGAGTCTGGTTTTGGTTAATGGTCTGTGGGTCTATGCAGAGATACAGGGGAGTCAAATGGACAGAATGTCAAATGGACAGAAGGGTAGAGGAGGCCAATAGGGAGACAGGGAAATAAGGATTTGGGTCTGGTCTAGTCTGTGGCCGACTGAAGGAGTGTTGCAGACTGGTGTCCCTGTTGTTGGTGCTGTTGCTGTGAAAGCCTTGTTGCTGATGGAGTTGCTGAAGGCAGAATTCCTATTACTGTACCTGAGGGAGAGAGTGAGAGGCTTGGTTTGAAGATTGGCAGAGTAGCAGAGTAAATGAATAGATTGATTCAGTCAGATGCAAAGATACCAGAGTCTGATGATCAACAGAGATGAAGTGCTAGATAACGGATGCAAAAAAGTGGTTAAGAATGCCATCCATGCTGGCAATATCGCCAATGTCGGTCGACAGTTGATCGACATCGACAGCTGAAAGGTAGGAAAAAGGCTAAAAATAGCCTTTCATCTATTTTCCCAACTGCCGAATCAGCGAGTCTGAGAAAGAAATGGTTGAAGGGGATTAAAATGGACGAGAGGTTAAAGAGGAGAAGTTGGAATGGGAGTCTAGGTATTAATATTGGCCATGTGGGGAATGAAGGGAATCCAAGAAGGGTATCCAAGGGTGGTGAGGTGGCAAGGAGAGGGAATTATTAATTTGAAATAAGATAATTATTTCAAATTAACAAGACATAGGTTAGGAGTGGTTAAGTGGACCAAAGGGGACTAAGGAGGGAGAAAATGACCAAGGGGTAGACATGATTTTGGTGTCTACATTTGCCCCTTTTTGTCTTGTTGGTTGTTCTGGACGAACTGCAAGACAAAAATAGGAGTTGATTGCCCCAGGTGTGGGATAAGGTTGATTTCATCTTGTTGGTTGTTCAAGTGAACTGTAAGACAAAAATAGGAGGGGGCTGATTGCCGTGATTATGGATGAGGTATTCCCCCTCAAAGCAAGAGTCGAGGGAAGGGAAACTGGAATCGAGTGCTGATTTGACAAAGAGTGGATGAAGAAGAGTGAGGGTGAACACTGCAAAAGTCGTGATTGCGTGTATACCACTTCACAGGATGGTTAGGTCAAATTGTCACAGGTCAGGGGTCGAAGAGTGCCAAAATTGAAAGAACTGGGCCCCAACATTTAGTCATCTACTGATTGGGTTATTCAATCAAAGTTGAAGCTCCAATGGTCATCATGTTCCAGGTATCCCAGGCTCAGGAAGTGCTCCTGAAAACATGAAAATGTCATAAGTAGTGCGGATCAACTGGCTTGTGATCTGATACTTGTGAAGGTTAAAAGTTTGCGCACAATTTTGCTAACCAATCATGAGGTAGCATACATGCAAAAACAACCAAGGCAAAATTGTTGTGGAAGTAGTCGCGGTTAGAGGAGATGGTCATGATCTCCAAGGTCTGGTGGTCGATGGACGGAGGAAAAAGTGATCTCAAGTGTGCCCTAGGGGGCCAAAATAACATGTATTGGAGGGCTGACTGATTGGGGACATGATTTTGGGGCAACGTGAAAAAAAAAGGAGGTTGGAAGGACGCCGATGTCAGTGACAAAAACTGACGTCAGTAGCTAAAAATGGCCGATGTCAGTAGAGGTTGGCCGACATCGGTGGATTAGTGCATGATTATGCCAACGTCAGCGGCCTACCAAATCTGACAAAACTGGATTGGCATCCCACCAAAAGTCATTTGTGATTATTTGACTGAGAGAAAAAAGGTGCTCTAGATTTTAGGAGTGAAAGTGACTGGTAGTGAGAGAATTAGCGGTGTGAGATTGGTGGAGAGAGGGAGTGGATTGGAGTTGGATTGAAGGTTGAAGAGTCAGCTATGGGCCAACAAGAGTTCGTAGAGATTTGGGCATTGATGAGATGGCAGAGGGTAGTAGAGGACCGGCGAGAGGTCCACCACCAGCGGCACCCATCGTGCCACCATGTTGGCGATGCCATGACGAGGTAAGAGGGTCTCTGAACCCTATTTGGTTGTTGTTTGAATTTGATTTGATTTTTGAATTTTTAATCATTTTAGGTAGAAATCAAGGGGGGAGGGTAGCTAGGAGGGTAGAGAATAAGTCTAGGAGAGGTTAGGAGTCTTTTAGGAGGAATTTGAGGGGTTTAAAAGGGGAAGCCCTAATTTTAGGGCTCACCCCGTTCGGCCTTAGGGCCGAACCAGTCACCAATGTCGGTGGGTTCACCGACGTCGGTCGACCAGCGACCGATGTCGGTCATTAACCTACCGACATCGGTCACTAAGTGACCGACGTCGATTAGGTGAATGCCATTACCGACACACTAACTGATGTCAGTTGGATGCCTGGTCAAAAGAGGGATGAAAAATGTTTAAGTTGAGGGGTCGAAGCTACGCCAAGGGCTTCTTGAGTGATGGGTCAGGCATAGATAGTGAAATAGGGAAAATTTTTAACATGAGATTGACTTGGGTGGATGTAGGCGAGGCTGAATTTGATGTTGTGGGATCGCCTCCCGACATTGCTGATGCAGATGCGCAGAGGGGTGACAGTCGATGAGTGGGTGCAGATGAGCACAGTTGGACTCGGTAGGCTACGAAGCTACTGCAGAGTGGCATGGGATGTGAGCTTGATGGTGGCATTGATCAAGCGATGGGATCATTCCACCAACACTTTCCATCTGCCCATGGGAGAGATGATGGTCACAGTCGAGGATGTGTACCAAATTTTGTAGCTGTCAGTACATGGAGCAGACTTTTATGCATGCTCGAGAGAGGTGCATGATATTCATATGGTTATGTTGTTTGGAGAGCACGTCACTGAGACGAGCTAACACTCAGTGAGTTTTGCGTATGAGCCTTTATATGCTGCAGATGAGGATGCACATTGGCTAGCGGTGTTGATGATGATAGGCATCACGGTGTACGCATTTCCAGATGTAGAGGGCGGCAGGTTTTTAATCGCTATGACCAGAGTTTTGCTTGAAATGATAGAGCAGCAGACAGTGTTTGCTTGGGCACCTATCTTTTTGGCCCAAGTATATAGAGAGTTGTGGGGTATTAGTCAGTGGTGGCGATACAGCTTGTGCATGGGCCACTTGCTACATTGCTGGGCCTATGAGCATATAGTGGTCACATGACCTCTCGGCCTCTCAATGGTGATTCAGGCCAGCTTCAGGGTCAAATTTAGGCGGTGGCACGAGGTGATGGCACAGATGTGGGTAGACAGAGTGGTCAGAGACATTAACCACTATAGAGGGGTACTGGAGGCCCTGATTCCTAAAGACATCATCTAGAGATCATACTTGGTTTATCCAGCGTTTAGAGACCAGGGAGAGCAGTTGGTTGGTGTGTAGAGCCTGATATGGGTCAGGGGCAGGCGAGCCGATGAGCTTGAGAGAGTGCTAGTAGAGAGAGTGCGGTGCCAGTATGGGCTGCTATAGGACATACCTCCCGCATTCCCACTGTATAAATGGGATGACATTAAGGTGGCGCTCTCACTACCAGAGGAGATAGAGGGCCCAGATTTTGAGGAGTTGCTGGTAGGATCTAGGGTGGCTGACCCAGGTTGTACAGAGGCCTACACAAAATGGTGGGTAGGGTAGTACACAGGTTTACAGGTAGGGCTATAGCCAGATCCATAGGCCATTACCAGGGAACAAGATACAACTTGCGAGAAGAGGGACACCGCACGGCAGGAGAGGGATGCGGCACAGGCCCATGTCACAGTTTTGCAGGGATAGCTGGCAGGGGTTACAGGGTAGCTGACAGAGATGATGAGTCAAGTGACCGTGTTGATGGGTTAAGTCACACTACTACAGAGACAGCTCACTATAGCCCAGGCACAGGCAGTGGCAGGACAAGTTTTTGGGGGGCAGGACCCGATGCAGCATCCACCTCAGCAGCCAGCTCAGGAGCCCACACATTCAGTGTCAGTGCAACCAATGTTCTCACAGCTGCAGGGTTCAGTGCAGGGCACAGCTGTAGGTCAGATGGGTCCACCGCAGATGGTATATATAGTTAGATACCATAATGCATTGGACGAGATCGCGTATTATGAGGGAGCCATTAAGGGGTTTCCTCAAATACAATGGTACTCTGATATGAGGGTAGAGCAGAGCCGGCAGCGGTCTAGGTCACGGATGACTGCTACTGAGTCATGCAAGAGGTGCAGATAAGAGGAGAGGGAGATGATACAACATCTTCCAGGCCACCGTCGCCACCACCACAGCCACAACCTTAAGGGCAGACCTTGCTACTATTTATATACCGACCTACGAGCCGATGATGCAAGATGTATATATATTTTGTTGAGAGAGAGAGACAGAGACACATATTGTGTCATTATAAAAACTATTGATATATATATATATATATATATATATATATATATATATATATATATATATATATATATGATGAGATATTTGATCATGGATGTGTTTATGAAAAATGTTGTGGATGTGTTTGTATGTTATTTTGATTTGATATATGTTTAGGATTATGATGCTGAGATTATGGTATTTATATGATGATGGATGTATGATTAAGATTAATGATTAATGATATGGATGAAAATGATTAATGTTAATGATTATGAAAATATGTGATTGTTTGTGATGTGATTGGCATGTGACAAAAGAATGTGATAGAAGAAATGCGATGAAGGAATGGCCGAGCTAACCCTAGAAGACCCCATGTCAACTGAGTGCTGCCTACATAGCCCCTGTCGTTAGGGCCTCAGGCCAATGTAGTTCTCCCAAGAGGGAGGAAAAAGATCGAAGTGGTTGATTTTGGTCATGATAATGATATAGCACTTCCCATATGTCTGAGGGTACATGCTTTGAAATGATGAGGAGAAGATGATGCTACAGCCTTTTCCAAATGGTGTATTCTGTAACATTAGTTGGGGTTTTTCATCCCTAGCAACTATCCATATTCGTGATGGATGAATGCTAAAAATGAATTGCAGGTCGATTTATGTTTCAGCAAGTAATGGTTTATGCTTGACATAAATTGTGTGGTTGATAGTTTCCATGTGTGTTGATGTCTATGGAAACTAGAATGAGTGTGGTTTGAAAAGAGTCGGATTGAATTGTTTTGACAAATGATGTGGTTAAACGTGACCAAAGTGTAGGTAGAAAGTAAAAGGCATATTGCTCTTTCATTGACAAGGACCAGAAAGGACGGCATGGATAGGGGTTGTTAGAACAAAAGCCCCATGTATGCATCACGTCGTGGACCAGTGTTATGCTAGAGAAGTAATCGAATCACTTGATGTTAAGTGAGCTCGAAGTCCCTTGAGTATGTTGGGGTGATAAGTATGATTATGATATGAGAGGATGGGGTAACCCTTTTGTGGCAGGAAGAACCTTGCCCCTTTTATAGGTGACCCAAGAACGACTATAGGCATGTCCATGACTTTATAACTTGTCAGTCATTTTTTTTGGTGGACTGATCGATGCGGGAAGTGCACATAGGGATGTTGTTTGCTTTGGTGGTCATATATGTGAAGCTGATCAATGCGAGAAGCTTCAAAAAGAGAGATTTCTGTTTGTAGCAAGAGTTAGTCATAGCCATCCTTCGAGGGAGTGGTTTATATTTTTGCTTTATATGTTTGATATGTTGGCCTAGCTATCCTTCAAGGGAGCAGTCTAGTGATACAACAATTGTGTAGCTGTCCTTCAAGGGAGCAGTCTACATTATGACCTTTTGATACATTATTTTGATATAATTGTTGACTGAAGTTTAGCCATGGACGAGCCTGTAGAAGTTTAAGGATTCCCTTTTATTAGGACAAAGCGTTAATGCTTGACAAAAGGGGTTGACATAGGACTTGTTTAGGGGAATAGTGTTGAAAGGAATAGGGATTAAGAGGACGGGGTTGCTCAAGGGATAAGCTCAAGTAGAATGTCAAGTGATGAATACTCAACTAACAAAAGAATGGTCGTGGACGCAAGGCATAGAAGAGCTCAAGTTCTGATAAGTCCCTGGGCCATGCTTGTGCATTAAGGTTTGAGTCAATTAGGATCAGACTTGCCCCATTTGTCTCTTTCCAAATTGGTCACGATGATTGATGACGGTTTGAAGAAGTGATAGGTGCTTGGTTGGTTGATGTTTGATGATTGAAGTTTGGTCGAGGTTTGGTGGATGTTTGGTCAGGGTCATGATAAGAAGGTTGATTGATGGTTGGTCGAGATTTGGTCGAAGTTTGGTCGAATGTCTGGTCAAATTTGGTCGAATGTTTGGTCGAAAGCTTGGTTGAATGTTTGGTCGAGGTTAGAATAAGGTTGGATTCCCCCAGTCGCTTAGGGAGAATGTTGGATAGATTGGTCAAGGTCGGTTGAGGCTTGGTGGTCAAATGGACTGTGTTGATGTCGAATAATGGGGTCAAAGGTGGCAAAGGGACCATAGTCTGGCGTGGAGATCCCGATTTAGGTGATAAGGGTTGAGAGGCATGGGTCGGTGTTGAAGATTGGTCGAAGAGGTGGTCAAGAGGGTCCTTGATGAGAAGGGAATCATTTTTCTGGTGTTGACGAGTGACAGCTTTAAGAGCACAACAATGCTTAGTGTCATGTCCCGGAGTGTGATGATAGTGATAGAATTTAGAGTTGTTAAACCAAGATGGTCTTGATTCAAGAGTTGATGAATGGGGTGGTGTTGAAGGTTTGTTGATAATGTGGTCGAGAAGAAGGGTGTCATTCCCCAGACATTGGAAAATAACAACCTTGAGGGTACAACAATGCTCAGTGTCGTGCCCAGGGGTACGATGATATGCACAAATCTGAGTGTCATCGAACCAGGGCAGTTTTGGTCTGAGAAATTGATATGGTTTAAGAGGCAGGAGATTGATGTGAGAGGACTGCAATAATTGCCGTAACAGCAAGGCATAAGAACCTGATAAAGGGTCTGGATGTTTTGTTGTAGTGAGGGTTGATGACTTTGGTTTGGGAGGTGTAAGAGGCGTTGGTCGATGGATTAGAGAAGATATATGTCTAATGGGTTGAGAGAGTAATGGAGGCGACTTGACTCTATGAAGTATGGGAGTAGGAAGAACTCCTATTAAAGTGGATAGATGCGGGCCCAAGATTGAAGGTAATGACGAAGGTGGGGGAGGAGTCCTCCAATGTGGTCTAGTGGCCTTCTTTGGTTTGGGTTGAGGGCCACCTTTGTGCGAGGTGAGGTTAGATGCGGGTTTGAGTTTAGATATGGATGGAGGTGAGTGAGATGTAGCAATCTCAGGAAAAAGGCAAGAGGAAACCGTGACTGGGTCTTCCTTGGTCAAAATGGGTGAAGAGACTGGTTCTTCTCTTGGTGGAGAAGAAATAAGAGAGTGCAGCTCCTCAAGAGGACAGAGGGCAGGGATGATCATGCCTTCTGCTTGTGCTTGAGGAGTAGGCAAGGTAGGGTCTTCAGATGAATGTAGGGCTAATGGCGTTGGTATGGTCAAGGCGTCCTCCAGTATAAGAGAGGTAGATGGAGGACTAATAGGAGAAGAAAGTTTTTCATCCTATGATGAAGGAGATTGGTCAGGGACAAGAGGTAAGATAGTGTTGATTGTGTGAATATTATGGTCTTAAGGGTCATTGATCATGGTTTGGACATTGTTTTGAGTAGGTGGATGGTTCGGGAATGGTTGTTTGAAGATGTCGATGGGTTGGTTGGGAGATGCATTCGGGTTATCTAAAGTAAGATCCCCCTTGTCGATCATGTCTTGGATGATGTTCTTGAAAGTTCGGCAATTGTCGATGTCATGGCCGTGGACGTGGTGAAAGTGACAGAAGTCAGCCTCCCTATACCATGTAGGGAGGGCTTTTGAAGGGTTGAATTGAGGTGGTCAAATTGGAGGGAGATTGAGGACCCCCTGCTTGAGTAGTTTTTCCAAAACATAAGCGTATGATTCTCCAAGCGGAGTGTATGAATGCTGGATGTACCGTTGTTGGAATTGTTTAGTGATGCTTGAAGATGTAGAAGGTTGAGATTGATTAGTTGTTGTCGAGGATGGTGATCTAATGACCACAGTGTTGGCCACTCCTTTGGACTTGGAGTTGGTAGAAGAAGAAGGTCTGGAAGAAGAAGGGTCATTGGTTTTTGCGTTGGTATTACGCAATTTGACCTTATCCTCTTTAATGGCATGGAGTTTAAGCTTTCGAGCCATGGTGAAAGCTTCATCAAAAGTACAGAATGTCTGAATATGCAAGGTATAAGAGATGTGCCTGGCACATGCTCAAGAAAAGAGCTCGATGAGCTCAGGTTGAGGCAAGGAGAAGGAGAGCTAGTTAATCAAGCCTCTCCAACGGGCGACAAAATCGACTATTAATTCGTCATTGAATTGCCTGATGGAGTAGAGGTCTGTGATTGAGACTTGTTTGGTGATGTTGATAGAAAAATGGTCAAGAAATAATTGGAAAAGTTGAATGAATGAAAAGATAGAATGTCTAGCAAGAGAGCTATACCAGTCAAGGGTAGGGCCAAAAAGCGACATGGGAAATGTGCGTAAAAGTAATGCATCGTCATGCGCTATAAGATAGCAGGCATGTCTGAATGCTCGTTGATGTTGTTGCGGGTCCTCCTTACTCTAGAAGTGAGTAAATTTAGGAAGCTCCCACTGGTTGGGGTATGGTCGAATAGGGATGGAGGGATGGATGGGCTCGTTGCAAATTTGCTCATACGAGAGAGCATTGTATGAACTAGAGATAGAGGTCTCAAAACTAGACATTTTATCCATCAGCATTTTGATGATGTCTGCTGACAGATTGGTAGATGGGGTGCCCCCTAAGTTTTAGGGCACTTGAAAGAGGCTAGAGGGGGCATACGAAGTAGTCGGTTGCGGTTGTAGGGGTGCAATGTATGAATGACTAGTCGCAGGGATAGATGTAAAGACCAGGTGTGGTTGGGTTATGGAAGTAAAAGGTATAAGTTGACTAGATATCACCAAAGGTGGTTGAATGGCGGCACTGGTAGAAGGATATGTTGGCACTCCTACTTTTATGGGTGCACGAGTGTGAGGGGTCGAGAAAATCAAGTTCTGGTATGATGTAGAACTTGGTTGAATTGCATGTGGTTGAGGGGGTAATGGAACCCCGATGGAGGTTGGTCTAAAAATAGATGTGGAGGCCAAACTTTGCGTATTGGCCATGGTTGGGTTAACGGTTGAGACAAAAGGATGGGTCATAAAAGGTTGGGTAGCGAATGGTGTCGATATCACCGACACTTCACCCGAAAGGTCTCACGTTGGGTTTCTTGCGAGATAATTTTGGAGGGCTGTGACGTTGAGGTCCAAGAATCTTTCGAAATCTTGGTACCCTTCAGGGATGATGGGAGTTTGAGTCAGGGTCAGTCTTGTAGGAGTTCTTTCAGTCTCTGAGTGGAAATCCATTATAGGACTGGTTAGGGACGAGGGAGCGTGGTCAAGAAGAGCCTTGGTTTGACTGTGCGTCAAAACCATTCAAGGCAAGAAGAGGGTCAGGTTCCAGAAAATGTGTTTTTTAGTCTCAAAAAACTAGAATGAATGTTTAAATAGCAAGAAAGTTGGATTTTAAGCTTGATATTTTTGGAAAAAAGAAATTGGACAGTGACCGACGTCAGTATAAAAACTGATGTCGGTGAAAAAGACTGCCGATGTCGGTCAGATAACCGATGCCGGTGGAGAAAAGTTGCCGACGTCGGTTACAGAACCGATGTCGGTTACAGAACCGATGTCGGTTACTGTGTTTTCCAGAAACTAAAAAAAAAGTTTTTGGAAATGAATAAAATGTCCTTACCAGCTCAAAAAAAATAGATAAAAATAGAAAATAAGACGAGGACAAGTAGATCCTAGCGTTAAATCCCTAGAAATAATTTTATTAAGATCGTGTGGCTTATGCCTTAATGTGATGTTTGAGGAGGTTGGCTGTTAGAAGGGTCCTAGAATAGGTAGTCTAAAGATGGTTTTAGGTATGTTTAGGTGCTCAAAAGTCTGTGTTAGGATCCGTACATGGCCTGGTGCTAAGGAGCAAGCTCCTCTCACTTCACGATTCTAGTGGTTAGCTGGTCTCGCTTAGCCAAAATATACTTTCCCTATAGATTAGACTCTACCAGAGAACAGAGTGGGCTTTCCCCTTGGTGGTGAAATCCAAGTAGGATCACCGGGATGGGTAAGGTATCCGCTGGGTGATGAAATCCCAGTCGGGCCTTGTCTCAAGTGAGTTTGATGTTTAATTTAGTGCACGTGGTCTGGTTGTGTAACATCAAGTGATCAACGATTTATTCAATATGCGGTTTATTAATTACTAAGTGTGGACTAAGAAATGCAAGCAAGCAGAAAATGGAATGCAATATGTTTTTAAGCCCCAAATTGAAATGTTAAGTTGGAATGAAAACAAGTTTGAGAAAGGGTTTGAAGAATATGATTTTTTGACTAGTCTAGAAATGCAAGAAAAGAAAGAAAAAGTTCTTTTTATTCCTGATTATGATGTCTTTTAGAAAATAAGAAAGAGGTGAAGAGGGAGAAACCTAATGTACTTAAATGAAAAAAAGAAGGAAGGAAACCCAAGGAAGGCCCTAAGGGTCCCATCGGGCATGCCAGAATGTTTCTATGTAATTTCGCTTTCTACATTCAAAGGAGAGAAAATGAGAAACTTAAGGAAATGGTCAAGGCTTGTATGTACCTGGATGTAGTCTGTGCACCATAATCTAGATGTTGTGAGAACTCCTCTTTGGCTGTGGAGGAATGACACCTGCAGAGGAAATAAACTAAGATGAAGAAGACATTAGATGGATAGATGGTGGGTTGACAAGCGAAAGCTTGATCCCAGAAGTATGAAGACTTCCTTAAGGGATATCAACCCACTAGTCGATAAAAAAGATATCTGATAAATAGCAGAATGTTAAAATACTGAAATGATAAAAGACTGAAAAGGAAAAGAGAAGCAAAGGCTTACCTGAAAGATGCTGTCAGACTGGTCACAGTCGCCGGTGTCAGTGGTCCTACCGGCGTCGGTTAGTCAAGGTCTGCCAACGTCAGTTAGTCTGCCGACGTTAGTTGGGGCAATGGTCTCTACGGCTGGCGTCGATCAGGGCAGTAAGCTTGGATGGGTCTGAGACAGAGTTTGGGCCTGGTTGAATAGTTTGGGGGTCTGGGTCTGAGAGTCTGGTTTTAGTTAATGGTCTGTGGGTCTGTGCAGAGATACAGGGGAGTCAAATGGATAGAATGTCAAATGGATAGAAGGGTAGAGGAGGCCAATAGGGAGACAGGGAAATAAGGATTTGGGTCTGGTCTGGTCTGTGGCCGGCTGAAGGAGTGTTGCAGACTGGTGTCCCTATTGTTGGTGCTGTTGTTGTGAAAGCCTTGTTGCTGATGGAGTTGCTGAATTCAGAATTCTTGTTGCTGCACCTGAGGGAGAGAGTGAGAGGCTTGGTTTGAAGATTGGCAGAGTAGTAGAGTAAATGAACAAATTGATTCAGTCAGATGCAATGATACCAGAGTCTGATGATCAGTGGAGACGAAGCGCTGGATAACAGATGCAAAAAAGTGGTTAAGAATGCCGCCAACACTGGCAATATCACTGACGTTGGTCGACAATTGACCGATGTCAGTGGCTGAAAGGCAAGAAAAAGGCTAAAAATAGCCTTTCATCCATTTTCTCAACTGCCGGATCAGCAAGTCCGAGGAAGAAATGGTCGAAGGGGATTAAAATGGACGAGAGGTTAAAGAGGAGAAGTTGGAATGGGAGTCTAGGTATTAATATTGGCCATGTGGGGAATGAAGGGAATCCAAGAAGGGTATCCAAGGGTGGTGAGGTGGCAAGGAGAGGGAATTATTAATTTGAAATAAGATAATTATTTCAAATTAACAAGACATAGGTTAGGAGTGGTTAAGTGGACCAAAGGGGACTAAGGAGGGAGAAAAGGACCAAGGGGTAGACACGATTTCGGTGTCTACAGTTGGCATAGAGTAAGAGGAAGCTATCAAGGTAAGAAGAGGTAGGCTCAAAGTAAGATGGAGTTTGTATCATATTTATAAGGTGTTACTCTATTGTTGGTATTATTTTTAGGTCCTTAAGATTAGTTAGTTGCCACTTTACCATTGTGTCAAAGGGGAGAAAGTTCCTATTTGAGAGTGCTTGAAGAGAGATAAGGTGAGTTGTATATTATTATATGATGTTTGTTGACATCAATGAAAAAGGGGGAGATTATTGGAGAGTTATAAAATATGTCATGGACATGTCCTAGTGAGTGGATTGAGTGGATGAAGTTCTTTGATATCTTAAGTAACAATGTCAAAGTGTGAAATGTGCTTGTCAAAGAGCACTTGAAGTTGGCTTGGTTGATCTTCAATTTTGACATGGATAGGGATGTTTAAGGATGAGTATGGAGTATTTATCACATGAAATGGGTCATATAAAAGGTTTTATATAATTGGAGATCTTGTGTACATAAGTGAAATTCATCTGGCAGTCCATAGTTTTTATCTAAACATTTTAGGTTCAGTGGCATAAAATCTAAGTAGGTAGTTTGATGAAATCACCATTTTCATGTGTGGATGAGTCAAGGGGATTTGGTCATATGGTTGTGATCATATTAGTCCTTAGTTACTATGCACTAAATCTTAGGTCATGTGCTTAAGTGCAGTCAAAGATATGTGGGTGCAAAGTTGGACTCCCAGGTAGTTTGACATTGTTTTCCCATAGCCAAATTTATGTGACGCAAGAAAGAGCTCAGTAAGCATTTTGATGATGGAAAATATCATACATGTGGATAATTAAGGATAAGTTGATCATATGGGTTTTTTTAATTTTGTGCCTAGTTTTTATGCATCAAATTTTAGGTCATTCAATGTAGTGTGACAAAAGATATGCACAATCAAAGTTAGGCTTCCAAGCATTTTTGATAGTGTTTTCTATGTTCAAATAGAACTACATAAGAATTTTTTTGATGTTATATCTTGAACTTGTGAAGGTTTTAGAATCATATTGATATATGGATGGAATCCCCTATATGAGAGGATCTTATGCACTAAATTTCAGATTATGCAACTCAACATAATGAAAGTTATGTAAGAGCAAAGTTGGTCTCACATGTAAGTTCTAAGCATAGTTGGCTTTGTGACAAAAAAATTTGAGAAGGAATTTTAATGGAGAGATATCTCACTCATATAAGGGTTCTAGGATAAGTTTGTCACATGGTTGGATTCTCCTATGTTAGATCATATGGTCTAAATTTGAGATCATGCGAGTAATCATAGTAAAAGTTACTAAGGTTCAAAATTAGCTTCTTAGGCATATTGAAATGGTTCCCATACTTGAAAATTTGACAAAAGTTAAGGTTTGAACAAGTCTTAAGGTGATCAATGATGTGAATTTGATCCAAGATGTCAAAAAGCAATGAGATGGTGTAAAGTATTCTATGTTTAACACTGAACAGAGATAAAGATCGAGCTTCTTCCAAAGATAAATGGTGAGTAGGTGATCGTACAGATAGAGATCATTGGTATGTATTAAATTTAAGACGTTAAAATGACATCTATTTATCTTTTTTAAAGGATGAGCTATGAATAAGAGATTGATGAAGCACATGAGGTCAAAGTTGTTAGAGTGTACAAGATGAGGTCAACTGTTAGATGTTTAAGTTTGAGCATTGGTACCTATGTGTGAAAGTTTGGAAGAGATTGATGGTGTGTATTTGATCTGAGTAGTGAGGACATGAGATGAGAGAATAATGTTTGATGTTTAACTATGACTGTTTGGATTTAAATATCCAAATTTAACAAAGGAAAAATGAGTGCTCAATTTTTGTGCCATAACTTTTGATCTATACAAAATTTGACCATGAAATAAAAAGAAAATTTATAGAGGACTCTAAGGTTCATATGAAAATATGGATTTTAAGATATAAAAGTATGTAAAAATAAAGATATTGAGTTTTAAATTTGACTATTTGTTTGTGCATGTTATGCAAGTAACTTGAGAACAGTTATTGTGCTCATTTTGATGTTGTTTTGATATCTCTTGATGAATTAGATATTGGAGCATGTTTTAGAATCTATAAAGATGCCTTGTGTGCATTTTTAAGGTTTGATTAATCATATGCAATATGAACAAAGGTTTAAAAGGTGAATGTATATTCATTCATGGTGATTATATGCACATAATGTTGTTTGAGTGATTTATGCTTAAGGCAAAAGGTACTATGATGGATGTTGGCACTTAAAGAGGACCTATAGATCATGTAGAATGGGTCCATACATTTGGAAAGTGTTCTTATATTTTTATTTTTATAAAAGAAGTGTCAAAGAGATGAATGGGTCTCCATAGGGCCTAAAAGTGATTTAAACCTATTTGAAAGCGGATTGGGCTTAAGTGTGACGCATGTAAGATGCCTTAAGGGTGAAGGCATATGTTTTGGCTGATAAGGAAAGATTATTGACTTGATAATTCATGATATATATATATATATATATATATATATATAGTGAAATTAAATTATATGGTTTCTATATTTGTAGAGGCTTGAGTGAGCACAATATTCATTGAAGCAAAGAAAAGAGGAAACTAAGTGTGCTCAATGGTTGGGTTGATGAGCAAAGTAGATTGAGGATTATGTATATGACCCATAGGTCATAATTATAATGGTATAATTGTGCTCTTTTAGGTTGAATATGAGTGAGGAGGCTTGTGCAAGTGGATTAGAGTGAATATTTAGGGAACACAGAGAGGAAGTGTGCCCAGTGGATGGGTTGATGAATAGAACTAGTTCATGATTATGTGTATGACTTTTAGGTCATATTTCTATGTCATAACAAGTGATCTTGTAGGTTTGATGCTTTGAAGTGTGAGATAAGGATAGGTGATGTTTGTGTGATCATAGAGGTTGATTTATGAGGTAGATCAGAGTATGGTCTATGTGAATGATCTCATGGTCAGGTTGTTATTGTGGTGATAAAGTTGTTGTAGGTGTGCTAAAGTTAGTGTGACTAAATATTTGGAGAGTGGGGTTATTTGGGATATGTAATGTTTCCTAATTGATCTTTGTATGTTGTTATAATTATGTAATGTGCTTTAGCTAGAAGGAAGTATTGGGTGAAAGAGTGAAGGTGAATAATGATAATCAGAGGTCCATCATCATGTGTTGAAGAAATTAGTTCTAAGGTGGAGGTGTTCATTTCAAAGGAGGGTATAAATGACTTGGTCTTACTTAGAGGAAGTTACTCCTTGTGAAACATGGGTTTTACTAAAGGTAGGTGGTCTTAAAGAGTTGATCATCCTAGGGGCAGGTGCTCCTTGTGGAATAAACATTTCACTAAATCTTGGTTAGGAGGATTTAACCAGTCTCTAGTTTGTAATATCTTAAAAGATAAGTACTCTAAGTGTTTGTAAGCTTGAGAGTGGGTTTTATTCCCCAAGAGGGTTTCCCATGTAAATGATGTGTTGGTGTGTCATACATTCTTATTCATGCTTTGGATAAATATACTTTCATGTTTGTGTTTCTAAGATAAAGTTGATGTATGATGGAATGGTTTTGGAATTGAATGTGCATTGTTTTATACTGATTCACCCCCCTTTCAGTAGCTACTTTAAACATAAAACACTTTTTAATAAGTATATTCTATATTCTTCACTCCCCATTAATAATACCAAAATACAAAATCATTAAACCAAACTATTTTATCTAGAAATCACATTCTTTGAATCATAAGAATAAATATATACAACATGGATAAAGTTTATAATAGTATGGAAATATGCATAGGTGAGGGACAAAAAATGGTCAAATGGAAGATTATTAAGGATAATACCATGTAAGATGAGTGTCATTTATTAGCATCATCAACATGCACTCATTGATGGTCTTGTTCACTTTTATGGACATTTGACAAGCTAATTTTTTGTCAAAAATTTCAAGAATTGGTTGCCTCATAATTGGGATGTGCACTACCTCATAATTAGTTTGAAATTCTCATAAAAATTATATCATAAGTTATGGTTAAAAGTGAAGCAAATATTGATATTACAAAGGCGAATTTCACCGCAACAACTTCTTCATTGGATCTCAACTATGTTACATAATTTCAAAGTATTTTTCCAAGTTGATTATCCAAGGTGATTCAATGGTGTCATCATATCTATATTTGTTTGTCCAATCCTTCAACATTGAAGAAATTAGTAAACTAATACATAAATCTAGGTAATTATATTAGCTATTTAGGATAGTTATATCAATATCACTTTCAATAAATCTATGTATAATGTTTATATTTTATGTGCTATTACCATGTCATTCCTATGTTATTTGTGGTAAAAATCCCACCCAAATCCCCTCCTACACCATGATTTTTCATCATACTTCTTAGTCACATCCTCTATCATGATGTTATACTAAGATACTAATTGCCTTTTTTTCACTTATGACTGTCACATCTCAAATAGTGGCATGCATCACATCTAGCCAAAAAACCAATTCTTCAATGAACTTGAGGATACGTTTCATAATTCAATTGAGGGGAGAAGTAACAATATCTAATTTTATCATTTCCTTGGATTTCCATGCCTATAAAATTTAAATTTTAGGGGAATAAATCAATAACGATGATGCAGGAAGTCAATCTACATATAGGAAGGAGTTGATGAGAACAAATTCAATGGGATGTTAAAATTAAAAACAATAGAATGATTGATTGAACTATCATTCCATCCTTATCACTAGATTATTGTTCCTCCAATCTCCACAATCATAGTTATTGTCAAAATCACCATTAGAGAATTTTAAAGCTATAGAAATTTGAAGAGTGAATTTCTACGAGAAATATTAAAAATAAAATGGAATGAGATGTGATTAGAGTGGACCCATATGACCATACAGTCTTAAGAAACAATCCACATATTGTGGCTATATTTGAACATGCAAGGTGGATGATGTTTATAAAGAGGTTTCCAGGGTTGATTTATAAATTAGTAGGGCATTTTCTCAAACATGGAATGATGATGTTGCTAATGTAAAAATTTTAAAGGTGGTCTTGATGGAGGAACTATTGGAAAAAATAATTAGGTTACAAATTATATACACCTAAATTCACGTTCTTCCTTTACCATCACTAATATTACTATTAGTTGACACTAATTTTGTTTATCTCATTTATCCCCTCTAATTTCATCCTAATATCACCCCTTCTAGTCATTTATTTAACATCCCCCTTCTTCATTCTTCATCCAGTAACCTTATTCTTATCCCACCAATATATTAATTCTTTTAATCATCTCCTAATCTTATTTTAATTCCTCTTATCCATTATTTATGAATTTGAAATTCCCATAGCTACCCACCCACCTAATAAGCCTAATCTTAGGATATCTTACATACCTAATCCCTAATAATCCATCCTAATCTCCAACTAATCCTACTTATCCCCTAAATGGATTCTATAATTCTCCAAATCTAGAATCCTCTCTAACTTGAACCCTTTTCTCTAGAATCCTCTATTCTAGAGGCTTCCATGGAATTTTTAATTCCTTGGAAATTATTCCACCCTAATCCTCATGTCTAAACTTTGAATGTGAGCCATAGATTTTCCCTCCTTGTCTTATTTATATAATCCACTCCTCCATGACCAAAATAACTAGAAACAATAGATAAAGCCATACAATCACCATGCCAAATCCATGATCAATTAGTCCTGCTATCATCCAAATCATTGAATCAAGCGAACATCATGCTGTCAAATCTACGTCCAAGGTAAAAAATCTCAATTTAAATATTTTAGTCTTTTTATTATTTAATCTTGGTTTGGAGAAATTAACTTTAGGATTAGAGTATCGATTTGAATGTTCATTCATCTATTTGCATTCCATCTTAATGGCCCACTAGATCTCAATTGGTGGATTGATATTTTGGTTCTTTTGATGTAATTATACAATCAAATCCATGTAGCTCAAAATTTTATCAACATGAAAAACTATGGAGAGGTGAATAGAAAGACATTTCATAGTAGTATCTGATTTAAGGTTTTACAATGTAGGAGAAGAGCTTAAGTTTGTATCGTAGGTAACTAACAAGCTATCACTACCTTCACCATGGCCAAAAGTGGCCACTTTCCTAACCAAATAATTTATTGCAAAGGTATGCAATACCTAATTTACACTTCTCACCTTAATATTCTAAGACATCTCAAGCATAACATTATTGTGAATGTGCCTAATTACTTGCTAAATTTTTAGATAAGAATATCAATAAAGTATCAAAAAGGAAATGAAAGAGCTTTAGCCCACCATTGTCTTATAAACCTGATAATAAAAAAAGTGTTACTTAAAAAGAGACCTAATGTCTCTAGGGAAAAGTTTATACTCTCCACCTTCCCTAGCAAGATGTATGTGTATCTCTTGTCAAAAAAACCCAACGAAGAATTTCACCTTCATCCTCTGCTCTTTCATCTTATGTACCTCATAGTAGGCATAATATTTTAGAGGCTTCCTATAGTAAAACCCAAAGAAACTCTCATAGATTAAGGGAAATAAGGGATAAAACTAGACAAGCATCTTTAAAAGTTGTGATAGTTGAGGTTTTATATGAGGAAGAAAACTCAGAATGGGAATATAATGACATTGAAGAAGAATAATTAGAGGAAGGAGAAGAGAATTTTTTTGGATTTGGGTCCAGTGAGGACACCATGCAATCAAAAGAAGAGACTAAGATCATGAAAGAGGAATAAAAATAACACTTTCATCAAAATAAAACCCTAGACTGGAGGTTAGTGAAGAAAAAAGTAAAGCAAAAACACCTAAACAACATATTCATTCCCCTATCTCTCCAAGAAGTGACATGGATACCCATGAAAAACTTATGGCTATATATAGGGAAATTGAATCTCTTAAGGAAAGAATTCAAGAGTTGGAATCCAAGTAGAATGTGTTGGATACTTTAGCAAAACTAGCATAAGAAGAAACAATGAATTAGGTAAATAAAGTGGTAGAGAGAAGGCTTGAAACCACTAATAAGTGTTCACATTTAGCACTTATACAAAACCTACTATTATCTTTGAGGATCTTGAAACACCTATAGTTATCACTAAGGAGCCTACAAATACACTCATTATGGAGGATCATGCAACTACATTCATAAAAATGAGCTTCCAGCCAATAAAAAAAAAGATGTTTAGGGCTCCCAAGATGCTAATCTAGGTATTTATCAAATACATATTAAACCTAGTATATATCATATCTCTAGGAAGGAACATCAAAGAATGATTAGATATCAATATATGATGAAAGAAAAAAATCATTAATTTATGGAAGATAAAAATGATTTGAGAAAACAAGTGGAAAAAAAAATAATTTGAGAAAAATAAGGTAATCATTTCTATCTCAGAAGCAAAGATTCTTAAGATCTGTGAGTTGTTTATGCAAATGTTACAATGTAGGACAGCTTCCAAGGTACATATTATATCCAAAATAACTCATATAATTTCAATTATGGATGATAATAACTAGTTAAAAAGACTTTATAGGATCTCCCTTGTCTTTTGGCAATGACTATTTCAATGGTTCAGTTGAGTTTAGATACTTTTGTGAATTCTATCAACATGGATATGTGGTGACCATTGTTAATGGATGGAATCCTAATGTAATTATGGGGAAAATTCAATTGAGAGCCTATTTTTCCTATTTAAAGCATGAGATAAGAATAAAACATGATATATTAATATACAACACAATATAACAATCTGCCACTTTGAGTCTTAGAGCAAAACATCCCAACCCAATGTAATTATCAAATAATGGGATCATTTGACTTTGTTTTCATAATGCAATAGTGAAATACAAATATATAGGAAGGAATTATAAAACAATGGGATTAGTTGACTTTGTTTTCATAATACAATAGTGCAATACAAATATTTAGGAAGGAATTCCTGAGTCATTCCATCTCTCTAACCAAATATGTAGGGAAACCTATACTACTGGTCGAGAGAGATGGAATAAGATTACTCCTTCAATACAATAAAGAGAGACCTAATATGTTTACAATTTTTAAGGTGATAATAATAGAGATAATAAGTATATAAATTGTTTGAGGTAGAATATTATTGAATGGATATGGTTGGCATTTAGGATGTATGTTTTTAGTTTCTCATTCTTGCTTTGGCAGGGACTATATCGATGAATGAAGAGGAAGAGAGAAATAAATGAGAAAAGATGAAACAAGGTAGAGGGTACCTTCCCAAAAGTTTAGTTAGAGATGTTACACCATTTGACTTAAGAAGTATATGTGATCATTTTATGGCTCAATTTAGGTTTTCCTAGACTAACTAAGGATTCATAAGGATGTGCAAAGGTTTAAGTTGGGGTTTATGATGAGGCCTATAAATGGTCCCCAACTTACCATTTAGCATTTCTTAGAATACTTCTATTTTCCATTTTATTATTCCCCAAACTCATAATATGTTGATACATGCACATATAATATAAATAATATATATAGTGTTAGTTGATTTTGGTTTAATATGATATATCTATATTTATTAGTATGTTTTAATGGTTTTAAATGTTTTTGATATTCTTAATGGTGAAGAGAATGAGAAAGTATATTTTTATATATTTTTTGTTAGGTTTATGATCCAAAGTTATTTATTTAATGTTTTAATTGGTTTGTTTTTATATAATTAGGTTACATGGGGAAATTGGTTTTCTCCCCATAACCACCCACGATTTTTTTTAAAACTTCACCTCACTTTGTAAATATGAATCTTGAAATAATACTTTATGAAAATTTTGTCAAATAATTTATTTCGAAATGTAATTTCTTTAGCTTTTTCCTATGTGTCTTTTCTTCTTCCTAGAGCCATCAATGGTATCAGAGCCATGTAGGAGAAAGGAGGATTGAAAGAATTTAAGTTTAATTAGTGTCTTAATTATTCTCTGTGTGCATGGAGGGAAAATTTATTGGTAGGCACAACTGTGCAACACTTAAACCCTACATTAATTTTTTTGATTGTTTTGATGGGTACTCCAAATCGATGGGCATTATAGAAAGCATTTTCCTTTTTGGCCACAATAACATGAAAGCATATTTACATTAAAAAAATACATTAAATATTGAAATGTTTTGTTTTTAAGTTTTTAAAGATCGATGCTACATGACTGCCATTGAAGAGAGAATGTAAAACTTGGTGAGATAATCTTCATTCAAAAGTATTGTGTTTTAGAATAATTTTAGGTGTATTGAAATCTATGTTTCATGTAATAAGTAACAACACTTTTGTCCTCATATAAACTTGAAGTGGTTTTAGTGCTATTAAGATTAATGCTATGCAACCCACCTATTAGGAGGAAGTTCTAAGTGTTATGCAGCCCACAAATTTATCAAAGTTGTCTCCAAAGTATAATGACATTGAAAAAATCAAAGAACCTATATGGCGCTTCATGTAGTGCTCCATAAACTACTGAATACAATGTCCTCCAAGGCATAATGGTTATAAATCTATGATTTTTATTTCTATGGATCCCACTAAGATAATGAAGCTTATTTTTTTACATGCAAATAAATTACAATAACTCTTTTCACATGTAAAGTAAAAATGCTTGGTAAAAGACTTACCGTAGATTTTTTATTTTTCAATTTGCCAAGTCAAGGACATATTAAATATCCTGCCCTCTTATACTCAAATAGGTTGAAGGAAAGTTAGTAAAATTATATTTTGTTAGTCTCTTGTAACAAGACAAAGTTTAGGGTTCAAATCCCTTCTAATTATTTTTTTTGAGTTAAATTGGTGATATAAGGGTGTAGTTTTGGATTCTTGAAACAATTTGTTGACTAATTGATCTTTCATGCAAAAGTGGTCATGTGACCAGTCAAACTATTGGATTTGGATGTTTTAAACATATTGGAATGGTTAATTTTTAAATTTTAAGTTTCCTTATATGTTTTTTACAATAATATTAATGAAACTAATGTATAAAAGTACATTTTCAATTGAATCCAACACCTTTGAAATAAAAATTATCATAATATCACTTCATGCTTGTGCTCTCAAAGACAATACCATCCATTAAAATTCTAAGTATATTTTTGATTAACACCATATAATTAATAACTAGAGGTTGGAGGATCCTTTGGAGGTTGGAGGATAATTACCCTCTCCAGTTAGTTATTCTCTCAAAATTTGGGTTCATGCTTGAATAACAATTTTGGCTTGTGTTATTTCTTTTAGTTTCTTTTTTATCTTTCTATACCTAATATTAATGACATGGAGTGATCAATATTAGTTGTTTTAAATTCTCTTGATGCATGACTTATCACCTCTTGCCTGATAGGCATTGGTTGGACTTCAATCAATCATTGATGACATTACGAGTTGATAGGGGTTAATAATACCAATAGTGTTGAGCAAAGGTTGTTAGAATTTATTGGGAATCAAGATATGTTCCATACATATTACAAAGTTATCACTTAGATAGGTTCCTATGAGGGACCTTTTGTGGGTCGATGTAGTTGGATAGGATTTGATCGAGTTCTACTATAATACGGTATGATGATCATAGGGATTAATAGGTCTTGATCATGTTCATCATAATTTTATGTCACAACTCTTAGGGTAGGATTCTGTATGGATCAACATCAGTTTTAATTAGTACTAGGAGGTACAATACACTAGTTGTTGTTGTGATAAATTTTCTCTAATGACTTCAGAGTCATTGCTCTAGTTCTTTTTTTTATATACCCATTTGGATCAAAGGGAGTTTGTTAGGTTTATGATCCAAAATTATTTATTTAATGTTTTAATTAGTTTATTTTTATATAAGTTGGTTACATGGAAAAATTGGTATTCTCCCCATAACCACCCGTGAATATTTTTAAAGCTTCACCTCACTTTGTAAATATGAATCTCAAAGTAATACTTTATCAAACTTTTGTCAAATAATTTATTCCACAATGTAATTTATATAGCTTTTCCCTGTGTGTCCTCTCTTCTTCCTAGATCCATCATTTTTGCACCTATATCCACCAGGGAAAGATCACTAATAGCCATCCGTCAATTAGAATATGGAAGCACTGACCACTTGTAGTAATTGAATATGTTAGCCCATAGAAAAAATGGTAGCCGAGTTCTTATTTAGATGTGAATAGTCCATTATATTTTATAACCACCTTAGGTGGATTTTACAAGCATGAAGGATCACCTAAAAAGTTGGAAAATTGTTATAACTCTATAATGATCATATTAGAGCAACTATTGGTTGTCTTCACATTGCATATGGCAGCTCTATTCTTAACCGCCTTTAGATTTATTTGTCTTTTCTATTTATTTATCTTAGAATGATCTTAAAGTTTTATATTCTATGATTTTTAAATCATTTAATAATATTCCTACCTCCTCTATATAAAAAAGAGTTGCAAGTTATAGGAATAATCTAGAGTTTAGAATTTAGAAAATAAAAAGTGAGAGAACATTGTAAGTTTTGTAATTTTAATTATAATGATCTTGTAAAAAATTATTTATTTATACATATAATTTATCAATAATACTAGTTACTTTGATTTAATTATCTTAAGGAGGAGAAATTTCAAGCTTTAGTCCAACTGAGGTAGGGTCCACTCACAAGAATTTGGTGGTTTTGTTTATCATCTATTTGTTAGTTTATTTTATGTTGTGTGAACATTTCATTTAAATTTTAGTCCTAAAAGTGTGTGTTATTTCCTTTTCATAGTTAATTTCCTTTATAACATTTTACTTTTGTGTGTATTTCAATTCTGAGTTTGTACTTTCAATTCCATTATGTTGGAAGCTTCCAATTTAGATTAGTATTTCATTTCCAACATTTACTTTCATGTACTTTCCATTTAAATCAAAGTGGGTTTAATTTCATTTACTTCCTTTCTAAACAAAGTTCATTTACATTTTTCAAGAGTGTTTAAATTCCATGCAAGAGTGTTTAATTCCAAAAAAGTGTGTTAGTCCACTTAGTTTTTCAAAGTTATTTAGTGCTGCATATACATTACAACCTCCTTATAAGAGTATAAATCTATAGGTTGAAAATTAAGTGAAGTTTCACATAATTTATATGTTATAGGGCTACCTATTTGGGTTATCACACTAGTTTTAAGGAGTTTTTATCAATCATATAATTAACAGTTTGATTGTATACCCATACAAACCCCAAACCCTAACCTACCTAAAGTTATAGCCCATAAAAAATCTAGTAAAATAGGAGAATAATTTGGTGGAATATTGGACATGTTAGGAATAAGATACTTTATTATATGATTATGTCAATAATGACTTTTGAAGTATCTCCTACCTTAAAAATCAAAATAATGAGTATGAGGTAACACAAGTAGAATTAACCATCTAACCTAGTCATGTTGGGAATACCAAATACTAGACACAATAATAACCCTATTGTGCAAGTTAGTACTAAAATCAACTATATGGGTGGAACATTGAGCATAGGCCTAGCTACCACACAACCGAGTTTTAAGGTTTGAGGAACCAGACCACCACAAACCACTAGGAAGAACACAATTTATTCAAGATCACCAAATGACCCAAGAGAAAATAATGCATAGGATTATACCATGGTATTACCCCAACAACACATATTTTAAAATATTTCTATGAAACTACCAAATCATAGAGGGGTAAAAAATGTTACCGAACATGTACACAAATGTGAGTTTATTTTTGAGCAAAGAGAGTCAAAACTCTTGAGTCTAAGTCAAGTCATATTTTACCAATTTTCTTGACCATGTGTACACATGGTATAGGAATTTTTATCCATAGTAAGTGGTAATGGATTATGATCAACTAAGCCAAGATTTCCTCAAAGAGTTTGAGATTCCTAAGTTTGAGTAGTAGAGCATATCCATGCTGAAGGAGATCAAACCAAATGTATTAAATATTGTTTGCACCTACAATGCAAAGTTAAAAACATTGATTTATAATCTTTTATTATGAGATACATCATTCAAAACATGCTTAATAGTTTTTTGGTGCCTCTTGGTTCCTTTTAGATGCACGCTATATATGAACTTTTTAATAGATCCAAGGGAGGATTCTAAGAGCTGGGGTTGTTCGAAATGTGTAGACAAGGATGAGTCATTTTATAGAGGCACACATTATAAACATTCCCAATCAAATATAGAAGTTAACTAGTAATAACACATATGTGATACAAAGTAGATTGTGCTACATAAACTATGAGTTTGAAGGCTATAATAAAAACAATTACCCCTGATGCAACATAAGGGAACTCCCAAGATCATGTGAATTTTGTCATGATGACCATTATGTAAGGAGTTTTCCATTATTAGAAAGGGATAAATAGGTTAAGTTCTCTATGTATCACAAGGTATGTGAGACAATTACTAATAGTATATAGAACTGATAGGTAATGGATGATGCATGAGGCACATAAACCTAGAATGTGCTTGAGTCATAGTTGGGACTTGGAAATAATATGGATGGTATGGTAGAGATCACTCCTAAAAAGGAAGAGAAGGTGGATGAGGAAGATGCAAGTTCCATCCCAAAGTGTATTACAAGTGCAACTCTCTAAATAATTATCAAAGGGATTGACAAAATATTTTAAATTATGGGTACTTTAGAAAAAAGATAAGATAAAAGAATTCTTAGAGCTATATTAGAATACCATCCAAAAGGAAAAGACACAAAAGGCTGTGAGGATGATTCACATTGGCCAACAAAAAGAAACACAGGTGCCAAGATAATATGTTCAAATAAACCTAGTGGCCCTAAGGCCAATATTACAATGCATAATTATATAACCAACTAATGGAAGCTAATGAAAGCACCCAAGGAAAATGTACAATGTACACCTCCAACTAAGGTAATAGACTATCCATGGTCTAGCTTAAAATCTCATTTTACCCACTTACAACTGATTGGTTTGTATCCATATGGAGGACCAACCAATTTCCAAGTCCCATTTTTGACCAATGTATTTCACCCATCTTTCATTGATTTTCTCCAATATTCAAGCTTCTCAACCTATTTGAAAGATGCTGGTTCTGAATCAAACACAACATTGAGTTCTTCTTATGGATAATCATTCAATGTGAGTTTTTAAATTATATTTTTAATTTAAGGGACTTGTTTGATTATGATGTAACTTCATGTGAACTTATAGTGCCTATTTTCCTAACTTCATTAGGTTTCACATCTTTTAATGTTTGAGTGACCCACTTTACATCTATTTATTTGTTTTAGGTGCTTCAAGTCATCCTCTTAAGTTATATCTCTTTTTTCCCTCTATTATAGTGGTCCTTGTTCATTGTATGATGAAGTCTCACTCTCTCCTTTAGGAGGAGTTTCAATTTCATATATAGGAGACAATAAAGAATTAATAGATTCCTAACTATGTGTCCCCCACTCATTATTTGGAACATCCAAATCACTCTATATAGACATCAAACTTTTCATACTTATCAAGTCGACTTAGTTGTCGATCAATGTGATATTTATCATTTGTAGTCTCACAAAAGACAACTTCTCTTGAGACAATCAACTTTTTATCTTTCTCATCATATAGCCTGCATGCCTCAGAGGATTCAAAATATCCCAATTGGATGCATTTTTGGCTCATGTGGTCCAACTTATTTCTCTTCTCCTTTGGAATCAATGCATAACAAGTGGATTAAAAAATCCAAAGATGTTGCACTAAAGGAAGATGACCACACCACATCTCATATAGAGTCTTGCATTTAATAGCTATTGACGGTGATTTTTTTATGAAGGTATAATGTTGTTTTAGCTACTTCAACCCAAAAGTGTAGATTTACCCCTTTGTAGTATGACATAACATGGACCATATTCATCATAGTTCTATTCATCCTTTCTACAACTCTATTTTGTTGTAAAGTGTGAGGAATTGTGAGATGGTGTTTAATCATGTTTTTCTCAAGATAGGATTTAAAATTATTTAAAGTGTATTTGCCAGCATTATCTATCATCAGTGTTTCAAAGTGGGTTTGAGCTTAATTTTCTACCATGGTTTGAAACTTTTTGGAAAGTCTCAAAGTCTTCTAATTTTTTCTTTAGAAAGTATATCCAAGTTATCATACATTAGTGATCAATGAATCACGTGAAGTACTTATGACCACTAGTGGAGAGGATTGGAAGATAACACAAGTTTGATTGAACTAGTTATAATTTTTTATCAACTTTTTGCCGACTTTGGGAATAGTTCTTTTGTGTGTTAGACAAGATGCATGATTCACACTTTTCATTTGATTTTTCAAGAAATGTAAGCATGCCACCAACACCATTCTTTTAAAATATAGGATTGCTATTATAATGAGTGTTCCTAAATATTTCATGCCACAACATGTTTTGAGGCATTTTGTCTTCCATGATATTAGCTTAATTCCTTCAATTTGATGGCTCACCCCTGAGTTCGAGTAGTTTCCCTTTATCATATCTAGTCAAGATGATTGCATTATCACTTTTTATCTAATAGTGAAATAACCATTATCCAATAGGATGGAATGGCCTTATTTCCTAATGATAATTAGGGACAACAATTTTTTTTTCAATTGAGGAAGGTAGAGAACATTTTGGAATTTGAGATCTAGAAGCCCTAGACACTTGATGTATATTGTATCTATTCCTTGTGGTTGTAGACTTGATCTATCTATGAGGTATATTGAACCAAAAATTTCTTTACTAAAATCCTCAAAGAAGTATTTTTAGAAAGCCAAATGTGGAATAACACTAGTATCAAGAACCCAAACATCAAAACATTAAGCATTAACTGAGACATTGTTTGGTTCATCATATGTACTAGAAAACACACATTCACTGGTGAATTGGGAAAATTTTAACTCTTTTTTCCTCTCTTTATTCTTATGGTATGCTTCAATTTTATCTCATGGAGTTTTGTATTTGTGAGCCTCATGGCTTCCTTTTCTGTAACACCATTCATAATAGAGGTTTTGTTTATCAATCTATTTTTGACCACCATGATTTTTATTTTTTTTGCCTTTTCCCTTGTACTTATATTTATTAGTTCCTTAATTTTTGAAAGACATGGCCTTATTGGATGTTTTAGAAGAGTTTGATTTGACATAGGACACACTTTCTCCTATTTTGGACTCAGTTTTTCTTCCAAAGGCCTTTTCTATTTTTTCCATATTTTAAGTTAATTGATCAAATGTTAGAGTATTTAATTGAATTCTTGCTTCTAGAGATTCCAAGTAGGTTTAATAGTTAGGAAGAAAGGTTTTTATGAATGTGATCATATACATTTTGATTTTGACACCCATTACTTCTAAATCATGCTTGATGGCATGTATCTCTAAACCCAATCTCATCACATCTCAATCTTTCAACTCAAGGTTGAATAACTTTAATTGCAACTAAATAAATTCCAACTTTGAGTGGGAATAATATAGCTCCTTTAGTTTGTAAAATTCTTCCCATGGAGTATTGCACCCTTGAATATGACAAAACACATATTCATCAACTGAGTCCTCCATCAAGGCCAATGCTTTCTAGTTTTTCTACTTCCATGTCTGAATATCCTTTGCATACTTTATTAGCTCAATTGGTTATTTCTCTATGTTACACATATTGAACCATAGATCATTGAAGATGAGTGTATTATATACTTACTGAAACCATTTTAACCAATTATCTTAGCGAGTCAATGTTGTGCCAATAAGATATTTGATTGAATGAATGGTTTTGAGTTTGTGTTTAGAGTTTGGAGTTTTGAGTATAACCCCAATTGTTTCCTTATTACTCCAAAATGGTCCTTTATTCTATATACCATTAGAATGATATACCAAACCTCTCTATATACCTATCCTTCCTATATACCTTTCAATATGTGGAAGAAGCTATCTTATTCTATATATTTGATAATATGTGAAGATGCTTTAAGGTACATGAGAGCAGAGTGGTACCTAGGTGGAACATGAAACAAATTTGTTATGTCATTAAAATTAGATTAAAAAGAAAACCTTATACATAAATATAATCAATTTTTATTTATTTATGTTTTTTGACAAAAATGAATGGGTAAAATATTAGCTCTCTTTATTTCTCCTTGAATTACAAAATTTGGTTATTTTTTTCCAAATTTTCTTAGAGTATCATTCTCAAATGACAATTAAATGATTTAAAATTTAAATCCTTTTCAAATTTAGAAAAAGAATACTTAAAGAAATGAAAATTTTGTTTTTTAAATTAAAAAAACATAAAATAACCTCTCCAACCTTCTTTTGGCTTATATGATTCCAATATTGGAATAAGAAAATGTATGGCCTCCTATACAGACTATTATACCAGTCAGTCAAATCATGTGTTATTGAAGACTCTCACATATCAGATATGTATCCCAATGTTATAAATCACAATCTAAAGATACAAAACTTAGTTTAACAGCACAAAGTGTAGTCTAATGACAAGTAAAAATGCACAACACTATCAAAAAAAGTTGAATTTTAAAAAAAATAGCTTCAAAGTATCATGATTTGAAAGAATTAATACACCTTAATCATGTAGGTAGTGAAATACAAATAAAATAATGATTAAACTATCATAATTCTAGTGAACTAGGTGTAATGCCTTAGGTGGGTAATAGTACACAATGTGAACAACATGAGTAACATATTAGGATGGCAAAAAATTCCTAAGAGCAGTGTAGAATGTCTTCCATAGGTTATAATGCCCTCTTCATAGCTGGAATGCCATTATAAATAGCCAATAATAAAAAAACTATGTTGATGAAGTGTATGCTGTATGACTAGAAAAAAAGAGAGAAGAGTGACACATTAAACAAAAAAAATTCTAGACTCTGATACCAATGTCAAGCCAGATCACAGAATGTCAGTTTAAAATGTTTAGTGTAAGCCAAAATTTTCTTCATAATTTAATTTAAAATAATAAAACCATTAAAAATATATAATCCAATGAATGAATTATCATTTCATATTAAATAAGTCCTTTGATATTCTAATGTGACTCTTGAGTTACACACTACAAGATGAAAACAAACTACAACTACTCCTAGGAATTAGGAAATAATATATAAAATAATAATACAACAATTCCATGACCTAATAATCTCAATATTAATGCATATTTTGATTGGCATAGATGCACAATATATTAAATGAATAAATGTTTTATTTTAAGACATAAGATCCAAGATTTAATTAAGAATAATACTATTGAGTTTAAAATTAATAACACACCTATTAATTTTTTGATTGTAAAACTTAATAAAAATATTAAGATATTTTATAATCCATTTATAAAGTATGAGGCACCAAGGCCTAAGGCTACTCTTGAGGTACATATGACTTACAATGTGCATTTTCCTTTAGCATCCTATAATCTTAGAATTGAGGAGTGTTTTTTGATAGAGATCAACTCATATTTTTTTTTCAACCATTAATTTTTATAAAATAAATAGAAATTTATACATATAAATTCACTAAAAATGAATTCTATAAACTATGAGGTCAATATTACCCTCTATCCAATAAACTACATGAGTTTGTTTAATCCATAACAAACTCACAACAAACCTCTATTTTATTGTACATTAGTTGTTTTAATAATACCCACACTTTACAAATAAAACTATGATAAATTAAATAAATAATAATCTAACTGATTATTCTAACACCCCCCTTTAATTAATCATAGTCTTGAGATTACAAGATATAATTTTTGAATGCCTCAAACTTATCATGTGAAATTGACTTGGTGAAAACATTTACACACTAATCTTGAGTGAGGCAAAACTAGAGTTGAATGTTGTGATTTTGAACATGCTCATGTATGAAATGGAATTTAACCTAAATGTGCTTCATGCATTCATGAAATAATGGATTGAGAACAAGTTTTAGAACAATCTGATTTTTATAGTACAAAATTATAGAATGTGTTTGTGGTACACTGACTTTACAAATATGCAATATATCCATATTGCCTCAAAGATAGATGCTATTGTTGCATGATATTCTATCTCAGTGGAAGATCAAGAAACATTTTTTTTATTTCTACCTCATGAGATAGGACCATATTCTAAAAAGGAAACAAATCCAAATTTTGATTTTCTATCATCAATAGAACTTGCATGATTTGCATATATATAACCTATCAAGAACTGACCATTCCTCTTTTATTCTACGCCATAATACATGGTACCTTAGATGTATCTCAATATACACTTTCCTAATTTATAGTAACTCACCTTCAGTTCTTGTATGAATTGTGAAATATAGCTAGCAATATAGATAATATATGGCCTAGTGCATGTCTAGTAAATGAGACTCCCAATGAACTATCAATAGGGAGTGGCCTTTATGGTGATGGATCTAAACAAGACAATTGAAGTATCATCTCCATGTGTGTTGTAATAGGTTTACAATCCATCATCAAAAATATTTTGATCATGGTCTTGCCATACTTCATTTTAGACATGAAGATGTGGTGTACCTTTTGCCATACTTCTAAATCAAGATCATAGTGTAGTAACCCAAGATTTTTCATGTCAAATGATCAATTAAGATTATTCTTTGTTTTATCAATCATATTCATTGAGTCGCTAATGATGATTAGATCGTCAACATACATAATTACAATCGAACCCCCCTTGCTCTTTAAGGTAGAGGTTTATATCATATGGAGTCTTATAGGATCCATGTTAAATGAGATCCTCATTAATATTTATAATATCAAGTTATGGGAGCCTGCTTGAGATGATATAGTGACTTGATGAGTCTACACAACTTTTTTTCATGATCAGGTATGAAAAAACCCTTAGGTTGGGTCATGTAGACTTATTACTACAAAAATTCATTAAAGAAGACATTTTTACATTCATCTGATGAAATTTCCATCTAAATTGTTTAGTCATCACAAAGGACATTGATAGTATTTATGTTGGCTATGGGAGTAAAAGTCTCCTCATAGTTAATGCCTTATTTTTGTGCATATCCCTTTACTACAAGTCTTCCCTTATACATGTAAATATTACCATTTGATTTTTACTTGGTATTAAATATCCATTTAAAACTGATAGGCTTATTCCTTTTTGGAAGATCAACAACTACCATATACTATTCTTCATCAATGAATGATATGGCCTTTTCCAAGGATTTTATTACTGGGATTTATTATCCATTGAGGGATTAAATGATTTTGTAATTGTGCTCATCAGGGCCAAATTAACATCTATAGAAGCCATTTTAAGAGTTCTTTGTCCTATATTAGAGGTGTCTTAGACTCCATCCAAATTTTTATATTATATAATGTTGGTATAACACTTGGGCATACATTGAAATATGGGTGGTGGAGCTAAAGGACCTAAATATATATCATCATTAGTCTCATCCTCATTACCACTACCAATATTAGAAATGTTTATATGTTTAATCCATGTATCAAGTGATTGTGTATAGGGTAGATTAGACTCACCCTTTTCATCAAGTATAACATCTCTGATGATGTGTATCTTCCTAATTTTTGGATCCATGAGTCAATATGCCTTTGAATCTTCACTATAGCCAAGAAAAATGCATGCCAATGATTTTGTATCTAATTTTTTATCTTCTTTTTAAAGACATGCATATGTGATTTAAAACCCAAAACATGAAGATGTGATATAAAAGGCTTATTCCTAGTCCATGCCTCTTATGGCATAATAATATTAAGAGCTTTGGTGGGTGCTTGATTTAATAGGGATATTGTTGTGTGAACTACTTCTACCCAATATGTATAAGGAATGCGTTAGTCCTTAATCATGATACTCACCATATCCATCATAGTATGATTATACCACTTTGCAACACCATTATGTTTTGGAGTATAAGGTATAGTCAGTTATCGGTGGATGCCATGTGCTTTCAAAAATCTATAGAACTCTTTATCGATGTATTCCCCCCTCAATTTGTGTGGAGGAAATTAATATGATGAATAATTTATCATTCCATAGTGACTTTGAATTTTTTGAAGACTTAAAAGGCTTGATCCTTAGTCTTAAGGGAATATACCCATATTTTGCATGAGTAGTCATCAACAAAGAGCTGAAACTATTGGAATCCACTAGCACTAGGTCTCATGTGCTTGTGTAGATAGGTGTACACAAGATCTAAAGGACTACAAGATAGATATGTTCTTATGTCAAATGGATCTCTATGTTATTTCTAGATAAATAACTAGGACATAAATTAGTATTCTATTTTAGTGAGGGAAGGCCTCTCACCATATTGTGCCTGCTTAATGCAACCATGTACCCAAAACTCAAGTGTCTATATCTTTTGTGCCACAAATTGGTTGAGTATGTATATTTTATAAAAAGATATTAATTATCAATGTGGACAACATCAATAAATAAACTGTTTCCTGCTCCATAAGCTCTTGTAATAATTTTTGAGTTTCAAGACTTGTTTCTAATGACATTTTTTAATTTATCAATCAAATTTAATATTTAAGTTGTGATTGACCAATTAATTTAAAAATAACATATTTTTTTTAGTCATATAACATATACAACTTATCTAATTTTACATGCATGATTTACAATAGATAAATAAATATCACCACAACCCTAGATAATTTATGATGAATCATATCCTGTAGAGACATTACTTTAATATGTCGAAAGGTGAAAGATGGTGAACCAATCCTTCTATCCAATCTTGTGCCTTGTGGGACCATATTTTGTTTTGAGGAGTGATATCCTCTTTTATTTTTTTAGTAAAGACAAAATTATCATCTAAAAGGTATTTATCTTTAATAATGTTTCCATGTTGTTATAGGGAAGGATTCTCCTTCCAGTTACATGTGAACTGTGGCTTATGCTTATGTTCTTGTGAAGATTGTTAGGGGGTAGGAATATTTTTACTATATAAGCCTTGTGAAAATGCATTGTACCATCAATTCTTAAGTTCATGTCTTGTCTTTCCATATACTAAATAAATCTTTTGGGAATGAGGTTTGTTCCTATGTGGGTTATACTAATTTCTATGTTTAGGGGATTTTTTTGATGGATTCATGGGACTCTTCACTTTATGATGTGATGCAAGTACATTTGCTTATTTAGATTCTTCTATGTTCATTAACTCCTCATGCTATAACATTTTAAATAAATTTTAAAAAGTTGGTTTCATCTCTGATATATTTAGAGAAGTCACAAAGATCTTGTAGGTAGGGGCAATACTCACAGGATGATGGGTATTAGGGAATCATCTGGCACTTTCTTTCCCAATGCTAGGAGTGGGCATATAGTGTTATAACATGATGAACAAAGCCTTCAACTTTCTCACATGTCTTCAACTAGAGAAAGTGAAGCTAGATTTATAAATGAAGGATGGTATTCTGGTTTTTAGTCTGATGGATAGTATTAAATTTATTATACGTGTTTTACATTGTAATAACATCTTGGATATAATACTAGACCTTAGATGATACCCCAAACCTAATGATTAAATTCACCTTTTGATCAAACTTCCACTTCTAGTCAACATCTGAGGCATGTTGAGTGTATGTATCATCAACCATCAACCAAAGATATTCAAATTCCAAGTGAGTCTTCACCTTGGTATTCCATGAATCATAGTTATCATCAAGAACATGATATGTATCAGGAAAAATAAATATTAAGCTATTTATAGTCATTGAATAAAATTATTTATGGAAATGTATTTGTTCTTTATTAATTTAATAGGTTTCCTTTGCTATATACTATTAGATCAATATACCAATCTATATATATGATCAATCCTCCTATTTACCCAAAGGTACATGGAATAATATCTTCTTTTTTATATCCATGATGGTGTGTAAAATAGATGGTAAAACATGTAAGAGCAGAGTTGAATGTGGTACTTAGACAATATGTGAAAAGGATTTGTGTAATCAATGACTGCTACTTAGAAGGAAATTATTATATGCTGGTGTAAATTTCCTATATACTTAGAATTTAAATCTTTTAGGATTTATTTCTAATGATAAGTGATGAATGGGAAACAAAAGAAATGAGAAAATAAAAATTGTCCTTATTTCTTCTCGGTAGTTTATAGGGTTAAAGCCTTAGATGCCATTGTTTCAACTATGTAAGGTATTGGATGTAGTAATTTAAACACAATAATTTTACTCGTAAATGTGGATCACATGTATAACATATATCAAACTTGTGATTTAAAAGATTCACAATTTTTTTAGATTTTAAAGTTACTAGATTTGTAATGGGATTTTTTATACCTTAAAAATCATTAAAAAAATAAATTTAAAAGATTATATACTTTGGAATAAAATTGTTTCCAAAAATAGTTTGTTATGCAATTTCACACAATATGACAAATTTTTATAGGTTAGCTCCTTGTTGGAAAATTACATAACTACTTGTTATTTTTGGGAATTATAGGAAAATTGTAGAAACAAGTGTTTAAGGAGTTTATTACACTTTTGGGCAATTTTTATCTATGTGGTTTATGGTCTTTATCCAAATTACATGGTCTATTTTTGGATCGTGGCTTCTCATGGTGTAATAGATATTGAATTAATGGCCTTATAGGTTCTCTTTTAAGGCAAAAATAAAAAATTTCTAAAACTTTATTTGGAATTTTAAATTAAAATGTGGCATCAAATTTTTATGAAAAAAAATCTCTGGCTTAAAATGCAAATGTTGTTTTAGCCGATGGAAATGAACTTGTAGTTTTGCAATGGGTAATAGTGCTCCTTAGGGAAAGAATAGTGATTGACGCCACTTATTAGAAGAAAGCAATGCCTCCTTTCTTTGTTTGGATTGATTTCCTATTGGGATGTGCCTAATTTCTATGATATGTTATGGGATTGGTACAAAAACAACATACAAAATAAGAAATTATATTATTTGTTTGAGCTACACTCTATCTATAGATATTGCTTTTGATCTTTGTTGTAATTTTTTATAGAACAACTACAGGTTTGCACTTTCTATGTTGGTCTTTGGCTCTAATGATGTGTTGTGCTTTCTTTTTGGGAAACACTCTATATTTTATCCCTTAAAGTTTTAATCAACATTTGACATATCTACCAGTGTTACCTCTTCATGTTAGACTATTTGTACAAACTATAGGCATTGATTTATAACATCTCTAAGTGTTGTGCCTTTGGATTATTTTGTATCACTTTCTCACCACATTCCTCTTACGCTAGTCTTAATTAAACAACAAAATGAATCTTTTTTGGGTAACACCACATCTCAATCTATAGATGTACCCTTCCTCTATGCCTCACACTTTTCAAAAACCAATCAAGGTCCATGAAGAAAAAAAGAAAAGAAAATAATCTTTGTTGCTTGAAGCTTGCTAAGGATTGAAGATTTGAAGTACCTAAAAAAAATTATTTTTTCTCTCTCAGAGTCACCTACTCTGATACCAAATTTTGATAGAGAATAAATCATATATTTTATTCAACCATTAATTAACATAAAATACATAGGAATTTATCCATGTAAATTCACTGAAAATGACTCCTATAAACTAGGAGGTCAATATTTGCCTATATCTTATAAACTGCATGAGTTTGTTAACTACATAAAAAACTCACAACAAACCTCTATTTTATTATACATAATTTTTTTTTAATAACAATTGCATTTTACAAATAGAACTAGGATGAATTAAGTAACTAATAATCTAATGGATTATTCTAATAATATTAAAATTTTAAACACAAAAAATAAGGCAAATCTACATGATTATTTATTAAAAAATAAGATTATACCAAAGATGGTTAATTATGTTTGGGTATGATCCTTATTACATTCTTATTTCTATTAAAAGATTTAATAAACATATCTACATCGAACTTAACCATCTTATAGGTCCAATTATCCATTTTACTAGCTATCCTCTCTAACATTATTAACTTAGGTAATTAATGACTAACATAACATTAATCTAAAAAGGGTGTCTCATTAGGATATGTATGCCCTGATTAACCACTAATAAACTAAAATTAATCTAATTTGAATTACAAGACCCAAGAAGTCCCCCTTGATTCAAAGGAGACCAAAAGATGATATCAAGTAAATGATTATGAATACATACAAAAATATATACCATAACTTGAAAAATGACCACATGTACATCCTGATATTGATCAACTGATGTCAATTTTGAAATATTATTCATATATGAATATGAAAATCATCTTGGGTATACCCATCCTCTCTGATCATTCATACCTATATTATAGTATGAGTATCATCATAGGAATATTCAACCACATAGATCCATGTCTCAATGATAATTTGGTACCTCTGAATGACAAATCTCATATGATTCCCAACACCATTGACCATTTTTACTAACATTATTTTTGCTAGCAACCCTTATTAGTTGTACAATCAATGATGATTGATCGAAAATCAATAGAGTATTTTACCCTCTATCAGACATGAATTGAGAAGTTATGCAATGAAAAGATACTAGATAATTGACCTAATCCTCATCAATGATATCAAAGATTATTTTTTTTATAGAAAACATCAAGCCCCTATCATCTATCAAAAAATTCTACTACAACAAAACCCAATCTCAAAGCTAGCAATGAAGTCAATATGAGTGGGTCCTTAGATTTGTTAGTTTGATTGATCTCGATGGGTTTGTATACCCAAAAACATAACTAGTTTAACTCTAATAATAATTATGGAAGGAAATAATGTTACATTCATTATTTCTTAAAATACCTTCCATTTTGAATTTCATAATAATACTAAGGTGTGAGATTCGATAGACAATGCACCTATTATACATTTTTAGTCTTTATTACTCCACTTTTTAATACATTTTTAATAAAAAAAATAAACAAACTTCAAATTAAAAAATAGACTACTATGATGGACTCTAAATGGTAAAAACATATAAATCAAGTGTTTACATGTCTACCTTATAGAAAAAATGAAATGATGGAAAATCTCATGTGCATAGACTATATATGGAAATATTATGGAATTTTAAAAAAGTAATATTTTGCTTAGTGGGATTGGACCTCTTGAGCTCTACTATGATCAATGACTCTTTTGAATAACATTTAACCAAATATAATACAATGCTCTTTGATAAAAATGTTCAAGCCACTCTTATATTAGCATACCCAAACTGCATGTATGTGACTCTTTGCATGCAAAATGTTAACAAATAATGATCTTAATAGGTTTAACCCTCACACCTTCTCAAGACTACAATGACTTATAAAATCTTTCCTTACCAGCTCAAATAAACATTTAATTGAAACACAAAGACACAAATATATATTTATCTTGCATAAGAACATTTTACTTTTAAAATTGACACTTTCAACAAAAGAAAAATTAGAGACTTGACCCTATGACTTATATTTTATTAATGTCAAGTGAAAATGATCTAACCACCTTGAATTTGCATTTTTTTACTGCTTAGAAAGTAAATTATTCATATATTTTAGCTTTGACTTATGTTAACCTAAAACTATAAAATTGCAATACTTGGAAGAATTAAAAGATTACACCCATCATTAAATGAGATATTTTATTGAGCAAGAAAATAGTAATTAAACAATAGTTTCATTGCCACATGATATTTTAAATGCCAAAGCATTTATTAATATTAAAATATTATTCAGTGTTAATGCCATTCATTAAGTCAAAGCCATTTTGATTTTTTTTTATATCCTCAATAGTTTAGGATAGATTTTTACACTCCCAACATAAATTTTAACACATCTAGTAGATATTGACATGCAAATTACCATGCTAGAATAATTTTAAATCATTTGCAATGCCCATAGTTAGAGGAATCATGACATTATTAGTGCCACAATTCTTGAAACAAACTTTTTAAGAAAAATTCATGTCCCACATAGATATTTATGCAATTTTCAATAGTTTTCAATACTTCTACTCGATAAATGGCACTTCAAGTAATTTTTTTGCTTTCATGAATTTTTAAATGCCTTCACTTAACAAAACATGCCCTCATGAAAAAATAGGCTTTAGGAAGATTTGAATGCCAAAGGTGATTTTTTATTCAAGTTTTTAGAGCTTTATGGTAGATTTACAACATTTACACACTCCTCCATTATGCTTTTTCTCTAACAAAATTATTTTAAAAATTGATTCTCTATAAATTATTTAGTCAAATAAATTACAAGAAAATAAAAACTTCATAAAAATAAAAATAAACTTCACCAAGGAAAAAAAATCTAGTTTCATCTCTTTTATGGCTTCCTCATGAATTCATTACAATCAAGCTTTGATACTAATTTTAGTAATTTAAACACAAGGAAATAGGGAAAAACTACATGATAATTTATTGAAAAATAATCTTATACCAATAATGGTAAATAATGTTCAAGTATGATCACTATTACATTTTTCTTTTTTATACAAGCTTTAATAAGCTTATCTACATCTAACTCAACCACCTTGCAAGTCCAACTACCTATTATACTAATTATCATCTCTAACATTATTAATATATGTAATTAATAACTAATATTAAATACTAATATAAAATTTATTTAAAGGGGGTTATCTAACTAGGAGATGCATGTGTCAACTAAACACTAACAAACTAACATTAATCTAATTTGGATGACACAACCCAACAAGGAGGCTCATGTTATAGACAAAATTATAGGTACACTTACAGATACACAAGTACAATGACCTACGATTACATTTGATGACCATGAGATTATTGATGATGATTCTACCAACATACCTTTATTCCTACATGATTTCATTATATTTATCCCATACAAAGTGTTATTGTGGATAACAGGTCAAGTGAAAACATATGCACTATGACATTATTTACTAGTATTAGGTACACACATAAAACTTTAATTGGTACAATAAACATAATAAAAGGATTCGATAGAAAACACCAGATTCCTCTTGGGAACATTTTATTACCACATATGGTAGGACCTATGACTATTGCTATTTGTTCTTTAGTTTTGCACAACATTGGTGCATTTGACATGTTATTAGGATGATCTTGGGTACATAATATATGTGAAATCTCATCTTCATTACATTGATGTTTCGATTATATCCATAGTAACAAAGTAATTACAATTTTGGTTGTTCTATATGAGTACTCCATTCCACCTATGACATTTTCTACTATAATTTCATAACATATTGTACAAGCTACACAAGATCTACCTCCACAAATAATGTGGATTCCACTGCAATGAAAAGTGATTGATTTTATTAGACAACTGATTCTTAAACGTCCTATAGATTAGTGACCTATTCATGTTCAACACACAATATCTAGTTCATCATGTCTTATGATAGCCTTATACCAACCTTATGAGTATATTCCATAAATAATGCCAAATGCATTCCCTAACATATAATGGAGTCCACATGTTACTTGAATAATAAATCTACATAGTACATACATGATTATATTGATCATACTAATGATTCCATAAATTATATAGCTTGTGACCATTTTTCATATTTAGATAGTGGTGTAACTGATACACCTCAACAAGTGACATTTGCACCAATTGATATAAGATATCCCCTTGAGTATCCCATTATTAGGATCATATGTTAGCTTCAATGTGATTTATTGTACATAGCTTCTTATTGTTTGATTGCTTGATCACCTTCCACTGAGTTGATTTATTGATTTCTCTATTCTTATATATGGACGTGTATATATGTTTTTACTTTGATCATTCTTATAGCCCTTGATTTTTGTTGGCCTTTGTCTTTTAATTGTTTGTTTTAATTTGAACATTCCTTATAGTTATCTTATGATATATATATATATATATATATATATATACATCTTATGTATTAGTCTGATTTCAATTTCCATTCTTTGAGGCATGTTAGAACTCAATACATCATATTATTTTCCTACTTCTCCATATTGATTATCTATGCTTATTTTTTTCATGGCACACATCATGATTACATGATGACATATATTTTATACCTATAAAACCACACCTTATGACATTAACAAATTTTCTATTACCTAGTGGGGGCATGCACCTATTTTGAGTTCTATTAAATACTCCTCTGAGATGTGACTTTACCATATAGTGGAGGCATATCCCTTGCCTTCTTCAAAATACTTTTCTATTACACTTCTTACACACTATATGTTTATCTATGCTATTAATTTTTCGTATCTCTCATATTATTTCTATTTCATATCTTTCCCCTTGGCCTTGCTTCTTTTACTAAGTATTTATTTATATCAATATTTAGAAAAGTGCAAAACTAATCAAATATTCAAAAATACAAAACCAGGACCTATACATAGTTTGATTTGATGGTACACATAGTTACTTAGTGTTATTTGTCATATACATGGTGAGTTACATATCCATTTTTTACACATATTCTTCTCAAGGTATACATGAGTTAGATGTAGGACATACATATATGTGACATTGATCACACCCAAGGGCAACCTTTCTATATTTGGGGGCATATGCCCATGTTAGGGGCATCTTGGTACACTTGATAGGTTATATATTTTTATGAAATTCCCTTGATCATACCGATCTTCTTAGATTGTTTACATTTGAATTTATCTTGTTCATACCTTTTAGAGTGCTACTTCCTATTGATATGGGGATTTTATATATTGGATGATGCCATTGACTTATTATGAAAATTAACATTATTTATTCTATGCTTGATGTTGATAAGTGTGACATTATTTAATCAATATTGTATTCTATGTTGCTTACTCTATATTTTATAGGTAAATTAAGTATGTCTTATCGAGTTGTGTGTAAATTATGTCAAATAATCCTATAGGCCATGCCATGGCCATTTTGTGTTTGTATTAGGTCAGAGTCGAGTCATCCATACTATACTTTTATGTTTCTTAATTTTCATTGGATATGCTTATAGTTTATTTATTATGATATTTTATGAGTATACGTGTTTACATACTTTTTGAAACAAATATGAATTTAAATGTACTAGCTATGTTTGATACTTATTTACACTATTCTTAATTTATACTTGTAAAACACTATTGTAGTTTAGATAATTTACATTGACAAAATTAGTGTGAATATGATCCAAACATCTTCAAAATGGTGAAGTTAGCAATTTACAACTCTTGAAACTACATGGTTTATCATAAATGATGGAATTACCAAATTGTGAAGGTGGGGTTATGTAACTATCAACATTTACAAGTGGCAGTTGTGTAATTGCCCTGATAATTTCATAATCATTAGTCTACATACTATAATGGTTTCACCACTAGCGAAAACATGGGAAGGGGAATGGTTACAAATGTTTCCTCTACTTGATGATGGTTCAGTCGAGCTTCTTGGTGGATTATAAAGAGAGGGCATAAATACAGACCTTGTGGAAGGTAGAAGTGGGTAGAAAAAGAATGAGTGGTCTTGGAGTTGGATCTATACTATAGAATTGCAAGTTTGGGTCTTTGTTCATGTATATCACTGTTCTTTTAACTTTAAGTGGTTATTTGATGTTGGGACTATTTAGTGACTTGTTGTAAGAATGTAAAACATTTGTGTACAATATTTAGATGGTGTACTAATGAAATATCTATTCATGAAGGCCAAGAAGTGGTAATAACTTCTGCATGCTCAGAATTACATACTGAAAAGCAGCGTTTAACTGACTCACCCACTAGAGTTTTTACCACATCATATTTTTATAGGTTACATTTTGGGTTCTATGTGCTTTGTGTTGTCTTATGTTTATCTTCATTTGATATAGTAGGTTGTACTTTAAATTACAATACTTTATATCTCTATTTTAACAAGCAAAATTAACCTATAATAGTAGTCTTTCAAACATGTTATGTTAATAGGTTATAAAGATTCGTGTTGGTGAATCTTATTGTGAAATATCCACTAGTTTATAGATCACTTTTTCTATGGAACAAATTGATTGTTAATGTTCTTGGTTTTATGATTTATACCACACACATTTCTCTTATGTGCTATCTATTTCTATACTTCCTTGACACATCTGATTACATTTGAAAACTATTTTAAAAATAATTATTATGACTATATCTTATGTGAAAGTAACAAAAGACTACCTTTTCTTTGGATTACATGTTTCACCCCTGCTTTCAATGATCATTTTTTTCTATGAGGACACATCTTATCATGTTTGTATATGTACTTTACATAATTGTACTTTTTATATGCAACACATGATGTAAAACCCTTTATTTTGATATGAGTGATTGATGTAGAGGTATCTCTTGAAGACCTTGATATGGATGCAAACACATTACTTATGCCAACCCCATCTCTAATTTGATTTACTTATTTTTTTGACCTTAGAAACTCTTTATTCATCTGTACTTCATTACTTAATACACTTATTTCTACTAAACTTTAAATCCCCTTTTTGAGTTTCTAAACCTTTTTTCTTCTTCTTCAAGTCACCTCTCATGTATTTATGCTCTGTCCTTTCATCAACTTTATGTTACTATCATATCCACTTTCTTCAATCTTCCTCAATATTCTCACTTAATCTTGTTACTCATACTTAGCTCATAGGTCTATAGGCCTCAATATATGATTCTTAGTTTCCTTGACTCTATGAAGGTTGTATTGATCATTTCCCTACTCAAGTAAGTCCTTATTGATCTCCTAAATAGTCCACTCATCCTCAAAGTATAACTCTTTCATCTTCCTATACTTCTTATCTTAGTTCAAGTCTTTTTGTAGCCCTTTTTTGGTCTTTTCCATTGGTATAGGCATATACAGAGTTATCTTGAGAAACTAAAATGATTTTTAGATACACTCAATCTTTTAATTTCTCTCTATAAAGTTTATTGACCTATCTCTTAATAGAGGTACACTTTCTAGACCTTGTATAAACCTACTTAGGTCTCATTACCCCGGCTTTGAACACAATCATATTTTACCATACATGTCCATACCATATTAGTATAAGACCCCAAAATTATCTTAGTACACTTGAAATCCAAACTATTCATCAATTTCATGACTTTTCACAGTTAGCAACTCCCATAAATCAAGATCTTGTCTTGAAACCCTAATATAGGGTTTGTATTAGACTATGTAACCCAAGAAGGTTATATTTGAAGTATTAAGTTTAAAATTGAGTTTAAAACCTATATGGTATTTTAATTAGTTTTGTACTAACCCAATGCATCCTATTTATAATTTTGTTCCTTCCTTAACACCTCTATGGATCAATTTACACTAGTTGTTGGTTTGACTATATGTGCCAACACTATCTGTTATAGGTTGTAAGTAGAATGTTTTATGAAATATATATACTAAAAAAACATTGAATCACATCAATAACCTTAAGAGGATTGAAAAGATAACATACCAATATATATATATTTGTTTCAACTCAATTTACACATAATCATTCTCACACAAAATACATGCTCAGTCTTCCTCAAGAACATAGAACACAAAATATAGAGTATAATAATTTGTTATCAAATTGAGATAATTCTTATTGATATTTTTGGAATTCATGTATATTACATGTTATAATCCATCAGAGAATTTGTCTTCTTAATACTCTTTGTGGCATTGTCAATAGCATTTCAAAACAAGGTTCTTGGTTCATACACATTCATGTTCATTGACTAGCATACTCAAAACATGTGAACAAAGTTTTTTTTATATATTATCAATTCAAGTTATCTACCACCTCTCTCTCTCTCTCTCTCTCTCTCTCTCTCTCTCTCTCTCTCTCTCTCTCTCTCTCTCTCTCTCTCTCTCTCTCTCTCTCTCTCTCTCTCCAATAATGACTTTTTATCCCAAACATATAACTATTCTAAACTCCTACAACTTCCCTAACTACCTCTTGATTCCCTCCAACATAGAAAGGGAAGTCATATCATGAGTATATTTAAGCATGGATAATATTTAAACACAAATCAAATATAAAAAGTAATAATCCATAGTGAAAATTCTTTAATACCTCTAACCCATAAGGCCACAACAATTTAACCTTTCAAAAACATGAAGAAACTCTATTAACTATACAAAGATTTTCAAATTTTTGAAATGGTCATTTAGGTAGGAAAATGCCTAAGTGATTCAAATTCAAATTTGACAAAGAGATAACACCTAATATTGACTTATAAAAGATTATTAATACTATAATGACCCTCTAAAGACTTAAAACATTGAAAATAAACCAAAACTTACCAATTTTATTGATTCTCCTACATCATATTACTGAGGTACAAAAAGAACTTTCTTATAAAAGTTATAACTGATCTTGTATTGATGTTATTAACAACATATCTCTTTCAATTTTATATCCTCCTAGATCTAAAGGCATATTCTAAGAATGGATATCTCTTTGCGTTTTGGGTAAAGTTATTATGGCTCTTCCCTTAATGATGTCCTTCTTGGTATGGATCTTCAATCTGATCAGTGATAACTTTTGCTTGTTCTCCTTTATCCAAAGACCTACACATGAAACAAACAAGTCAAACAAAATAATTCCTTAATTTACCTCTTTAATTTCACATTCTTTCACTCCAAATTTTGATTGTTTTTTGACTACAACTCTTGCCTCTTGCATTGTGTCTTGTTGTTTCAAATTCTAATCTACAATACCATCAACCTCTTTAATTTCATTATTTCTCTCTATCTGCTATTCACTCATTATATTTTTAGTCATTTCACCTTCCATGGAAATCTCTCTCAACACACAATCCTTCTTATAAAACTATGTTAAATAACCCACACTACTTATCAATGTTAACTGACTAGACAACTTTGTAATCATGTTTTCTAAGTGATCTTCACAAGACAAATTAGACCCATGTTTAGTTGTAACATCCATTTATTGAGGTTCACCTGATGTATTAATCACCTCATCATGCTTGGATAGATGTACTAACTCCTTGCTACCTGCAATCAATACTTTTAAACTCTATTGAACCACTACATTCTCCTCTTTCCTTTGCTTTTCAACTTTTACCCCATATTATTTATATTGACCCTTGTCTTTAGGATTTATTGCTTTGTACCATTCATTTATGTTTTATTTTATCACTTACTTCACCATCTCTTTATATATTTGATGAGGATCAAATTTAACTTCATTTTGCTCTTCATGCTCCATGAACCTATACATTGGCGCAAATAGTTCATCTCCTTCATCAACTCTTACTCTTGCATACACACATACTAAAACACCATTAGATTGAAAAAATTGAGGCTTACCTTCCTCCTCTTTTATCTTCTTAGGCTGCCTTGATAGAGATTACACCTTTCATTTTCTTCTCTTGTCTACCATTTACTTGATAGGCCATCTCACTCTTTTTTTGATTTATATAAATAATCTTGGTTTTATCTCTTCTAAGACTTGCTCTAACTTTTCCAAAATCATCTTCATCTCAACAATCTCTTTTTCTCTCTCTAATTCTATTTCATTCACTTCATTTTCTTTTTCCATCTTCTTGTGGCTTTCCTCATTCTTCAAGCCCTTCATCTTTCTCTTTCTCTCTTCACTCTTTACACTCTCTTCACTCTCTCTAGTAACACTTGGACTTATCTTCTTTTTGAATTTATTACCTACTTGTCTCCTTGAACTCACTTGGGTTTCCTTACTTGAATCTCATTTGGAGTCTCTATTCTTCTATCTTTATCTCTTCTTGATCTTCTTTCTTTGAGCTTTTACTAGCTCTCTCTCTCTCTCTCTCTCTCTCTAAGGGATACAACCACACAACTATTCAACTTTATGCCTCTCTATCCATTCTTGCAACATAATTATCAACTAATAATAAAATCTCAAAGAAAACTTCAATACTTACTTAGTATAGTCTTCATATAAACTTAACTAACACTTATAAAACATAAAAACATGTTTGCTCCAAAAAAAAAACTAGCTTTGATACCAAAATGATGCAGATGTATCTCTTGAAGAACCTAATATGGATTCAAACACCTTAATTATACCAACCCCATCTTTGATTTGATTTCCTTGTTCTCTCTGATCTTAGAAACTCTTTCTTCATCTCTATTTCACCACTCAGTACAATTATTTCTACTAGACTTTCAATCCAGTTATTGAGTTTTTAAACCTTTTTTTGCTTCTTGAAGTCACCTCTCATGTATTTATGCTCTATCCTTTCATCACCTTGATGTTACTATTATTGGGCCCCCTATTTAGGTAATTAAAGGATTTTCACTAGTACAAAATCCACATTGGTGCAAAGGAATCATTTTGTGTAATGATGGAATTTTGATGCCAATTAGAGGTTGTAGTGCATAATTTATGCTAGTTGGAAGGTGGTTAACTAGTTCTTAGATCTTTCAAGCATCTTCCAATATTGGTGATGTATGGAAACTACATAAAAAAAAATTTCAAGGTGATTAAGCCATTAAGAATGCTCACCAAGGATCTAGCTTGACACTTAGTTTGCATATTCCACCCTAACAGAGCTACTCTAGAAGGCTATAAAAAGAGCTCAAACTAGTTGATGCAAGAGACAAAAGATTGAAAATGAAACTATGGTGAATTGGAACTACCTTATATATTACTTGAAAACCATTAGATTTAGGAGTGGTATGGATGCCATGAAGGCTCCATTTGTAAGTGTTAGTGCCCAAAATTACACTAAAGCAATTGGGCCCTTGTCAAGTGTAAATGACTATGTCCTTAGCCCAAATTTCATCTCCAAGTGTTCTTTTGAAAGGTCAAGTTCATGTAAAAATTGGCTAATCCCTAACCTATTCTTTACTTGGTGAGTGTGTCTTTTCCTTAGACTTTTTGAACTTTTGCACAAACACAATATTTGATAGAAATAGGTTTTTGGGGTTTTTATCTCAAACAAAAAGTCCAAAGGCTTATTTCCGTTGGACATTTTGTCTGCTACAAAAGGTTTGAATAAATCCAATATCTTATTTGTATTAAATTTTTTATCCACGATAAATGGTTTGAAGGGTTTACCTTTGAGAATTTTGCCCACACGAAAAGCTTGAAAGAATTCTAAGGACTTATTCATTTCAACCAAAGTTTTTATAAAAAGTTTAAAGGATTATTCCTCCAGGAATTTTGTCCACAAAAAAAAATTGAAGTGTCAATTTACCTTTGAAAAATTTCTAAAGGGTTATTTCCTTTGGGTATTTTACGCTTGAAAAATTCCTGAAGGACACTTGTAGAAGGGTCATTTGGCTTTTACAAAGTTTTTGAAGGGTCATTTCCTTAAGGTATTTTTCCCTTGTGAAATTCCCTAAAGGCACACTTAAAATTCTGAAGGGCACTTTTAGAAGATCTAGAAGACACTTTTAGAAAGTTTGAAAGGAACTTTCAAGAGATCTAAGGGCCATTCCAAAATGTTGAAGGGCAATTCTGTAGGGAAAGTGCTATTGAAAAAACTTCTGAAGGGTATGTTCAAATCGCTGAAGGGTAATTTTGACAAAGATGTTGTGGAGTATAAGTCCTATTTTATTTGGGAATTTTACCTATGCAAAAAGTTTGAAAGAATTGCATTTCTTCAGGTAAAGTACCAAGTTTAGTTTTTATGGGGAAATTATTTCAAATAAAATATCTAAAATAATTGTTTTGACTAAGATAAAAGGAGCTAAGTCTCAATTCTTTCAGTGAAAGTACAAAGGTCCAATTATTTCAATAAAAGTACAAAAGACTATTTTCTTCAGGGGAATTATTTCAAATAAAATGTTCAAAATAATTATTTTGATGAAGGAAAAAATCTAAAGGCTGAATTCTTTCAGGCATATTTCCCATGTAAAAAGTTTGAAAGAATTGCAATTCTTCAAGAAAAGTGTAAAGTTCAAATTCTTCAAGGAAATTACAAGGCTCAATTTTTGTGAGGAAATTATTTCAAACAAAATGTTTGAAATAATTGTCCCAATGAAAATAAGAGGTTGAATACCCAATTCTTATGAGAAAAGTGTGAAGTCAAAATTCTTCAGGGAAATTGTCTCAAATATTTTATCTAAAATAATTATTTTAACAAAATGCCTGAAAGAATTATTGTGGGATAATTATACTAAAGGAAATACTGAAACAAAAGTGTTGAGGATGAATAGGAATATCGATGACCAAGAGCCTACTTATCTAATTAGCACAAAAAAAAGTCCCCAAAGAAATATTTTCAAATTTTAAGTATGACGGTCTCATGGATGTCTTTTAATGGGTATGTGAATGTCAACTTTAAGATATAGGGACTAGCTATTGTGATTCAAATATTTTAAGATGGTTGCATGAGCATCAATTTTAGATCATGTGAAGTAGCCATTTATTTTCAAATAGAGGCAGATCCAATGACATGTGTTTGTGTGGACTAAGATGATTCAATGATGCATGATCAAAAATAAATATTAAAGGAACCTAGGTCAAGTTAAATCATGATGAGTGTCAATCTCGTAGGGAATGATTTAAATTTTGAGCATTTTTTAAAGATCCAATGGTGTAAGCTAGCAGTTGACAATTCAATGGGACTTGAGATCAAGAGAGAAACTTCCACATGGTGTGAGGAAGTAGATATGTACAATTGGGAACCAACACTTTTTTGGTGCCATTGTTAGGGATAATTCTTATCACTCATGTTCTCAAGGACTCTAGCAAAAATATGCTATCATTTTTAAATTTCTTTGCCTATTTGAACTCATTTGATTATCTTTGGTTCATAAATGATGCACACTTGTTCAACATCATTACCAAGGACTAAATTGGACTTTTAGTCTCTTGTGTTACTAGGAATTATTGTAGAGAGCTAGAGCTATAAATATTTCATTTTGTGAAATTTTCTATTATTACTAAACTGGTCTAATTATCTTGGATGTCAATGTTGCATAATTCCACTAGGGACATGCTAGGAAGTTTTTAAGGTTTGATAATTTGAATTCTATTGAGTCTATTGCAAATATCTATTAACATTACATGTTGAAATGTGTCTTGTCCCTTTTAAACATTATTTTGAAAATTTTAGTGTCTTTGTTCTTGATTTGGGCAATAATTTAGGTGACAATTCAAGTGACAGTTAATTCCTCAAATTCTATATTATTTTAAATCTTCACCCATTATTTCCTTGAGCTATGTATTGTTTTAAATCTTTGAATTCAAACCACTCAATCTCCCACAAGATTGGTGACCTTAAACATCCTCCCCATGCTTTCAAAATGTGTATAAATGAAGAGGTACCCTGAAATGTGAAGGTAAACATCTCTTCCCAGAGATAAGCATATTTTTGTATCGCAATCTTGAGTAATACTACATCTCTTCTCAAAGAATTCATTGTTATTGTGTTATTTCTATGCTATTGAAATATCTATCAACCAAAACTTTTGAGTTTTGGATTAGTGGTATCAGAGCAGTTTGTCTTGAGAGTGTATGATCTTGAGCACGAGGTCAGGATACAAGAAACTTGGGTGGGAAGCAACAGAGCTTCCAAACTTTCCACCTATTTGCTCCAAATGACTTCAAATGGTAGACGACAATGAGACATCTGATCCTTTCAAGGAAATGGTGAATGAAGCCATCTAAAGGCAGCAAGCATAGATGCTGCAATAATTTGCCCAAATTCTTCAAACACTTTTGATGGGAAATTTTGGCTCCACGGCTACACTTCTTGGCTCCTCCTCTAGGGAACATTATTTAAGTTCCCCAACACCCTTTAAGGTTCAGGTAAATTTTGATATTCTAACATTTGAAAGTAAAATCAATGTTGATGTAGTAGAAAATTGGTTGGATCAACTATCTTCCTACTTCTCTATAAATAAGTTCACTGATGGAGAAAAGATCTCTTTTGCTCTTTTGAAATCATCATCACCTGTGAAAAACTAGTGGCAAGTGTAAAAAAAGAGGTTCAGTACAGATGTCATTGGCCTTGAGGTGGAACCTACCTATGATTTTGTGGAAGAAATGAAAGAAGAATACTATCCCATCAGAGCGTATGATGATCTATACATATAGTGGCAACAACTTCACCAAGGTAAGGACCAATATGTTCAAGATTACACAAACACTTTTCATTCTTTGTCTGCAAGATTGGGCATTCAAGAGAGAAACATAAGACTCTCAAACATCATGGTGGACTACAATGGTACATATGGGGGGAAATAGAACTCTTCATTTTGGAAACCCTTGGTGAGGCATATAAATTTATAGTGAAGATTGAATAGAAGCATGGTAGAAAGAATATGAAGAGTCAACCCTCAAAATGAAAAAGTGACAAGGAAGGTCAAACACAAGTCCAAAATTAGAAGCAAAAGGAGTTTTAGGATAAGAAATCCCAGAAGGGGAAGGCTGGAAAATGGTGTGATTACCAAAAAATTAGAAATCACTCTAAAGAAAAATGTTGAGCCATCAAGTCATTGCTCTGTAAGTCACAATACTTGACATCTACTACTCTGAACTCATACATAACCCACAATTGAAGAGGATGAAGAAGAAATTATAGATGCTGAGCATGACACCATCGTCACTTCATCACAGACCTGTGAGGAAAGACTAGATGACAAAGAAAGATTATTTCACTCCAAATTATGGGTAAAAAGTAAGCCTCTACATTTCATTCTTGATAGTGGGAGTCAAAAGAATTTAATCTCTATTAAAGTTGTAAAAAGTCTAAATCTATCCATGAAGCCTCATCCAAAGCCCTAAAATATTGGATGGTTGAGCCCAGAGAGAGACCTTCGTGTCACCCATCAGTGTCTCTTTCATATGCTATAAAACCATTCCAAGATATAGTCTTGTGTGATGTGGTCAATCTAGATGTTTGTGATGTACTCCTTGGTTAGCCGTTCATGTATGAGTGACATGGCATCTATGAATCATGAACCCAAAGGATCACCTTCACTCTTGGAACATGGTGCTATAAGGTACCAGAGGTACCATCTCCAACATTTGTCTACCTGATCAATGCTAAAAAATGTAAGAGATTGGTGGAGAAGACAACAATTTGTTCTCATGGTGGTCAAACCATAGAAATCCAAGAAGGTCGATGTTGTAGTCCTGACTACACAATCAACACAAAAACAAAAGTAGATAGGACAAATCAAAAGAGAATATAATGACTTATTCAAGTCACCCATAGGAGTTCCACTACATTTCCAGGTAAAACATTCTATCGATTTGATCCTAAGATCACCCTTGCCTAATAGTCCTATGTATCATAGATCAGTTTTAGAGAATGATGAGATAAAAAAAAGATTCAAGAATTGATCTAAAAGGGTCACATTAGGCCAAGCTCTTCACATTGTGGTAGCCCAATTGTCTTGGCACCGAAGAAAGATGGAACATGGAGGCTTTGCATTGACTACCGAGCCCTGAATAAAATATCTGTGAAGAATTGCTACCCTCTCCCCAAGATTGGTGACCTACTGGACTAGCTCCATGGTGCAAAGTTATTCACCAAAATAAATCTCAAATTTGATTATCACCAAATTCCCATCAATCCCATTGATGTCTAAAAGACTAAATTCAAATCTAAGGAGGGGTTCTTTGAATGTTTGGTTATGCCTTTTGGCTTAACTAACGCACCTACAACCTTCATGAGGATGATGGATGACATCTTATGACCCTTCACCAACTCATTCATGGTTGTCTACTTAGATGACATACTCATCTATAACAGAACATGGGAAAAACATTTGTAACACATTCGTAAGGTGCTTTAGACTCTTTGGGAGTACAAGTTGTATGCAAATCTTGACAAATGCACATGTAGGATGACAACGATTCAGTACCTTAGGCACGTTGTGAATGAGGAATTGGTCCATGTTGATCTAAAAAAGATTTGGGTTATTCAAGAATGGTCCACACCAAGGACCCTCATAGAGCTTCATAGCTTTTTGGGTCTTACAAATTTCTATCACAAGTTTGTTCTTGGATTTTCACATGTTACTTGGTCACTAACCTAAGTGACTAAAGGAGGAGATAAAGCTACATTTTAGTGGGGTGAAATACAACAAAGTGTTAGGTTGTGGAGCTAAAAGCTTCACTGATATAAATAGGGGAGGAGGTTACTGAAGGTTGCTGAGTTGCAGAGCAACCAACATCAGTCTAATTAGCCGACGTTGGTGAGGTTAGTGAAGAGAAGCAACCGACGTCGATTAGGGATCAACTGACGTCAATCACCTCTAGGCAGACAGGGACCGACATCAGTCCCCTGTGCAATTTAGAACTGCAAGTTTTACGGGTAGTTAGTTAATGAACCAAGTGTTTGCATGTCAAGGGCCAAATTTAGACTAGAAGTTGTGAATCTAATTATTGTAATTAGATGTCTAATTATTGTTTGCATGAGATCTATTTAAGAGACTCTTAGGCTGTATTGTAAAGTGTTCTAGTTTGAGTTGAGCAAAGTTAGCTCCTTCTGTGTGAAGTGAGCAAGGGTGTTCCTCCTAGTTCCACAGCAGTACCAAGTGTGGGTGTTGGTTTTGGAGAATCAGAAGGGTTCTTCAATTGTGTAGGATCTTGGTCAGCAAGTGTGCATGGCTTCGTTAGGAGATCTACATGGTAAGTAAGATCATTGATCTACAGGTGTATGTGTGTGCATGATCCAGGTTTGCAGGTGTGCAGAATTAGATTGATTTGTAGGTGTGCAAGATCAGGGAGGATAACAACACAATAGGGAGCAGGATCAGGTGGGATCTACTTGGAGTATAGTGTGTACTAGAAAAGAGAGCAAAGAGGAAGGCAAGAAAGATCCTTCCATAAGTGAGATCATTTGGGTTGCAGGTTGTTGCAGTTCAAGGGAGATCTACTTGAAGTACATTTGTGTACTTGGAGTGCATAGAGCACTTGTGGAGTGCGTGGAACACTAGAGTATTGGCAGTAGTGGATACTGACTGGTTGGAGGTGAACACCAACTCTGTGTTTGAGTTGTGTTGGGACCGTAAGAGAGAGAGCTTTGAGGGAAGATTTACTGTTTATGCCCTAGAGGTGTGGGAGCCCTAGAGGTGTGTAAGGAAGAAGAACTGTGGTAGCCTTTTTTATTGTATTTCCTTTTGGAAGAGTTTTAATACAAGTTGTGTATTGTCTCTCATATTCTGTGTTATTTTTAAATTCTAGTTGTGTATTTTGGTTAATTTCTATATGTTAAGTTGCTTGGTAATCAATTGTGTGCTTTCGTATTTCCCAACAAGTGGTATCAGAGCTAAGGTTGCAGGGAGCAGGTTTTGTGTTTGGTTATAGGTCACTCTCAGGGATTTCTAATTGAGTGGGAGTAGAGCAATGGCAAAAGAAAGTAAGCTAAGAATAGAGGAATTGAAAAGCATGAATGGTCAATTACGGTCCTATGGAAAGAAAGAGTAGGGAAAAGAAAATTGTTGGTTTGTGGAAGATCAACATGAAAGAACTGAAGAAGCAGATGTTGCAGGTGTTTTTGCATAGGATGCTCTGGAATGTTTCTTGGATAAAGTTGAATCTTGGTTAATAGATTCTGTTGCCTCTTTCCATGCAGCCCCAAGGAGAGGAGCTGGTGAGCCTTGTCAAAGAATTGGCAAAGGGGAAGTGAAGCTGAAATTGTAGGCAGCCAACACATGGGTGTTGAAGGAGGTCATGCAGGTCCCAGTCTTGAAGATAAGGCTAATTTCTTCAGTGAAGTTGGGTGATGAGAGATGCACAAGAAATCTCACAATAGATACACTTGAATTAGTTGGTGGTAAGAAAGCAGATACTTTTTATCTACTTGTTTATATTACTAATTATTCTTCTATTGTGGAGATGTGGCTTTGTAGGCTTGGTCACATGAGCAAGAAAGAGATGCATGTTCTTAAGCAGAAGACAGATGTGTTTGATAGACTTAAGAACTGGAAAGCCTTGGTGTTCTTGGAGGAGATGACGGACAGAGACCAGTGGATGGGGCTAGATACTTCTAAGCAGGGCAGTTTGGACATGGGTTTTGATTCAAAGGAGCTCACAGGTAAAAAGTCATCACCCACAAGCAAACACAGGTACTGGCATCAATTAGGAAGAACCGATGTCAAACAGATAGGTGCTGATGTTGGTCATGTGCAGATTGAAGCCGGTGATGTTGGGCAAGATAAGACTGATGTCGATCAGGAAGACCGACGTTGGCAATAGGTAAGATCAATGTTAGTCAGGAGGACCAATGTCGGCAATAGGGGACACTGACATTGGTAGAGTTGGTAGTCAGGATAGGCACATGGAAACTGACGTCGGTCGGATGCAGACTGTGTAGTGACCGAGGTCGGTCACTGTTACGGATTTTGGGTGGATAACAAGCTGTCAAGGAGTCTCAAATACCCATATGGAGAACTAAAGGTGGTAAGTAAGCCTCAAATTTATGTTCCTCTTCTTTATACTAGTTACTGACTGCAGAGCAGGAAGGATCCAGAAAATAGTGGGAGTATGGCAGGAAGATGATGCAGAACCAAATGAGAGATTTGGTAGGGTTTCTAGCCAGTATGAAAGCATAGAGATGAATGGATACCTTAGTTAAAGAATAGAGAGAACAAACACATGAGATGGAAGACCAAGTCATATGGTCTTGAGGAAGCTGTAATACAGTGGTACAGGTTTGATAGGTAGATGACAAAGCATGGCTTTAGTCAATGTCAGGGTAACTACTGTGGTTTGTCTTACCAAATGGATGATGGTCACGACATTATCTTGTTAATGTATGTGGATGGTATGATAGCTAGCAGGTTTGTACATACAGGGTTTTGCTGAGCTAAAGGTAAGGTTAGTTCAGTGGCATGTCATGAGGAATTTGGAGTAGCAAAATTCTTTGGCATGGGAGACATGGAAGATCACAAGTTGATTTTGTCTCCAGTGGGAGCTGATGTGAATCAGGTGTTGGTGAGGTTCAAGATACAGAACTGGAGCACACTAAGGGCTGGACAATTCAGTGTCCAAAATCACATGAGGTCTGGTATAAACTTGAGTTTGCTCAAGCAGTGGGTGATGTCAGAAAGTTTGGAGCCGATCTGGGAAAGAAGCACTGGAGGGAAGTGTCAGGAACCTAGAATAATAAACATGCTCTGATACCACTTGTCAAGCTCTTGCTCCACCAATAGAGCACATATGATTACTTCTTGTATTAGCAACTAAACACGAAACTTAACCAGAATCAATAAGTAACTAGAAATATGAAACAACACAGGAATATGAGAGACAATACACAATTGTATTAATAATCACTCAGAAGAATATATAGTAAAGAAGATGCCACTTCTTCTTCCACCTCAGAGGCTCACCACACCTCAAGACCTTCTTCCCTCTCTCTCTCGATCCCAACAATCAACTCCAATATAGAATTGATGTTCACCTCTCCAACCAGTTAGTAACATGCTGCCAGTACACCAAACACACAACCATACTCCAAGTAGATCTCCCGCTCTCTGCTGCTACCTGTAAATCACTAGACCTTACTCACCATTGTAGATCTCCAAAAGAAGCCATGCTCACCTGCTAACTAAGATCATACAAATATGAAGAACCCTTCTGATTCTCCAAACCAGCACCCACTCTTGGTACTGTGGCACTAGGAAAAACACACCATTGCTCACCTCATACACAAAAGGAGCTTATAATATTGCTCTCTTACTCTCTAGCTACAAGTTTACAATATAGCCCATGAGTCCATATATAGATCTCATGCTTACAATAATTAAACTATCTTAATTACAATAATTAGATGCGTAACTCAAGACTACAACTAGCCTCTAACATGCAAACTAACAGTCTAAAAATAGACTCTCCAGAATTGACATGCAAAATGCATGTTCACGTACAGGCTGCCGACGTTGGCTCCTCCATGACCGATGTCAGCCGACAGGTGACCGACGTCAGTTGCTTCTCCACTGCTAACTGACCGACGTCAGTTGATCAGACTGATGTCAGTTGATCAGACCGACGCCGGTTGTCTTGTAACTGATTTTGCAACTCTCTGAAACCTCTGTGACCTCCGTAACTTCTCTTGTTCACATCTTGGTGAAGCTTTTATCTCCATAACCTAACAATCTCCCACTTGGAGATAAATATTTGCACCTATACCTGTCCCTATACACTGTCTAAATTATTCCGTAGCTTGTATCCCTCTTCAAGATCAATCCTGAAGACTAACCACCACACATCCCGTGATGCTACACCTGTCATCCAAGTAACCTGCCATATCCAAACCTACATATCTATGTAGTGAAGACCTTGACCCTACATAACAAGAATCTCTACTACTGATCCCTCTCAGATACCTGAGAATCTACTGAATTGCCCTCCTGTACTCCTTCCCCGAATTGGCTCCATACTTTCTAAAAACTCCCACTGCTTGGGAAAACTCAGGTCTACACTAGACCTCATGTGATTTTGAACCCTGTTCTAAGCTAAGCTTGAACTGTCCAGCCCTTGGTGTGCTTTTTGATTCTGCGTCCTGCATCATGAACCCCACCAACACCATCTTCACATCAGCTCCCACTGGAGATAAAATCTCCATGTCTCTTATGCCAAAGAATTTTGCTACTCCAAATTCTTCCTGACATACCTCTGAACTAACCTTACCCTTAGCTTAGCAAATCCCTGTATCTCTAAACCTATAACTAGTATACCATTCACATACAGTAACTAGATAATGTCGTGACTCATCATCCACCTGGTAAGACAAACACAATAGTTACACTGATATTGACTGAAGCCATGCTTAGTCATCCACCTGTCAAAACCTGTACCACTGTCCTGCAGCTACCTCAAGACCATATGCCTTGGCCTTCCATCTCACGTATCCATCCACTCTCTTCTTTAACTTGGGAATCCATTCTGTCGCTTAGTGCTTACTTCCAGTTGACAACTCTACCAACGAACACCTGTTTGGTTCTTCTCCAAGGACTCACACTCCTCATCCATGCCAAGCTCCCACTGTATCTAGATTCTATCTGCATTGCCTCTTCACGTCTTCCTAGTTTTTGACCATCAATAAGCAATATAAAGAAGGTGAACAATGAATATGAGGTTCACTTACCCTTTCTGACCTCCATATGAGCATTTGAGACTTGTTGACAGCTTGCTGTCTACCCAATATCCGTTCCAGTGACCGATCTCAACCATCTCCCAGTCTGCTCCCGACCGATGTTAGTTCCCTACACTGACCTTGACTGCCAATGTCATTTCCCTGGTTGATGCCAGTGTCCCTCCTATCGATGTCAGTTCTTTCCTAACTGACGTCAGTCTTATTTTTACCACTATCAGTTACTGCATGATTGATGCCGGTACCTGTGTTTACCTGTGAGTGATAACTTTTTACCCGCGAGCTCTCCATGGATCAAAATCTTGTTTAAATCAACACAACCTTGCTCAGAATAATTCAGTCTCCTCACCTGATCTCTATTCATCATCTCCTCCATGAACACCAAGGCTTTCCAGTTCTTTAGCTTGTCAAAAACATCTGTCTTCTGCTTAAGAACATGCATTCCCCTCCTACATATGTGGCCAAGCCTACAAAGCCACATCTCTATAACAAAAAGTGAATCAATAATATAAGTAGATAGATAAAGGATACCTACTTTCTTACCACCATCTAATTCAAGTGTATCCGCTATGAGAGTTACAGTGCATCTCCCATCACCCAAATTTCTTGAAGAAATTAGACTCATCTCCAAGACTAGTACCTGCATGACTTCCTTCACCACCTGTGTGTTATCTGCCTACAATTTTAGCTTCATTTCCCCTTTGTCAATAATCTGACAAGGCTCTCCAACCCCTAAATAAATCTCTCCAAAGACATACCCATGAAAATATGCTCTATTTCAGGTTGCATGGAAAGAGGCAAAAGAATCTGTAAACAAAGATTCTACTTTATCCAGAGCAACCTGTGCAATGACCCCTACAACATCTGCTTCTACTTGCTGATCTTCTATCGACCAATAATCTCCTTTTACCTGCTCTTTCTTTCCATCAATCAGACCATTCATGTTATTTAGTTTCTCCATTTGTAGCTTACTTTCTTCTACCATTGCTATACTCCCACTCAATCTGAAACCCCTGAGAGTGACCTGTAATAAAAAACACTACCAGATCTAAACCACCTATTAGTCAACCCAACCAAAAGCTCTGATACCAATTGATGGTATCAGCTCTTGAACCTACAACCAAGGATCTGATACCACGTGTCAGGAACCTAGAATAATAAACATGCTCTGATACCACTTGTCAGGATCTTGCTCCACCAATAGAGCACATATGATTACTTCTTGTATTAGCAACTAAACACGGAACTTAACCAGAATCAATAAGTAACTAGAAATATGAAAGAACACAGGAATATGAGAGACAATACATAATTATATTAATAATCACTCAGAAGAATATACAGTAAAGAAGATGCCACTTCTTCTTCCACCTTAGAGGCTTGCCACACCTCAAGAACTTCTTCCCTCTCTCTCTCATTCCCAACAATCAACTCTAATATAGAATTGATGTTCACCTCTCTAACCAGTCAGGAACACACTGCCAGTACACCAAGCACACAACTGTACTCCAAGTAGATCTCTTGCTCTCTGCTGCTACCTAAAAATCACTAGACCTTACTCACCATTGTAGATCTCCAAAAGAAGCCATGCTCACCTGCTAACTAAGATCATACAAATATGAAGAACCCTTATGATTCTCCAAACTAGCACCCACTCTTAGTACTGTGGCACTAAGAGGAACACACCATTGCTCACCTCACACACAAAAGGAGCTTATAATATTGCTCTCTTACTCTCTAGCTATAAGTTTACAATATTGCCCATGAGTCCATATATAGATCTCATGCTTACAATAATTAGACTATCTTAATTACAATAATTAGACATGCAACTCAAGACTACAACTAGCCTCTAACATGCAAACTAATAGTCCAAAAATAGACTCTCCAAAATTGACATGTAAACTGCATGTTCACGTACAGGCTGTCGACGTCAGCTCCTCCATGACCGATGTCAGCTGATAGGTGACCGACATCGGTTGCTTCTCCACTGCTAACTGACCAACATCGATTGATCAAATTGATGCCAATTGCCCTGCAACTGATTCTGCAACTCTCCGCAACCTCCGTGACCTTCGTAACTTCTCCTATTCACATCATGGTGAAGCTTTTAGCTCCACAACCTAACAAGAAGTTTAGTGGATTCTCAAGTATTTGAGAGGGACCAGTAGCAGGTCGACATGCTATGCAGGGTCAAGTTCTTTTCTACATGTGTTTGTAGATGTGAATGCGGCAGGTTACTTGGATTACAGGAGGTGCACCACAAGTTGTGTGGTAGGTGGTCTTCAAGATTTATCTTGAAGAGGGATACAAGCCAGGAAATAAATTAGATGGGGTATAGGTATAATTACAATGTAGCTGTTTATCTCCAAGTGGGAGATTATTAGGTTGTGGAGCTAAAAGCTTCATAATGCAAATAGGGGAGGAGGTTGCTGAGTTGTAGAGCAACTGGCATTGGTCTAATCAACTGACGTTGGTCAGGTTAGCGAAGAGAAGTAACCGATGTCAGTCAGGGATGGGCCGATGTCGGTCACCTCCAGGTAGATAGGGACTAACGTCGGTCGCCTGTGTGGTTAAGAACTGCAAGTTTTATGGGTAGTTAGTTAATGAACCAAGTGTTTGCATGTCAAGGGCCAAATTTAGACTAAAAGCTGTAGATCTAATTATTGTAATTAGATGTCTAATTATTGTTTGCATGAGATCTATTTAAGAGACTCATAGGCTGTATTGTAAAGTGTTCTAGTTTGAGTTGAGCAAAGTTAGATCCTTTTGTGTGTGAAGTGAGCAAGGATGTTCTTCTTAGTTCCACAACAGTACCAAGTGTGGGTGCTAGTTTTGGAGAATCAAAAGAATTCTTCAGTTGTGTAAGATCTTGGTCAACAGGTGTGCATGGCTTCATTAGGAGATATACATGGTAAGTAAGATCATTGATCTATAGGTGTATGTATGTGCATGATCCAGGTTTGTAGGTGTGCAAAACTAGATTGATTTGCAGGTGTGCAAGATCAGGGAGGACAACACAACAGGGAGTAGGATCAGGTGGGATCTACTTGGAGTATAATGTGTACTCAAAAAGAGAGCAAAGAGGAAGGCAAGGAAGATCCTTCCATAAGTGAAATCATTTGGGTTATAGGTTGTTGCAGTTTAGGGGAGATTTACTTGAAGTACATTTGTGTACTTGGAGTGCATGGAGCACTTGTGGAGTGCGTGGAGCACTAGAGTATTGGCAGTAGTGGATACTGACTGGTTGGAGGTGAACACCAACTCTATGTTTGAGTTGTGTGTTGGAACCATAAGAGAGAGAGCTTTGAGGGAAGATTTACTATTTATGCCCTAGAGGTGTGTAAGGAAGAAGAAATGTGGCAGCCTTCTTTGTTGTATTTCCTTCTAAAAGAGTTTTAATATAAGTTGTGTATTGTCTCTCATATTCTGTGTTATTTCTGAATTCTAATTACTTGTGTATTCTGGTTAATTTCTGCATGTTAAGTTACTTGGTAATCAATTGTGTGCTTCCGTATTTCCCAACACAAAGGGCATTTGAGAATTTGAAGAATATACTCTGCTTAGCCCCTGTTCTTGCCTTGCCAGATTTGCATCAACTATTTGAGTTGATGGCAGATGCATTTGAATATGCCATGGGAGTTGTTATCATGCAACATGGCCATCTTGTTGCATATCATAGTGAAATTTTCACTGATACAGTCAAGAAATATCCAACATATGATATGGAGCTCTATGACATTATGTAAGCCTGCAAATAATGGAAACACTACATCATAGGGAAAGAGATGGTCATCCACACTAACCATAGACCATTGTAATTCATCCAAACACAAAGCAAACTATGAAATGAGAGGCACCAAAAGTGGGCCACATATCTTCAACAATTCCACCTAATAATCAAACACAAAAAGGGGAGCTCAAATACAATTTTAGATTGTCTGAGCCACCCACTAATTACTACACTCACAACAGTTCTTGACCTATGCGGACATGAGACTGCCACTTGGGGTGCTCTATATGAAGTAGATCCTACCTTTGTTGATACATATCAAGTGCTTAAAAAAGGTAAACATGTTTTTTATTTCTATTTGCAAGAAAATGTCCTCTTTCATATGGGGCACATCTGTGTTCCAGTTGCAGAGCAACAAAAGATGATATGGGAAGCACACTTTAGTAGGATAGCTAGACACTTTAGTATCGAAAAGACATTGGTAGTTCTTCAAAAACACTTTTATTGGCCCCATATGTGAAAAGATGTGGAAATATATCTCAAATCTTGCATGCCATGTGTAATAGCCAAGCCAACAAATAATAAGCAAGGATTCTACATGCCAGTGCTAGAACCAACCAAGCCTTGGGAATCCATCTCAATGGATTTTCTCTTAGGTTTGCCCACTTCAAAACATGGCAAGGACTGTATTTTTTTGGTAGTTGATCATTTTTCAAAAATGGTTATCATGATTTCTTGTAAGAAAAATATATCTACTAAGGAAACTACTCAACTATATTTTAGTCATGTATGGCTCCATTTTGGTCTCCCCAAGTCCATTGTCTCAGATCGAGATAGCAAGTTCTTGAGCATCTTTTGGTCCACTCTATGGAAGATGATGGATACTAAGCTGATAAAGTCCACAGCCTTCCATCCACAGACTAATGGTCAGACAGAGGTGGTAAACCACTTGATTGTTCACATGATCTAGATGCATCACTCTAAACATTTATGCACATAAGATGAGGGACTTCTTTTCATACAACATGGATACAATCAGGCGCTGCATAGCTCGACCAAGCACAATCCATTCCAAGTATGTTTTGGGTTCCAACCCATGGCACTAATTGATATAGATGTTCCATTTTCCATCATGGAATACACACCTCATAGAAGATCTGAGGTAGCAAAAGCAACAAAGTTTATTGAACAAATGCAACACATCTAGGAACAAGTTCATGACATCTTGGAGAAGATGAATCAAAAGTATAAGCAACACCATGACAAACATAGGATTGCACACCAATTTGCTATGGGTGATTGTGTTGTTTTAAATCTTCACCCATTATTTCCTTGAGCTTTGTATTGTTTTAAATCTTGGAAGTCAAACCACTCAATCTCTCGAGAGATTGGTGACCTTCCACATCTTCCTTATTCTTTCAAAATGTGTATAAATGAAGAGGTAACCTAAAATGTGAAGGCAAATATCTCTTCCTAGAGATAAGCATATATTTGTATCACGATCTTGAGTAATACTACATCTCTTTTCAGAGAATTCATTGTTACTATGTTATTTCTATGCTATTGAAATATCTATCGACTAGAACTTTTGAGTTTTGGATCAGTTCTCTATCTCATTAATGTTTAGCAAGTTTAATTGCATCATGTGTCACAACAGTATATTAACTATTATATTTTAGAAGTTTGATTCTAGTGGTGACTCTGACTTTATTTTCTAGTTTCAAGAAATATTGGTGCTTATTCTAAATATTTTGATAACTTTTAATTTTGAGTATCTTCTTGTTTGCAAAGTTAGAAGGATTGAGCTCATCTTTCAAAGGTGACTATTAAAGAGACTTGTTCAAACCTTAGGTGCTCATCAAAGAAGAAGGGGACATGTTTGGAAGCCTTTTGAAGGGAAGATCTTAGCTGCCAAAGGTTGTCTAATTTTTGATAATCTTGAGATATTTGTTAACCCCCCATCATTGAGGACTATCATCTCTTTTATTGTTTATGAAACACATAGTATTATTTATTTTCTAGCTCCTTCTCAATGATCTGAATCCTCTCCCAAGTCTAATCCACCAAGTCCACCTCATTAAACCCCTCATATCCCTTTTATATTTGTTCTTGAACCTCCTATTTAACCAATCATGAGGCATAGGGACCAAGATGAGAATGCACATCTTGCATTCTTAGATTCATGCCTATTAATTTTGATGAAATGACAAGCTATCTTAATGAAGTCCTAAATGAAGTTATGAAATGCCTCCTAAAATTCCAAGGGAACAATGTGGTGAGTGGTGATCATCACTTGAGGTCCTTCCAAAATATTATTGAAGATTATGAGGTTGAGTATGAGGATGTGTGTACAAAGTTATTTGGGCACATGCTAAAGGAGGATGCTCAAGAATGGTTTAATTCCCTTCCCAATAGATGCATTAATTCATGGGAATAGATGCAAAACATTTTTAGAATTCAGTATGGTGATAGGATTGATCCAAGGTTTCTCTTGGCTAAATTTGAAATATTAAAAATAATCCTAATGAGTGTGTGCAAGACTTCAATAATCAATTCAACAAGACTATGACGTAGATTCCTAAAAACATTAAGCCTAATGATATAGCATGCTTGATAAAGTACTATGATGCCTTTTATAATAATGATACATATTTCTTGAGGGATAAGGTTCCCACTAACCTATGGTTGGAATTCAATATGGCCATCTAAATTGAGAATAAAATAATAGTTGTGGGAAAGCCTATGAACAAGCAGGATGATGTGAAGTTGATCAATCCAGAAAATAGATAGCCTATAAAAACAACCAACATGGAGGAAACTATCAAAAATTTGGCCTTTACTGTAAAAAAAATGTCATACAAGTTAGTTAGAGCTAAAAAGGGGGTCCCTCAAGTGTCTACCAACTATGATCAGGCTCCAAATACAAATAAAGCATAAAGGGGGCTTGATTTACACCATTGAGATAATGATAAAGGGAAGAGGATTGTATATGAAGAAATGATGGACAAAAACTAGAATAGAGGGTCTAGAAAGGAGGTGATTGATCCTTTAAATGTCATGATAAATGCTTTAAATTTTGATTTAGATGTTCATTGGTGTGATAAGTACTTCCTTCTACACCCTCCATGTGATACTACTAGATAAGTTAATAAAGGTCTAAATAAACCTGAATATGCATCATCCAACTATGATATTTTTATGTTGATTGTCAAAGTCCTTAGAGAGAATTCATTACCTCTATAAAATTATTGAATGATATTATGGTTAATCAATTTTGGAGTGCTATCAAAATGAAGAGTATCCTAACTTTTGACTTTGCTTGTGATATCAATGTGACACAAGCATATGAATTACCCATCCATGATTTTGATCTATTACTCTCTATGATTATTAAGAAATATCTTGGGATAATTCTATTAGTTAAAGATAGGAAGCTATTAATTAATGTAGCAACTGCCCAAAAGAAGGAATACAACTTGAGAATTAGGCAACCAAGTGTTGTTCCTCAAGACATTTCCCCTATAAATTCAAAGGTAGGTAATGAAAACATAGAAGCAAAGAAAGCTATAGAAGTTCTATAAGCTTCGAAGATATCACCTATAACTGAAGCTACTAATCTTAGAGGTGTTATTACTAAGAACAATAGAATGCCCATATTGTCTAGTATCCCTAAGGGTGTTAATGAGTTAAAACAAAATCCACCTTTGAAGGCTACTTTCAAATTTTTAAATCCACCCTAGCCTCCTCCACTTTAAACCTTGAGTGACTATATTCCAGATAAAGGTGTTGTTACCCTTTCACAAAATATGCCTCTTCCTTAGTATAGTGTGTGTGATATGGCTCAAGTGTTGAGTCAAATAAAAATCACCATACCACTTGTTGACTTATTGAGAATACCTAAACATAGGAAGAGGGCCTTTGAATATTTATAATTTAGTGAAAGGTCAACTACTAATGAAGTTGAGTTACCCTAGGTACCCTTGGAAGAAGATGAAGAATCATAAGAGGTCATTGGACCTGATCTAAAAGTCTATTTGAGAAATACATTAGTGGAGAGTCAACTTAAGGTGGATCCTTTTTACACAACCCTACTGATCAATGGTTTGATTATTCATAACTGCATGTTTAATTCTAGAGATTTTTATAATGTGATGCCCTTGGGTATCCTCAATGAGTTCGGAGTGAAGATCAAATTAGCCTTTAACAAGTGTTATGCCATGGACTCATGAGAGGTTCTAGTTATTGGACAAGTCAAGGGGTTGGTGGTATAGTTAGTAGTTCATCTTAGTAAGAATTTGAATATAGATGTGCTATTTATAGAGTACCTACCTAAATGGGGGATGCTACTATCACATAAATGGGCTATGAGCATGGGTGGAAGTGTGCAAATAGAGATTTCATACACCACCATTCATTTGGAGGTTTAGATGGTTAGAATTTATAAAGATCCAAAGATGCTACATGTGATTAAAGATCCAAATCATGCTCTCGATGAAGTGTTATACATGGATGTTGATCTAGGCAACTTTGTTGAGAATGCTGATATTAGTGAACAACCTGCTATTCTTGATGTTGAACCTGAAAAAGAAAATGAAATTTGGAAGATGTGCTTTGATAGGGCTTAATCCAATCTTATAAATAGAGTTGGAGTTGTCTTTCATGCCCATAATGGTAAATCCTTCATGTTTTATTTTTAGTTGTCCTTCGAGTGCATGAATGATACTACTAAGTATGAGACACTCTTGCTTAGTTTAAGGATTGTCCTTGAATATGGAATCAAATGTTTGATTGTCAAGGGTGATTTTGAGTTGTTGGTAAAGCAAGTTCATAGTGCTTTTCCCTTAAATAATAAGATGTTGAAATAATATCAAAATGTTGTTTGGGATTTGCTTGAATTTTTTGATGCATTCAATCTGTGTTATCATGATATAAATTTCAACCAAGAAGTTTATAGACTTATAGGGTTAGGCACTCAGTTTGATATTTCAAATACGAGCACTCATTGTCAGTATTAAGTGGAGGTGCTTGTTAGACCTTCATTCTTATGTAATGTTCATCATTGGTAGGTCTTTGATGATGATGAATAGATTAAGAGGTTTTTGAACTATGAAGATGAGTTCCATGATCAAATCATAGACTTGGAATCCATGATTCAAGTTTATGATGAGAAGGAGACCTTGTTTGGGAAAAACATTATTTAGTTGAAGACAAACACTATCCCAAGAGGATTGATTAGTCTAGAAGCATATTTTGAAGGAGCAGATGGAATCAAGTCAAGAGACTTAATTATCTCAAAATATGTGATTAAGTGTAATTTGGGTTCATATGAGAGTCCAAGAAAGGTTTGGTTGGGTACTCACCTAAGTGAAATAGAGAAAAAATGTTAGATGCAGCTACTAAGGAAGTATGAGGATTGTGTAGCATGTTCTTATTCTGATTTGAAAGTGTATAGGGAAGATTTGTTCTAGCATGTCATTTCATTATAGCCTAATAGCAAGCCTTTCAGGTAGAAGCAGAGATCTATTAACCTCATCTTATCCACCAAGATGTGGGATGAATTAAAGAAGCTAAGGAATAGTGGTATTATTCATCCCATCAAGTATTCATCATCGATGGCAAATTTAGTCCTTGTATGAAATAAAAATGGTGACATCCACTTGTGTGTGGATTTCATAAATATGAACAAAGATTCTTTAAAAGATAATTATCCCCTACCCAATATGGAGAACCTATTGTGAAGCATTACTAGAACATAAATGCTATCCACATGGATGGCTTCTCAAATTATAACTAGGTTATGGTGAAGGAATCTGAGAGGTCTAAGACTATGTTCACAACACCTTGGGGCACATATGTATATATGAGGATGACTTTTAGGTTAATAAATGCTAGTGTAAAGTTTTAGCCAGCTATGGATGTTACTTTTGAAGGGATAATTAACTAGTTCATTACTATGTATCAGGATGACATTACTATGTACTCTAAGATTAGAGAAGAGCATTTGGAGCATCTAAAAAAGGTGCTAGATCAAATGCAGGAAGTTTGGCATTTCACTTAATCCCAAGAAGTGCCATTTTGGAGTACAAAAGGCCAAGTTACTAGGACATATAGTGTCCAAGGATAGTGTGATCATTGATCCCAAAAGGGTCAAAACCATTTATAAAGTGCTTATCACCCAGTCCAAGAAAGGAATTCAGTCTTTCTTTGGAAAAATTAAATTTGTAAGGAGGTTTATGTCTAATTTTATAGAGATCACTCTACATATTAATTTCATGTTGAAGAAGGAATAAAACATCAAATGGGAGAAGGCCATGCAAGTTTTTAGTGACATCAAAGGAGATTTAAAGTATACCCCTATTTTGGCTAGTCCTGATTACATAAAGTTGTTCAAGGTATTCTCCTTTACATGATACAATACTATTACTATTGTTCTATTGCAAAAGAATGGGGATGGTCATGAATAGTCCATAGATTTCTTTAGAAATTCTACGTAAAGTTTTGAACTAAACTACACCATCATGAAAAAATAAGCTTTCACTCTTTTGAAGGTTGTTAAAACATTCAGGATATATATTCCGAGTTCAAAGATTGTTACCTATGTCCTACACACCATGGTGAAGGATATTTTAATTCATATTGAGGTATTACGCAAGAGGTGCAGGTGGGTCAACAATTTACAAGAATATGACATGGATATATAGACCACCAAGTTAGTAATAGGGATGGGTCTAGCCAAGCTTATGGATGAGACCAATTTATAAGCTGTTGAGGTAAACACTGATATTTTTAATGTTGATAATTTTTTGAGTCAATTTAATGAATATTCATGGTATAGAGACATTATTTAATACTTCAAAAATTTGAACTATCCCCTTGACTTGGATAAGAACCAAATAAATAATTTTAAGCTTGTATCCAAAAAATACCTCTTAATTGAGGATGGACTAGCATGGAAAAATCCAAATGGGGTTCTCCTAAGATGCATGATATAAGAATAGACAACTGACCTGATTGAAGACTTCCATAATGGAGTATGTGGTGGTCATTTTTCACCTAAAGTCACAACTCATAAAATTTTGAGAGCTAGTTATTGGTGGCCATCACTATTTAAGGATGTTGCCTAGATAGTAAAAAAATATGAGAAATGTCAATGCTTTGCTAGGAAGATTCAAGTTCTCTTCCTTTATAGCCTACAATGATTGAATACCCATTTAGACAATGGGGAATGGATTTCATTGGAAAAATTATTGATTCATCAAGTGATAGACATAGATGGAAATTAGTTATAACTGATTACTACACAAAATGGGTCGAATCAATCTTTACAAAGAAAAAAACACAATAAGTAGTTATGAATTTTTTACTAAATTAGATTATTTGTAGATTTGGTGTGCTTGTTAAATTTTTTGTTGATAATGCTATAAGCTTTGAAGCTAAACCTTTAGTGGAATTATACAAAGAGTATGGGATTGCATTTACCTATGCTTCTAATTATAATCCTCAAGGGAATGGGAAAATAGAATCAAGTAACATGAATTACTCAAGATCATTAGACGAACATTGGAAGAAAATAAGAAGTGGGGTGAACAACTAAAGTTGGCTTTATGGGCTGACTGGATCATGCTTTAGAGAGCTAAAGGTAGAAGACCTTTTGATCTTATTTATGGAGCTCAAGCAATTCTGCCTATGAATTTATAGTTTCCCACTTATCAAATCATATAATAACTAGAGGATGATGAGTAGATCAACCATTATAAGAGCAAGGTAAACCAAATTATTGAGCTTGATGAAATTTGAAGACAAGCTCATGAAAAACAACTCAAGTTCAAAGAAAATTTGAAGAAAATATTTAATAAGAAGGTCACTACATGAACCTTCCAAGTAGGTGATTTTGTTCTACTTTGGGATAATAGGCATGAGAAAAAAGGAAAACATAACAAGTTTTATGCCTTGTGGATGGGTACCTATTCCATTGATTGCTAAATTGGGGATCATACTTTCTTCTTGAGATATTTGGATGGTGAAATACTAGAACTACCAGTCAATGATAGACATCTAAAATACTTCCTTAATTGAGTCCATTTGTAACATGTGTACCATATTATATAGTGTTTTTTTGATTTGTCTTTTTTTTGTTCTTCTATTTTGGGCCTTGTTTGTATGTTTCCCTTTGTGTTTTGTTATGTTTGTTTTCAGATCCTCTTGATCTATTTTTGTAAGTCTACCATGTTTTTTTGAGCCTTCATGAGCCTTTTCTGAGAATTTCTAAGTGTTGACTCCATGACCCTATGTATTGGCACATAGTCTTTTGTTTTGGGGTTCTTTGCATACCCACAAGGGGGTATGCATCCCTAGATGAGAGCTAATGTTAGTTCCCAAAATTGCACTAAAGAAATTAGGCCCTTGTCAATTGTAAATGACTATGTCCTTAGCCCAAATTCCATCTTCAAGAGTTCCTTTGGAAGGTCAAGTTCATGGAAAAATTAGCTAAGCCTTAACCTAGTATTTGCTTTGAAAGTGTGCCTTTATCTTAGACTTTTTCAAGAGTTTGTAAAAACACAATGTCTAATGGAAATAGGTCTTTGGGCCTTTTATCTTGGATAAAAATTTTGAAGGCTTATTTCCATTGGATATTTGATCTGCTATAAAATGTCTAAAGGAATTCAATGTCTTATTTATTTTAGAATTTTTGTCCACGATAAAAGGTTTAAAGGGAACTTACCCTTTGGGCATTTTGACTGCATAAAAAGCTCAAAAGAATTCTAAGGACTTATTCATTTTGGCCAAAGTGTTTACAAAAAGTTTGAAGGATTATTCTTTTGGACATTTTGTCTACACAAAAATCCTGAAGGGTCATTTTGCCTTTGCAAAATTTTTGAAGGGTCATTTCTTTTGGGCATTTTACCCTTGTAAAATTCCTGAAGGACACTTGCAGAAGGGTCATTTTTCCTTTGCATAGTTTTCAAAGGGTCATTTACTTCGGGCATTTTACCCTTGTAAAATTCTTGAAGGGCACTTTCAAAAGGTCCCAAGGGCACTTTTAGAATATCTGGAGGACACTTTCAAAAAGTCCAAAAGGCACTTTCAAGAGATCTAAGGGCCATTACAAAAGGCCAAAGGGTAATTCTGTAGGGCAAGTGCCCTTGACAATTTTTTTGAAGGGTATGTTAAAATGGCTAAAGGGTACTTTTGGAAAAGTTAATGTAGAGAAAAAGTCCTATTTTCTTTAGGCATTTTACCTATGCAAAAAGTCTGAAAGAATTGCATTTATTCAGGAAAAGTTCCAAGTTTAATTTTTGTGGGGAAATTGTTTCGAACAAAATGTCCAAAACATTGTCCCAACAAAGATAGAAGGAGCTAAGTCTCAATTATTTCATTGAAAGTGCAGAGGTCCAATTCCTTTGATAAAAGTGAAATATACTATTTTATTTGGGGTAATTATTTCAAACAAAATATATGAGATAATTATTCTTACAAAGGTAAAAATTTAAAGGCCAAATTATTTCAGGCATCTTGCCTGTGGAAAAAATTTGAAAGAATTATAATTCTTTATGAATAGTGTAAAGTTCAAATTCTTCGAGAAAATTGTAAAGCTCAATTTCTATGAAGAAATTATTTCGGATAAAATATCCAAAATAATTTTCCTGATAAAAACAAGAGGCTGAAGACCCAATTCTTGCAAGAAAAATGTGAAGTTAAAAGCCTTCAAGGAAATTGTCTTAGACATTTTGTTTGAAATACTTATCCTGACATAATGCCCGAAAGAATTATTGTGAGATAATTATGCTGAAGGAAAGCCCGAATCATAAGTGTCAAGGATGAATAGGAATGTCAAAGACAAAGAACCCACTTATATAATTACCATATAATAAAGTCCTTGAATAAATATTTCTGAATTATAGGTATGATGGTCTCATGGATGTCTTTTGATGGGTGTGCAGACATCAACTTTAAGCTGTAGGGACTAACCATTTGGATTCAAATGTTCAAATACATTCATGTGAGTGTCAATTTTAGACCATGTGAAGTAGTTTTTTATTTTCAAATGGAGGTAGATCCAATAGCATGCATTTTTATAGATCAAGATGATCTAATGATGCGTTATCAAAATTGAATAGTAAAAAAAACCCAAGACAAGTGTATGCATGACAAGTGTCTAGCTTGTGGGGCACAATTTAAATTTTGAGCATGTTCCAAAGATTTGATGGTGTGAGCTAGTAGTTGATAGTGTAATAGGACTTGAGATCAAGTGAGATACTTCCACATGGTGTGAGGGTAGTCAAATTAGTAGAAACTATTTACAAGGTATACATGAAGCCCATTGGGCTACCAAGTGGCATATCCTTAGGGCCAAGTAAGACTTAGTATCTAATAATGCTCTACCCCTTGAATCATTATATGATGGAGTGAATTTGGTCACCCCATCTAGATCTGATGGTGCATAATAGAGGTTGAAAAGTCAAGGATCCTACAGAAAAATGCAAAAATTCCAAGTGGTACAATTACATGCCATAAATTAGAAATTAAGTATTTCACGTAAGATATATGGCTTGCATTTGCTTAACCAAGGATGATATAATGATGTGAGTTGAGTTGGACTTTTAAAAGGATTCAGATTGCATGAAGAAATGATAAGTGTCCAGATTAGAGCCAATCAATTGACTTAGTCACTCTTAGGCCCCATAAATGCCCAGTTAGATCTGATGTGGCATGCTAAATGTTAGTATGTGGTAAGCTTTGGTTTAAAAGCTAAAATTGATGGTTATTTCATGGATTTGGAAATGATTCAAAGCATATAATAATGTCTAACTACCATTCAAGATCATATCTACTTATGGCCATATATCTTTTTTATTTTCATCATAGTTAGAATTTTCCTTGGTGTTCGCAAAAAAATATTTTATTTCAATAAGTTTCCATGATTTGTAATCAATTAATAAGAGAGAATTTCCAAATAAGTTGCACATGAGGAAAAAATCTATTTGGATCTTTAAATAATTTTCTTCCTTTAGCTGTGCAACTGAGCAATCACGAGCATCTCTAGGTGGTTGCATATGATGACAAATAGTTGTTTTGGCCTCCACTATGAAGTTCATTGTCTAGATCGTGAATTCACCAGCATCCTTAGTCAAAATATCAAAGGTTTATTACAAATCCACATCATTCCTTGCAAAGATAATTGCAACAATGATTATTATTTTTAAGTGGATGAGGATCTAAGGCATGGCAAAGGAGATATTCTAGCTGGAAATATCTTGGCAGACATGAAGGCTTATTCTATAGTTTTACAAGTTGTGACCCATAATTCAAGATTCAAAAATGTATTAATAGGGGCTTTGTCCTTTGTTCTTAGGTTGTTTTTGGTTTTTGGTTGTTTTAAGTTGCCATTTTAGTTTTCCATTTTCCCTAAGTAAAGTTTTTGTAGAAATATTTCTAGGATCAACTATTGTTTGTAGATCTTATCTCCCTTGCTAAGGTGGTTGCATCTGTATAATGATTATCAATATTTGAGAGCATGTTTACGTCTCTCTTATCAAAAGAGCAATCTCACCATTCTTGTCCCCATGGTAACATTTTAAAGTGTTGATGTTTATAATATTTATTTTCAAGTCATTGGAAAATATTTGTGATTATTTATTGTATCTGTTAATGAAATGTAATGCTATGTTTTATAAGTTCTATTAATTAGATATTTGGTTTTGTGTTCCCTACTGGTTATCATTCGAAGCATGTATCTAAGTTATAAATCCCTCTTTATAGTTATATTTAGAAATGTGTTGTTGAATACCTTTTAAAGGTTCCATGGGTTCATGAATTTAGTAAGAGAAAGTATTTTAGATTCTAGTTTTAGTGTATATCCTAGTTTCTTAGGGATCATTTGGTGTTTATCATTATCTTGCATTTTTAATTTTTATGCATCTTTAATAAGTAAAATTATCATGAAATATTGTTAGATACCTTGTTGTTTGGAAACCACCAGCATGCCACCCTCCTTATTTATAATTATCTAACTTGTCCTACCCTATCTTACCCTACAAATAACACACCTTTTTGTATACTATAAGTGTTACTTGCCTTGAAAATGCATAAGATCTTACATATTAGAAATATGTTTGTAGTTTGTGCTCTAATTTATAGTGCTATAGTTTTCTATTTGGCCCTTATTGTTTAATTTTTTATAGAATGAAGATTGCTGTCATCCTCTCATCTATCTTTAGTAGTTTGTGTATGGTATAGATCATTTGTGAATTTCATGTGACAACCCTTCACTGGTGAAGTGTGTAAACATGGTTATTCTCTAGTAATATTTGTCCCTTATGCTAAAAATCCCCATGGATATTTAATTACAAAATCCCTCCATGTGAGAAATCTACCCCACAGGTTCTCTCACCTTGGTTCAGGTAGAGCCAAAAGTAGTAGGGAGCTAACCATACCCTCTATAGGTACCTCTCAATCATTTTATATACTTGGTATAATCATGATAATAACCCTTCCCCAGCTACAATGACATTCTAGTAGGTTTTACATCATTACTTTCCATTTTCCTTCAATTGCATAAGGATGAGTGTATGAGGTGTACAACTAGGAACCAATAGTAAGCACCCAAGCTTGCTTGTGAGCCTCAAAGTCATTATATAGGATAAACTTGAAAATATTTCCTACTATGAACTCTATATTATTTAATCTTTTATTAATGGCGATGATTGTTGCATCAAATTATATTATCTAGTTTATACATATTTGAATTACTATTGGGATGTGTAATAGTTATAATGTCATAATTTCAATATTTTTATGTTAATAAATGTTTATGATCTTTTAGTTTTCATCATTAATGGAGTCCCTATAGTAAATGATGACATCATCATAAACCTATAAAGAGAATGAGGATAGATCCTATGCCAAGTGTCTTGTCTCTTACTAGTAGTGTGAGCCTAGTATGAGTACTTAAAGTGAAAGCAACCCTTTGACCCTTCAAACATAGATATGATGTTACACTTAGTTTAACCAAGGCTTACACCCATATTAATCTAGGACTAGTCCACCAAAAATCTTATACCTATAGGTCAGTAGGTTTATCTCATGAAAGGCTTGTGTCTTTGGATTTACTTAAATCCTTATTTTAATTAACCAAGTCCCCTAAGTGTAACCTTGTGTCATGTCACAACTATCCCAATATGGGCCCCAATTCCTTCTTAGCTACACTTCAGTTGAGTGCATAAGAAACATGCCTTATGTGGATTGATACTAGTGAAATTGAGTATAAAATTTTGAGTGTATAGGGAATATCCCATGTTTATGTCTAGTTGTAATAAGCCAAGAACTAACTAAGGAAATTACGCACCCTTTTTTACAACATTTTTGATTCTATTGTTAGGATCTATGTTGAATTTTATTATTTCAATGGTGAAATAGAATGATGTATCAAATTTCTCTTGAAAACATCAAGCAATGGTTATAATAGGTAGAAGATAGCTTTGCACTAAAGCATTCAACTTACAAAGGATAAAAGTTGAGAAAATGGGTTCAGAATAACCTATATAATGCTTTATATGAGGTCTTTTTCTATGAGCTATCTAAGCATGTGTAACAGTGGTTGGTTGTATATTCAACCCATAGAATAAGAAGCTATAAATAATGCTACAAGTGGATGGAGTGCTTAGCAAGGATTAAGACCATGGATGCTACTTGGACTAGAGTAGTGGATAAATGGTGGCAAGGAATGTTGAATAACTACATTCTTGAGTTTTTAGTCTCAATATACGCATGTCATGAGGAAGCAAAGTACTAGTTTTTGCATGTATCTAGAGGCACATTTATGAAGGAATTTAGTGCAAAACTAAAAAATCTAATGGTGGATTATGGTTTTGAAACTTTAAGGATTTAAAGGCTAAAGTCCTTTCATGTATGGGAAATACAAAGGGAGAAAAGGGGATGTTTAGGTGAATCATAATGGAAGGGGAAAACCAAATTAACACTTGAGAGCTTAGGAGATAAACCTATAATAAGAGAAAGCATAGACTAATGGAATATCTGGAACCTAGAAGGGATGAAAGAACCCATAGCAATTAGGAAGGGCATAGGGAAGGATCTCTTGAAATACAATGATGTAATGATGATACGAATAATGAAGTAATGGATCAAGCTCAACATTTAATAGGTATATAATTCATTGAGTTCCTATAGGATTTAGTTATTGAAGATACATTCGATACACCTACCCCTTTTGAAATTATAACACATGCTCACGTTTTGGATCCCCCACTTGAATAAAATATAGAAGTAATAATTGACTCTATTGATGAATTTTATCTTAGGCATTTTGTAGACTTGGAGTGCAACTTTATGAATAAAAAAAATATTCCATATAAGGAGGTGAGTCCAACTCATTCTAGACCATTAGGTACTAGTTCACCACAATAGAACTTAAGTGTGAGCATATCAACTCAACCAATGTTAGCAATGCAGAGTGGGAAATAGCTTGCAAGAAGTGGTATGATGCTATAAATAAGTGGTATAACACCATCAATATCAACTATGCTAGTAGTAATGATGGGATAAGTGCCTAACCTAGTGGCTAGAGGCATTAGAGGATCACCACAAAGATAGATGCTAGGGGATAAACACCTCAAATAATATCTTCCCCCCACATAAAGTATACTATGAGATGCATATGCACTTATCAAAGTATCATGACATGTAAAATACTATATAACATGTGCTAAAGTGTGAACTAAAGTGGTATGTATAGGGCATAACCCAATCAAAGCATAAGGAGACCCAATTTGTGACCACTTTACTTGATTTTGCCCATAGATGGTATACAAAATTTGACCTTAACTAGGCCATGGCCGATTATGATACCCTAAAGGATGCATTCTTGAAGGAATTTGACATTCTATATTTTGAATAGTAGATCATCATCATGATAAAAAAAATTAACCAAGGACTCTCATAAATCATGTGCCTATATAATGCAAGGTTTAAGAATATCCTATCAAATTTCCCATATGATATACACCCTTCCCAACATGTGTAGTGGTTCACTAGAGGGTTACTCATGCTATTTCAAAGAGTGCTTTTCATGAAGACTTTTTATAGATCATTATGAAGTACTTGTAGTTGCACTTAGAGCTGAGGAAATCAAAATCGTAGATACTAGGATCAACCCATTTATGGAGGCACATATTGCATCTATGGAATCCCAAATCTAAAAGCTTACTATTAACTCATCACATAACACTCTAATTGGACTATGGTTCACCAACTACAAAGTGTAAGGCCATGATAAGACTAACTACCCATGGAAAAATGTGTGTACTTTACTTCTAAGCTATGAAGTCTATCAAGAGGTGTATGATGTTCATAAATTCCCTTTATTGTAATATGTCATCTAGGTTAACACAACCATCTATTATTGATTGTGTGATTCTTACACCCATATCAATACTGATTGCTAGGTTATTGATAAAATGCACAAGAACATGGAAAGAGGTGCACAATGAGACACCATAGTAGTGAGAGGGCAGGATACACAAGAAAATGAAGGCTATGGTAATTAGAATATAGGATTTAGATGTAATGAGGCACCAGAGGGTGAGGTGGAGGATGTGGTGGTGTAAGTTTCCTTTCCCATCATGGTCATGTTATAAGTGTGGATCGATAGAGCATTATTAGTGTGACTTTCGTACACATCCCATGTTTGGGTATTATCAAGGGTCCCATAACGTCAAAGAATGCCCTGACTTGTACAAAATTGACCCAAGATGGGTGTGACATATTTAATGGTACAAGAATGATTATGCATGAGTCAAAAATTAAAAAAATGGACCCTAAAGGTGAAACCAACTCGCAAAAAGATAGTAAAGGTGTAGGTGACTACTCCCAGGGGATTCACCACTTAGTCACCAGTTGCAACAATACCTAAGTTATGCTTAAAATACGGGGATAAAGTTTGCATTGAGCACATAACACAGTCTAAACCCAAAATACACCTTACCCAGACCCAATATGAAAAAAAGATATATTATAGTAGGCCATGATTCTAATCCAAAACTTGCAAGGGGAGCTCCAATAGACATGAGACCTAGAAGTGCATGTTGCTACCTCTCAAAAGAAGCAAGATAGCTAGGAAGTTGAGATATAATAATTAACTGAGATCCTATACTTCTTACAAATAGAGGTAATGCTACCCTTATTAAATAACTTAGTTCTAAAGCATGTGGGTCAAAAATAAGTTGAGGTTGCTATACCATGCATGGAGAGGGTGCAAGAAGTTTGGCATACTCAAAATGGAGAGTATGACCAATAACTCCTCATGGATTTTACAATTGATGGATGGTTGATATGTGAGGTCCTTATAGATACATGTACTAAGGTAAATATCTTTACCAAGAATGCCTAGAAGAAAATGGGTAGGCTAGCCTTGAGGCCTTCCCCTCATGTACTCTTCATGGCCAATAAGACTTAGGTGCAACCTATAATTTTTTTGAAGAGCATAGTTATATATGTCATGGGTTCTAAATTCCATGTTGATTTTAAATTGATTGATTTAGTAGAATATAAAAACTACCCAAAACTTATAGGAATGCTATGGTGTTATGAAAATAATGCAAATATGCACTTCAAAAGGTGCTACATGACATTTGAGAATGGAAAAAAGAAGGTAGTTATACCCCTTATAAATTACTAAGGACCCCCTGTGTTGAGAACATAGACATAGAAGATGAGATCAACCACATATAATGCAATGCACCAAGACTCTAGACCCAAATTATCAAGGAGTCCTCTCTTAGAAAGATGGATAATCAAACTCATACACCACCATTATTGCCTATGACTAATGGGTTGAGGAAGCATATGAGACCATTGGTCGAAGGTGCCACTTAGGGTGCATGAAAGCACTAAAACTAGTAAAGATAGGCTAGGTCTAGATTGATCACGTGTCTAAAAGGTGGGTTCCTTGTGCCAAGAAGAAGGTAAATAAAGTGTTTTGACTTAGTAAGGGAAAACTTATAACACTCCTAAGATATTAGGGGAGTAATCTCATGGAGAACTATGTCCATGACCTCAAATCATGCATCCCAAAAGAGGTAGATATAATGGGTGCACTAGTGTATATATTAAATATCACTCTCACTCATTGGTGGGTAGTACAAAAGCCTAGCTTACCAACTTAGCAAGATGTGAAGGTATCCATTTACACTAGATTTGGAAAGAGTAAAGAGGACCTATATATCTCAACCTACTATAACTAATATGACCCTATAATTCATGTGCACCTTTGAGAATAAATGTGGACTATCTATGGTGACAATGCCCCAAGGATTCTATGGATGCATGCCTTGTATAGGAAATTAAAGACTTGGGTGTGAGCATGATATGTTATTAATGAGATAAAATGCAAGACATCCAATTGGGATATAATTAAAGAGTGGTTTGTTTACACCTTCTCCTTTTCTTCACAAAACCTCAAATTAATTGAACCACTATAGGTAGTTCAAAGTTCAGTGTTTAAGGACACTCTAATATTAGAGGAGTACCTAAAAGACATGTTTGGTGAAAATGGGGTAGTACTCCCAACCTTATTCAAATATAAAAATCTTAATAGTGACTCTAGTGATGAAGATAATGAAACATGGAAGGCATGTAATTGGAATAATTTGATAGGCAAAAGAAAGTTAATGCACCAAGTTGAGAATAGTGCCATAGGAGAAGAAGACCCTACTCATATTTAGATAGAAATGGTTGAGGGTAGTAGACAAGTCAAGGTTTCAGACTAGGAGAATAATGAACCCTAATTTACATCATTAAAAACTAAAAAGGTAACTATCATCTTAGAAAGGGAACCAAATATTGATACTCTAGATGCCTATTAGTCTGACATGGAGTTAGCATGTATTACTGATATCCTGAAGGAGTTCCAAGACTTGTTCCCTCAGAACTAAAAATATATGAAAGGCACACACCCGTCCCTTAGGAAGATGAGCATAAAATTAGTTTATGACACAAGACCCATCAAGAAGTGACCTTATAATATTAACCCAAATCTTCACATCAAGGTCAAGATAAAGATTGATGATATGCTAGCCACATGAATCATCTACACTATGTAAGAATATGAATGGGTTAGCCCCATGCTCATCAACATCAAAAAGGATGGGTACATCTAAATTTATGTTTACTATAGATTTTTGAACTCTACTTACGTAATTGATCCCTTTCTAACTCTGTTCACTAATGAAATTTTGGATGGCATCATAGGTTATGAGATATGCACCTTTACTAATGGATTCTCAAGATATCATCAAATCTAGATTAAGGAGGAGGACAATACCAAAACTATATTTATGATAGAATGGGTTTGTTTTAATTTTAATGTAATTCACTTTAGGTTGAATAATATACTAGCTATGTTCTCCTGAGTAGTGATCACCACTTTCAAAGACTTCATTCATAAATTCCTCCAAGTATACTTGGATGATTGGACTATGTATAGTTAAGGTGTGGAGCCTAAAAGCTTCACCAAGGAGTAGATTGCAGAGTTGCAGCAGTTACACAGTCATCGGCATCGGTTAGGAGTGACCGACGTCGATCAGGTGCAGTTTAAGAGACGCCGGCATCGGTAGGGATCGGCCGACTTCGGTCACAGGTAAGTAGGCAAGAATCGATGTCGATTACCTATGCATCTAGAAAGCTATTTCCATGGACAGAATCGAGTGTTTGCATGATGAGATTAAGTTGTAGTCTTAAGTTGATGTCTCTATTATTAGTAAGACTATTTTTAGAGCCCTTGTTCAAGAGGCTTAACTGTTGGTTGTAAATGCATGCTCAATTATCCTAATTATTATAATTAGGATAATTCTTCTTAGCTCATTGTAGTGTATTGGTATGTTGAAAGAATAGTATAGAATTGTATAGGTGAATCAATCCAGGTTGTTGGAGTTGATTGTACTTGAGAGAGAGAGCTCTTGAGGGAAAGAGATCTAGAGAGAGATCTATACATCTGAGAGAGGTGTGGAAGAAAGAAGTTTCTTCAATTGTATTCCTTCTATAAAGAGTTTAATACAAGTTTTCAGAGTGGTTTCTTGTATCTCTTGTTCTTTGCTACTTATCATTCTAGTTACTTATCTATCTGATTTAATTCTACATTTATTGATTTCATAAGTATAATCAAATTGTTGGTTAATCCCCAAAAAGTGGTATCAGAGCCTTGGTTGTAGGTTTTAGAGCTTGATATCTAATAATTGGTATCAGAGCTCAGGTTCACTAACAGGTGGTTCAGATCTATGTAGTGTGTATTGATTACAGGTTACTCACAGGGGTTTCTATAGGGATTTCTATTTGAGTGGGAGAAGCAATGGCAGAAGAAAGTAAACTGAGAATGGAGAATTTCAATGTCAAAAATTATCAACATTAGAGAATGCAGATAGAGGATTATCTGTATCAGAAAGATCTATACTTACCGTTAGGTGGGATTGCAAAGAAGCCCACAGACATGGATGATGAAGAATGGGAAGTTCTTGATAGAAAAGCTCTGGGGTCTATAAGACTGAGTCTAGCATCTACTGTGATATCTAATTTATCATAGGCAAAAACAATGGTAGAGTTGATGACTACTTTAGCAAATTTGTATGAAAAACCCTCAGCTTTTAATAAGATATATCTTGTGAAGCAGTTATTTAATTTGCATATGCAGGAAGGTGGATCTGTATCTAATCACCTGAATGATTTCCATGGAATTGTAAATAAATTAAGTTTAGTCAATATTGTATTTGATGATGAAATTAAAGCTCTTTTAATATTATGTTCTTTTCCTGAAAGCTGGCATAGCTTAGTAATGGCAGTTAGTAATACTGCATCTGCCTCAAATATTTTAAAAGTAGAGGATGTTGTTGGTGTTATCTTGAATGAGGAAATTCATAGGAAAAGCACAAAGGAAACATCAGGGAACACTTTAAGTTTTGAGAGCAGGGGAAGGAAAAAAGAGAAGAGCAAGAAAGGGAGATCAAGATCTAAGTCTAAGGTGAGAGGTAGATCCAAATCCAGAAATGGCAAGAAGCCACAATGTTAGAATTGTGGAAAGATGGGGCACATAAGCAGAGATTGCTGGTCAAAGCCTAAGGAGGACAATCAACACGAAGGAAAAGAAGAAGCAAAGGTTGCAGGTATTACACAAGATGCTTTAATATTCTCTTTGCATAATAATATAGAATCTTGGGTTTTAGATTTTGGTGCATCTTTTCATGCTACCCCTAATAGAGAATATTTTAGTGACTATATCCATGGAGATTTTGGAATAGTGTATCTAGGGGATGATGAGCCTTGTAAAATTATTGGCAAAGGTAAAGTGCAGCTAAAAATGTAGAATGGCAACACATGGGTGTTGAGAGATGTTATGCATGTTCCTAGCTTGAAGAGGAATTTGATTTTTGCAAGAAAGTTAGGGGATGAGGGTTGTACAGTAACTTTCACAGCTGAATCTTGGAAGGTGACCAAGGGTGCACTTGTTATGGCCAGAGGTAAGAGAGTAGGTACTCTCTATTTATGTAATTGTGTTACTAACAATTCTCCTTCTGTATTATCTACTTCATATGTGGATGCAAAATTGTGGCACTCAAGGCTTGGCCACATGAGTGAGAAGGGAATGTCAATTCTTAAGTCTAAAGGTAAGCTTTCAGATTTGAAAAGCATAGATCTAGATTTTTGTGAGCACTGTGTTTTTGGAAAATAGAAGAGAGTGAGTTTTCTCAAGACTGGGTCAACAAAGAAGAAGCATAAGTTGCAGCTTGTTCACACAGACGTGTGGGGACTGACTCAGGTAGCTTCTATTAGAGGATCACAGTACTATGTTTTGTTCATAGATGATGCTACAAGAAAGGTATGGATCTATTGTATTAAGAAGAAATCTGATGTATTTGAGACTTTTAAGATTTGGAAAGCTATGGTTGAGAATGAAATAGGTAGAAGATTGAAGTGCCTGAGATCTGACAATGGTGGTGAGTTTTGCAGCTATAAGTTTAACTGGTATTGTTATATGCATGGAATCCATAGGCAAAGGATGGTTCCAAGGACACCTTAGCAGAATGGAATTGCTAAAAGGATGAACAGAACAATCATGGAGCGTGTAAGGTGTATGGGATTACATGATGGCTTGCCCTTAGAGTTTTGGGCAGAAGCTGTTGACACTACAGTGTACCTGATTAATAGAGGACCCTCTACAGCTCTGGATGGTGGAATTCCAGAAGAGACATGGACAGGTAAAAAGGTAGATCTATCATTTCTCAAAGTTTTTGGTTGTGAAGCCTTTGTGCACATTGATAAGGAAAATAGAAAGAAGCTAGATGCTAAGTCTATGAGGTGCACATTTATTGGCTATGGCTCAGATGATTTTAGTTTCAAGTTTTGGAATCTAGGAACTAACAAGGTAATTAGGAGCCGTGATCTTGTTTTCAATGAAAAAGTGATGTATAGTGATCAACTGAAGAAGCTAAACCAATCTGGGTAGAGCAATGGAGAATTGGATGAGGTGATGGTCCAAAATGAGCTCACAAGAAAAAGAAATAATCACTTGTAGGAAAACATAGAGACCGACATCGACAAGGAAAGAACCGACGTTGGCAAGATAGAAACCGATGTTGGTCATATAAAGACTGATGTCGGCAGGACAGTCACCGATGTCGGTCAGGTAGAACTGATGTCAGCCAGTAATAGGTCTGGAGGTGACTAAGGTCAGTCACTGTCAGAGAATTTGGGTGGACAGCGTGTTATGGATGAGTCTCAAACACCCATCAGGAGGTCAAAAAGGGTATGTAAGCCTCCAATTTGATATTCCCCTTCATTATTCTATTTATTGCTAATTGATGGTGGAGAACCAGAGAGTTTTGAAGAAGCAATACAGGTGGAGTCCAAGAGTCAGTGGGAGCGTGGCATGGTTGGGGAAATGGAGTCCTTGAGAGAGAACCAAACATGGGATTTGGTTGAGTTGCCAACTGGGAAGAGGACACTGAAGAACAGATGGACCTACAGGTTAAAGGAAGGTGAGAATGGACAGATGAGATATAAGGCCAGATTGGTAGTGAAAGGATTTGAACAAAAACTAGGTATTGATTTTGGTGAGATTTTTTCTCTTGTTGTTAAAATGACTTCTATACGGACTGTATTGTCTTTAGTTGCTATTGAGGATTTGCATCTTGAGCAGCTTGATGTTAAGACAATGTTTCTTCATGGAGATTTAGATGAGGAAATATATATGGAACATCCAGAAGGATTTGAGGTCAAAGGTAAGGAGAAGTTGGTGTGCAGATTGAAGAAAAGCTTGTATGGCCTCAAGCAAGCTCCTAGACAGTGGTATTTAAAATTTGACAGGTTTATGACTAAGCATGGCTACAGTAGGTGTCAATTTGACCATTGTGTGTATTTTAAAAGATTGGATAATGGTAGATATATTATTCTATTGTTGTATGTAGATGATATGCTAGTTGCAGGATCACACATGTAGGATATCTCTGAACTTAAGGTGAAATTAGCTCAAACATTTGCCATGAATGATTTGGGAGTAGCAAAGAAAATCCTTGGCATGAGCATTAAGAGAGATAGGAAAAATCATAGGTTGATTTTGTCTCAAGAGGATTATGTGAACAAGGTGTTGAAACGGTTCAATATGCAGGATGCTAAACCGATAAGCACACCTATGGCTGGACATTTTAAGTTGAGTAAAGAACAATGTCCTAATTCACATGATGAGGTAGAGTACATGAGTAAAGTTCCATATTCTTTCGTAGTAGGGAGTTTAATGTATGCAATGGTGTGTACTAGACCAGATATTGCCCAAGCAGTGGGAGTTGTAAGTAAGTATATGGCCAATCCAAGAAAGGAACACTGGAAAGCAGTTCAATGGATCCTTAGATATCTGAGAGGAACCAGTAGTAGGCACTTGTGCTATGGAGGTTTAGATACTTCTCTACATGGTTATGTAGATTCAAATATGGCAGGAGGAGCACCACAGGGTATGTTTTCACTGTTGGTGGAACAACGGTTAGCTGGATATCAAAGTTGTAGAAGGTTGTTGCCTTGTCAACTACAGAAGCAGAGTATATTATAGTCACAGAGGCTAGCAAAGAGATGATATGGATGACACGGTTCATGGAAGAGCTTGGAAAGGAGCGAGAGAGTTGTAGATTGTATAGTGACAGTCAGAGTGCAATTCATTTGGCTAAGAATTTAGCCTTTCATTCAAGAACAAAGCACATACAACTTAGGTACCATTTCATAAGATAGGTATTGGAGGATGGTGAGTTGAAGCTGGAGAAAATCCATATAGATAAGAATCCTACTGATATGTTAACCAAGCCAGTTACAAAGGAGAAGTTGAATCTTCATTCAACTTTTGTTGGTCTTCATGATTGAGTTGAAGATGGAGGAGCTAGAAGATGTTGCTATACAAGTACTGGTGCAGCTGTTTATCTCCAAGTGGGAGATTGTTAAGGTGTGGAGCCTAAAAGCTTCACCAAGGAGTGGATTGCAGAGTTGTAATAGTTACACAGTCACCGACATCGATCAGGAGCGACTGACATCGGTCAGGTGCAGTTCAAGAGACGTCAGTGTCGGCAGGGATCGGCCAACATCGGTCACAAGCAAGCAGGCAGGAACCAATGTCGGTTACCTGTGCGTCCAGAAAGTTATTTCCATGGACAGAACTGGTTGTTTGCATGATGAGATTAAGTTGTAGTCTTAAGTCTACATCTCTATTTTTAGTAAGATTATTTTTAGAGCCCTTGTTCAAGAGGCTTAACTGTTGGTTGTAAATGCATGTTCAAGTATCTTAATTATTATAATTAGGATAATTCTTCTTAGCTCATTGTAGTGTATTGGTATGTTGAAAGAACAGTACATAATTATATAGGTGAATCAATCTAGGTTGTTGGAGTTGATTGTACTTGAGAGAGAGAGCTTTTGAGGGAAAGAGATCTAGAGAGAGATCTGTACATCTGAGAGAGGTGTGGAAGAAAGAAGTTTCTTCAATTGTATTCCTTCTGTAAAGAGTTTAATACAAGTTTTCAGGGTGGTTTCTTGTATCTCTTGTTCTTTGCTATTTATCATTCTAGTTACTTATCTATCTGATTTAATTCTGCGTTTATTGTTTTCATAAGTGTAATCAAATTTTTGGTTGATCCCCAACATGTATGGTTTAGTGAAAGATCAGTATGACAACTTATGTCTTATGTTTGAAAGGTACATGTAGTTGTAGATTTATTTTAACTTAAAGAAGTGTGTTTTTACAATGCCATTTAGAAATTTTCTTAGTCACATCATCTACAAGGATGGTCTATTCATTGATATAATGAAGATTACCATCATCCTTCAACTCTAGACCCCATCAATGCAGAAGGACATTCATGCCTTTCTTGGACATTATGGGTACTATAGGAAGTTCATAAAAAACTATGCTAAGATTGTGGTGCCACTAGAAGATCTCTTATAAAAGGTTGGCCCATTCTATTGGGGCATAACATAGGAAAATATATTTGATACTCTGAAGCTCAAACTATCAAGCACACTGATATTGTAATTTACCAATTGGATTACTCCATTCCATGTCCATGTTGATGCATCTGTTACTATGATTGGTTCCATTCTGATGTAACCAAGGGAAGGAAAAATGGATCATCCCATTTATTTCACAAGTAGAAAACTAACCAAGGCAAAGCATAACTACACCACAACTATGTGTGAGGCACTTGCCATGGTTTATGCCCTACAGGAGTTCAAGTAGTACTTATTGGCTACCCTATTTATTTTTCATTAATCATGAGACACTTAAGTACCTGGTGAATATGCCCATCCTTCATAGGCACATTTATAAATGGATTATTTTGTTTTAAGAATTCTAGTTCTCTATTATAGTAAAACTTGGAAAATAAAACTTGGGCCTAGACCATCTATCTTGCATTAACTTTGGTGATGTGATATCACTTATTGAGGATGGTATGGATGGCACATAAATTTATAGATTCCAATGTAACCTAAATACTTGGTAGAGATCACTGTATTTTTGACATCTGAATCTATGCCCTTGATCATGATAACTAAGGAGAAGAAGTATCTCATAGTTTATTCCACCCCTTTTCAAATAATTGGTGGGGAACTATACAAGTTGAGCTACGATGAAGTCCTATGCTAATGTGTCCTAGATAATGAATGGGATTTAGTATTGAAAGAGGTGCATGAGGGGATTACTAGAGGCCATTATGATATAGATGCTATGGTGCACAAGGTACTACAATAGGTTTATGGTGGCTAACCCTATTCTAGGATGTAAAAGAATATGTAAAATCATGTGATATCTGCCAATGCATGAGAAAACCAAATCATTGGGATAAAATGCCTCTCATCCCCATCCTTTCCCAGGTGGCATTTAAAAAATGCATCATTGACTTTATTGGGCCTATTATTCCCAATACAAGTGCATAGGTGCATAAGACATTCTTTTGGCCACAAATTACTTCACCAAGTAGGTTAAGGTAGTGCCAACCAAAGATTATATAGCTACCACCACAAAAAAATTCATCTAAAAAAATATCATTAGTTATTATGGATGCCCACTTAGCTTGAATAATGACCATGGCATGCACTTAATCAATGAAACCATTTAGATCCTACTAACTAAATATATGGTTGTGAATCATAATATGACACATTATCATCCCCAAGAAAATAACACTACTAAAGTGTTCAATAAGATATTGGGATTGTGCTTCACAAATATATGTGATGTTGGTCATAAAGATTATGATGATTGTGTGTTAGTAGTATTGTGGGCTTATTACACTAGGTATAAGTGCTTAAATAAAGCTACACTATTTCAACTAACGTTTAGTACTGAGACCATTTTACCTATGGAATTTCTAGTGCCCTCACTCCACATTATGTGTATTGGTCAACTGGATAACCAAGAGTCTTTGAGAACATGCCTGGAAGACTTAGAGTGATTGGATGACACACATGCCCAAGAAATATGAAGACACTAAATAGAATAGGCATGTCAAAATCTATGGCATGATAAGCACATCAAGCATAAAGTATTTATCAAAGGTGTACTGACCTTACTATATGAATCAAAGTACCTCAAAAACCTAGGAAAATTGTAGATTAGATGGATGAGACCTTATGTCATCCATAATATATTAAAGAATGACACATGTAAACTATGCACATTAATGGGTGAAATTCTCCAAAAGAATTTCAATAGCAAAAAATTAAAGCCCTATAGTCACTAAACTAGCACTTGTGCCATCAAACACTGATTTTATGGTCATAAGTCAGCTATTTTATGTTGATCATAATAAAATTTAGTGCAATCCAAATCTTTTCTTATGTTTATTTCATTTATATTAGGTGAATAAACATGTCACTTTTAGGCCTATAAGATAATTATTCTAGTGTTTACATGCATAAATCTAGTCGAGTAAGTCTATCATAGATGCTCTCTAAGTTCCTAAGGCTAGACACCTAAATTTTTGGGCACGTGAATTTTTCCAAGTATATACAGTTGAATACAAGTTGACAAAAGGAGGCACATAAAATATTCATGCACAAGGAATCAAAATTAGAGAATAAATCACTAGAGGAATAATATAAGAATTTGTATAGGGTAGGGAAGGCTAAAGTAAGAGACATGAAAGAACAAATAAATTGACCAAGAGAGAGAGAGCTATGCTTTTAAGGAAGTGCAACATGAAGATGAGATGGAACTGGGGAAGTTGAATTTCACACATATGAAGCATTGTGCCCAGGTTGCCATAAGAAAGTTGAAGGTCATGTTAAAATTAAAAAAGTGCAATAGAAAGATAATTAAGATAGCTATCTCCCATCCAATATTCAATAAGAAGTGACCATTTGAATCAACTGTCACTTCATCAAATAAACTATTAGAAAAAATAATGCCATGATGATAGAAACACAAAGATCTAGAATAAATGAGGATCTAGCAATGAATTTTAGCAAAATTTATAAGTTTAGTAGATTTCATTAAATCCACACAATGCCAAGCCATTAATCACCAACCATTAATGAGGTAGTTGAAAATGGAGTATAAATGGGCAAATGAAAAACTAGAATAGGTGAAAAACCTCATGTGAATTCAAACCAGAATATAGAGACAAGTAGAGCTGAAGCCACCAAAAACTAGAAAATGCTACCATAGAGAACCAAAGCATCCACAACCCCCCAAGAGAGAATGGTTTAACCAAGATAAGATTGCGTTTCACTTTGAATTATAAAGAAGGTGAGTGGAGAGAAATTGAGAGATAACAGGGTAGTATAAGTTCTACAAAATGTTGAGGCCTCCATTAACTACACATGAAGCTCAAAGAGCCAAAGACATAATCATAATTCCCATGACTATGAATAAGTTTAAAGAATCATTAAGGTCTTCAAAAATATCAACCAACCATTTTTAATAGTAACTAGTTCAAAGTGGGTAATAAAAGGTTAAGTATAGGTCCACCGCAGGCACATAAGGATGCCAAGAAAGTGTGGATGGTGAAAGAAACAACCAACATGAAACAAGAAGTGAAACTAGTAAAAGGCATCAACATTATGGTGATAAACCTAGAAAAAAATCACAAATATTTATTATAGATAGATGTAGTTCCCCCTAGAGGTCATGGTAAGGGGATAAATGGGTATCCTTTACACACATGTGAAAATTAAAGGATTATAACCATTAGATGGGGTGTAATGCATAAGAAATCAACTAGGACTGGATGGTTGACATAGGGAAAAATACTAAGGTATGTGCCACACTCTTCAACATATCCATCCAAGATAAACTAGAAATAATAGACATAACCCAATTATTTGAGCTACCAAGTTTTGACAAGCTAAAGGAATTAGTATAATTCCTCCTCTTACGCATACATGATAATTGGTTCTACTTTATAGGATGTTGCATGAAGATCTGAATTCACCTCATCATTAGGTCATAAGACTCTTAAGTGTAGGGGTAAACTTATAATAAATTATTGAGGTGAAGTGGAGGTTGATAGGGTCATGAAACTCCTACGCAACTATAAGTTAAGATTCACATTCTCCATCAAAGATATCCAGGACCCTGATACGAGGGTGGTGGAATGCCTGGTTAGTTTAAAACTATGCCCTGGAGGTTGATGGACTAACATTAACAAGACCTAATTTTTAATTTCCCACCATATGACATAAGGGGTAAAGTTTAACATCTCTAAATTCATTATTGAGGATATTTTTAATAACATGTAAGAGTGTCACCGGGTGTGTGAGACCTTCCAGTGGGGGTATATGCTAATATAAATTATGTTGGAGGAGATAGGTTTTCAAAATAGTTACACTAATAACCTATGGGTTTTTACACCACACCATGGGTCCCCTAAGATGAAGTATCAAGACTTCATCTACCCACCTAGCTTTTCATATAAGTACAAGACAAGAGTGCAAGAGTGGTATGATAGGTACATCAAAACCTTTGGGATTGAATAACACATCCCTTAGGAACTTCCCCAATACTTGGAAAGAATAACAACCTTTTTATAAAGCAAAATTTCTATGTAGTGTGCTTGGTGCTCATAGATGGGAACCTATTTGGGTGGCTCGAGTTTCCTTATGCATTTTCTACCAAGTATTATATGGTGGTGCTAAGGAGGATTCCAAATACACAATAGCTAGATATCTTGATCAAGAATATAGATCAATACAAGAGTAGGTTAAGGAAATATCATGTGTGCCATATAGCTAAATCTACTAAATATGATAAGGATGACTCCAATAAGATGGACCTCCATCCCCTTCAGGTAGAAATAATAAATAGACACATCTTCAACTTATACTATGACATAAAGCCACATAAGAAGGGAAATGATTTGAGAAAAGATGATGATCAAAATTTTATGATTGATGATGAAGGGAAGGATATGCTAAAGATGCAGGAAAAGACCCTCCAAAAGAAGTGTGGATAGAAACTTGAAGAGATCATAGAGTGAATTAAGTTGAAGATTGCCTTTAGAGAACAAATTGCCAAGTGCCAGGGATGTAAAAGAAACCCTACAAAGTGGCACAACTAACATGCTTAGATAAGTGAGGATCTAAAAATCCCCTCATCAAGAAAATATCCCTCCACACTACCTCCACAAATATAAGAGGAGAAGAGAAGGGTGTGGAAGAAAATGGGCTTAAGCGAGGAAGACATTGAGAAGGCATTAGCACTTGAAGAAAAACATAGACTTACTAAAGAAAAAAAGTGGCCAAGGTAGAGAAAAAGACCATGAAGGTTCCTGTAAGTGTAAGACCAACTATTAAAGTAATCAAGAAAACACTAAGCACCCAAACTAGGAAAATATAAGAAGTTACATAAGAGGCATGCCTGAGTAGTGAAGGGGTACTTGAAGAAAAATAAGGCAATTCTGACATCTTAGAAAAACAAATGGAGATAACAATAGAACCCAAATAATAACAAGGTGATACTAGAACTATAAGAATTTCCCTAGAGGTGAGTATTTATAAATCTTAGGAGGAAGAAGTGAATGAAGGTGAAAATTTTGAGGAAGAAACCCCTAAGAAATAAATAGGTTAGCCATTTGAGGAAAGCATAAAAGTGAGTGGTGGTGCCAGTGAAGAGGAAGGAGAACAAACAAATATGGCCATCATCAAGAAGGATGATGTAAAGATAAGCATAAAGGAGAATATGTAAAAGGGATGGGGGGATGAAGACCTTTACATGTATAACATCATGCCCCCCCAAGATGCCATAATTAGGACATGTAAACAACTTAAATTTATGTTCGATCATTATATGGATGAGCCTCATTTTAAGGTTCCTAGAGTGAATATTTTGAGTCTATATAAGCCTAATGAAGGGAAGTAATGCCTCTTTATAAACCCTCATGCTATGAACCTAGTCCAATTTGGGAATTCACTGATATGAATGGCCACTAAAGTTACACACAGGAATATCATCAATGATAGTCAAATGAGAAAATGAAAGAAGCTCCATAAAGAAGCCAAAGATGAAGTGTAGGCCACCAAATTTAAACTATATCATATTTGTGAGTGTATATAGATGGATAAACCATCCCTTATAGTTAGCATCAATACTTTGGACCCCTTAGAGGTTGATAAAATCTATGTTTTAGTAGAGCAGATGCTCTCAAGGTTAAAACCTGAGCCAATGCAAGAAGAAGAAGATCCCTATTTTGTGCTGTAAAAGGAGCTAGCTGGTAAGATCGAAGAGGTAGAAGACATCTTTGTGAAACTATAAGAGGGTACATATGTAGTATATTCTATCATCTTAGGCTTATCAAACCAAGCCTCAGTTATAGACGTGTACCTAAAGAAGGTAAGGGAGGAGAAGGAGAATTTGATAGTGCAAGTGTACTCAATGAGTAGGTTAGAGTGGATGCAAATCATGGGGAGCATCAACATGCTCATCAATTAGATTAAGGAAATGTTAGCCAAATTTGACCCACATAAGGATTTTTTTCTTGGAAATGGTTTAAGTAGATAAATAGATGTTTTAGATGGAATGAGTGGTCCAAAGATCTCATATTGCTCATCAAGATTTTGAAACACTTTAAGTTAGCTAAGGTGTAAATTTGTTGATTTTTGAGGAACAAGTTTAAAAGTAGGTCTTCATAGTGTTTGATTAGTTAGGGTTATCATTAGAGCTCTCAAAGATCAAGTAGAATCTCAAACACAATTTTTTAAGGAACCATACCATCATCAGGATGTCGTGCAAGAATGAGGAGGTTAGTTTACTTATGCATTTTATAAGTTTTCTTAGTAACTATCATGAGTTAAAAGGTTGTAGTGCCATAAAGTCCCTTGTTACAAGAACATGCTCTAAAAATTTCATGTCTATGTGAGATTTTTATCTTGAGATATAAGCTTTTAAAATTGAACATACATAGCCAAAAATTCATGTGAGTGTCAAATTTGAGCTCCATAAAGTAACCATTTAGGTTTAAAATTCTTTAAAAATCTATAAGTTAGACAAGATCTAATGGTACAGGTTCATCAAGTAGAGATATATTGGTGTGAGCTCAACTAACAAAAAGGTGGGTCCTAACATATCAATGATCAACATTCAATATTATTGAAGATATGATGGTGCATAATGACTGATTGGAAAGTGGACCTAATGAGATATATGGTATGCATGAGCTCATACATATTGATCTAATAATATAAGATTGAGTCAACATGTCAAAATATCCTGGTTGGTAAGAAATTAAGGGCTTGTGTGCATTTATACATCCAAATCTAATGAGGTGATCAGGGTTAATAAGTTAGCATATCTATAAGACCAATAATAATAAAGACAATTTAGCACAATCAAGATGGTCTAAGTTGGAAATTGAAAACCAATGAATAAAGGGAAAATCCAAAGAGCTTCCATTAAAGGTCAATGAACCAATTTTTGACCCAGGTGAATAAAATCTTAAAGACCCATATTTCCATTAGAGCTCGGTCAATAATAGACATAGTCATATAGGAAAGATGGTTAAGGATAAAGCTCTATCACCATTAAACTTTAAAAGGACCTCTAGTCGATATTTTAGAACCTATTGACCCTGTTTTAGGGTCATTCCATTGACATGTTCATTGATTTTAGATGGAGGATCCTCATATACAATAGATCCTTATCTCTTATAGGGTTTAGATGCTGAACAAGTATCTTAGGGTCTAATACAAAGATCAAATATGGACTAGTGATTATGAAGCAAGATCAAGTAGTTTTTAGGTTCCATGGATATTGTGATTGTGTAAAAACCAATAATTAGATTGGTTTTCATATATAATGGACATGTGTTCAATATTGTAGAAAATACAAATGTAAACATGATTATAGAGAGGTGTCTTATGTATCATTAGGGTCACATTTTTAATAAACAGGTATCGATAGCCACCTAAGGTAGATGTGGCATTATTCTATCAATTCCAAAACATGGTCCTCATCAATAGATCAGATATATAATGACATGGAGTTCCAAGAGAAACATCAGGTGAATAGATAAGGATAATAGGCATTTGATTCTTTTACATAATTTGTTCCTTATTGATAAAGGTCATGAGTCAACATCCTCAAAATTGTGCCAATACATCATAATTCACTCTCTCATCCATTTTACTATATATGTTCCATCTTGTTCCACATTTTGGTCACTCTTTGAAAGTTTTAGACAGGAAATCTCTAACATTTTAGACAACAAATTCTTATGTTTTGGATCTCTTAGGTTATGCCAAAATTTATACTGTAACACCTTTTGATGCAATAACGACTAAATTCCATCATTTTATAAGCTATATTGAAGTGTGTCCTACAAATTCATGTACTATAGTTAAATGAATGTATGTTTCTCTTCTATGTCTAGGTTTTATCACCTTTATGAAATGTTTGGTGGTCATCATAGGTCATTATAAGTTCAATTTATAGTTTTTAATTTAGATTGAAAGTGGTTATCTATCCTGTCATGCTAGTTTGATAACTGCTCAATGCCTTATTATGAAATACTTATTTGGGACTGATCTTCTTTGGTATTGAATGTGTCTTATAGTATGTATTGTGTAAAGTATAAGTGTTCAAATTACTAGTCCATCACCCCATTTTTTACATGCTTTCATATATTGTTATATCTCTTTATCTCTTTTCAAAGCAAGTGTTAGATTAGGTCTAGTTTAGGTGATGATCTAAAATTAAGCCAACCTTATCTAGAGGTCTGACCCAAGTTTAGGTGATCCAAATCCTAGGATCATTCCCATATTGGAATATAATATTGTAAGAGGACCAAAGAATCCCTTTTTTGAGCTAGGGTGAAATCTAGGACACCAATAGTTTTGACACACTTGATGAGACAAAGCTTCCTTGGCATAATTAAAGTTTGAAAATTGAGAAGAAGAAATTGCAAAAGGAGGATACATCTACCATCATCAAAAGTTGAAGATCCTTCAATTTTTAGATCTCATAGCATCTTTTTGATAGTGTTTCATGCCAAAGGTTACAACAAGGTCACCAAGTAAAGGTATTATTTTTGAATTCATTAAGCCACCTTCTACTTACAAAAAAGCAAGATTCAATAAGACCAAACCTCATCCTCAAAATAAATTTTCACCTCATAGTCATCCTATTGTTTTAGTCCAAGCCATTTCCTCATAACCTAATTCTCTTTTTCTCAAATGGTTGTTAGGAATCAAGTGTTTATTCCATTCAATAGGGGTAGTCCCATGAATTTGGCCTAATATGATGACATCCTTATATTTTCCCTAAAGAATATCCATTTCTTATTAGGAAAATGGGATAAAACTACTGCTATTCAACATATTTAGGATGTTACCAACCTATGTTCTATTCATAATGTTGTTCAAGATAATATGGCTATCAGACTACTTACTACCTCCTTCAAAGGAAAAGTGTTACAATGGTATAAAAATATCCCTTTGATCTCCATTTCTACTTGGGATGAGTTAGGTGCATCCTTAGATAGTTTGAAGACAAATATGATTACTTATCATTGGTTGAACAACTGACTACCATACAAAGGTACCCCCATGATTTCATGTGTAATTTTAACCTTAGATTCTAAAAGACATGGAATAGGATCCTTGCATTGGTCAAACCATTTTTAGAGTATGCATTTTTGTATTATATTAAGGCCCTTAATTCTAATATTAGTGTCATGTTATAGTCCATGGATAGTAATACTTTGCCAAATGCTTATGAACTTGTAATAAGAGCAAAAAATAGATTGATACAAGCTAATAAGCTTTCTCCAAGGCTTTTTATGCCCATATTCCCATAATTTAAATCTATTCCTCCCCCTTAAGTTCCTCAAATCCCATCTATATCTCCTATTCCATCTCTAAAATCCTAAGTTTTAGCCCCTTATAATCAATCTAGTGAGATTAGAGATCTAAAAATTATGCCACAAGATTTTGAGAATGATATTGTTCAACTCAAGAGACAACAGTTCCAAGTTAGGCCTTATTAGTAGTAAAAATAGAACACTTATTAGTCCTTCAATAATCAAAGACCACCTTATCAAGGTTTCAAAAACAATAGAAAACCTTACCAAAACCAAGGATCCATAATCTAAACTAAGCCATATACAACCCTTGATCCTAATGTGCCTTCCAATTCAAAAGCTATTATTCCTCAATTCAACTTGATGCAAGATTCAGATTGGTAGCCATTTAATTCAAATGACAATCAAAACTAAGCCTTAATATCACAAGATATTACTATGCCACAAATGACACAAGAAGAGTTCTCTCTTTAAATTGGTAAGTATCAAAACATAAACATGACATTCTAAGGAGAGGTTTAAAAAGTTCTAGGTCAACCTGATGCCATCAATGTTAATTGGCAATTAGATAATCATATTACATTCAATCAAGTTTGTGAAACTAGTAACACAAATGGTCAAGTTGTAGCTCTAACTAGAGCTAAAAGAAGAGCAATTGAGGAAGCTCAAGATGTGAGCAATGATTTTAGTGTTCCTAATTTTGTTTCCAAGAGTGTCAAGGATCAACCTGATATCCTTATATCATAAAAAATTCGAATGTAGAGATACGGAAGGTTCCCTAAATACCTATAATTAGAGAACAACCAGTGGTTTAAAAGTTATAGCCAAAGGCTAGTGGAGTATCATTTAGTATAATAGATTAAATGAAGAAATCAAATTTTATAATTATCATGTGGGATTCCCCTGATATTTTAGGGTAAAAATACATGCTCATTTAAGAGCTTTTAACTCTCAAAGTGTCTAAAGAACTAGTTGAGAAACAAGGTACTGTCTTGGCCAATTTAGACTAACCTACCAAGCAACCTAATAAAAAAGTACATAACATGATAAAGGTGGATAAAACCATTGTAAAATTAAACAAAACCCCTCCCTTTTATCTCTCTTTAATATTTGGTGATTTCTTAGTCCATAATTATATGATAGATAGTGGAGCTAGTAACACTATCATGCCCAGGTAAATTGTAGATAAGCTTGGTCTTATCTATGAGCCAAATACAAAAAGATTATTGTAATTGGATAGGTCACCAAAAAATATAGTAGACATAATCAAGGATCTAAAGTTAACATTACATGATTTCCCCAATATTACTATTCGATAAGATGTAGTTGTAGTGGACCTACCTCTCTACTTTGCCTAGTGTCTATCAAGGGACTTTAATTCAAATATTGGAAGATATTTGTCAGATGATTAGAAATATTTGATGTTTAGGACTAGTTATGGTACCAAGGTAATAATGCATTATAAACCTAATTCAAGATTTCATTTAGAGATATACATGCCAAGTAGGGTGAACACTAATTATGTTATCTCAGATAAAGTACTGGAAAATAGTGAGGTGGAAACTAAATCACCTCTAGATGGAGTTCCAGATCTTTTCCTTAATGAAAATGCATCTAATTTTCATGATCATAATCCCTAAAAGTTAATTTAAGAATAAATAATTAGTGTCTATTACCTTCATAAAAATGATACACCAATTCTAGCTTTGATGAAGGATGATCAACCTAGTGATAGCCTGTGGCAACTATATTTTGATAGATCTAAGAAAAAACATGGAAATAGGGCTAGAATGATGTTAATTTCACTAGCCAATTAAATTTATTTATTTTATATCAATTTTTAGTTTGGTTATTCTAATAATGTTGTTGAATATGAAGCACTAGTGTATGGTTTGCAATGGGAAAGAAAGATAAATGTTAGTACCTTACAAGTCTTTGGTGATAGTGAACTGGTAGTTCACCAAGCAAGAGGAATTAATGTATGTAAGAACCCACTACTTACTTATTATAAGAATAGAGTATAGTACTTACTTGAAGACTTTTAAGATTTCAATATTTATTCCATATCAAGAAATAAGAACAAACATGCAGACAAGTTGGCTATCATTGGGTCACAATTTAGTATCCCCAATGGCATAAAGAAGGAAAAGGTTCAATCAAAAATCAAGATGATTTTAAGGCCTTCTATCTTAGAAAACCATGACAATTAGGAATTATTTGAAGATGATATTTATATTCTTAGGTTATTACAAGAGGATGCTAAATTCTCCTTAAGGAACGAAGACAAGCACTTACAACAATATGGTGACCAGATTATGCAATTGAAGATAAATAAGTTTTATAAAGGGTTGGTCACCCTTGAAAACATATTCAATAGAGATGATGAATTGAGAAAAGAAAAGTTTTATTTTTCAACCAAGTAAGAACACTATACAAATATGGAGATTGAAACTGGTAAGAGCTTAAAGTTGGTAAACATTTGCACATCTTTAGAGAAGGAAACTTTTATTGAGTTATGGTAAAGTTTTGTAGGTGTATTTCCATGGAAGTAAAATGATCTCAAAGGATTTGATCAAAGTCTAGCTCAACATACCATTGAGTTAGAGGATGAGACTAGGCTAATTAGACAAAGACAAAGGCCTATTAATCCAAAACTTGAACCTTTAATGAGAGTTGAGCTACATAAGCTCATTGAGTTAGCTATAATATTTTTAATTAAGCACTCAACTTGGGTGGAAAACCTTGTTCTAGTATAGAAAATAATGGTAAAATAAGTCTATGTGTGGAATTATGTAACTTGAACAAGGCCTCTCTTAAAGACCACTATCTATTGCCATTAATGGATGAAATTTTACAATTAGTTGTTGGTTTGGAAAGGTTCTCCTTATTGGATGGCTATAGTGGTTATAACCAGATTTTGGTCAGAGAAGAAGACCAGTTCAAATCAGGCTTCCCCATAAAGTGCGGGGCATTTACATATGGAAATATGCCTTTTGGTTTATCCAATGTTAGAGAAAATTTATATAAAGCTATGGATATGGCATTTTAAGGTCTCCTGAACAAGTTCATACTTGTTTATCTAGATCATAACAATGTTCTCTGAGAGTGTAGATGAGCATATGATTCACCTTAGACAAGTTTTTGAAAGGTGTAAGAAATTTGGGGTGTCTTTGAATCCTAAAAAGTTTGTCTTCTCTTTTCATGAAGGTAGGCTTTTTGGACATGTGATTTCTAAACAAGGTACAAGCATAGATCCTGATAGAATATACTCAATTTTTGCACTTTCCTTGCCTAAACACAAGAAAGCATTGCATAGCTTTTTAGGCAAGATCAATTTCATAAGAAGTTATATTTTAGAGTTTTTTACTTTAGTTATGCCACTCATAACCATTATAAATAAGTCTCAGAGTTTCAACTAGTCCAAAGGAGTAAGAAGTTTTAAAGAGATCAAGAAAGTTATAGCCAGTGATCCTACACTCCTGAACCTTAATTTCATAAATGATTTATTCTTGTATACTTATGATAATATTGACAATATTTTAGGTATTCTCATACATTAGAATCAAGAGAATTTACAGAATCCAATAGCGTTTTATAGTCAAAGCTTAGAAGAATATGAAAAAGGTACTCTTTTTTTTGAGAATAATGTACTTTCAGTTATAAGGTCTCTTAAGAAGTTTAGATGCTTATTATCCAATAATAAGATACATTTTATGGTTGCACATCCAAGTGTCAATTATTTTCTCTTGAACAAAGATATAAATGACAAGAGATATGGTTGGATAACAAAAGTCATGTAATATGATGTTGACATCAAGGTCACACAGTTGATTAGAGGTAAAGAACTTTGTGAACATCTAGCTCAAGACTTGTAAGAGTCAAATGGGGTGGTTATGGTGTCAAATGATGGATAAGTTGTAAATGATCACACCTCAGCTTCTAGCTAGTTCCAAGATATGGTAAAATACTTAAAATATGGTGTTTATCCTTCTCATCAGTCCCCTTTAAAAAGGAGATATTTTAGATTGTAGTCAATTCATTTTCTTCTTGTTGATAATGTGTTATTTAAAAAAGACATCAATGGCATATTTATAAGGTGCACATAGCTAGGTAAAACACATAGTCTACTTGAGAAATTCTATGATGGACATGGTGGAGGTCATTATTTAGCAAGGATCATAGCCCACAATATCATGAGAGGTGGGTATTATTGGCCAAGTATATTTGGTGATTGTCATGCATAGACTAAGAAATGCAGACAATGTGTTATGCTTTTTGGGAAGTTAAGCTTGTCACCTGACCTCTCCAACCAGTTTTAGTGAATTAACCCTTTGTCTAAAGTGTTTGGAATTTATTTGTCTCATTAACTCCTCTTCAAGCATATGACACAAAAAGATACTAACTGCCACAGATTATTTTACTAAATGAATAGAGGCAGTGGCATTGAAAGAAGCCAATGAAACCAATGTTTTGGACTTATATGAAGGTTTGATTACTAGATTTAGAGTCCCTTAAGCTATTATTTCTAATAATGTTATGGATTTTATGATGTCTAAGATCAGCTAATGGGTAGTTTAACATAGTGTTTTTCTCAGTAACTCATCAAACTATTACCCATAAGGTAATGACCTTACTAAGTCCACTAACAAGAATTTGTTAAAGATCATTAGGAAGACTACTGAATATAATCAGAGGTCATGGCATATCAAATTGAACTTAGATATGTGGGCTGATAGGATCACCTATAAAATATCAATAGCCAATTCTCCATACAAGATAGAATATGGTAAGGAAGCAAGAATGCCTATTTCTCTTGAATTATTTGCTTTGAAACTAATGCATTAATTTGAAATTTTGGAAAATGAGCCAATGGAAATTGGATATGCTAAGTTCATGGAGCTAGAATAGACAAGGCATCAATCCATGTTGGCTATTAAGGCTCATCAAGTAATGGTAAATAAATCATTTGAAAAAGGATCTTTTTCAAGAAGTTTTCAAGAAGGAGAGTTGGTCCTCAAGTGGAATGAGGATAGAGCTAAGCTACCAAAGCACACCAAATTTGATTCTCTCTAGAGTGGTCCATACACAATCTCCAATTGTAAATCTCATAATGCCTTCTATCTTGTAAAGATGGATGATGAAGAGCTTTCTATCTTAGTTAATGGGATACATTTGAAACACTACTATTGAGGAAGCTAAGTTATTTATACATAGTTAGTTGATCTTGATTTTTTCTAAGTGTTATTCTAACACATTATTTTCTTTTTCTTTTATCCTAAATAAGTGATTTGATTTCACACTTATTTAATAGGTTAGTTACCTTTGCTTTATTAGGTTAGTTTCTATTTCAAGTTTGTTTTTCCCCTTTTTTTTGGAATTCTTTGTCTTTATAAAGTCAAGAGGGTATCTTGCAGTCATGTAAATGGTCCAAAAGTAATAGAGATGGTCTAAGTTATCAAGCATAACAGGCATGCTACCCAACCAAGTTGCTAAAGATATTGACCAAATTTGGCCCACATAAGTATCTTTGGCTTAAAAATGGTTTAAGCAGATGAATAGATGTTCTAGATAGAGTGAATGGTCCAAATATCTCATATTGCAAACAATGTTTTTGAAACACTTTAAGCTAGCTTAAGGTGAAAATTTGTTTATTTTTGAGGAATAGGTTTGAAAATTTGTCTTCATGGTGTTCTAGAAGTCATGATCATCATTAAAATTTCAAAAGATCAAGAAAAAGCTCAATCATAAGTTTTTAAGGAACTAGACCATCACCAAGATGTCATGTAAGAATGACCATATTAGTTCACTTGTGTATTTTATAAGTTTTCTTAGTAACTATCCTAATCTAAAAGTTGTAGTGCCATGAAGTCCCTTGTGCCAAGAACATGCTCTACAAATTTTACGTCTATGCAAGATTTCTATCTTGAGATATAAACTTCTAAAGTTAGATAGGCAAAGCTAGATGTTTACATGAGTGCCAAATTTGAGCTTCATAAAGTAATCATTTGGGTTTAAAATTCCTTAAAAAGATATAAGTTGTACAAGATACAACATTAAGGGTTCATCAAGTAGTGATATAATGGTGTGAGCTTACCTGATAAAAAGGTGGGTCTTAACATATCAAATGTTTAAAATTCAATCGTACCAAAGATTTGATGGTACATAGTGACTTACAAGAAAGTGGGCCCAATGAGTTCTATGGTACGTGTGAGCTTATACATCTTGATACAATGATGCAAGATCCAGTCAACATGTCCAAAGATCTTAGATAGTAAGAAATCAAGGGCTCACATGAATTCATACACATAAATATAATGGTGTGAATAGGGTCAATAAGTCAATGTATTTATAGGACTAATAAGAATAAAGATAACTGGGCACAATCAAGATGGTTTGAGTTGGGAATCGATAACTAATAAACAAAGGGGAAATCCAAAGAGCTTTTATTAAAGGTTAATAAACCAATTTTCAACCTAGGAGAATAAAATCTTAAGGACCCATATCACCATTAGAGCTTGGTCAACAACAGACATAGTCATATAGGCAAGATGGTTAAGGATAAAGCTCAATCACCATTAAAGTTTAAATAGGATCTCTGGTCAATAATTTGTAACCTATCAACCCTATTGTAGGGTCATTCCATTAACATGCTCATTAATTTTAGATGGAGGATCCTCTTATATAATAAATTTTTAGCTCTCATAGGGTTTAGATGTAGAATAAGTCTCTTAGGGTCTAATACAAAGATCAAAGATGGACTAGTGATTGTGAAGTAAGATCAAGTAGTTTGTAGGTTTCTATGGATATTGTGACTATTTGAAAACCAATAATTAGATTGGTTTTCATCTATAATGGACCTATGTTTAATATTGGAGAAAATACAAATATAAACATGATTATAGAGAGGTGTCTTGCCTATCATTATGGTAACATTTTCAATAAGTTGGTACTGATAGCCACCCAAAGTAGATGTGGTATGATTCTATCAATTCCAAGACATGGTCCTTGTCAGTAAATCAGATAGATAATGACATAGAGTTTTAAGAAGGACATTAGGTTAATAGATAAGGACAAAGGGAATTCAATTATTTTATATAATTTGTTCCTTATTGATAAAGGTCGTGAGCCAACATCCTCAAAATTATGCCAATATATCACAATTCCCTCTCTCATCCATTTTGCTATATATGTTCCATCTTCTTCCACATTTTGGTTAGCCTCTAAAAGATTTAGACAAGAAATATTTGACATTTTAGAGAACACATTATTATGCTTTGACTCACTTAGGTTATGCCAAAATTTGTACTATAACACCTTTTGATGCAATAAAGATTGAATTTCAGCATTTTACAACCTATATTGAAGTGTGTCCTACGAGTTCATGTATTGTATTTAAGTGAATGTATGTTCCTTGTCTATGTCTGAGTTTTGTCACCTTCATGAGATGCTTGGTAGTTCTCATAGGTCATTATAATTTCTATTTCTATTTTATTATTTAACTTGAAAGTGGTTATCTTCCCTCTCATGCTATTTTGATAACTGATCAATACCTTATTATGAAATACTTACGTGGGTCTGATCTTCTTTGGTCTTGAATGTATCTTACAGTGTATCTTATGCAAAGTATAAGTGTTTCAATTATTGATGTATCACCCCATTTTTACATCCTTTCATATATTATTGTATCTTTATATCTCTTTTTTAAGTAAGTGTTAGATTAGGTCTAGTTTAGGTGATAGATCTAGAAGGATGTTGGCCTTCTTTAGAGATCTAACCTAAGTTTAGGTGACCCACAACTTAGGGTCATTCCCATGTTGGAATAAATTTATGTAAGAGGACATAAATAGTCACCTTGATTATCTATGGTATAATATAAGACACCAATAGGAACAAGATCATAAATTGGAAGCACTCTTTTGTTCTCTATAGACTAAGCCCTGTGATCAAGGAGCAATCTTAGATGGGAGTGTGGAAAAGGCAAAGGCAAATGTAAAGGCCTTTTGAAAGGAACTAGAAAAGACTGATGTGCTTATGCTTAGTGATACATCCACCAAAATAGATAGTACCATTGATTAAATCAGGCTCACCATTAAGGGATTTTAATACATCAACATCAAGCTTAAGAAGAGCATGCCTAAGTTTTGCACTCTAAAGACCTTGACAGCCTAGACTGAGGATTGACTAAAATTTTTGTATGGGGTGATGTTAGGCCCCTATTTTTTTAAGTAAAGTATTTTCACCAACATGACATCCACATCAATGTGAGTGGATCATTTTTCATAATTATGGCATTTTTGCATTTTGGTGCTACTTGGAGGTTACAATGCATGATTTGTGCCGGTTGGTAGGTAGTTAACTAGTTCTCAGATCTTTAAGGCATCTTCTAGGATTAGCAATACATGGTGATTATAGTGTAAAGTTTTTAAGGTGATGGAACCCATGGGAATGATCACCAAGGCTCCATCTTGGTACTCAACATGCACATTTCACCCTGGTAGAGTTGTTCTAGAAGGCTATAAAAAGAGCTCAAACCAGTTAATGCAAGAGATGGAATATTTGTACTGAAGCTCAAGCAAATTGGAATTAACCTGTATATATTGATTAATCATTATTAGATTTAGGAGTGGTATGGACACCATGAAGGCTCTATTTATAAGCACCCAATCTTGCCTTTGAGCGTCTAGGTCATTAAATAAGATAAACTTGAACATATTTCCTATTATAAACTCTATATTTTTTAAGCTTTGATTAATGGTGATGATTGCTGCATCAAATTATATTATTTAGTTTATACATATTTGAATAAATATTGGGATGTGTAATAGTTATAATGTCATAATTTCAATATGTTTGTGTTAAGAAATGTTTATGAGAATTTGGTTTGCATCATTAATGGAGTCCCTCTAATAAATGATGACATCAACATAAATTTATAGAGAGAATGAGTATAGATCCTATGCCAACTATTCTCATTCTTGATAGAATCATGAACCTAGTATGAATACTTAAAGTGAAAGCAACCCTTTGATCCTTTAAGCATAGATATGATGTTGGGCTTAGTTTAACTAAGGATTGCACCCATATAATTGTAGGATTAGTCCACCAAAAGGCTTACACCTATAGGCCAATAGGCTTAACCCATTAAACGCTTAAAAATCTAGATATACTTAAATCCTTGTTTTAATTGATCAAGTATCCTAAGTAAAACCTTGTGATATGGCATAACTAACTCAATGCGGGCCCAAGTTCCTTTGTAGCTACGCTTCAGGTGAGTGCATAAGGCCTGTGCCTTATGTGGATTGATGTCAGTGTAGATGAGTTTAAAATGTTTAACACAAATGGAATATACCATGTTTTTGACTAGTTATAATAAGCCAAAAACCAATTAAGGCAACTATGCACCCTTTTCTACAACAATTATCATATCCACTTTCTTCAATCTTCCTCAATCTTCTCACTTCAGTCTTGTTACTCATACTTAGCTCATAGGTCTATAGGCCTCAATATATGATTATGAGTTTCCTTGATTCTATGAAGGTTCTATTTATCATTTCCCTACTAAAAAATTCCTTATTGATCTCCTAAATAGTCCACTCATCCTCAAAGTATAACTCTTTCATCTTCTTATACTTCTTACCTTATTTCAAGTTAAATTGTAGCCTTTTTTCATATTTTACATTGGTATAGACATATATAAACTTATATTGAGAAACTAAATGATTTTTAGATACCCTCTATCTTTTAATTTCTCTCTATAAAGTTTCTTGACTATCTTTGAGCAGAGATACACTTTATAGACATTGTATAGACCTAATTAGGTCTCTTTACCCCTATTTTGAACATAATCATATTTTACCATATGTGTTCATAACATATTAGTCTAAAACCCCCAAATTATACTACTAAACTTGAAATCCCAACTATTCACTAAATTTCACAACTTTTCACTAGTGGTAACTCCCATAAATCAAGATCTTGTCTCAAAACCCTAATTTAGGGTTTTTATAGACTATGTAACCTGAAAATGTTAAATTTTAAGTATTAAGTTTCAAACATTTGTGGTATTTTAATTAGGTCTATACTAACCCAATGCATCTTATTTATATGTTGATTCCTTCCTTAACACCTCTGTAGGTCAATTTACACTAGTTATTGGTTTGACTATATATGCCAACACTATTTGTTATAGGTTCTAAGTAGAATGTTTTATGAAATATATATACTCAAAACACTTTGAATCACATTAATAACCTTAAGAGGATTGAAAACATAAATTACCAATATATATATATATATATATATATATATATATATATATATATATATATTTGTGTTTTAACATAGTTTACACAATATTTTGCACACATAATACATGCTTAGTCTTCTTCAAGAATGCAGAACATAGAATACAAAGTATACCAATTTGTTATCAAACTGAGAAGATTATTATTTATCTTCTTGGAATTAATGTCCACTACATCTTCTAATCCATTAGATAATTTATCTTCTTATTACTTTTTATGGCATTATCAATATCATTACAAAATAGAGTTCTTGGTTCATACACATTCATGTTCATTGACAAGTATACTCAAAACATGTGATTAGAGTTTTATATATATATATATATATATATATATATATAAAACTCTAATCACATGTTTTGAGTATACTTGTCAATGAACATGAATGTGTATGAACCAAGAACTCTATTTTGAAATGATATTGATAATGCCATAAAAAGTAATAAGAAGATAAATTATCTAATGGATTAGAAGATGTAGTGGACATTAATTCCAAGAAGATATATATATATATATATATATATATATATATATATATATATATATATATATATATATATATATATATATAATCCATTAAATTTATCTACCACCTTTTCTCTCTCTCCAATAATGACTCATTATCCTAAACATAGACCTATTCTAAACTTGTATAACTACCCTAATTACCTCTTAATTCCCTCCAACGTAGAAAGGAAAGTCACATCATGAGTATATTTAGGCATGGATAAAATTTTAAAAAAAAAAACTCTAACAAGCACTAATACACCATGAACCTTCTTTAAGACCTCTAACCCATAAGGTCACAATAAGTTGACCTTTTAAAAACATGAAGAAACTCCAGTAACTATACAAGGATTTTCAAATTTTTGAAATGGTCATTTAGGTAGGAAAATGCCTAAGTGACTCAAATTCAAATTTGACAAAGAGATAACTCCTAAGAGTGACTAATAAAATATTTTTAATACTATAATGACCCTCTAAAGAATCAAAACATTGAAAATAGACCAAAAATTGCCAATTGTAGTGATGATGATGCATCAATGATTCATAGGATTCATCTATGATATCAAAAGAGAGAATAAAATGGGCTTATTCAAATATTTAGGGCATGTCATATAAAAAATTTCACATTTTGAGATAAATTATATAGTTTAGATGTGTCAGATTGAGTAGATTGAGATATATTCTATATGATTGTGAGGAAGAATTGAGACATTCTATAGTTAAATACCTAAGTTTGGTATTAAACACTTTGACAACATTAAATTTGACATACTTGGACATTGTGTATACACTTGACTCTAGTTCACACTCTTCCCCTATTTGTCTACCCACATGTGGTCTTAGCCAACTATGTTCTCTAAATGCACCTATTTGGAATTAAATTAATTTGTACAAAAACATTGTAAAATCATAAATAGACCTTCTTCATATCTCAGATCACTAAGTTTCACTTGAATATACTACCAATAATGGTTTGAAAATTATGGTAATAATAGGTGTTTACCTCTGTCAGTAATGTTTAGGAACATAATGGCTATTTTTCAAAGTGGGAAGTCTCCACTATGTCAGTGTAAACACATTTCATGGGTTAATTATAACATGACATAATGAATAGTTAACTATAAATACAAATCGATCATAAGTTTATCAATTATTTAATAACTAATTAGTAACTTGGTTATTAATTGATCATTACTTGAGAAATATACTATCACTCTATTGAGACATTATCATAAAGACATACATATCTAAAAAAACTCAAAGAAGTATTCCTAGAGCTAAGTTTGAATACACATGAAAGTCAAAGTTGCATGGTACCAAGTGTCAAAATTCAAACATTACATTAAATTCTAGATTGGTCATGATGTTGCACACACACACACACCTATAAGTGGGATATTTGTGTGTGGTTTGAACCCTTTTTAGAGTATTAAAATGTAGGAAATAATTAGTCACTCATTAGAGAGTGGTTGTGAGTTGTCTAATGTAAAGATCTAATCTATTTTTCAAGTAATCCTATGGTTGAAAGTGAAATTAGAGTTTTGAGGGAAGGAGAAGGAAAACATGGATCAACACAAAGGAATAAAGGAAAATGAACACAAGATAAAAATCTATAGGTATAGGTGCAAATGTTTGAGGAGTAAAAAATCTACATAGCGTATAGGGATATTATCGACAAAGTTGAGATAATACTAGTTATCGTAGGGGTCACACTATTACTGACAACATCCATTCAAGGTTTAAGCCACTATTTTCTCATCCAGGTAAAAAAAATATACAAGAAACATTTTAAAAATTAGTAACGACTATTTTGACAAAATACAAAAAACCTATGTAAAATTCTACTCTCTTGCTTTATCAATTCCTAATCTTCAAGTAAAATATCTATCTTTCCATTACAGTTAAAATTTATATGTTATTTCTATATTTTAGATAATTTAAATTAACTCTAGGTCTATATTGTTTTAGGTCATTTTAATCCAAAATAAGTAAAACATTTTGGTGATACCCAATTATTGTGTTGGGCATGAAAAATCCTAGGTTTCCTCCTACATTAAGGTTTCATAATTTCTTAGGATTTTAGATTTATTCTCTATTAAGTTTGACTTTCATATCTAGTTTTTGATTACCCCTTATTTACATCAGCAAAACCCTAACATAGCTAAAATGGATGTTAATTGTTTATATTTTGCAATTTAAACCATGTTTATCATAATTGCATGTTTATTTCATGGGTTATATGGTGTATTATTATCTCATGCAATGAAATGAGTTATACTTATTGTTGGGCTCTTTTCCTTTAATCTAACTTATAATTTCCCCAGCTATGCATCTAATAAAATAAGACTTCTAATGAGCTAGTGCACTGGCATATCATGCAAGAAAAGGTTTTGATGCACTCACTCAAAGCATGCAACTCAAGATAGTTTCCATTGGTTTTATTGTGTGAAGGTGTATTTATATAATTTCCTAAACTAAGGATTTCTAACCAAGACTTAGTCCTAAACTCATCCTTATTTCTGTAGCTAACTTTGAGCTATTCATTCATCCCTTAACTAATAAAATAAAAAATGACATAAATTGATAACAAACAATATCAACTCCATTATAACCATAGATGAATATGCATAAGTATTTCATCAACACAAACTTCCATTTATTAAATTCATAAGCTATTCCAAGATTACACTGATTCTAGAATTACAATGATAGATAACTCATCAACTACAACACTAAGTAGAACAAGGGGTATTTATACATAGTTTACCTTGACCATTTATTAAAGAAATAAAAAAACAAGATGACTCACCAATGATCATTAACATAATTGAGTTATGGTAAGTTTTTTACAATGAATTCCTAAGGACCCAGATGTAACTACCCCTATATTCTCTCTCTATGCTAGATCCTCATGCCTGAGTGCCTATCTTCCTATAGGCCATTACTAGATTCATGATTGACTTATTTTTCTCCAACATTAATGTGAATCGCTCCATAACTATCTCCACTTTTTGCACTTTTCCCATGTCTTCTACTAATATATGAGTCCTATGTTCTTTGGTTCCCCATGTATCATGCTTCTTGATTCCATGTGCCTTGCCTCTTTCATGACATGATATTCCATGCCATGATATTCTATGTCATGTCTCTCCTACATTGATTGCCATAAAAAAATAGCTATCCAAATGTCTTCAAAATTGAGGGCCCAACATCATTCCACACTAAGTTAATAGTCCATCCTAGATTATGCATCTTTTTTAGGTCTCTTTGTCAAAAATTTAGGTCCTAACTATTCAATCTACATCTTACTCCTAATGGTTCAATGCATTTTAGAGCTTGAAAATAATTTCTTCAACCACTTAAGCTTCTTCATCTCCTTGGGTTGTTTGATTAAATTCTCAAGTGATGTAAAAACATCCTTATGGATGTATTCTCGTGAGGTGAACTCTATCAAAACTTGTTTTTAGAGTGTCACAAAACTAGAAATTAGGTCTTAAAAATGAGAACTTATTTTGTTCTCTAGGGCCTCTACATCTTCAAATGATTTAGTGAGCTCATATCAATCTTTTATCAATATCTTATTATCAATACATTTTTGGCCATTTGTTGGCATTGAATCTCCTTTACTTGAAGTCATACTTCCATAATGTTTTGGGTCATACCAGTTTAGAAAAAACCTTATCAATGATGGGAACCAGATTTCCAACCATATTAGAAAATATCTTAAATACCTCGATGACCTCAGTAAACTACTCTATCACCCAAGTTTTATTATGTTAGGGATTTACTGGTCTTTACATTTCTTCAATAATAGTTCTACCAGAATTCCCAACTTACCAATTGCTACTCTGATAAGAGTTACTCCATCTTCAAGCATTGGATCTAGGTCTAAAATAGACTATAGAGTGTTAGGGTATTTACTCTACTCTATCCACTATTGCTATATCTAGTTGATGCTTGAGCTCTCCTAACTCCTCTTCAAGTTTTGTCCTTTCTATGCACTTATTGTGATAAAGAGTAATTACCTTTTGATGTTTCTTTTAAAGCTACTTTACACCAATTCATGTAAAGCATTTTTTATTGCCACCTCATGAAAAAAAATCAATATATCCATGTTTTCTTGTGACATTATGCACATTTGGGGATCCACCCAAAGTTTGTTAGAAATTTCCACCTCTTCCAATGTCAAAATAATGCTTTCTAAGGATAGTTCAAAATAGCGTTATTCATTATATATATATTATTATAAAATGACAATTCTTATTGAGTATACTTGGTTGAGTCCTCCTTAGAGAAATTATCCCACATAAATAAGTGTTTATCTAACACACCCTATTGATACTTAGCACAAAGGGTAATGGTTGTATTGGTAGTCACTAACCTTTGTAGTGCAGATTCATCAACTAGTTCCTTCCTTTTAGAGGGATATCATTTAAATATTTGAACCTTTGAGTCCTCTTTTTGGTGACTTGGACAAATATTAAGACCACTCATGCACAAATATATGTTTAAACCATCCTCCTATTCACTAATGGGACTCTCAATATCTAATTATGTTTCATAAAGTGTAGATTTTTCATGTTGTGCTAGCAAGGGCATTTTCTTCAGTGCTAGGGTGACTTCTTGTTCCTCCTATTCCTTCATGAAAGGTCCCATTTTTGGTGTCATTTTTGGATTTGTTTCCTTCTATTCAAGGTCATCATCATGAAGTATTGAAGTATCTTATTTTGAAGGAACAAATGTCCGTGTCTCAAGATCAAGGCCTTCTGGTCAACTTATAGTCATGATATCCTTTAGTGGTAAAGGGATAATCCTTTGCTACTTAGGTTGTTCAGGTTGAGTGCTAGTGTAGCTTTAGGACCTGACCTCTTTTGCTTTTGATTCTTCCTAATCTATGATAGGGATGGATTAGTTTCTTTCTTATCTTTATCACTCCTTGATCTATTCTTTCATGGTTTTAACATACAAAATAATGAATGATTAAATTTACTAACCAAAATTTACTAAACATGATGTTGGTATTATTCGAATCTAGTTTCTCTTTATATGCCCTTTTTCTTAGATAAACATATATTTGATGAAGATTTAGAGTCTCAATGTCAATATTTTTAGTATAAATCCTTATAGGACACATGTGATATATCCTATTGACAACATTCATAAAATACATTGAAGTGAAAACATATGGCAATTTGAGCCATCCATATAAGTCACCTAAGGGGCTCATTAAAATCCACACTAGATAGAAATGTTGCTTTAGCACAAACTAGGCTTGGTCTCCTAGTTGAGCAGGCAAGTATTTGGGAATATGCCACTTGTTTTTAAATGCTTCCTTCATTCCATCATACCAGCCCTTCATCTTAGCTTTATGGGAAGAGATTAGAGCATCAGGGCATGTGAACACTTTAAATTTTTTTGTAGGAGACTTATTATCTAGGGATAAGCCCACTTTAACTCAACACTTGTGTACTCTAGTATACAAATTTCATCAAATACTAATGATAAAAGAATAATGAATTAAGTAAATTTATTATTAGGTTGGTAGTGGGTCTTCTTTGCATTTGAAATAATTCTCTCAACAAAATATTATTGACCAATTATACTTGACTCTAAGGGTTACTTGATGGGAAACATACAAGTGTGCCATGTCCACTTCCTTCTACCTATCCATACCTCGAACCTTGGTCATAACCAATCATTTAACCACCCCAAGGGTGAGATATTGAAAAATAGTTATATGCATTGCATGGCCTTGCTTCTTGTATTCAAGTGTCACCTTGGTCTTCTCAATTTATTCCTAATCTTCCAAGTCTCCACCAAAGTCAGTGCCCTATCATTTTAGACATGTAACTTTTTCAACTCTTTAGGATATGATCCTCATCCTATACACTGCAAAATAGAATTAATCTTCATGTACACACTAAATAATAAAATTCATGATCTTTATAGGTTTTCTTAAGTATGGTAGATTAAACAAATGAAAAGGTTTGGCATCATTGAGTCTATTGAAAATAGTCAAATCATAAATGAGTTCATTCTGAGTATTATGTCTCTCAATTTGGTCATCTCACTGTAAGTCCACCTCATTCCCTAGTGGGTGGTGATTATAGTAAAAAACTTGGTAGGTCAACACATTTGACTCCCATTTATCCATGCATAACACTACTTTATGATGCTACATCTCTTTAATCAATACTAGGGGTGGGGTCCATATTTTAACTTTCTTCTTTGCCTAATACACCATCACATATTTTGTCTTGTTCATTCTCTTATCCTACTATAGTAAAATTTCTTCATGTGCATTATACTCAGTAAGTATTTCTTCTCTTATTAAAATTGGTTGTACTCCTGTGCTCTCAAATTTTTCTTCCTTGTTAATTACAAGAAAGGGCTCACTATGCTAGGCCTTTTTATTTGGTTGCATCACCCTTTAAGGATCCCAAAGGTTGAGGCATGACCATTCGACCCTCATGAATGAATACATGATTATTGCTTTAACTTCATTGGTTCTCTTGATTTAATGTCCTTTAATGGTGGAATTTGACACATATAACTTATAATTATTCAATCTATGATTCCAAATCACTGTTTCACCACTTTCCCTATTCACAATGATTGCCTTACTCTATAATACTCAAATTGGTCACTAAAAGCTATTAAACGCTCTTGTGATAGCTTGAAAATGCTCTTTTGGCTCTATAAATTCATGAATTAATAATATTAAAGTGTAAAAATTATGAGTGATTAACCTTTTATAGCTTTGAGGGGTAATCCACACTTACTTTCTCATTGCCTCATCCATCACTTCACATATTTAATGCCTCTCATGGTATTTATATACTATACATTTGGCACACTTGCCATTACAATTACTTTTCTTTCATTTAACACATCTATCCCATCCTGCACTATTTTTGAAGTACATGATAATTGTAGGAAATTTAATAAAATTCAATTTCCACAACATGAACCTTATTTATTTATCTTGAATCTTTGTAGTAGTTACGTGCCACATCCTACATATCCACTTATCCTCATACATTTCTTTTTATGTGCCCCTTTTTCTCACATGCATTTCTTTTCACCATTTCTTTGGCACTATGTAGTTTTACTTCTTTCAAACTTACCCCACATTAAATGATGTTCATGGTCCTCCATGACATGATAAATAAAATTTAAAAACCAAGTGTTGATCTAAACCTAAGCAAGGGCACACAACCAATGCCACACATTATTAAAAATAAATCAAAATATTTCACTAAACTAGTGGCATACACCTTATTGAAAAAGAGTAAAACATCACTCAGAATAGTATGGGCAAAGATGACTACCATTGAAATGTCCTAGAAGGAATTAGCTATCCAACTATTTCAACTTACACACACTTGTGGGATGAATACTGTGAATAATAAATATACCACATTAATAGACATGAAGTTTTATTAAATGGTATGTGAACTTAGAGCCATAAACTTTTACCTACATACCTAGAGAAAAAGTCTTATTATTAAGATGTTGATCATGCCAAGCCTTCTATTTCCACTTCTCTACTCCTTGACTCCAATGCATTAAAAAAAAAGTTTCATTCAAATTGAAGTAAAGCATTCAGATATGCTTTCAAAGATTCCTTATCATCCAACTGACCAACACACATAATACATAGAGAGGGTACAAGGAACTCAATTGGGAAAATGAGTTTGACACCAAATACAATATTAAAGGGGCATTATTGTTTAATCATTTATATGTGGTCTAATATACCCATAATATCACACAAACATAATGATCCAAGTCAATGTGAACCAATATTATAAATATTTATCAATGTATGACTTAAGATATTATTTAATGCTTCAACTATATCATTGGCCCAAGGGTGATAAGGTGTTCTATTATGGTGCGTAATCATGACTTTAGCCAAAATGATGCAGATGGCCTCATTAAGGAAATGAGTTCTTTGATCACTAGTCAACCTTAATATCAATCCATACCTTGTAATAATATTCTCCCAAATAAATATAGTACCATTAATAGTAGTATAATCTTAGATTGGTGCTATTTTAGCTCAATACGTGAGGTAATCAGTGGTGGTAATGACATAACATGCTCCAGTATGTCTCCTTATTGGAGTAATGGGACAAAAAAAAATCAACAACCCATTTATTAAAGGGTTCATGATCTAGTATCAGATGAAGGGGCATATATCCTTTCAATTTAGTTTACTCACGTGTTGATAGATATCACATTAGTACACATAAGCTTTATCATCCTTAAATGGAATAGGCCATCACAACCCAACTAATATAACTTTTCATGTTGTGGCATCACTGACATAATGTCCTCTAGTGACACCTTCATGAACCTCTTGAATAACTTAAGTGTGTTCATGTTGTATGACATAGTTATGTAATAATTCATCCCATCCAATCTTATAAAGGTCACCCCCAATGAGTTGGAAGGGAATAAAATGAACAACTGACTACTTATTCTATTGAGTATTGAGGTGGGTTGGTATTGAACATGTATTAAGAAAACATAGAGACATCCTCTAATTATTTAAGCACACACATGACTTGAAAAAATGCATCATGTAAGTCATCTTCAATGGCATGCATCAGTTCACTAGATTCAATGCATAACAAGTGATGAGGTCCATAATTAGCCTACTTAGTTTCATCATCACTGATAAGTAAAATTATTAGAAAAGTATAATCCACCAACAAATGCATCTATGCAACATTGACTTATTCACAAGGTATTTCAGTGATTCATGGTCCATAAAAAAATAAACAAGGTGGATAACAAATACTGATGAAACTTTTGAAGTGTATATATTATGGATAATGCTTCACATTCTATAGTTGAATAATTTCATTCATCTAAAGTGAGATTTTAACTGGTAAAGTAGATAGGATGATTAAGATTTCCCTCACCAGGTTGATCAAGGATAACACTTACTATCATGCTTGAAGCATCAACATGCACATGAAAAGGCTTTATCTAATCTATAAATTAGAGAATGGGTCTAGTAATTAGCTTGTCCTTGAGTGAAATGAATTCATACTAGTGAGTATATGTCCAAATGAATTGACCATTCTATTTAAGTAGTTCCTCCAGTAGTGAAATAATATTAGCATAACCTTGAATGAACTTATGATAATATCCAATGTGTCTTAATAAGGTATGAACCTATTATTGGGTGGTCGACATTGGAAGGTGAAATATGATTTTAATCTTGGCCAAATACACCAAGAGTCCATCACAACAGATAACATGACCTAAAAAAATTCTAAATGGGGTAGAAAAATACACTTTTTTAAATTTAAATAAATATGAAGGTGTCAACAACACTCAAGCATAAGGTGAAGATTAACACAATGGTCCCTCACTAAAATGTAGATGGTCCAATCATCCAATTATACTTGAAGGAATTTATGAATAAAATATTTTAAAGCCTCGATTGAAATCCATGATAATATGATGGAAGCATTATTTAACCCGAAGGACATCACATTGTAAGCAAATAAACACCATTAAGTTATAAAGGTGGTCTTCAGTTTATCTTCTTCTATGATATGGAATTAATGATAGCCATAAAAACCATTAGTGAAGATATAAATCTCATACCCAGTAGCTCCTTTTAAGATCTCCTTAATGAATGGTATCAAAAAGGGGTCAATTATGAAAGCAACATTGAGTACCTGATAGTCTACATAAACATAAATGTGGTCATCCTTATTGATACTGATTACCATGGGGTTCATCCATTCATACTCATTAATAAGAGTGATAATTCTAATGTGAAACATACTATCAATCTCCTTCTTGACATGTGTGTGCAAGTTAGGATTCATATGATAAGGTCTCTTCCTAATAGATCGAGCACCCTATACCAACTTGATGTGCATCTTATCCAATGAATAGTTCACTCCTTTAATATCGATGTAATCCCATGTAAAAATGTCTCAATACTCCTTTAATAGTTCAAAAACTTTAAGAATTTCAGTATCAGACCAATAATTCCCCATAATGGCCATCTTGGGTGCATCCTCTATGCCAATATTACCCTAGATCTATTGAGGTGATTAATTCACCATTGTAAATAAATAAGTAATATTTTATTACTTATATTTTTTGTAGTTAGTAATTAGTAAATGATTAATGACCATATATAAGTATTCAAATTATTTTAAGAATTGAATTTGACTATCTTTTAATCTAGTCATGTTGTTTAACCCAGATTATTATTTAAGAGATAGGTTATTTAATGTGATAATACTCTCCTAGATTTACTAGGACTATTAAGAGAATATGCTCTTATATAAATAAAATATCTGTAATCCTATTTTTTTTGAATGGAATGAATACATGATTATTTTTCTTCCATATATGATATTAGAACTTGTACACCTTTGAATCCATGAAAAATTTGGGAGAAGCCCTGGACTCCATAGACTTTTGTAAATAGAAGAAGTAGTAGAAGTCATGAAGATACAAAGTAGTAGTAAATTCTTCATTGGAATTAATTCATATGTATCAACAACTTCCTCTGAAGTCATATATTAAAGAAACATCCTTCTAAGGCATTTTGGCTATTTACACATTCTAATAAAAAAATCAAACAAAATTTATTTTACTCATTATTCACAAGCTTTGCACTATACTAGGCCATACTACTATGATCAGAGTAAAAGAAAAAATAAAGAATAAAAAAACATAGTGATCTGTAGCTAGAGGTAAGCAACATTATCAAACACTGAGAAATCATATAAGAACATTTTGGCTTCACATGAGCATCAATGCTTTGAAGCTGAAAAGGAATGTTATTTCATATGCATATGCTAAGTTTAAATATATTTTTGAGAATGTTATCTTCATAGACATCATCCAAGGAAAAGGCATTAAATTGCACCTAGGTATAGCTGTAAGGCAAAGCCATTTTGCTAAAGTTGTACACATCTACAAATATTTGAACATCTGGAGCATAGGATTTAACAAGCTTGGCATCTTTAATTAGGCATATTAGTTCTTTTATTTCTATGAGAGATAACAAAGAGAGGAGTACTAGCCAAAAGAGTTTTCATGAAATCAAATTTGATTTTGTCCCAATCAATATCTCTACACAAGATGTATTTAAATCTCTTGTTATTACTGTTTAAAAAAAAAGGTAGTTTACTAAAGCATAAGAAATATATTTTGATTTTCAATACCTAAGTTTTAAGGTTCATGAGTGGTTAAAAAAAGCATATTAAGCCTTTAAGAGAAGGAGAGGTTCTAAGTTCGACCCTTTCCCTCATAGATTTTTGCTTAAAAATTAAAAACAAACTTTTAATTTAAAAGTACCAAAAAAGGTAAAATTAAAAAAAGAGACATTTTTTTTGCCAAAAGAGGCTAAAAATCCCAAACTCAAAATTTCATTTTTTTTGGAAAAAGAAGTGCAAATTGATTTATGCTCGTATTGTAAATTTCATTTTTAGATTATCTTGTAAGAAATTATATTGCACAAAATCATAAGTTTTTAAACTTGATCATTATGTTCAGTCATAGATATGCCTTTAACTCATATTTATAGGTAATGTCATCACACTTGAGTTACTGCATACAACACCTAATATATATGTAATAATGATGTCTAGGGATTGACCCTTTAAATCATCAGGGAGAAATAAGGAACATACACTCATAACCTTACCTTAATTTACCTATTTATTACAATTGAAAAACATAAATATTGATAGGTGGAATTTCCAAGTATATAGTGAAGTTACACATATGTATGCAAAAATCCATCTAAGCAGGTGCTAGTGATTAGATGAACCCTTTTCAATACTATATAGGTACCAAGTATCAAACATTTTACTGTACATTTATGCCTCTTTCCTATACTATTGGGTATATATAAAGGGTGAGCTTCTTCTCCACACTAATGGGTATAAAGGAAGGACACGTATAAATAAATATATGGTATATTGATCTGATGGTATATAAAAAAGGAGACATATATACCTGGAATGATAAGGAACCAATCCATCACCCACAATCTTGATAATGTCGATACAGGCTCCAAAATTATTTTTACCAAATTCATAACTCCTCAAAGGTGATAGCTATTTTGATTATAAGATAAAACTCAAAACTCAACTAGAGTTTGAATAGATTTAGTTTGTAGTAGATGGTTCATATACCCAATATGCAAAAAATGTTGATCAATAATGTAAGTTTGATAAAACCAACCAAAAGGCTAAGTTGATAATCATTTTAGAGTATCAGATGAAGTCTAACCACACATCTATGAAGCCAAATAGCTAAGGAAGCTTAGGACAAGGTCCAAACTATATATGAGGCCAAAAAAGAGATTACTATTATGATTCGACAAATTCAACTCCACTCTCTCAAATTAAGATTAAGAGAAAGAGTGGAGGCCTTTTTAAGATGTGTTACAATGCTAAGGGCATAACTTTATTCCTTGGGTGTGATAATTTTAGATGTCTCTTTGGTACCTATTATCTTGAGAGCATTGCCACCCTCATACAAGATTTTTATGACCACTTTGAATGTCATATAATAGAAACCAAGTTTTGAAAAATTGGTAAATATATTACAACTGGAAGAATCTTTCAATACTCATGACAACCAAGAATAAAATGTGCTATCTTCTCATCAATAAAAAGGCAATAAAACAATCAAATCTTCATCCAAACATAATCAAAGACATAATTCACAAGGAGGAAAGTCACAAAAACAATGTCTCATTTGTGGTGTTAGGGGTATGAACTCAAAGTTTATTGGTACAATACCTTCAAAGAAGGATCTTCTAGTGGTTAGAGTCCACTAACCAATAATCATCCCCTGGATCATTCATTAAGCCATAAGGACAAAAAGGGGATATGGTAGAAGAAATCAAAGCAACAATACAATATTGTTCAATAGGAAGAATGTGATGATGAAGACAACTTCCTATACTTTGTAGATCTCCATCATGAATCCACATCACAAAATGACATATGGTATATTGAATCAGGTGCAACCGACACATGACAGGTAGAAACAATTGTTTTTTCACTTTGAAGGACACACCCAACTAAAATCATGTTTCTTTGGGTGATGATGTCTTATACAATGTACAAGGAATTGACAATATTGCCTTACACCTAGGCACACAAACATATAAAATCACATATGTTATTTATGTACCTACTTTAACCAAAAATTTGTTATTAGTCAGTCAACTCTTAGATCATAATTTGAAGATTGAATTTGACTATAAAGTTGGAAAAAAATTATGTTTGATCATAGACAAATATAGAAACTCCAAAATTATTGTATGAGCATCTAATGTGAACCGTATGTTTCAACTTGATTTCATTTAGAAAAATAATTAGGCCCTCATAACAAAGGACATAGACTCAACACATTTGTGGCACAAAAAATTTGGCCACATTAGTTTTTGATATCTCAACATGCTCCATTGCTAAAATATGGTAAGAGGATTGCCACCTCTTAAAAAGGGTATATACAATTGTCATGATTGTTTAATAGGGAAGCAACATATAATTCTATTTCAAAAAAGTACCTATAGATCTAATGGTAAATTTGATTTGGTTCACACCAATCTGTGTAAAACATTGACACATAACCATATTGGATTTAAGTAATTCATGCTCTTTGTTGATGATTATTCTAGAAAAATGTGGGTTTACTATGTGAAAATAAAGAGTCAAGCCTTTGAAACTTTCAAAAATTAAAAGTAGTTGTTGAAATAAAATGTAGTCACAAAATCAAGATCCTCCACTCAGATCATGGGGGAAGTCACCAATAATGAGTTTAAATATTTTTTTCAAGAAAATGACATTCATCATCAAATGGCACCTCTGCATACACCACAAAAAAAAATAGTTGTTGAACAAAATAATCATACTATTATAGACATGGTGCATTGTATGATACATATAGATCATGCATTGTCTAAAGTGACTCTAAATATGAATGTTGGTCATTCTATGATGCATTGTCTAAAGTGACTCTAAATATTAATGTTGGTCATTCTATATGGTATCTCAGATATTGTGTGCTCCATACTTAGTATGTAAAGCCAAGTGATCAATATATGGATTTGGTGGGTTAGAACTAGTACTTTCATCAATCTGGTACATAATATTCTATTTGCCTTTCTTTAATTTGTTCCCTTAATGCATGGTCTAGTTGAGATTCAAATGGTGAAGGAGATGATGCTTCCATATTATATTCTTGGAAAATGTTCAAGCTGTCCTCTCACATGTCATGTATATGTTTGATGTAGTCTTCAACTGATTATTGGATCACATATAATATCCTGATGCATGGCTTGCAAGGTGAGGTGTAAATCCATCCGAGGAGATGAGTAAGATAGCAAAGAAATAATATTACATTGAAGGACATGCCAATAATATGTCTCTATGTGTCATTTTTAATGTACATATCATTCTCCATCCTAGATGTGTAAAGTACCATAAAATACATGAACCCATAGATACTTAGGAAAAAATGTCTCATCCATATTCGACATATTTTTTTAGGCCCCAAGATGAGCTTCTAGAACTCTAATGCCATCATAACTTATGGTGCCAAAAACCTGATTATCATGATGAAAAGGATGGTGCATAGCAGTACAAACTTAGTACTAGGTGAGAAAATTATGATGGTGATTTACCCACCATTAAGTAGATATTACATCAAAAATATGGATAATTGCACACATTGTTTCATCATCAAACACATAGAAAGCCTCCAACTACTGCACACACTCTCAAATTTCCATCAGACCATGAAATCTAGGAACTTCATCTAACCACATGGGTGGCACTACCATAATACATCCATGAAGAAGGTGAATAAAATTATGGCATTTAGGTTATTTTTATAGAGCATCCTCTTGACTACCAATAGAACCACAAATTCATAAAGTAAGATCACACTCATCATGAGAGCAATAGTCACAATCATTACTAGTAGTGTTAGAGATAGACTGTGCATCTGATCAACATAATATGCCATCTGGACTATGATCAAGGCATTAAATTACCCAAGCTATGACATTGTAAATGTGATTAATGTCCTTATTAAAGTTAATAGGCTCAACAAAAGGAGGTCCTTGAGCATGGTCTAAGGTGATTATGTTTCATTAATGGTCATTTTTAAAATTGATGTAGCATTTTTTGAAGCTCATGTTTACATTATTTAAATACCGCCAAGGGTGACCTAAGAGAGATATAAAATCATCAGCTTTAAGCAACTAAATAAATTCAAAGTCAATGTTAAAAGTGACACCTAAAATATCCATGGTGGTATCCTTAATAACTGCAATAGGCAATACATGAGTTTTATTATATATGAACAACACTTGAAGAGAGGGCTATAAATCAGGGTTTGCCATATTTTTATAAGCATCCTTAATGATTAAATTTACCTCAACACCAATATTGACTAGGATGTCCTGAATGATCCATCCATCAATGGATGTGTTTACCAAAATCTCTTTATCACCCTCCATATTAGGTTGGATATGAGCCTCTTGAATTCATGCATGGTTCAACTGATGATTCTCTATAAGCTTTGGTGTTTGATGACTTATCCAATTTTTTAAAAGGAACACAATGTATTTTTCAATAAGTCATTTTCATAACTCATGAAACTAATCACATGTTGAGTCTTTAAGATCCAAAGATTTATGCATTTAAGCACTCATCCCAACATCTCTATACTTTAGGAATTAAATCTCACCTTGTAGCTCCATCACTAAAGTCATTATATTGTGTAACACTTCCTTTTGTTGCTGAGCATATAGATAATAATTTACATGAGGTTCCTTCCATTGAACCTTATCATTGGGTTGGTTTGACATGGACTAGAAGGAACACCACTTTGTGTATTAATGTTGACTTTGGGACCAGTTGGAGTAGTAGGATGTGGTCATCATTAAGTAGTTGGATTATTTTTAATCCATATCATTCTAACACCCTTTTCATTTTTCTCTTTTGTGATGGTGGTATATAAGTCTGAACATTTCTCTAGATGATGCTCATTCTTAAAAAAAGTACATGTGGGTTACACTAGGTAGTCACATTGGTAATGCTTTGGGGATCTACATTTTTAGCAAGTTTTAGGTATAAAATCACTACTTCCACATCCACAACCATGACATAAATAAGACCAGCTTACACCATTTTCTTGATTATTGTTAACATCAGTTTGATGAGTACCATGATTGCACCTCATGAATCTCACTAATAAGGCATTAATCATTAGTATCATGAGTATATGAATTGCATATTTTTAAATATCAGGATACCTTTGATTGTGTATCACACTCAAACATGGAGTAATCCCTCAAATAATGGTTTTTTAAAGAAAATCTCACAAAATTGCTTCACCATGTTGCAAATACTCTTTCTAGGGAAATTATTCCTATTGTGACCTTTAGATTCATAGTCAACACACTAAAAACTATTGTGAGTATCATGAGTACTATTTATAATGAGTTTTTCTAACTAAGATTCCATAACAACAATTTGAGATTTTATAAAGGGATTAATCCCTGTGTCTATGATTCTAACATATTCGACATAAAGGGTAGCTTCCAAGGCCTCACACATGTCAATGAAGGTCTTCTAAGATAATGTGTATTAGAAGGGAAGCAATAAGCCTCCTGAGAACTAACGAACATGTTGAGTTGTGTTTGTCTCAAAAGAAAGATTAGAAAGAAGCATATTAAAATGTGCATCATAATCATGCACATTATTAGTTAGTTCCTTTTTAATGTCCTTCAGGGAAAAAATTATCTATTGTTCAAACTCTAAGATATCAAATTCTTGGATAAAATCTACCTTCAGCTATCTGTAATTCACCACAATTTTTTATAGATCAAACTTATGGTACTAATTATGTGTGTGGTCTAAAAGAGTAGTGGAAAATTGAGTTGCCTTTCACCCAATAAAAGTAATGCCACACACTTGCCAGATAAATTCAAAATTGTGAACATGTTATACTACATTTTTCACATCATAATACTCAGATAAATGGAGCAACATTTCATAATAAAAAGTGGGTGGATTAGGTAATAGAAATGGAGCTTGATGTGATGCACTTCTAGTCCCTCCTGAACCTTGTATGGGAGGTCTACCAATGCCTCCTATACCACCTTAGGATCCTCAAAATGAACCACCACTAGTACCAACTCCCATACCTCTTGTAACATTAGAAACACCTAATACATTAGGTGCAAAAGTACACTGATTAACTATGAATGGGATGGTACTCTACCCACTATCTATTTTTAGTCTACCAGGAATTCCAAACTGAGCCATAGAATTATATTGTAACAAAAACTAAATTAATAAGAAACTATTATCTTGGTATTCTTATTCAGAAGTCTCTCTAACAAGTTTAGTCAAATTAATAAAAAACTACTATATTGGTGTTATTATTCAAAAGTATCTCTAACAGGTTCAGTCTCTAATTCTACACTATCTATATCCCAATTTCATACAAGAACATTATTTAACTCAAGAGCATGAGTGTGTGATATGAGTTGAGAACTAGGCCTATCTAGATTGGGTACTTTAGTCACTAATGCTTGACTAATTTCTCTCACATGTACCTATGCTAATGCTAGGTATATTTCTATGGTTGGGGAGTCCTCATTATACCTTTTCACCTCCTTGCATATCCTTAGAGAACTTCTTGACTCCTATTATCCCCTTCTTATATCGCTTGTAATCATAGCCCTTCACCTAACCTCATTATATTTATGCTTTTACAACTCTTGATGACTGGCTGCCATACTAAACCAACAATCCTATATTAAAGTGTGCCCCTTAATTTCCCCACTGACTATGTTTCAAACATAGGAGAGAGTTTCATTATCCATGAAGAATATTTCAAGTCAAAAATCAATTATAAGCTTCTTAATCTCAAGCAAAAAGTGTCTGAGATAGCTTCTACATGTCCCTTAAATAAAGTGAAATTGGGCTTCCTTTGGATAAGAGTACATTGAGATTGCATACTTTAAAATATAACTATTCAAGGTTCCTCACCACCAAACATCCACTACACACATCTAAGGCATTTCCAATATTACTAAGGCCAACTGATGCTTTACTAACTAGATAATTTTTCATCCATAGTTCCTTGATTGATCTTGTACGTAAGATGAAAGCCAAGAATAAAGGTGAAAGGGTACTTATACAAAGAAAGATTCATAGAGTGAGTCATATAGGTGTTATTATATTTATGCACATGCATAAATTCTTGGTTAAATATAGGACATTGTGAAATTATCTTTTACTCTAGTAACCCATTATTTGACATTCTCCATAAATAGTCATTCAAGCATCTTCCACCATCATGTAAAAAATGTTATGTGTTTTGGAAATGGAACCAAAATGTTGGGCTCTTTTAATTTAATCTAGCATATATTTTTATTATTTGCATGCCTAATGAAACAAGAGTTCAATGAGCTAACACATTAGCATATCACAAAAAAAAAGGTTATCATGCATTCATTCGAAGCACACAACTTAAGATTGGTTCCTATTAGTTTTATTGCATGAAGATGTATTCATATACTTTCCTAAACTAGGGTGATAATACCAATACTTTGTCCTAAACTCATCCTTAGTTTTGTATCTAACTCTAAAATATTCATTCATCACTTAACTAACAAAAGAAAAAAAAGTTGGGATAAATTGATAACAAACAATAACAAATCCATTATAAACATAGATAGAAGTACATAAGTATTTCATGAAGATAGGCTTCATTTCAATACATTCATAAGTTTTGTCAAGATTACAATGATTCTAAAATTACAATGATATATAACTCATCAACCAAAACACTAAGTAGAATAAGGGGGTATTTATACGTGGTCTACCCTGACCATTCAATTTCATAAGTATACACAAACAAGATGACTTGCCAATGATCATTAAAAAAATTAAGTCATGGCAAGTCATTTATAATGAATTCCTAAGGACCCAAGCCTAACTACACATATATTCTTTCTCTATGCTAGATCTGCATCACTAGGTGCCTATCTTCCTCTGGGCTAGTGTTTAAGTTGTACTTGACTTATTCTTTTTCAACATTCATGCAAACTATTCCCTAAATTTTATCTTCTTTCTATGCTTTCCCCAAATATTCCACTAATATTCAAGTCTTACATTCTTGGGTTTTCTATGTATCATGCTTCTTTGTTACACGTGACTTGCTTATTTTGCACCATGGTCTTTTATGCCTTGGTATTTTGCACTAAGTTTCTCCTACACCCCTTGTCATAAAAAAATACTTAGCTAAAACTTCTTCAAAATTGAGAGCCCAAAAATTATCTATAATAAAACTAATGATGATACTACACATAATGAGATTGTAACTATCCTTAGTCACACATATTACATGGATGTCAAATTTGAGATGCTTCCAATTATTGCTTGAAGGGAAATTACATTTATGATTCATTTTATTTATCCTCTCTCAAGACCTCATGGTAGTGATAAATAACATCCCTCCCCTATTATTTTCCCTAGGATTATATTGGATACAAAGGTTCATGTTATTATGATATAAAGAGGTAGGGTAAATAATATTTTAGGACAAAGTGGAGGTAATCAAACCATCTTCTTAATCTTACTCCCCCACCTAAGGTACTAACTAATGCAACTAGATATTGTGTTATAGATAAACTTAAAAACACTAAATTAAAAGTCTTGATATTAAATTGCTCAAGAGATATGATATTTATAAGGGTATTATTTATACACCATTATGCAGTGTAACTTTACCAAATAATACAAAACTAATTTATTTTGCATCCATTGCTATTACATTGAAAGTGTAGACACTAAAATCTGGTATTAGACATTTGATAATTTTAGTGTTGACTTATCTTCACCTTACATGACTGGTGCTAACACATATGGATGTTATTCATTATTATTTCACATCCACATGCTTTCCATAGGTCCTAACATCCTAATTTGTTATTAGTTAATTACAAGAATTCCCTAGGCTATGTATACTTTATTTTAAATAAAATCTAAACTAGCTCTAGATCATCATATTAATTTTCCTACCTTCTGTACAGAACCATCAAATTTGGATAATTTTAAAATTCTAGACTCATCCAAGTCTAATGGACTTGTCTCATTCCAAATAATGGTAACTTATCAAATTTAATTTTTTATATGGATCAACCCATACATTTTACATGTTGTTGGCATGAGAAACTACCAAAAGAGTCTCATATAAATGGAAATTAGGTCTAATATTATTACCTATCTAGAAATCATTCATCAAGCATTATAAAACACTTGCACATTCAAAGGGACTACCTAAGTTTCTCCACTTAAGCCATCAATTACAAGGATATGGTCCTAGTCATCAAGTCTCAAATACCTCAAAGTGAATAAAAAGTTGTCATTTTCCAAGTATTAAAATATATATTATAGGTTGCATTCATTAAAAGATCACTATTGTAAACATAAACCTAGCGGGGAAAACTACATGTAGTTTAACTTCCATTTTCAAGGTATTAGATATGTGGGTAGTGCTCAGCTATTCATTTGGGAGTGGTTGGGATCAATTCTATATGCAATAGATTAGGATAGATCTATAACTTATTCTACTTAGTAAATCCAAGCTTAGAGAAGGTAATCAACTAACATCTATTATGATACTTTTTATATCAGAAGCATGACCAAATTTGATCTGATAAACCTAACAAAGGGATCTCTTATCACACAACACTAAATGGGAGGATTCCAAATATTGAAGGCAAACAATATGCTATAATAAACATATCTATGTCTTTTAATGGATAAAATGAAACTAATCTAGTGCTCACCAAAACTTTTGGCATAAATGGGGATGGTTTAACATAAACAAACATATTTAGGGATTATGGTAGGTAAATGGGGGCCTAAATCACCTAAAGTGGAAGATGAAAAAAAAATAAGACCTTATATCTATACTAAATTTAATTATAGAGGGAGTTTAAGAAAGGAGTTAAACATTCAAACTGTTTAATCCTAAATTTAGATATGATGTGTTATCTAGGTTTAATGAATATAAGATTAACTTTTACACATGGATGGTGAACTAACCTAATGATTAGGTCAATTAAATATAAACTTAGAAAAATAGTATGCTAAATTTATACAACTAAGATTTGATAAAAATGTAAGGTATAACTATTAATAGATATAAAAATAAATAGGGACCAATGACACTTAAACTTATTTATTGTGTTCATGCAAGTTTGATCTAAAATAAGCGAGGATTGGGTTGGAAGGTGATCTTAAAATAATCATCAGGTTCTTAAAATATTGTTTATATCACATGGAATGCTTGCATCAGATCTAGATAGTTGTGTTTATGTAAGTATCTAACCCTGTCACATGTTTCCTTATGTAATAATGATCAAATTTATATGTGACCAACTGGATCCTTTTATGTTTTTTGTTGTATTTATTCTAATGTCTTTAGATCATGTGCATAAGTTGTCATTCTTTGTCAAATGATCAAACCCTAACTTCTTGACCCTTGGAGTGATTAGGATAAAAATAGGTTAGTGGAATCATAGTGTCAATTTACCCTAAGGACCACTCTTTCAATGGGTGCTACCTACATAACCAATACTCTAAAGAGGGTATCAAACTTATGTAGTTATCCCCTATGTCTTGGCTTATGTGTGCATAAGGATGTAATGTGTGGTAAGCAAATAAATGTAGTGACCTAGCTTATAACTTGTAAAATATGGCTCATGAACCATGATTCAAATTCTTTAGATATGTGAAAATACTATCCCTATGACTTAAATAAAAATGGGGATGAATAGGATAGGTTTTGCTCACTTGAATGTTTAATTGAGTGCTTCTTAGTATATTGCCTTATGAGTTCCTGATATTTTTTAGGTAAGAAATGAATAAGTATTGATCTTGTGTATATATATATATATATATATATATATATATATATATATATATATATATATCTTTTTGAAATATCTCACACTAAAGCAATTAATCCAATCTTTAGGATACATTTCCTTTTTAAATTGGATGACTTTTGGGCACTGGATACTTTGTAAGAAAATTGAACACTTGTATTGATGCAAATTTCTATCTTAGATGCAAGTGTCTAGGAAGCTATAAAACATGTACAATTATAGAACTAATAGCGAAAGATAATAATTGGGTTTAGATCTTTTTGCACAGTATAAAGGACCTGATCATCATAATAACAATTGTAGGACTAAGAGATAATAAATTTAAGCATAAAGAGATAGTGAACATGATTCTTTTAGTAGTGGGAAGGTCTATAACTAAAAGGTACAACCATGATATATATTTCTAAAGTGTAAAAGATTGAAGGAATGAATGAATTAGATTTTAGTATTTACATAGACCTATTACCTTGTACAATATCTATCTATCATATGAAATAAAAAAAGTTAGAGATACTTACCTTTGAACTAACTTGTTAAGTCTCAATCTCCCCCTTGTATAATGGTGCTTTACAATAAATAGTTTTGCATTTATAAGGATCACACTATAGAAATAATATCTAAGTTAAAAGACTCTTACTTAAATCCAAGAATTCCCACAAGATAAGTTAGCTTCGCTCCAAGGAAAACCCTATCAATGACTCCTTAAAATGTAAATGTAGTAGAATTGTAAACTATAGTAATGTGAAAATGAATGTTACTCTCTATCATATTAAATTTTTTGGTTCCTGATTGTACACCTCGTACACTTGACCTTACAAAATTGAAATAAAATGACAAGCAACGATGAAAAACATTCTAGAATGTCATTATAGCTGGGGAAGGGTTTTGCATCATGATTAGACCAAGTATAGAAAATGACTGAGAGGTAACTATAGAGGGTATGGTTAGCTCCATACTACTTTTGGCTCTGCCTGAACCAATGTGAGAGAACCTATAGGCTAGCTTGCTCACATGAAGGGATTTTACAATTCAATCTCCATGGGGATTCTTGGCATAAGGGACAAATATGACCAGATCATAACCAAGTTTTCACACTTCACTTGTGAAAGGTTATCACATGAAATGTACGAATGCTCTATGTCATACATAAGCTATTAAAGATAGATGAGGGGATGACTACAATCTTCATTCTATAAAATATTCAATAGTAGGGGCTAAATGAAAAACTCCAGTCTTAGAAATTAAATCATAAACTATAAACACAATTCAAATATGCAAGATCTTATGCATTTTCAAGGCAAGTAACACTTATAGTATGCAACAAGGTGTGTTATTTATAGGGTAGGATAGGGTAGGACAAGTTAGATACTTATAAAAGAGGGTGGTATGCTGGTGGTTTCCAAATAGTAGGGTATTTAGCAGTATTTCATAATAATTTTCTTTAGTAAAGATGTAGAAAAATGTCAAATGCAAGACAATGATAAAAATCAAATGATCCCTAAGAGATTAGGGCATACATTAAAACTATAATCTCAAATACTTTCTCTTGCTAAATTAATGAACCTAGGGTGCCCTTGAAATGTATTCAAAAACACATTTCCAAATATAACTGTAGAGAGGGATTTATAACCTAGGTACATGATCAGAATGATAACTAGTAATGAACACAAACCCAAATATCCAATGAGTAGAACTTATAAACCATATTAGTACATTTCATTAATAGGATAAAATAAAGAATCACTAATATTTTCCAATGACTTGAAAAAAAATATATTACAAACATCAACACTTCAAAATGTTACTATGGGGATAAGCATGGTGAGATTATTCTTTTGATAATGAAGACATAAAAATGCTCTCAAAACTTGATAATGGTTATATAGATGTAACCACATTAGCAAAGGAGACAAGATCTACACGTAACAGTTGATCCCAAAATTTGTTTTGCAAAACCTTGACTTAAGGAGAATGGACACCTAAAAGAAGAACCTACAACAACCAAAAACAACCTTAGAGCAGAGGACAAAGCCCCTATTTATACATTTTTGAATATGAAACTATAGGTCATAACTTGAAAAATTGTATAACAAGCCTTCAAGATTACCAAGATATTTTTAGCTAGAATATCCCCTTTGCCACGGCTGAGATCCTCATCCACTTGCAAGAAAAGAATCATTGTTGCAACTATTTTTCAAGGAATGATGAATATTTTTAAGAAACCTTTGATCTTTTGACAAAATATGTTCATGAATTCATGATCTAGATGGTGAAATTCATAGTAGAGGCCCAAACAACTATTTGTCATCATATGCAACTACCTGGAGATGCTCTTGACCACTCACTTGCATAGCTGGAGGGAGAAAATCATTTGAAGAGCCAAATAGATTTTGTCCTTATGTGTAACTTATTTGGAAATGCTCTCCTATTGATCCATTGAAAATCATGGAAACTTTTGGAAAATAAATATTTTCTTTGTGCATGCCAAGGAAAGCCTATTACCTTATGATGATTAGCATTAGAAAGATTTAGCTATGATGAAAATAAAAAATATCTATGACCGTTAAGTAGATATACTCTCAAATGGTAGTTAGAAATTATTCTACACTTAGAATCATTTCCATATCCATGAAATAACCATCAATTTTAGCTTTTAAACCAAAGCTTACCACATACTAACATTTGGCATGCCACATCGAATCCAACTAGGTATTTGTGGGGCATAAGAGTGACTAAGTCAATTGATTGGCTCCAATATAGACACTTTTCACTTCTTCATGTAATATAACCCCTTTGAAAAGTCCACCTCGACTCACATCATTATATCATCCTTGCCACAATAAACACAAGTCATAAATCTTGCATGAAATGTTCAATTTATAATTTGTGGCATGTAACTATGCCACTTAGAATTTATACATTTTTTTGTGGGATCCCTAACTTTTCAAACTTGGCTATGCATAGTTAGAACTAGATGGGGTGAGAAAACACACATTATCAGATCATGATTCAAGGGGTAGAGAGTTATTAGATACTACCTCTTACTTGTCCCTGAGGATATGCCACTTGGTAGCTCTATGGGTTTCCTGTGTACCTTGCAAATAGTCTCTACTACTTTGATCTCACTTATGCCATGTAAAAGTATCTCACTTAATCTTGCGTCCTATTGAACTATCAACTACTATCTCACACCATTGAATCTTTGGAACATGCTCAAACTTTAAATCATGCCCTACAAGCTTGACACTTGTCATGCCTACTCTTGTTTTTGGGTTGTTTTAACTATTTGGTATTGATCTCACATCATCAGATTATCTTGATCTATGTAAATGTGTGCCATTATATCTGCCTCCATTTGAAAACAAATGGATACTTCATGGGGTCTAAATTGATGCTCTCATGACCATATTTGAATATTTTAATCCCAATTTCTAGTCCCTATAGCTTAAATTTGACATCCACGTGCCCATCAAAAGATGTCCATAAGACTATCATACCTAAAATTTGGAAATATTTCTTTGAGGACTTTTTTCTATGGTAATTGGATAAGTGGGATCTTGGTCTTCGACATTCTTATTCATCCTTGACACTTCTAGTTGGGGCTTTCCTTAAGCATAATTATCCCATAACAAATCTTTTGAGAATTTTATTAGGACAATTATTTCAAATAAAATGTCTGAGATAATTTCCTTAAAGGATTTTTACTTCACACTTTTCCCATAAAAATTGAGCCTTTGGCCTCTTTTCTTCATTGGGATATTTGTTTTGAACATTTAGTTAAAAAAATTTCCCCATAGAAATTGAGCTTTGAAATTTTTCTAAAGTATTTGAACTTTACACTTTTCCTAAAGAATTGTAATTCTTTTAGACTTTTTTCACAAGTAAGATGCCTGAAAGAATTTGGCCTTTAGATTTTTTCCTTCATCGAAATAATTGTTTTGAATATTTTGTCTAAAACAATTCCCCCTAGGAAAATAGTATTTTGCATTTTTGCTAAAGGAATTAGATATCTACACTTTTGCTAAAGGAATTGGACCTCTGCACTTTCAACAAAAAAATTGAGACTTAGTTCCTTCTATCTTCATTGAGATAATTATTTCAGAATTTTGTCTAAAACTATTTCTCCATAGAATTGAACTTGGTACTTTTCTCTAAGAAAAGAAATTATTTCAAACTTTTTACATTGGTAAAATCTTCAAAGAAAATATGAGTTTTGATCCAAATTTTTTTTGCCAAAAGTACCCTTTGACCATTTAAACATACCCTTCAGAAGTTTTGTCAAGGACACTTGCCCTACATAATTATCCTTCGGCCTTTTGGAATGGGTTTTAGATGTCTTGAAATTGCCTTTCAGACTTTCTAAAAGTGTACTTTATATCTTTTGAAAGTGCCTTTTAGACCTTTTAAAGGTGCCCTTCAGGAATGCCCAAAGGAAATGACCCTTTGGAAGCTTTACAAAGTAAAAATGACCCTTATATAAGTGTCCTTTAGAAATTTTGTAAGGGAAAAATGTTCGAAGGAAATGACCCTTCAAAAAAATTTCAAGAGAAAAAGGCTTGAGGGAAATGACCCTTCAAAATCTTTACAAAGGAAAAATAACCCTTCAATATTTTTGTGAAAATAAAATGTCCAAATGAATAATCCTTTGAAATTTTTGTAAATAATTTTTCCAAAACGAATAAGTCCTTAAAATTCTTTCAGGGTTTTTGTGTAGGCAAAATGCTTGAAGGTTAAGTGCCCTTCAGACCTTTTGCTGTGGACAAAAAGTTTGAAATAAATAAGACATTTAATTCCTTCAAACATTTTGTAGTGGAAAAAATTTCCAATAGAAATAATTCTTTACAATTTTTATCTAAGATAAAAGGCTTGAAGATCTATTTCTGTCGGACATTGTGTTCATGCAAAAACATGAAAAAGTCTAAGGGAAAGAGACACTTGCCAAACAAAGACCAAGTTAGGGCTTAGCCAATTTTTACATGAACTTGACCTTCTAAAATAACACTTGGAGAAGGAAGTTGGGATAAGGACATAGTCATTTACACTTGACAAGGGCCTAATTACTTCAATACAATTTTGGGCATGAGCACTAGCTCTTGCCCAGGGATGCATACCCCCTGTGGGTGTGTAAAGAACCCCCAAAAAAAAGACTAGGTGCCAATCCATTGGGTCATGGAGTCAAGACTTAGTAATTCTCAGCAAAGGCTTATGAAAGCTCAATAAAACATGATATACTTACAAAAATAAATCAAAAGGATCTAGAAATGAACACAATAAAACACAATGGAAAACTATACAAATAAGGCCTAAAATAGAGGGGTAATAAAACAATAAAAGGAAAAAGTAATAAAACATTATACAATATGGTACACATGTTACATATGGAATTAATCAAGGAAGTGTTTCAAATGTCTACCATTGACTGGTAACTCTAGTATTTCACCATCTAGATCTCTCAATAAGAAAGTATGTTCCCCAATCTGACAGTCAATATGTTAGGAATAAATAAAAAATGGACGCATAATATTTTTATAGAATTGAAATAATAGATATGAATAAAGATGCATAAAGAATAAAAAAATAAAATATTTCACATTAAGAAGAGTAGATTTAACGTGGTTCACCCTATGTGGGATATATCCACCAAGAAATACTTGCTCAGATTTTATTACAAGCTACAAGAATATAATCCACTCTCACATTAGTCTTCTCATAATTATAATGCATAAATATTATTTAGATATTTACTCTACAAACTTTCCTAAATTCACACTCTGTTCTTCCTTTTCAATCCCTTTTTCTCATCATATATTATCTACTAAATATACATCTATACATAATACATCAACATAGTAGTTTTAAAAAATAATGGGTGCCAAAACCATGGGCCAAGTTAACCCAAAATGGTTTCCCATTAAGGGGTCCCTACATTATAAATTTAAAATGTTTGAAATACATTGTAATTTAGAGATAGGCTCCATAAAATAACAATCTCCCACTTGGAGACCGATTTTCTCTAAACAGGTTTCTCAACCCTTCACTATCATCTATGAAGGTGAATCAAAACTGAACATAGATTCAATTTTTCCCTTGTGACCACCTTTGTCATCATGTCTATATGATTCTGACTAGTATTAATATTCTCTAGCTTAAACTTCTCTTCCTCTAAAGTTGTCTTGATGAAATGGTACCTTAAATGTATATGCTTCATTCTAGAGTGGAAAGCAAAGTTCTTTGCAAGATGTATAACACTTTCACTATCACTATATGGCTTCCCTTCCTCCTGGTTATGCCCTAAATCTTCAAGCATCTACTATAACCATATTATTTATTTTCTTGCCTTTTTGGTAGCAACATACTCAACCTTTATGGTTGACAAAGCTACAAGTTTTTATAGTCATGAAATACATCTCATTGTTGTGTCACCTAAAATAAATATATATCTTATTGTACTTCTCCTATTATCTAAATCTCTAGCCATGTACAAATCTACATAACCACACAAGGTGATGTCCAATCCACCATAGATTAAAACTATCCCCTTGGTCCCTCTTAAATACTAAAGGATCCAATTCACTAACTTCCAATGTTCTCTACCTGGATCACTCATATACCTACTTACTACTCCCACTGAATGAGTAATGTTTAGCCTAGTGCACACCATGGCATACATTAAGCTACCAACTATTGATGAGTAAGGTACATGTGAAATCTATATTCTCTCCTCCTCTATCTTGGGACAATGCTTCTTTGATAACTTGAAATGGTCTGCCAAAGGAGTCCTAACCAATTTAACATCTTGCATACTAAACCTCTTCAAGACATTTTTAATGTACTTTTCTTGGGATAAATTTATCTTTCCTTCCTATCTTGAGTTATTCTCATACCAAGGATTTGTTTTATTTCTCCTAAATTCTTCATAGCAAAGGAATTACTAAGATATTCCTTGAGTACCTTTATTTTCTACATGTTCGTACCTACAACCAACATGTCATCCACATACAGGCATAGGATAATGTAATCACCATCATCAAACTTCTCGATATATACACAATGGTCTAAATGACACATAGAGTATCACTGTTGTATCATAAAACTCTCAAATTTATTATACCACTATTGTGGATCTTATTTTAGGCCATACAATCTCTTCTTTGGTTTGCACACCATGTTCTTCTTCTTTTTGACCTCATATCCCTATGGCTACTCCATATATAAGTCTTCCTCCAAATCACCATGAAGGAACATAGTCTTCACATCTAGATACTCTAAGTGCAAGTCTTCCACTGCCACTATCCTAAGAATAGTTCTAATAGAAGTCATATTTACCACTGGGAAAAAATCTCATCAAAATCAATTCCCTTGTTTTGTGTAAACCCCTTTACCATCAATCAGAATTTGTACTTTTTCTTGCCTGTATCATCTTATTTAATTCTATACATGCACTTGTTCTACAAAATCTCTTACCTTCAGGTGGGTTTACCAAATCCCAAGTCTAATTTTACATGAGAGACTGATGTTCCTCATCTATTTATTTTTCCCACTTCTTCTTAACATCTACATACATTAATTCTTCAAAGCACTTTAGATCTCCATTGTCAGCGAGTAATAAATAATTAAGAGATGGAGAAAAATGTTTAGGTTCCCTTCTTACCCTAGAATACCTTATCACCACAATAATTTGGGGTTATTGTGGAGTAGGTTCCTAAACTAGTTGCTTGGACACTTTATCATCTGTAATGTCCTCCAACACTATGTACTCTTTTCTTAAATCCTCTTTTTGATCATGTAACTACTATTTATACATGAATTTTTCATTAAAGACAACATCCTAAACTAAAATATTTTCTTGTCCTTAAGACCCCAAATCCAAAAACCAAAGTCATCCTCATCATAACCAATAAATATGCATTTTTCAAACTTAGCCTCTAACTTGGTCCTATCATCCTTATCGATATGACTGAAGGCTTCATAGCCAAATATTCTATGAAATAAATATTCAAAATTCTTACCAGATAAAGCTTCCTTAGGTATGCCTCCATCCAAAGAAGATGAAGGTCCTTTATTTATCAGATATACAATTGTGTTTACTACTTTTGCCCAAAATTGAAGAAGCAGTCTTGCATGCAACCTGATGCTTCTATCATGCTCTATGATAGTATTGTTCATACTTTCTAACACTCCATTATACTATGGAGTTCTTAGAACCATTATCTATCTATAAATTCCATTCCTTGAACAATAATCAAAAAATTTATTGTTGTAATATTCCCCACCATTATCTGACCTGAAACATTTTAACTTGAGACCTATTTCATTCTAAACCAAAGATTTACATATTTTAAATGTATCAAACACATCAAATTTTATCCTAATGACATACAACCAAACTTTTCTAGTTGTATCATCAATAAAAGTGACATAATATGATGACCCACCAATAGAGGATACCTGAGCTGGCCCCTATAAATCTAAATGAACCAACTCCAACTTATTCTCCTTTCTTATAGGTCCGACCTTGAGAAAATTTACCCTTTTATATTTTGTATACACATAGTCTTCATAAAAATCTAAATTAGACGCTTTCAATCTGGGTAATCAATCCTTCAAAATTTGCATACCCTTTTAACTCATGTGACTAAACTTGTTATGCCACAAAGTTTCATCTACATCTGTAATAGCTAAATTACAATAGTCAACACTAATTGATAAATACAAGATAATAACCTTATTAACTCTTTCTATCAAAAGAGCATCCTTGGTCATTTAATAATAATATGTAGTAAATGTCACCATAAAACCTTTACTACCTAGTTATCTTACAGATACCGAATTCCATCTCAATTTAGACACATGTCTGACATTCTTCAGTAGCCAAATGTTACTATTATGCATCTTGATATGAACACTTCCTTTTACTACTATTATTCAAGACTCATTATCACCAAGATATACATGTCCAAAACCCCCTTGAATATAATCAATAACATAATGCCTATATGGTGTATCATGAAAAAAATCCCTTGAATCTAAAACCCAAGACTAAACAATATTATCAATAGATATAATTAATGCATCCTAAAAACATTGCATGTTACCACATTCACCTCCTTGGTGTCTTCCTAATTTTTTTTCTTATTATGAAGAGAACAAAAATAGTTTTTCACATGCCCATTCTTTCCATAGTGCTAGCATACCATCCTGCCCTTTGATTTTGACTTTCCTAGATCATTTGACTTTCCATGTTTTCTTTTTCCTCTAAAATTTTATTTCCCTCTACTCTCCACTTTCAACATATCATCTAAATTATAAGTCTCCCCAAAACTTTTCCATCCTATTTCCTTGCTAAATATTACTCTTACGACATCCTCAAACTTCAACTTGGCATTATTAGAGACCAATTTGCTCATAGTCATTATCAGGCTATTCCAATCCTCTGGTAAGGAACACAAAATAAGTAAATCTATAACTTCATCATCAAAATAAATTTTTACAGAGTTCAACATGCTCACAACAATATTAAATTCATTTAGATGATCAACAACTAAACCATTTTTAGATATCTTCATATTAAATAACTTTTTCATTAAAAATATTTTATTAGAAGCAGAGGGTTTCTCATATAACTTCCCTAATGAATTCATAATACCTTTCATGGTCTTCTCGTATGATATATTAAACATGAACAAAGATGTAAGGCATAATCAAATGGCCCCAAGTGCTTTCCTATCAAGCAACTCCCAAGCTTCATCTATCACACTCACTAGGCTTTACATTTCCTTCCAACAAAGCATGGAGGTCCTTTTAATAGAGGTAATCCTCCATCTACATCTTCTATAGACCAAAGTTCTATCTATTGAACTTTTCAACCTTTAACCTATTATCATCAGTCATAGTTCCCATTTAAACTAATAACCCTTCCTATGATTCAACACTTCATCAAATACAACCTAAAGCTCTGATACCAATCATTAGGAATAAATCAAAAATTGGTGTTGAATAGTTTCATATAATCATAATAATAATAGATATGAATAGAGATGCATAAATAATAGAAAATAAAATATTGCACAAAAAAAAGATTAGATTTAATGTGGTTCACTTGATATGGACTACATCCATCAAGAAACACTTTCTCAGATTTTATTACAAGCCACAAAAGGATAATCCACTCTCAGATCAGTCATGTCACAATTATAATACACAAATATTTTTTGGAGATATTCTCTACAAACTCTCTTGAATTCATACCTAAATTTACACACTCTATTATTCCTTCTCAATCCCTTGTTTTCATCATATATTACCTACTGAATATCCATCTATACATAATACATCAACATAGTAGTTTTATAAAATAATGGGTACTAAAACCATGAGCCAAGTCAACCCAAATGGTTTCCCATTAAGAATAAATGAAGAGTGTAAAGTAAATTTTAATGTATAGTATTTGAAATATATTATAAGTTGGAAATAAACTCCACAACATAACACAATGGAATAGGGACCCATCCACAATATATCAAAATTGCTATGCTTTCCTTTCTCCTCATGCTTGCTATCCCAAAGTAGAACCAGATCATCTACTTTGAAGGTTTATGGAGTGACCTTTCTATTAAATATTTTCTTAAAATTTTATTTGAAATTGAAGCATCTTTCATGAGCTTGTCTTATAATTTCATCAAGTTCAATAATATATTTCACCTTTTTGTCATAGTGGTTGATCTACTCATCATCTTATAGTTGCTACATGAGTTGATAAGTGGTCAACTATAAATTCATAATAAGAGCTAATTGAGATCTACAATTGAACTCAAAATGTCTTCTACTTGTAGCTCTCTTAGGCTTGATTTTGTCAACCCATAAATAAAACTTTATCTATTCACCCTACTTGTTCTTATTTAGTTCTAATTTTCATCTGATAATTTTGAGCAAGTTCTTATTACTTGATTCTGCTTGCCCATTTCCTTGAGGATTATAATTGGAAGCATAGGTCATTTCAATCCCATAATATTTATACAATGCCACTAAAGGTTTAGATTTTAAGCTCATAGCATTATCAACAATAATTTTAATAGGCACACCTAATTTGCAAATTATTTGATTTAATAAAAAATTCATAACTACCCAGTGTGTTTATTTCTTTATAGAGATTGATTCGACCCATTTTATGAAGTAATCAATTGCAAATAGTATCCATATATATCCAATGCTTTACGAATCAATAATTTATCCAATTAAATCCATTCCCCATTAACTAAATGGGTCTTTAATCATCACAAGTTGTAAGGAAAGAACTTGAAGATTTCATCCTCTTAATAAAGCACTGACATTTTTCATTGTTTTTGGCTATCTGAGAAACATTATTAAATAGTGATGGCCACCAATAACCAACTCTTATAATTTTATGATCTATGAATTTAGGTGCAAAATGGCCAACACATACTCTATTATGGAAGTCTTCAATCAGGTTAATAGTCTGTTCTTCTAGCACACATCTTAGAGGAACCCCATCTAGATTCTTTCATGCTAGTCCATCCTCAGTTAAGAGGTATTTTTAGGATGCAAGATTAATATTTATTCTTTGGTTCTTATCCAATTTATGAGGATAGTTAAATTTTTTCAAGTAGTAAATAATTTATCTATAAGATGGAGACATGTTAAATTGACTCAAAAAATCATCAACATTAAAAATAGTAGTGTTTACCTCAATATCTTGCAAATTGGTCTTAGCCATAAGCTTGGATAGACCCATCCCTCTTGCTAACTTGGTGGTCTAGATATCCATATCATACTCTTGTAACTTGTTGACCCAAATCCACCTCTTATTGGATACCTCAATCTAAGTTAAAATTTCCTTCACTATGGTGTATGGGACATAGGCAATAATATTTAAACTTAGAATATATGACTTGGACATTTTAACAACATTTAAAAGAGTGAAATATTTTTTTTCCATGATGGTGTAGTTCAGTTTAGGACCTTGCATAACTTTTCTAAAGAAATCTATGGTCTGCTCATGACCATCCTCATTCTTTTGCAATATAACAACATTTACAATATTATATGATGAAAAAGAGAATACCTATAATGACTTTGTGTAATCAAGACTAGATAAAATAAGGGTAAACTTTAAAGCTCCCTTGATGTCACTGAATGCTTGTATGGTCTTCTCCTCCCATTTTATGGTCTAGTCCTTCTTCAACATAGAAGTAATAGGTAGAGTGATCTCTAAAAAATTAGATATAAACCTCCTATAAAATTTAATTTATTTAAAGAAAGATTAAATTCCTTTCTTGGAATGTGGGATAGGCACTTTGTCAATGGATTCAACCCTTTCAAGATTAATCATGACACCATATTTGGACACTATATGTCCCAATAATTTTTCCTTTTATACTCCAAAGTGACAATTCTTGGGATTAAGGTAAATGCCAAACTTCTTGCATCTGATCAACATCTTTTTTGGATGATCCAAATGCTATTATCTAGTCTTAGAGTACACAATAATGTCATCCTAATACAAATGAATGAATTGTTAATTAACCCTACAAAAATAATGTCCATATCTCAATTAAACATTGTACTAACATTAATTAACTTCTAAGGCATCCTCATATATACATACATGCCCCAAGGCATTGTGAATGCAGTCTTGGACCTCTCAAATTCCTTCACCACAACCTGGTTGTAACTTGAGAAGCCATCCAATGTGGACAACATTTTTGATCCAATAACACTTTATATTAGGTTATTCATATTGGGTATAGGATAATTATCTTTTAAAGAGCTTTGATTAGATTTATGAAATCCACACATAAGAAGATGTCACCATTTTTATTTCTTACAAGGACTAAATTTTCCACCCATGATGAATAACTAATGGGATAAATGATACCACCATCCCTTAGATTCTTTAATTCATCTTAAATCTTGGTGGCTAAGATGGGGTTAATGGGTCTCTGCTTCTACCTAAAAGGCTTGTCATTAAGATGTAATGGGATGACATGCTGGAACAAATCTTCCCTATACACTTTCAACTTAGAATAAGACCATGCTAGACAATATTGGTACTTCCTTAGTAGTTGCATGTAATATTTTTTATCTACTACACTCAAGTGATTACCAACCAAACCTTTCTTGGACTCTAATGAGAACCCAAATTGCACTTAGTCACATCTTTTGAGATAAATAAGTCTCTATTCTATCTGCTCCATCAAAAAATGCTTCTAAACTAACTAGTCCTCTTGGGATAGTATTTATCTTCAACTGAATAATGTCTTTCTCAAATAAGTCTTCCTTCTCATTACAAACTAGAATTATGGATTCCAAGTCTATGAGATGATTATGGAACTCGCTTCACAATTCAAAAACCTCTTAATCTGTTCATCATCATCAAAGACCTACCAATGATGAACATTATTTGGGATTGGAGGCCTAATAAGTAACTCCACTTGATACTAATAATGAGGGCTCATAAATTCAATATCCAACTAAGTGCCTAACCTTGAAAGTATGTTAGCTTCTTGGTTAAAATTTTTATCATGATAACATAGATTGAATACATCAAAAAATTCAAGCAAATCCTAAACAACATTTCAATATTGTTTCAACCTCTTATTATTTTTTTCAAAAGTACTATAGACTTTATTTATCACCAACTAAAAATCACCCTTGACAATCAAACATTTGATTCCATATTCATGGTCAATTCTTAAACTAAGAAAGAGTGCCTCATACTCATCAGTATTATCATGCACTCAAAGGACATCTGAAAAGAAAACATAAAGCATTTACCATTAGGGGCATGGAAGACAAACCCAAATCCATTTCCAAGATTAGAACAAGCCCCATCAAAGCACATATTCCAAACTACATTTTATTTTTTATGTTCAACATCAAGAATAACAAGCTATTCACTAGTATCAACATTCCCAATAAAGTTACCCAGATCAACATCCATGTATAACAGTTCTTTGAGAGCATGCTTTAGATTTTCAATCACATGTAGCATCTTTACCTCTCTATAAAGTCTAACCATATTAACCTCCAAAGGAATGGTGGCATAGGAAAGGTTCATCTACACACTTCTACCCATGCTCGTAACCCATTTATGTGATATAAACATCCCCCATTTAGGTAGACAGTATATAGCTACCATGTCCATCTCTAAACAATTATCATGATGAACATCCAATTATACCACTGGCCCATTAACTTATCCAACAACTAAAATATATCATGAGTCTATGACATAACACTACCAAAGGCTGACATGATATTCACTCCAAGCTTATTGAGGACACCTAAGGGCATCATATTATACGAAGCTCTAAAATCAAACATGCAATTGTGAAAAATTAACCCATTGATCAACAAGGTTATGTAAAAAGGATCCACATTCAATTGACTCTCTACTAATGAAGTCCCCAAATAGACTTTTTGAGTAGGTTCAATGACCTCTTCTTATTTTTTATCTTCTTTTGAGGGTGCCTAGGGTAGCTCAACTTTATTCATAGCTAACCTTTCACCAAATTCTAAATATTCAAAGGCCCTCTTCCCATGTTCAAGTATTCTTAATAACTCAACAAGTGGCATAGTGAGTTTTATTTGACTCAACACTTGAGTCATATCACACACACTATACTGAGGAAGAGGTGTTTTTAGTAGAAGGGTGACAACACCTTCATCTAAAATATAGTCACTCAAAGTTTGAAGTGGAAGAGGATAGGGTAGATTTGAAACTTTGACAATAACCTTTAAAGGTGGATTTTATTTTAGCTCATTAACACCCTTAGGGATACTAGATAATATGGGTGTTCTATTCTCTTAGCAGGATTACCTCTAGGCTTAGCATCTTAGGTTACAGTTGATATCTTTGAAGCTTCTAGGACTATTTCAAATTTATTTAATTCCTTACTTACATTCCTACCTTTAAATTTTCAAGGGTAGTGTCTTGAGGAATAATACTTGCTTGCCTACTTCTCAAGTTATATTTCTTATTTTGGGTAGCTATTGCATTAATTAATAACTTCCTATCTTCAATTTATGGAATTTCCTCAAGATATTTCTTAATCATCATAGAGTGTAAGAGATTAAATTCATGGATGGGTAATTCATATGCTTTTGCCACATTGACATCACAAGCAAAGTCAAAAGTTGGGACACTCTCCATTTCAACAGTGATCCAAAATTAATCAACCATAATATCATTTAGTAATAATGTGGAGGAAATTGATGCACTCTAAGGACTTTGAAAATTGAAAAAAAAATCCCATAATTAGATGATGCATATTTAGGTTCATCCAGACCTTCATCAAATTATTCAACAGTATTACATGGAGGGTGTAGAAGGAAGAACTTATCACATCAATCAATGTCTAAATCAAAATTCACAACATTTACCTTAGTATTTAAAGGATCATGCATCTCCTTTTTAGACCCTCTATTTTAGTTTATATCCATCATTTTTCATGTGTAGGCCTCTTCCTTTTATCATTATCTTGATGGTGTAAAGCAATCCCCGTTTATGCTTGATTTAGATTTGGAGCCCACTCGTATATGGTAGACACCTGAGGGACCCCCTTTTCAGCTCTAGCCAACTTGTATGACATTTCTTTGACAATAGAGGCCAAAGTTTTGATAGTTTCCTATAAATGAGCTATCTTTATGGGTTATGTCTTTTTTGTATTGACCAACTTCACATCATCTCACTTGTTCATAGGATTTCTCACAACCTATATGTTTTTTCTCAATTTGGATGGCCATATTGAATGATAACTACAGGTTGTGGTAGCCTTGTCACTTACTAAATATGTAGCCTTCTTATCAAAGGCATTGTAGTACTTTATTAAGCATTTTGTGTCACTGGGCCTAATGTTTTTAGGCAACCACATCATAGTCTTGTTGAACTAAGTGTTGAATTCCTACACACACTCATTAGGATTCTTTTTTATATTTTAAAATTTAGCCAAGAGAAACCTTGGATCAATCCTATCACCATACTAAATTCTAAAAACAGTTTGCATATCTTCTCATGAATCAATGCATCTATGGGAAGGGAATTAAATCATTCATGAGCACCCTCCTCTAATGTGTGTAAAAATAAATTTATACACACATCCTCATACTCAACCTCATAATATTCAATAATATTTTGGAAGGCCATCAGGTGCTGATCATCACTATTGCATTATTCCCTTGGAATTTTGGGAGGCATTTCCTAACTTCATTTGGGACTTCATTAGGATAGCTTTCCACTTCATCAAAATTAATAGGCCTAAATTTGGGAATGTAGAATATAGGATGTGCATTTTCATCTTGGTCCCTATGCATCATGATTAGTTTAATAAGAGGTTCATAAACAAATGATAAAGGGATATGAGGGGGTGAATGAGGTGTACTTAGTGGATCAGACTTGGGAGGGGATTTAGCGAGTTGAGAAGGAGCTAAAAAATAAATAGGACTATGTGTTTCAAAATTAGTAAAATATTTATGATAGTCCTCAATGATGGGGGGGGTCAACAAATATCTCAAGATTATAAAAAATTAGAAAACCTTTGGTAGCTGATCTCTACCCTTCAATAGGCTTCCAAACTTGACCCCTTCTTCTTTGAGGAATATCTAAGGGTAAAACAAGTCTCTTTGATGGGTCACCTTTGCAAGATAATCTCAGTCCTTCCAAATTTTAAAACAAGAAGATAATCAAAATTTAAAATTAGTAGAATGTTTTGAATAGGCACCAATCTTTCATGAAACCAAAAAATAAAGTCAGAGTTACCACTAGAATCAAACTTCTAGAAATAACAATTACCAAATTGTTGTGATACATGTTGTAATTAGACTTGCTAAAGCTTAATGAGATAGAGAAAAAAGACAATAAAATTTTCAAAATAATGTTTAAAAGGGACAAGACACATTTCAACATGCAATGTTAATAGTTCTTTACAATATACTCAACATAAGTCAAAATTTTAAGCCTTAAAAACTCCCTAGCATGTCCCTAGTGGAGTGCTACAACATTGACAACCAAGATAGTTAGATTAGTGTAGTAACAACATAGAACTTCATAAATGAAATACTTTTAACTCTATCTCTCAGTAATGGTGCTAGAAGAGTGTGTATCATTGATGAACCAAAGGTAATCAAATGAGTGAAAAGAGGTGGAGAAATTTAAAAATGATAGAAATTATCTAAAATAGTCCCCATTAACATGGGTGATAAGAATTTTTACCAACAATGACACCAAAAGAGTGTTGGCTCCCAATTGTATACCTTGCTCAGCCTTGCACAATTGAAGGAAAATGGCAAGCAATGATGGAAAACTTGCTAGAATGTCATTTTAGCTAGGGAGGGTTTTGCATCATGATTAAACTGAATACTAAAATGACTGAGAGGCACCTATAGAGGGTATGGGTATCTCCCTACTAATTTTGGCTCTATTAAAACTAAGGTGAGAGAGCCTATAAGGTAGCTTTCTCACATGGAGGAATTTTATAATTCAATCTGCATGGGGATTCTTGGCATAAGGGACAAATATGACCAAAGAATAACCAAATTTTCACACTTCACCCATAAAGGGTTGTCACTTAAAATACACAAATTCTCTATGCCATACACAAGCTACTAAAGATATATGAGGAGATATTCAACAATAGGGGCTAAATAAAAAATTGTAGTGCTAGAAATTAAAGCACAAACTACAAAAACATTTCAAATATGTAAGATCATATGTATTTTAAAGGCAAGTAACACTTATAGTATGTAACAGGGTGTGTTATTTGTAGGGTAAGATAGGGTAAGATAAGTTAGATAATTATAAATAAGGAGGGTGGCGTGATGGTGGTTTCTAAATAGTATGGTATTTAGCAGTATTTCATGACAATGTTCCTTAGTAAAGATGCAAAAAAAATTCAAATGCAAGACAATGATAAATAGAAAATGATCCTTGAGAGACTAGGACATACATTGAAACTAGAATCTTAAATACTTTCCCCTAATAAATTCATGAACCTAGGGTGCCCTTAAAAGGTATTCAACAACACATTTCCAAATATAACTGTAGAGAGGGATTTATAACCTAGGTACATGATCAAAATGATAACCAGTAATGAACACAAACCCAAATATTCCATCAACAGAAATTGTAAACCATATTATTACATTTTATTAATATGATATAATAAAGAATCACAAATATTTTCCAATGAATTGAAAATAAATATTACAAACATCAACACTTCAAAATGCTACCATGGGGAAAAGTATGGTGATATTTCTCTTTTGATAAGGGAGACATAAACATGATCTCAAATCTCACTAATGGTTGTACATATGTAACCACCTTAAAAAGGGAGACAATATCTACACACAATAGTTAATCCCAATTTTTTTTTGTAGAACCTTGACTCAGGGAAAATGGACACCTAAAATATAAACCTACAACAAACAATAACCAACAACAAACTTAGAACAAAGGAAAAACCTCCTATTTATACATTTTTAAATATGGAACTATGGGTCACAACTTAAAAAATTGTAGAACAAGCCTTCAAGTTTGCTAAGATATTTCTAGCTAGAATATCCCCTTTGCCATGCCTGAGATCCTCATCCACTTGTAAGAAAAGAATCATTGCTACAACTGCCTTTGCAAAGAATGATGAAGATTTACAAATTTTTTTTGATCTTTTGACTGAAGATGTTGGTGAATTCATGATATGGATGATGAAATTCATAGTGGAGGCCCAAACAACTATTTATCATCATATGCAACCACCTTGAGATGCTCTTGACCACTCACTTACACAATTGGAGGGATAAAATCATTTATAGAGCCAAACATATGTTATTATTATGTGCAACTTATTTAGAAAATCTCTCCTATTGATTGATTAAAAATAATGGAAACTTTTGGATAGGAAATATTTTTTTTGTGTATGCCAAGGAAATCCCATTACCTTGTGATGATTAGCATTGAAAAAATCTAGTTGTGATGAAAATAGAAAAGATCCACAACTTTTAAGTAGATATGTTCTCACATAGCAGTTAGACATTCTTATGTGCTTCAACATCTCTGAAAAAACCATAAATTTTATATTTTAAACCAAATCTTACCATATAATGACATTATAATGCCACATCAGATCCAACTAGGTATTTGTGGGACCTAAGATTGACTAAGTCTATTGATTGGCTCCAATCTAGACACTTGTCACTTCATCATTTAATATGACCCATTTAAAAATTCCACATTGGCTTGCATCATTGGATCATCCTTACCCATGAAAACACAAGCCATAGATCTTGTGTGAAATACTCAATTTCTAATTTGTCACACGTACCTATGCCACTTGGTATTTTTGCATTTCCCATGCGATCCCTAACTTTTCAACCTTAGATATGCACCATCAGATCTAGTTAGGGTAAGTAAATGCACTCTATTAGATCATGATCTAAGGGGTAGAGTGTTATTAGATATTGTATCTTATTTGGCCCCAAGGATATGCCACTTGGTATCCCCATAGGCTTCCTATGTACCTTATAGATAGTCTCTACTAATTTGAGCACCCTCATGCCATGTGAAGGTATCTCACTTGATCTTGGGTCTTATTGAACTATCAATTTATATCTCACACCATCATATATTTGGAACATTCTCAAACTTTAAATCATACCCCATGAGCTTGACATTTGTTATGCCTGTGCTTGTCTTCTTTTGACTATTCATTTTTGATCATGTACCATCAGATCAGCTTTCTCTATGTAAATGTATTCATGGGGTCTAAAATTTATTCTCACATGACCATCTTTGAACATTTGAATCCTAATGGCTAGTCCCTACATCTTAAAGTTGACATCCACATACTTGTCAAAAGGCATCCACAAGACTGTCATACCTATAATTTGGAAATATTTTTTTAGGGACTTTATTCCATGGTAATTGGATAGGTTGGATCTTAGTCTTTGACATTCCTAATCACCCTCAACACTTCTAATTTGGTCTTTCCCTCAACATAATTATCCCATAATAATTCTTTCAAGCATTCTATCAGAACAATTATTTTGGACAACATATCCAAGACAATTTTCCTAAAGGATTTTAACTTCAAACTTTTCCTGTAAGAATTGGGTCTTCAACCTCTTGTCTTCACAAAGATAATTGTTTCAGCCATTTTATCTCAAACAATTTCCCCACAAAAACTAAGATTTTAAATTTTATCAAAGAATTTGAACTTTACACTTTTCCCAAAGAATTGTAATTCTTTCAAACTTTTTGCATAGGCAAGATGCTTGAAAAAATTTGGCCTTTAATTTTTTGCCTTCATTAGAACAATTGTTTCAAATTTTTTTTCAAAAATAATTCTCTTGAAGAAAATAGTCTTTTGCACTTTTTCTGAAGGAATTAGCCCTCTGCACATTCATCAAAAGAATTGAGACTTAGCTCCTTCTATCTTCATTAGGACAATTGTTTCAGACATTTTATCTAAAATAATTTCCCTATAAAAATTGAACTTGGTACTTTTCCCAAATAAATTCAATTCTTTTAGACCTTTTTCATGGGTAAAATTCCCAAAAAAATAGGACTTCTACTCTATATAAGATTTTCCTAAAGTACCCTTCAACCATTTGAACATACCCTTCAAATTTTTTGTTAAGGATACTTGCCCTACAGAATTTCCCTTCAGCTTATTGGAATGACCCTTAGATCTCTTGAAAGTGCCTTTTAGACTTTCTTAAAGTGTACTTTGGATCTTTTGAAAGTGCCCTTCGGACCTTTTGAAGGTGCCTTTCGAGAATTTTACAAGGGAAAAATGCCTGAAGGAAATGACCTTTTGGAAAAAATTTAAAGGTAAATGTAGACACCTAAATAGTGTCTAACCCTTGGTCACTTTCCCCCTTAGTCCATTCCTAACCCATTCCTAACAATTAATAATTTAAAATAATTAACTTATTTTGAATTAACCCCCCTCCTTGGACACATCACCCATGACACCTCGCCTGGGACACCTCGCCTTGGACTAATTCCCATCCTATGACTCACCCAAGACCTATTCCTACTTCTCTCTAACCACCTAACAAACTCTCGTGCGTATTTAGCCCAACCCTCAACATTATCCAATGGATAGGGCACTTGGCGGATGAAAAATAGGCTTAGTGGCTCTTTTTGCCCGTTCTAACCCCGTCGACGTCGATCAAGTGTCGGCCGACGCCGGCAGAATCACCGACGTCAGTTATACTTAACCAATTTTTCAGACTCCTTCCTGATCTGAATTAGAAATCAGTGAATCTCTGGAAGCAACTGACGAATCCTTCAATCTTGAGTCTTCGACCATCCGTCAATCTGCAAAATCTCTCAATCAAGCCTCTCACTCTCTCCCTCAGGTGCAGCAACAGCTTCAAGGTTCTCCATCAGCAACAGGTTCTCCACGCAGGCTACATCAATAGCAGGTACAGAAATCATCAGTAGCACACCTTCCACAAGGCACAGGTAAGTATACTGTCTGTGTTTTTATTCTCTTTTTAGTTATTGCTCTCAAACAATATCTCCCTAGACCAGACTGTTAACCAAGCCAGACCTGAATCTTGACTTATCCATCTCCCTATTTCCTCTGTCCTCTATCAGACCATACATTCTGCCTATTTAACCAGACTCTCAGACTTAGACCCCAGACCATTCAACCAAGCCCAAAAACTTTGTCTCAAGACTATTAACAAACCTAGACCCTTCCTTGGCCTTGTCCATAGACCAAAACCCTGATCAGACTCTGTCCACAAACCACAGACCTGCCCAAACCCCGTCCAAGCCAATTGCCCCAATCGACGCCGGTCACTACCCCAACTGACATCGGCAGATTAACCGACGTCGGCACCTTGACCAACCGACGCCGGTGACTGTGATCAGTTCAACAGCTTCTTTCAAGTAAGTCTTTGCTTCCCTTTTTCATTCTATTTCTTTATCATTTCAGTTCTTCATCATTCAGCTATTTATCAGACACTTCTTTCCATTGATTAGTGGGTTTATATCCCTTAAAGAAGTTTTCATACTTCTGGGATCAAGCTTTCGCTTGACAACCCACCATCTGTCCATTTAACGCCTTCTTTTGTCCAAGTTTCTTTTCTTTGCAGATGTCATTCCTCCACAGCCAAAGAGGAGTACTCACAGCATCTGGATTATGGTGCACAGACTATATCCAAGTACACATCAAGCCTTGACCATTCCTTCTTAAGTTTCTCATTTTCTCTCCTTTGAAATTGAAAGCAAAATTTGAATAGAAACATTCTGGCACGCCCGGTGGGACCCCTTTAGGGCCTTCCTTGGGTTCCCTTTCCTTCTTTGTTCATTTAGGTGCATTAGGCTTCTTCCTCTTCATCTCATTCTTCTTTTCTAAAAAAAAAAAAAAAAAGACATCATAAGTAGGAAATAAAAAGAACTTTTTCTTACTTTTTCTTGCATTTCTAGACTAGTAAGAAAATCATTTTTTTTAACCCTTTCTCCAACTTGTCTTCATTCCAATTTAATATTTCGATTTTGGGGCTTTAAAACTTACTGCATTTCATTTCTTGCTTTCTTGCATCTTTCTAGTCCACACTTAGTAATTAGTAAAATGCATATTGAATAAATCGTAGATCACTTGATGTTACACTACCAGACCACGTGCACTCAATAAAACATCAAACTCACTTGAGACAAGGCCCGACTGGGATTTCATCACCCAGCGGATACCTTACCCAACCTGACAATCCTACTTGGATTTCACCACCAAGGGGAAAGCTAACTCTGTTCTCTGGCAGAGTCTAAACTATAGTGAAAGTATATTATTGTGGTGTGGAGCTAAAAGCTTCAACTGTTTGCAGACACTAGAAGGAAGGATGTTGAAGAACCAGAGCCACCAGCGTCAATAGTATGATTGACATCGGTCAAGTGCAGTGGAGAAGGAGACCGGCGACGACAGGAAGTCGGCCGACGTCGGTAGCACCAGACCAGCAAGGACCGGCGTCAGTCACCTGTGTATTTTCAAAACTGCTGTTGACGAACAGTCAGTTAGTTGAACCGAGTGTTTGCATGCTAAGGGGCTAATTTAAGTCACGGGCCGTGTGTCTAATTTTAGTAGTTAGAATTCTATTTTTTGTAAGCATGGGATCTTATTTATAGACCCATGAGGCATGTATTGTAATTAATTCCAAGGCAAGTAAAAGCATTGAAGCAAGCAAGGTCAAGGAGATCTACAGGTGTAAGGTCAAGGAGATCAGCTGAAGCATTCAAGGAGGGATAGCAACTCAGGGTTTAGAGTTGTTGTGTTGAGTAAGAGAGAGAGGGAAGAAGGTCTTGAGGTGTGGCAAGCCTTTGAGGTGGAGGAAGAAGTGGCATCTTCCTTATTGTATTTTCTTCTAGTAATATCTAATACAAAGAGTGTGTATTGTCTCTCAAATTCTTTGCTGTCTCATGTTTCTAGCTACTTTATCATTCTGGTATAATTTTGTGTTTAATTGCATATAAGATAGTAATCAATTGTGCTCTAATTGGTAGAGCTACAGATCCCCTGACAAGTGGTATCAGAGCTACAGTTTGCAGGAAGCAGGGTATTGTTTTTGATTACAGGTCATTCACAGGGTTTTCTGATTGAGTGGGAGTTCCGCAATGGCAGGAGAAAGTAAGCTACGAATGGAGAAGTTTAACGGCAAGAATTATCAACACTGGAGGATGCAAATTGAGGACTATCTGTATCAGAAGGATTTGTACTTACCATTGGGTGGGGTTGCATTCAAGCCCACAGATATGAAGGATGAAGAATGGAACGTTCTTGATCGAAAGGCTCTCGATTCCATAAGGTTGAGCCTTGCATCATCTGTGATTTCCAGCTTATCACAGTGTAAGACAACGAAAGACTTGATAAAGTCCTTGGCGAATTTATACGAAAAGCCCTCAGCTTCTAATAAGGTATATCTTATGAAGCAGCTATTTACTTTGCAAATGCAGGAAGGTGGATTGGTACATACTCATCTCAGTGATTTCCATGGTTTGGTAAACCAATTAGCTTTAGTCAATATTGTTTTTGATGATGAGGTAAAGGATCTCTTGATTTTTATGTTCTTTGCCTGAAAGTTGGGACGGTATGGTCATGGCAGTAAGTAATTCTGCATCTGCTTCTAAAATCTTAAAAGTTGATGATGTTGTGAGTGTGATCTTGAATGAAGAAATACGCAGGAGAAGCACAAGTGAATCATCAGGGAATGCTCTAAGTGCAGAAAGCAGGGAAAGGCAAAGGGAGAAGGTTGAGCAAGGGAAATCAAGGTCAGGAAGGAGATCCGAGTCTAAAGGTATTACCTGCTGGTTTTGTGGAAAGAAAGGACATACAAAGAAGGAGTGTTGGTTGAGAGACAAAGAGAATCAACATGCAGGTATGGGAGAAGCAAAGGATGCAAATATTGTGATGCAGGATGCTCTCATACTTTCTTCAAATAGTCAGGTAGGATCATGGATTTTAGATTTTGGTTCATCTTTTCATGCATCCCCAAACAGAGATTTGTTTTATGAGTATGAACAGGGAGATTTTGGAGTGCTCTATTTAGGGGATGGTATGCCTTGTCAGATAGTTGGCAAAGGGAAAGTACAGCTGAGATTGTAGATTGACAACACGTGGGTGTTGAAAGAGGTCATGCATGTTTCGATTCTGAAGTAGAGTCTGATTTCTGTAGGAAGGTTGGGAGATGAGGGATGCACAATAACCCTCACAGCAGATTCTTGGAAGGTTACCAAGGGAGCACTTGTTCTAGCAAGAGGTAAGAAAGTAGATACTCTTTATCTGTCTACTTGTATTACTGATTCTACTTCTGGTGTAGATTCGAAGATGTGGCCTAATAGGCTTGGTCACAAGAATGGGAAGGGAATGGAAGTTCTTGATTCAAAAGGTATGTGCACAGATACAGTTCATTGCAGAAAGAGGAAATTTGATGCCTTTGACAGGAACAAAGAAGCCTTGGTGTTTATGGAGGAGATGAAGGACAGAGATCAGTCACAGGGGCTGAATAAGTCTGAGCAGGGTAGCATGGACAGAGGTTTGATCCAAGAAGAGCTCGCGGATGAAAATTTCATCACTTACAGGAACACACAGACACCGATGTCGGTAGCTTGGCACCGACGTCAGTCATCCAGATATCGACATCAGTCATGTGCAGACCAGCAGGGTCGGTAGGTCAGATAGGAGAAGTCTGACGTCGGTCATAAGGACCGACGTCGGTAGGAGGGACACTGGCGTCGGCTAGGGAAACGACATCGGTAGTCAGGATCAGTGCAGGGAACTGACATCGGTCAGGAGCAGACTGGGAGATGGCCTAGATCGGTCACTGGAACGGATGTTGGGTGAATTACTAAGTCTCAAACACCCATGTGGAGGTCAAGAAAGGTATGTGAACCTCATATTCGTTGTTCACCTTCTTTATATTGCTTACTGATAGTCACGGACTAGGAAGATGGAAGAAGCAATGTAGGTAGAATCCAGAAACAGTGGGAGCTTGGCATGGATGAGGAGTGTGAGTCCTTGGAGAACCAAACAGGTATTTGTTGGTAGTGTTGTCAGCTAGAAGGAAGCACTGGATAGAGGGATGGATTATCGTTTTAGAGAAGAGAGTGGATGGACACATGAGACATAAGGCTATGGTATATGGTCTTGATTATGCTGCAGAATAATGGAGGTTTGACCATTGTATTTTATCTTTACCATGTTGGATAATATTAGCTACATTATCTTGTTATTGTATTGTGTTACTTGTTGCAGGGTTTCATATACAGGGAGTTTTCTGAGCTAAGGGTAGAGTTGGTTCAGAAGTATGTCATGGAGAATTTGGGAGCAGCAAAATTCTTGTGGCATAAGATACAGGTATTGCATCACAAGTTTACGTGGTGGTTGGTCTTCAAGAGTGACATTAAAGAGGGATACAGAGCCTAAGGAACAAAATAGATGGTGTACAAGTACAAGTACAAGTTGCAGCCATTTATCTCCAAGTGGGAGATTGTTGTGGTGTAGAGCTAAAAGCTTCAACTGTTTGCAGACACTAGAAGGAAGGATGCTGAAGAACCAGAGCCACTGGTGTTGGCAGTATGACTGACGTCGGTCAAGTGCAGTGGAGAAGGAGACTGGTGACGGTAGGAAGTCGGCCGACGTCGGTAGCACCAGACCAGCAGGGACCGGCGTCAGTCACCTGTGTATTTTTAGAACTGCTGTTGACGAACAGTCAATTAGTTGAACCGAGTGTTTGCATGCTAAGGAGCTAATTTAAGTCACGAGCTGTGTGTCTAATTTTAGTAGTTAGACTTCTATTTTTTGTAAGCATGGGATCTTATTTATAGACTCATGAGGCATGTATTGTAATTAATTCCAAGGCAAGTAAAAGCATTGAAGCAAGCAAGGTCAAGGAGATCTACAGGTGTAAGGTCAAGGAGATCAGCTGAAGCATTCAAGGAGGGATAGCAACTCAGGGTTTAGAGTTGTTGTGTTGAGCAAGAGAGAGAGGGAAGAAGGTCTTGAGGTGTGGCAAGCCTTTGAGGTGGAGGAAGAAGTGGCATCTTCCTTATTGTATTTTCTTCTAGTAATATCTAATACAAAGAGTGTGTATTGTCTCTCAAATTCTTTGCTGTCTCATGTTTCTAGCTACTTTATCATTCTGGTATAATTTTGTGTTTAATTACATATAAGATAGTAATCAATTGTGCTCTAATTGGTAGAGCTACAGATCCCCTGACATATATTTTGGCTAAGCAAAACTAGCTAACCACTGGAATCATGAAGTGAGGGGAGCTCACTCCTTAGCACCAGGCCTGTACGGAAGCTAATACAGACTTTTGAGCGCCTTAACATACCTAAAACCATCTTTAGCTTACTTATTCTAGGACCCTTCTTACAGCCAACTTCCTCAAACATCACATTAAGGTATAAGCCACACGATCTTAATAAAATTATTTCTAGGGATTTAATGCTAGGATCTATCTGTCATCATCATATTTTTTATTTTTATCTGTCTTTTTTTGAGCTGGTAAGGACGTCTTCTTCATTTCCAAAAACTTCTTTTTTTGAGTTTCTGGAAAACACAGTAATCGACATCGGTCCTGTAACCGACGTCGGCAACTTCTCTATACCGGCATCAGTCATCTGACCGACATCGACAGTATTCTTCACCGACATCAGTTTTTATACCGACGTCGATCTCTGTCTATTTTTTTTTCCAAAAATAGCAAGCTTAAAATCCAACTTTCTGGCTGTCTAAACATTCATTCTGGTTTTCTGAGACTGACAGAACACAATTTTCTGAAACCTGACCCTTTCTTGCCTTGAATGGTTTTGACACGCAGTCAAACCAAGGCCCTTCTTGACCACGCTAGTCAACAACCGCTTCCACCTTCACCATCTATAACCAATCCTATAATGGAGTTCAACTCAGAGACTGAAAGAACTCCTACTCGTCCAACCCCGCCTCAAACTCCTATCATCCCAGAAGGGGACCAAGATTTCGCACGATTCTTGGACCTTAATGTCAAAGCCTTACAACACTATCTCGCGAATAGCCAAACGTGAGACTCCCTAGGCAACCCAATCTATGGGATGCTGACTTCCTTAGTTGACATAAGAATCACATCAACAGCCCCTACAATTCAGCCACTAGACAACACCTCTACCAATAACCCAACTGTGTCTTACCTTCAAAACGTAGCCTCTCCATCTAAACCTACCTCCATGGGGGCTCTGGTACTCCCTCAACCTCAAGTCACTCAACCAAACCCCACACCTTTCCAAAACCTACTAGTCTCTATTCCCCCTACTCTTGCACCTATAAACACAATAGTAACCGTTTACCTGTCAACAAGTGTAGCCACTCCTCAACCATCCTTGACGGCCCCTATCCAACTTATGCCAACCAACCCCATAACACAAGTACCCTTGGCTCCAACTTTCGCTCCAATAACTAGCTATCCATATGTTGCGTCTATGCAACCATCCACGTCATACGCCCCTCCCAATATCTTTCAAGCGCCTTATAATCTAGGGGGCGCTCCACCCACCAGTCCGTCAGCAAATATCATCAAAATGCTGATGGATAAGATGTCTAGCTTAGAGACCTCCATTTCCGGCTCACACAATGCTCTCTCATATGAGCAAATTTGCAATGAGCCTATTCATCCTTTCGTTCCAATTAGACCATACCCCAACCAGTGGGAGCTTCCCAAATTTTCTTGTTTTCAAAGCAAGGAAGACCCACAGCAACACTTATGGGCATTCAAACATGCCTATTACCTTATTTCCCATGACGACGCATTGCTCTTGCGCACATTTCCTATGTCCCTTTCTGGCACTGTGCTTGACTGGTACAGCTCGATTTCCAGCCATTCCCTCTTCACCTTTACACAGCTAGCCCAGCTCTTTCTTGATCACTTCTCCATTAACATCACCAAGAAGGTCTCGATCACAGACCTTTACACTATCTGCCAATTCAAGGATAAATCAGTAGCTGACTTCGTTGCTCGCTGGAGAGGTCTCATCAATCAACTCTCCTTTTCCTTACCTCAAACTGAACTTATTGAACTATTCTCCCAAGCTTGCGCCAAACATATTTCTTCCACTTTAAGGGTTCAGACCTTCCATACCTTCGATGAAGCCTTCACGATGGCCCGTAAACTTGAATTACGTGCCATCAAGGAGAATAAAATCAAGTTGCAGAACAAGAACCCCAACTCTAAGACTAATGACTCTTCTTCTTCTAAACCTTCATCGTCAAATCCTAAATCTAAAGCTTCAGCTAACACTGTGGTTGTTAGACCTTCATCCTCTTCATCTAATCAACTTGAACCATCCACATTTCAGAGTGCCACCCGTCAATTCCAGCAGAGATACGTACAAAGACAATATACTCCTCTTGGAGAATCTTACGCGTCTATACTGGAAAAACTTGTTAAACAGGGGATTCTCAACCTTCCCCAGATTCAACCACCACCACAATTTGATCCCTCACGTGCCATCCCTGCGTGGTATAGGGAAAATGACTTCTGTAATTTCCATCGTGTCAAAGGTCATGATATGGGAAACTGTAAAACCTTTAAAAACATAATCCTAGACATGCTTGAAAAGGGAGAGCTCGTTCTAGATAATCCTAATGCACCTCCAAACCAGGGCATTGACATATTCAAACAACCATTCCCCAATCATCCACCGACCCAAAATAATGTCCAGACCTTGATTGACAACACGCATGAACATGATATTCAAACGGTCAATACGGTCTCGCCCTTCATCCCCAACCAACCTCAAGAGGTTAGCCCATCTACCAGTCCATCACGTGTGGATGAACCTCTTTCCCCGGTTAGTTCTCCATCAACCTCTCTCATCTTGGAGGATGCCTCAACCTTACCGGCACCACCGGTCTCACCATCCTCTTTTCTTCTGTCTGTGGAGGACCTGACCTTACCCATTCCTCGATCGCAAGTGGAGGGCACCATAATCCCTGCTCTTTACCCACTTGAGGAGTCACACTCTCTAGTTCCTTCTCCACCAAGAGAAGACCCTAACTCTCCATCTTCCTCAACCAACGACAATCTAGTTATAACTCCCACACACCTTGGGTCTGAAACTATTGCCACACCTAACACATCTTCTCAAGAATCCAAACCCCATCCAACATCCTCTCAACCATTTTCCTGACTAGTAGAGAAATTAGAACTTCTCCCTTCAAGGAAAGTGGAGCATCGGGGATTGTGGGAACATCTTAAAGTTATTCAACATTCTCATGCCCTTTCATCTCACGCTGCCAATCCTTCCAAGGCAGAATCGCCCCAGACTCCAAACAAAGACCAAATCCCTGTTTCTAAACTTGCATCTACCCAATCTAAACCGATCAAGTCACTTGGCATTCGCCCTCTCTCTACCCTCACTCACCCGCAAGTGAAGGTGGAATTGGATCAAACCTCAACCAAAATTAGTCTTCCAACCAAGTCAAAGAAGACTGCCAGACCATAGAAGCGAACCCCTCCTCCACCGTCAACTTTGCCCTCCATCTTAGGTCCTCATCCTTCTACCCTAATCGGTGTCCTTCCTACTCCGACCATTAACCAAAACAAATTACCTCCATTACTTCCTTTGCCAACCACAAGTCAACCCCCTCTCAAAAATTTGGCACCTCTCACAAAGAAAGTGACGTCTTCACCTGTCACTGCACCACCAACCCAAAAGGTGGTACGAAAACCTTCTTCAACATCCCCCAAGCAGAAGTCACCAGTGCGTCATACATCGACAAGCACGGACCCCTTAGTAGGTTCGTAGGCTTTAATATTATGCCAAATTTTGCAGACTTATAGCATTCCCCTCCCTTCTATCAAACCATTCCAACCCCTCGGGTCAAAACCATCTTGGTTCGATGATACAAAGATTTGTTTATACCATCGCACGCTAGGACACGATACTGAGACTTGCTGTGCCCTCAAGGCAGTCGTTCGCCGCTATATGGAGAAAGACACTCTTCTCCTTGAGGACACTCTTAACCAACCCTCGACACCTTCCCATCCAACCTCTTCAACCATATCAACATCTCACTAACAAGCCATAACCCCTTCTTCACCTACTATATTTGAAATCAATGCTATCCATATAACCACTAGGTCACAAAAGGACAAGGCAAAAGAAAAAGCCACTATTCCTTGGACCTATCCTTTTGTCTAGGCACCTCAACCACCAAAACCCAAGATTTCCATCTTAGGTGCATCCCAACCCACTTCTTCAGAGGCAATCACAGAATCTATGATAAAACAACTTCACCAAATGCCTGTGAAGATGACCCTATATGACCTTATCCAAAGCTCCCCCTAGCATCGACAGGCTCTAATCAAAGATCTATAGGTAGCGGAAGTCCAACCTGAAGACCCTGAACCACTAGCTGTCTTAGTCCATTCTTTATCCCCCATCACTTCCATCACTTTCAGTAATTTTGAGATTCCTACCTCTACCGTGGAAGATCAGGACGCTGCCCTTTTCATCACAGCCTACATTGATCGAACCCGTATTAAACGAGTTATGATCGACGGGGGTGCTAGCATTAATATCATTTCCTCCCACGCCTTTGATCAATTGGCTCTTCCCAAGAATTGCGTATCGAAAACTGACGCAATCCTTAGATCCTTTAATGACACCACCGCTAACACTATTGGCACTATTGTCCTTCATATTCGCGTTGGTCCACGCACAATCCCAGAGCTCTTCTACATCATTGAAGGAGAATTCCAATATAACATGCTATTAGGGTGACCCTGGATCCATGCCATGGCTTGCGTCCCTTCAACACTTCACCGTTGTGTCAAATTTGAACACGACAAACAAGTCCATGTCATTCCCACCATCCCCTTTTAAGACTTGTAACATGACCTATAGCCCAAATGACGTTCTTATCCTGCTCAAGGCATCAACCCAAACATCATCTCCATCCGCAGAAGCATCAACTAGTACACAAACAGTGGTGGCCACCACATCATCTTCTCAATTAACAACCAAGGACCCCATGGATGACATCTTTCAAAGGCTTTCACTGGGGGAATATCACCTACTTACTCTAGACATGTTCCAGACTCCTCAAGAGTATGGATAGCTTCATCAAAACCCAAACTTTGACTGTCGGATCGGAATGGTCATTCCTTATGGTCCTCCTAGCCTTCAAACCAATCTTGTCTATGGGGGGTTGGATCAAGCTCCTACTAAATCAAATCCTTCCTCCTCACCTCAAATATTCACATCCAATTTCTCCTTTCTTAGCAACCCCACCTTTGCACATACCTACCTTTATAGGTGTGCATGGAAGGGTTTTGGCTTTGGACGTTACGAACCAGGCTCTCATCGGCCTATCGAACCACCCAATGACGATAATGCCAAGAAACGGTATGGACTGGGTTTCCAAGAACCCACTGAGGGTTCCACAAACCTTTGCCCCGAACCAACCATTGACCAATTTCTTCTAGACTCGCCTATTCTTCCATCCTCACCTACGAAGTCGGTGGTTTCCATCCCTCCTAGTTTTTTTTTGCATAAACACCATCCGCTTGGAACCCCTAACCTATCAGCTCAATGGGGTTCCCAAGTCTCTCCCTCTCGTTTATCCTAGCATGATAGACGATGAATCGACAACCATCAACACAGTCCACTACATAGACAACGACACCATTCTTACCTATATGGGTGCCGATGATTCTTTCATTCAGCGCTCCCTCCCTTTTGAAACATAGGTTATGTTAAATAAATCAACCATTGACATTAACCTTTCATCTTTTGATGTTCCTCAAGTCTTAAAGATTGGTCATTCTTTAGACACCCAAGAACAGATCGACTATACCACATTTCTCTCAGACAATCACCAAGCCTTTGCCTGGACCTATGCCGACATGCCTGGCATCGACCCTAACATTGCCACTCATAACATTGTCACAAACCCAGAGGCTAAGCCTGTTAGGCAAAAGCTTCGCAAAATGCATCCTCGTGTTGCACTTCTTGTCAAAGAAGAGCTTCAACACCTTCTTTCAGTCTCCTTCATCCAACCCATTGATTATCCGCAGTGGGTCTCTAACATCATTCCTATCACCAAGGCGACTGGGGGGATCCAGATCTACACAGACTATCGTGACCTTAACCTAGCTTGTCCCAAAGATGACTTTCCTCTTCCAAACATTGACCAACTTGTTGATCTTACAGCTGGCCATGAGATGTTATCACTCATGGATGGATTTTTAGGATACAACCAAATCCTGATTGCACCGGAAGATCAGCACAAAACCACCTTCATAACACCATGGGGAACTTTCTGCTATCGAGTCATGCCTTTTGGTCTAAAAAATGTAGGCGCCACATATCAGCGTGCCATGACTTACATCTTTCACAATCTCCTCTATAAAATCATGGAGGACTATGTCGATGACCTGCTTGGCAAGTCTAAGCTTCATTGCGACCATTTGACTATCCTCAAAATCATCTTCTCTCGTCTTCTTCAGTACCAAGTCCATCTTAACCCCAAGAAATGTGTCTTTGGGGTCCTCTCAGGAAAGCTCCTGGGATTCATTGTCTCTTTTCGTGGCATCGAGATAGATCCTGCCAAAATCCATGCTATCCTCAAAATGCCACCTCCAACTAATCTCAAGCAACTCCGCAGCCTACAAGGAAAGCTCCAATCCATCCACCGCTTCATTTCGTAGCTTTCTGACCGTTGCCAACCCTTTCATCACCTCCTCAAGAAGGACGTCTCCTTTCAATGGGATAAAGATTGCCAAGAGGCTTTTAACGCCCTCAAATGCTATTTGGTCTCTCCACCAGTCCTTATTCCACCAAAAGACAACCAACCCTTCTACCTCTACATCTCAGCAACCAATCATTCGTTAGGTGCCATGATCGCGCATCGAGATGAGCAACACCATGAGCAAGCAGTCTACTACATAAGCTGAACACTTGTCGACTATGAAACTCGGTATACTCATACCGAGAAACTCTATTTGGCATTAGTCTTTGACACTACCAAGCTCCGTCACTATCTTCTTAATCACAAAACTTTTGTCGTCACTCACACTGATCCCCTCAAATACATGCATTCCAAACCATATCAAAACCAGCGTATGGCTCGTTGGCTCATGCTTCTTGCTGAATTTGACTTAGAATTTATCCAGCAAAAATCTATCAAAGGGCAAATAATCGTTGACCAAATAGCAGATGCCCCTCTTCCCGACAATCAACCTTCTCAGTGCGAGATTCCTGATGAATCTATCTCCACTCTCTCGACTGATGACACATTCTACCAAATGACGATGTTCTTCGATGGCTCTAAATGTCAACTCGATGGGGGTGCGGGGGTCATCCTCATTCCACATGAAGGTTTACCCATGCCTCTATATTTTAAACTTGACTTTGAATGTACCAATAATATGGTCGAATACGAAGCCTTAATTTTGGGACTTCAAATTGCCCTTTCTTTAAATATCAAATCCATCAACATCTTCGGTGACTCACAACTTGTCGTCAATCAAATCAATGGTTCATATCTTTGTAAAAATGAAATTTTACAAAGGTACAAGCACCGTGTTGACACTCTTCTAGCATCTTTTGACCATCATTTATTGTAGACTGTTCCTCGATCGATGAATAAGTTTGCTGACACCATGGCTTCCCTTGCCTTGCATATTCCTTCTTCATCATCATCCTCATCAAGAATTTATGTCATGGTACATCATGTGCCATTGCCTTCATACATTTCCACTGACATCAATCTCATCCACACAATAGACTCTAGTTCACAAGATGTATGGTATAAACAACTTGAGGACTACTTGGCTCATTCTATCATTCCTCCCAACCTCTCTAGCAATGCGCGGTGGGCCTTCATCAGCGCACCGCTCACTATACCATGCTAGGGGGCCTTCTCTATAAAAGAGGTTTTGACAGCTTTCTTCTTCACTGTTTAAACTCCACTGAAACTTCTCATGCTGTTAAACAAGCCCATGACGGGATTTGTGGCGGACACTTCAGTGGTAACTCAGTTGCCAAGCGTATCCTTCTCCTGGGTTATTATTGGCCCATACTTCATCAAGACTGTAGCAATTATGTTTGGCATTGCATCAAGTGTCAACAGCATGCTAACTTGCTTCATCTCCCTAGTCATGCCTTACAAGTTGCTCAAGATTTCTGGCCTTTTTGACAATGGGGCTTAGATCTCATCGGCGAGATTAACCCTTATTCGTCTCTTCATCATCAATCCATCATCACTGCCACCGAGTATTTCACTAAATGGGTGGAAGCTATTCCTCTTGTCTCTATAAAAGCCGACAAGATTGTCGACTTCATCAATACCCACATCATCTATCGTTTTGGTGTACCTCACAAAATCATCACCGACAATGGCAAGTCCTTTAAAAACAAGACCATCCAAAAACTTTGCGACTCATTTGGCATCAAACTTAGCTTTTCTTCACCTTACTACCCACAAGCAAATGGGCAGGCTGAGGCTTCTAACAAAATATTAACTAAAATTCTCATGAAGGTGGTCAACGACACTGGAAGGGATTGGCACATTCATATTCCCTTCGCTTTGTGGGCCTACCGCACTAGCATCCGAACCTCTACGGGTGCTACCCCTTTCTCTCTAGTGTACAGATCAGAGGCTGTCTTACCTCTCGAAGTACAAATCCCATCTCTTCACATTTCACTCCATGACATTCTTTCTAATGATGACTTTCATCAAGATCGATTAGCTCAACTTGAGTTACTTGACGAGCGTCGTCTCGCTGCCCTCAACCATCTCCATGCCTATCAAAATTGCATCAAACGCGCCTATAATAAAACTCTGAGAGAATGAGATTTCAATATCAGAGACCTCGTCCTCAAAGAGAACCAACATGTGACCAATATGGAACGGAGTAAATGAGGTAAATTCACTCCTAATTGGCTCGGACCTTATATCATAACGCATAAATATGGATCAGGGACTTATCGTCTGTCTTCTCTTGAAGGCCGACCAGAACCTGAGCTTCTTAATGCTTTGCATCTACGACCATTCTACTATTAGTCGAGTATTCATCTGCTTGACATTTAACTTGAGCTCATCCCTTGAGCAATCCTTGTTCTTTTAATCCTCAATCCATTTCACCCTTTTTCCCTTAACAAAATCCTCTACAACCCTTTTATGATGTACGGATGCTTCGTCCTAATAAAAGGGAGCCCTTGACCTTCTATAAGTCTTGTCCATGACTCAACCTTCTGTCAAAACTAAATCAAGATGTCAAAATATCCAAGGTCACAAAACCAAATAAAAAATTAGACTGCTCCCTTGAAGGACAACTGCACTATCATTGTTGTAGCTAATAAACTGCTCCCTCGAAGGACAGCTATTCAAAAGTCCTTAAATCTATAAAGCAAAGTATAGACCACTCTCTCGAAGGATGGCTATGCCTAAATCTTGCTACAAATAGAAATTTATTTGAAGCTTCCCGCATCGATCAGCTTCGCAAATGACCACCAAACAAATGACATCTTTATGTGGACTTCCCGCATTGATCAGTCCGCTCTAAAAAAAAAAAAAAAAAAAAAAACCGGGTCATGGACTTGACTTATAGTTGTCTCAGGGTCTCCTATAAAAGGGGAAAAGTTATCCATACTCTAAAAACGGGTTACCCTTTTCCTCCTATCATATCGCCTACTCAAGGGACTTCGAGCTCACTTTAATGTCGAAAGTGATTCGATTACCGCTCTAACATAACTATGGTCAATGATGCAATGCATAAATGGGGCTCTTGGTTCTAACAACCCCTGTCTATGTTGTCTTTCTGGTCCTTGTCAATGAAAGAGCAACGCGCCTTTCACTTATCTTCCACATTTTGGTCACACTTAACTAAAACATTTTCAGACCAACAACAGAACATTATGTCATCATCCTAGTCCATTTCACATAGTTTCTATGGACACCAATACACATGGAAACTATCAACCACACAATTTATGTCAAGCATAAACCAATACTTGCTGAAACATAAATAGACCTCAATTCATTTTTTAGCAAACATCCATCACGAATATGGGTAGTTGCTAGGGATGAAAAACCCCGACCAATGTTACAGCTTACACCATTTGGAAAAGGCTATAGCATCATCTTCTCCTTATCATTTCAAGCATGTACCCTTAGACATATGGGAAATGCTATATCTTTATCATGACCAATAATCAACCACTTCGATCTTTTTCCTCCCTTCTTGGGAGAACTACATCAGCCTGAGGCCCTAACGACAGGGGCTATGTAGGCAGCACTCAGTTGACATGGGGTCTTCTGGGGTTAGCTCGGCCATTTTCTTTGTCACTTTCTTCTATCTCCTTCTCTTGTCACCTATCAATAACAGCACAATCAATCACATATTCACATAATCATTAGTATACTCTCATTTTCATTATCACAACATAAGTCATTAGTCATAAATATCATCCATCATAATTCATTAAACATTCACATCATATAATCTACAAGTTAAACATTAAATATCACATCTATCATCATCTAATCTAAAATCATCATCATATAATCTATCATTCACAATCAATCAACATCATCATATAATCATTTCATAAACATATTTCATCATCACATTCATTTTCATCATAGCATCATACGCAAAACACATAATATCAACACATGCATCACATCAAAATGTCATAAATATCAAAACACATCCATACATTTTCTTATTACACATGTCACTAAATCAAAAATGCTCATCACACACACACACACACACACACACACACACACACACACACACACACACACACACACATATATATATATATATATATATATCACAACTAGTTTTATACAATAAGACACAATCTGTGTTTGTCTCTCTCTCTCATCATACATCTCTCATCTTCAGCTCGCAGGCTGGTATATACATAAAAAAAATCAATCTCTAGGGCTACCCTCAAGGCTGTGGCTGTGGTGGTGGAGGTGGTGGCCAAGAAGAAGCTGTATCCTCTCCTCCCTCTGATCTGCACTATCTACGTGACCTTGAAGCCATCGCTCACGACATCGACCTCCATCTGCCCTGCTGCTGTGCCCTATCTTGAACCCTGTGGCTGTGGCTGGCCTAGGTGCACTGATGCCGATGGTCCTGCCCCCTGTGAAAATCCCAGCTACTGAGATGGCTGCTGCCATGGGCCCTGCCCTCCAAAGCTGTGACCTGCCACTGCCTGTGCCTGAGTTGCAGCCAGCTGTCCCTGTAATAGTGTGACCTATCCTGTCAATGCTGCCACCTGACCTGTCATCTCTGCCAGCTACCCTGTAACCCTTGCCAACTATCCCTACAAAACTGAGACCTGGGCCTGAGCTGTATCTCTCTCCTGCTGTGCAGTGTCCCTCTCCTTGCGAGTTGTATCCTACTCCCTGGTAATAGCCTGCAAATCTGGCTAAGGTCCCACCTGTACGCCTCTGTACTGCCCTACCCACCATGCCATGTAGGCCTCTATACACCCTGGGTCAGCTATCCCAGGTCCTGCAGGCAACTCCTCAAAATTAGGCAGTGGGAGCGGTGCCTCTATGTCATCCTGCCTGTACTATGGAAACGTAGGAGGCACATCCTTAGCAGCCCATACTAGCACTGCACTCTCTCTGCTGGGATCTGCTCGAGCTCACTGGCTTGCCTGCCCCTGACCCATCTCAAGCTTTTCACACCAACCAGCTGCTCTCCCTGGTCTCTGAACGCTAGATAGACCAAATATGGTCTCCAGACGATATCTACTGGAATCAAGGCCTCCAGTACGCCTCGATAGTGATCAATATCCCTGACCACTCTATCCATCTGCATCTACGCCATAACCTCATGCCATCACCTGAACCCAACCCTAAAGCCAGCTTAGATTGCCACTGGGAGGTCGAGTGGTCGGGTAACCACTATGTGCTCGTATGCCCAGCAGTGTAGAAGGTGGCCTACACACAGGCTGTACCATCATCGCCGACTGATGCCCCATAAATCTCTGTATACCTGGGACAAAAAGATGGGCACCCAGGTGAACACTGTCTGTTGCTCTAACATATCCATCAAAACCCTGGTCATGACCACCGAGAACCTACCTCCCTCCGCATCTGGTAATGCATAGACTGTGATGCCGATCATCATCAAAACCGCCAGCTGATGTGCGTCCTCATCCGCCACGTACAAAGGCTCATATGCAAAACTCGCTGAATGGTATCTCATCTCTATGACGTGCTCCCCAAATAGCGTGACCATGTGGATGTCATGTGCCTCTCTCAAGCACGCATAGATATCAGCTCCATGTACCAGCAGCCACAAAATTTGGTACACGTCCTCGACCGTGACCATCATCTCACCCGTAGGCAGGTGGAAGGTGTTGGTGGCATGGTCCCACCGCTTGATCAATGTTACCATGAGGCTCACATCTCTCATTACTCTGCAGTAGTGTCTTAGACCACCTAGCCCCACTGCGCTCATCTACGCCCACTCTTCGATTGACACGCCTCTGCGCATCCGCATCAGCAAGGTCAGGAGGCAATCTCACATCATCAGAGTCTGCCTTGCCTGCATCCATCCACAAACAATCTCGTGTTAGCACTATTCCTAATCTTCCTATTTTAACAACTATTCTAACTATCTATACCTAACCCGACACCCGAGAAGCCCTTGGCGTAGCTTCAACCTTTCAACTTGACCATTTTTTACCACTCTTTTTAACCAGGCAGCCACTGACATTGGTTAGCATGCCAGTGACGGCACTCACCTAATCAACGTTGGTCACTTAGTGACCGACGTCAGTAGGTTAGTGACCGACGCCGGTCTCTGGTTGGCCGACACCGGTGGGATCGCCGATGTCAGCGACTGGTTCGGCCCTAGGGCTGAATGGGGTGAGCCCTAATATTTAGGGCTTCCCCATTTTTCACCCCAACACCCCCCAAACCCTCTACAAAGACTCCTAGTCTTTCCTACCTACCCTTCCCACCCTCCTACCTACCCTCCCCCTTGATTTCTACCTCAAACAACAAAAAATTCAAAAACTAAATTCAAAACCAAAATGAATCAAATAGGGTTCAGAGACCCTCCTACCTCGTCCCAGTGTCACCGGCGTGGTGGCACGATGGGTGCCGCTGGTGGTGGACCTCCCGCGGGTCCTCTACTCTCCTCTGCCATCTCCATTGTGTTTCTCTGCTCTCACACTTCCTTAGGCCCACAAATGCCTCTGCAGCCTCTAATCAATCACCAACTCGATCCTTCTCTTCACCAATGCCTATCTGACACCTCGCACCTCTCCTCGGTCAACTTGAGTCAATTTTAAACACTAAACTCCAGAGCTCACTTTTTCACTTGGACAAATAGCAAATGACTTTTGGTGGGCCACCAATCTAGTTTTGTCGGATTTGGCAGGCCACTGATGTCGGCAGAAGCGTGCCCTAGGCCGCCGACATCAGCTGATTTCCGCCAATGTCGGCCTCTTTTAGCCACCGCCATCGGTTATATAACCGACGTCGACGGTCTTAAAACTTCATCCCTCTTCAAAGTGACCAAAATCATGCCCCCAATTAGTCAGTCCTCCAGACCATGTCATTTTGGCCCCTTGGGGCACATTTAAATCACTTTTGCATCCATCCATCGACCACTAGACATTGGAGATCATGCCCATCTCCTAAAACCGTGACTACTTCCAAAGCAATTTCGCCTTGGTTGTTTTTGCCTGTATGCTACCTCATGATTGGTTAGCAAAATTGTGTGCACACTTTTGACCTTCAAAAGTATAGGATCGCAAGCCAGTTGATCCGCACTACTTGCGACTTTTTCATGTTTTCAGGAGCACTTCCTAAGCCTGGGATACCTGGAACATGACGACCAATGGAGCTTCAGCTTAGATTGAATAACCCAATCAACAGATGACTAAATGCTGGGGACCAGTTATTTCAATTTTGGCACTCCTTGACCCTCGACCTGTGACAATTTGACCCGACCATCCTCGTGAAGTGGTGTACGTGCAATCACAACTTTTGCAGCGTTCTCACTCTATCTTCCCCCTTTTTCATCCACTATCTGTCAAATCAGCACCCGATTCCAGGTTCCCTTCTCTCGACTCCTACTTTGAGGGGGGATACCTCATCCATAATCGGGGCAACCAACCCTCACCTATTTTTGTCTTGCAGTTCACTTGAACAACTAACAAGACGAAATCAACCTTATTTCATACCTGGGGCAACCGACTCCTATTTTTGTCTTGAAGTTCATTTTGAACAACCAACAAGACAAAAAGGGGCAAATGTAGACACCTAAATAGTGTCTAACCCTTGGTCACTTTCCCCCTTAGCCCATTCCTAACCCATTCCTAACAATTACTAATTTAAAATAATTAACTTATTTTGAATTAACCCCCCTCCTTGGACACATCACCCATGACACCTCGCCTGGGACACCTCACCTTAGACTAATTCCCATCCTATGACTCACCCAAGACCTGTTCCTACTTCTCTCTAATCGCCTAACAAACTCTCGTGCGTATTTAGCCCAACCCTCGACATTCTCCAATGGATAGGGCACTTGGCAGATGAAAAATAGGCTTAGTGGCTCTTTTTGCCCATTCTAACCCCACCGACGTCGGTCAAGTGTCGGCTGATGCCGGCGAAATCACCGACGTCGGTTATACTTAACCAATTTTTTAGACTCTTTCCTGATCCGAATTAGAAATCAGCGAATCTCTGGAAGCAACTGACGAATCCTTCAATCTTGAGTCTTTGACCATCTGTCAATCTATGAAATCTCTCAATCAAGCCTCTCACTCTCTCCCTTAGGTGCAACAATAGCTTCAAGGTTCTCCATCAGCAACAGGTTCTCCACGTAGGCTACATCAACAGCAGGTATGGGAATCATCAGTAACACACCTTCCATTAGGCACAGGTAAGTATACTGTCTATGTTTTTATTCTCTTTTTAGTTATTGCTCTCAAACAATATCTCCCTAGACCAGACTGTTAACCAAGCCAGACCCAAATCTTGACTTATCCATCTCCCTATTTCCTCTGTCCTCTATCAGACCATACATTCTGCCTATTTAACCAGACTCTCAGACTCAGACCCCAGACCATTCAACCAAGCCCAAAAACTTTGTCTCAAGACTGTTAACAAACCTAGACCCTTCCTTGGCCTTGTCCATAGACCAAAACCCTGACCGGACTCTGTCCACAGACCACAGACCTGCCTAGACCCCGTCCAAGCCAATTGCCTCGACCGACACCGGTCACCACCCCAACCGACATCGGCAGATTAACCGACGTCGGCACCTTGACCAACCGATGCCGGCGACTGTGATCAGTTCGACAGCTTCTTTCAAGTAAGTCTTTGCTTCCCTTTTTCATTTTATTTCTTTATCATTTTAGTTCTTCATCATTCAGCTATTTATCAGACACTTCTTTCCATTGATTAGTGGGTTTATATCCCTTAAGGAAGTTTTCATACTTTTGGGATCAAGCTTTCGCTTGACAACCCACCATCTGTCCATTTAACGCCTTCTTTTGTCCAAGTTTCTTTTCTTTGCAGATGTCATTCCTCTACAGCCAAAGAGGAGTACTCACAGCGTCTGGATTACAGTGCGCAGACTATATCCAGGTACACATCAAGCCTTGACCATTCCTTCTTAAGTTTCTCATTTTTTCTCCTTTGAAATTGAAAGCAAAATTTGAATAGAAATAGTAAAATGATCCTTCAAGATTTTTGTGTGGATAAAATGATTAGAGGAATAATCCTTCAATTTTTTTGTAAAAACTTTGGTTGAAATGAATAAGTCCTTAGAATTCTTTTGGGCTTTTTGTGTGGGCAAAATTCTCGAAGGGCAAGTGCCCTCTAGACCTTCTACTACAGATAAAAAGTCCAAAACAAATGAGAGATTGAATTCCTTCAGACTTTTTATAGTAGAAAAAATGTCTGAAAAAAATAAGTCTTTAGAATTTTTGTTCTAGACAAATTTTGTTTGCGCAAAATCCCAAAAAAGTCTAAGAGAAAGACACACTCACCAAGAAAAGACTAGTTTAGGGCTTAACTAATTTTTAAATGAACTTGACCTTGTAAAGGAACACTTAGAGATGGAAGTTAGACTAAGGAAATAATAATTTACACTTGAAAAATAACCAATTGATTCAATGCAATTTTGGGGACTAACAGAAGTGAAGGTTGTATTTATTGTAATGGATAAGTCCTAACCCTTCCAAAATTTTAGATAATAATATCGACCAATGTCATGTCCAAAATTTCATGACATAAAATACACCATTATTTTTTTAATTTTTAACACTTTAGTAGCATTACCACATAAAAATATAGGTATAAAAATGATAATAGAGAATAAAATTCTCAATATAAGAAATTTTAACTCATTCTCACTTCAGGATCATGACCTATACCAAACCTCACATCATCCTTCCATGAATTGAAGGTTGTCCATTAAGTTTAGTCTTAACTACAAACTAAATTAATTATTATTAATAAGAATAATAGTATATTATAGACCCAACTATGTAGATAAGGTACGATCATTTTAATCCACACAAGTTTAGATCATAACCCTCTCAAAGCTTTCTTACTCACTAGAAACACTCTAGTTTTACTCTTAACTACACTAAACACCAAAACCACATTGGGGAGATAACAATATTATAATGGAAGGTGGAAAAATAAAAATTTAAAGATATTTCATCATGATTCCAAGTTGAGTGAAAGGACACACATGATACTAAGATGAATCAAGTTGGATTCCATTTCACAAAACCACAATGATCTCTAATGATCAGGTGGGGAAGGAACTCCTAGATGTAAAACTTCCTTAATAGGGTAAGATATAATCCTAACATCATTATAACTAAAGTAAACCAAAAAATGAGTTATGAAAAAAAACTTTAGAACCTATCTAGGCAATGTAACAATTGTCTGGGTAGGAATACTTCTATGACCACAAGGGCACAAGAAGACTAAAATGATCACAAGATGACCCTAAAAAAAATACCCTAAAAATGAGATAAATTTTTATAAAGCAATGAACCATTTATATGAGTTAATAACATATATATTTAATAATTGAATGAGATATAGGGTGGAAAAGACATATAACTAGACTACTAATCCAAACAGGACTTGATAAAAAGTTGTCTTCCTAGAAAACTCTAACAAGCAAGGTTCTAAAAGTACTTGCTAAAAATAGAAAAAGTTAATATAATGTTAATTTGAAGGTTCCTAGGATTAAATGAAGCTAAGGGTATCATAAATCAAACCTTTATTTCAAGGAACCCCATATCCTATCAATTTAATTGATGTCATTTCTTGACCGACTCCAAGCACTGAAAATAATGCTAGTAGAATTTTTTTAGCAAAATCTCTTCAAAATTGGTTGACAAAATAGTTTAAAAAAGAGACTAAACCTTTCTTAAATCAAATATAAATTCTTTGAGCCTAATATAATTAGTATCGAGGCTCATTTTCATCTTAATGAAAGTTTATCTATTTATAAAGGTTGGATTTTGAGTTGATTTTGTTGACTTAATACAAGTAAAAAATACCCAACTAAAGGATTGTGTTGATGATATTGATTATGATTTTTTTCCAATTATCAAATCATCAAGTCTTGATTCTAGGTAATATTACCAACATTTTTCATCCTTAATTACTTTCACAAAGGCAAAATTTCTCATTTGAGTCCTAAAACACAAAGAAACCTCACTAAAAAATTGAATTGATCAAGAGTTGTTTAACCTCTGATTTATAGAATTACAAGTTATCTTATTCTACCAACTTCTAAAGAGGGCCCTTTTTAGTTTCAATATTAGTTCATTAATTCAAATATTCTCCCTATATCAATTCAATATAACAAAGTATCAATAATTTCACAATTTTTCACGTGTTTGTATTTCAATAGTTGTAGAACTAAAAGTATTACTTATGCCAATAGAAACTAGGTAGTAACCTCTCCCAATAATAGGATTTTTATAAGACCACAATATACTTTAATTTTGTTAGTTAATATATTTTAGAGTTTTGTCTCAATTCTAAATTTATCCCCTTCAATTTATTCTTAATATAATTGTTTTTTCATGGTTAAGGGAGCTTATCTCACTTTTATCAAGTCGGTGAAGATAATATACTACAACTTAGGAAATCAAGTAATTATAAATTTATTAAATGAATTAAAATTGTCTTAATATAATGACACCCAAATAAAATTTGATATCCTACAAAAAATAAAATACCAAATATCATTGAAAGGAAGATTTACCAAAGGCTCTCTTATTGTCTTCACATAAACCGTCTTTTTATGAATAACAAGATGGTAGTGCTACAAGACTATAAGTAATATTCCAACTACAAACATAGTTAAATTCATACATTTCAACAATAATTGAATGTTATAATAACATTAAATGACCAAAACCATGTGATTTGATTTATCCAACTTAACCCACAAGTAAACATACATCTACTAACAAATCTACACTCAATGAATAATATTTCAATACTTGGTTCATTATGATTTTTATAACATAAATATTATATAATAATAAGACTATAATTAAATTATATTTTATTTATTTATTTTCTATTTTACATACTTTGTTTTTAACAGGAGTTTAACACAATAATACTAAAATTTTGATTTTCACATTCAAACGACAAAAGATTTAATTTCATCTACATATTTGAGCAATCACCAAATGTCAAATTAACTACTACTAAATATTTTACAGCATCACATTACAACTAAATAATTTTATTTGAATTTTTAATAGACACCATACAACACAATGATAATAATTAATCCTAAAAGTCAACATCTACTTGATTTTAGTTGTTTTTGAGATCTTTTCCTTTAGTCAAACATATATTTTCTCTAGTTACATGCCTAAGATAACAATAGTTCCAATGAGCTAGCACATTGACATATCATGTGAGAAAAGATTCTCATGTGCTCACCTGAAGTACATACCTTAAGACCTATTCCCATTGGTTTTATCATATGAAGGTGTATTCTCTTACTTCCCTAAGTTAGGGTGATTGAAAAAATACTTAGTTTTAAAGTCATACTTAGTTCCATGTCTAACTCTTAAATATTCATTTATTACTTAACTAACCAAAGAAATAGAAGCTGGGTACAAACTGATAATAAAATAGTAATAAATCTATTATATTCATGAACATATTACATAAGTCTTTCATCAGCACAAGATTCCTTTCATTACATTCATATATCATATCCAAGATTATGAATCTAGGATTATAATGATCAACAATAACACTAAGTAAAACTAAGGGGTATTTACACATGGTTTACCTTGACCATTTAGTTACAAAATTAATTATAAAAAGATGACTTGTCAATGACCATTAGCAATCAGTCATGATAAGCCATTTATAATGAATTATTAAGGATTCAAGCTTAATCATCCTTATATGATCTTTATGCTATATCCTCATCACCATGAACCTATCATCCCATGGATCAGTGTTGGATTCATGCTTGACTATTCTTCTTCAACATTCATGTGAACTATTCCTTAACTTTCTCTACATTTCACACCTTTCCCAAGTATTTTTATAATATCCAAGTCCTACATTCTTAGATTTTATATGTTTCATGCTTATTTTTTTCAAATTACTTACCTTTTTCATGATAAAGTGTTTAGCATCATATCCATCTCATGCTATTGTCTTCAAAAATTACTTAGCCAAAATTGATTCAAAATTGAGGGCTTAATATCACTCCACACTAAGTCAATAGTCTATCCTAGTCTATGTATTTTATTTAGGTTCCTCTATTATAAAAAACCCAAGTCCCATATGTTCAACCTGCTACTTCAATTCCTCCCAATGATTCAATGCATTTTAGAGATTATAATTAATTTCCTTAACTACCTCCTTAAGCTACTTAATCTCCTTGGGATGCTCTCGAAAGTCACCTGCTTGAATGATTAAACACTCAAGTGATGTAGAAGCATCTTTATGAACATCCTCCAAAAAATTAACCTCTATTAAAAACTATCTAAAACATATCCTTGAAGAACTACAAAACTAGTATTCAACTCTTGATGATGAGTGCCTATTTTATTTTCTAGGGTCTCCACATTTTGAAATGCTTTGGTGCACTCAGCTCTATCTTTTATTATTAACACACTCTTAGTCAATTTTTGGAATTGAATTTCTTCTGCTTAAATCCTTGATTATAAAATTTTACCAAGCCCCATAAAGTATGGGAATCGTATCACCAACTCTATTCAAAAATATATTACACACTTTGATGGCCTCAATAAACTATAATGTCACCCAAGTTTGCTCTTGATAAAGATTGGGCTAGTCTTTACATTTTTTTAACAATAGATCCACCAAGATTCCTAATTTATTAATAGCCTCTTTGACAAGAGGTAATCCATCTACAAGGGCCTTCTCTTGATCCAAAATAGACTTATAGAATGTTAGGGTCTTTACTCTAGCCATCATTGTTATTTTTAGTTGGTGCTTAAGCTCTCCTAACTCATATTTAAGCTTTATATTTTCCATGCACTCATTGAAATAAAGAGAAATGACCTCTTGATGATTTATCTTAAGTTTATTCACATCAAAATATTCCAAGGCATTCTACATTGATACTTTTTGAGTAAATTTCAAAAGGGTCATGTTTGTTAGAGTCATTTTGTACTACGAGGGATCTACCCAAATTATCTTAGGGATCTCCACCTATCCTAATGTCATAATAATACTATCCATAGGTAGTTAATACTGACACTCTTCATTATATGTCATTATAAAAATAAATTTCTCATTGAGTCTAATAGATCAAGTCCTCTTTGGGAAAATATTCTCACATATACAAGTTCTTTTCTAGTACACCCTACTAATATTAGGCACAAAGGGAAGGGGTTGCACTATTAGTTGCTAGCCTCTAGTGCACAAATTTAGAAATAGGTTAATTACCTTTAGATGGATCATGATTAAGTATTTATACATCCAACTTCTCTTCCAAGTGACTTGTACTGACATCAAGGTCACCCATGCCTAAACTTATGTTTATGCCATCTAACTTTTCATAAGTGGGACTCCCAACATCCACTTATGTGTCATCAAGGGAAGATTCCTCATGTTACATTAGTGAGTGATACTTTTCCTTTGACACTGGTATGACCTCTTATTCCTATTATTCATCCTATTCCTTGGGGGAAGGTACCCTCTTTGGTGTTACTTTTGGAGTCATTGCTTTCTATTTAGATTACCCATCATTAAGTGTTGAAGTATCTTATTTTTTAGGAATAAATGTTTGCATGGTAGAATCAAGGCCATCTATTTGACCTATAGGCACATTATCTCTTGGTGGAAAAGGGGAAATCCTTTTCCATTTTGGTTATTCTGATTGTGCACTTATGATGGCATCATGCCCTAACCTCTGCTACTTTCAGTGCTTTTCAATCTCTGGTGGGGGTAGCATGGTTTATTTATTATCCTTAGCACTCCCCAATATCTTTTTTATTGGATTCAACATATAAAATAATAAATAAATAGTCCTCGACCAAGATTTGTTGGGACTTAATATCGATATTATTCGATTCTATTTTCTTATTGATATGCCTTATTTTTTAGATACATATACATTTGATGAAGAATATAAATCTTAATGTCAATATTTTTAGCATCAATCTTCATAGGGTGCACATAATATATTATATTGAAAACATTCATAAAATATCTAATAGTGAAAGCATATGGTAGTTTAAGCCACCCATAAAAATCATCTAAAGGGTTCATCTAGATGTGTGCTAAAGAGAAATGATGATGTTAAAACTCAAACTTGCACCTTAGGAGGAGGATGTTCAGACTTGCCTCCAAGGTTGGGGTAACATGGGAATATCCCAAGGTTTTAGGTGACCTATGAATTAACTAGACCTATATATTATGGGGCTAACTCCCCTGGTGTAGCTATTATGGCTTAGAATCACTAAGACCTACTGATTAAGGTGAAAAGGGATAAAAGGAATGCATAAAAGGAAACTTAATCTAAGGATGGTGATGCACCAATATATTTTTCCACTCCATTTGATCTCTAACAACACTAATGAACCAATTTTGAACTAAGACACTTTCTCCAAGGCTTCTATGCAATGATGTTTCACATGAAGGTCATGGTGGATGGCTAAAACTTAGAGGTGATGGATAAGAGGCCTATCTTGAGACACTTCCAATTAGGTTACACTTCAATTATGATAACCAACCTTTGACACATCATATAACCTTAATAAGAAAACCTATCAACATATAAGTTTCATAAGGACCTACAAAGGGAGAATTTTTACCACTTATGCATATCAAAATAGGCATATAAATAATAGAGACTACTCATGAAGAAGATGCAATAGTCCATTATTGTTTGAAGATGTTTTCAAAGTGTAAATATAGGCAAAGTTTCCTCATACCCAGGTGAGGGATGAAAACAAAGGCCTTTAGGCCTGACTATATAGAACAATAATCAAGAAGGAGAAGAGAATGTGGCATGGAAAGATGAAGAAGAGGTCTCACCCATGCCTAAAGATGTGTTTATGCCATCCCCCATTTCACAAGTGGGAATAAAAATGTCCACTTATGTGTCATGAAGGGAATATTCTTTATGTTACATTGGTGAAGGCTACTTTTCCTTTGATATTAGTGCATCCTCTTGTTCCTTGGGGGAAGGTATCATCTTTGGTGTTTATTTTAGATTAATTGATTTATATTCATATTCCTCATCCTTAGGTGTTGAAGTATATTTTTACATAAGAACATATGCCTTCATGAAAGAATCAAGGCCTTTTGGTTAACCTGTAGCCATGTTATCTCTTGGTGGTGAAGGGGTAGTCCTTTACTGCTTTGGTTGTTCTGATTGTGCACTTGTGATGGCATCATGACTTGACCTCTACTTCTTCTAGTGCCTTCCAATAATTGGTGGGGGTGGAATGGTTTATTTCATATCATCAACACTCCTTGATGTCTTTTTTCTTAGATTCAAAATATGAATTAATAAATTAATAGTCCCCAACCAAGATTTATTAGGCCTCTATGTCGATATTATCCAATTATAGTTTTTATCTATAAGAATTATTCCCTAGATACACATACATTTGAAAAAGAGTATGAGTCTCAATGTCAATATTTTTAGGGTGAAAATCATATATTTTATTGATAGTGTTCATAAAATACCTAACAGTGAAATCATATACTAGTTTAAGCCACCCAAAAAAATCATTTGAAGAGCTCATCTAGATGAATGCTAAAGAGAAATGTTGTTGCTAACACTCCAACCTACACCTTAGGATGAGGTTGTTTAGGCCTACCTCCAAATTTAGGGTAACATAAGAATAACCCAAGGCTGTGGGTGACTTATGACTATACTAGACCTATAGATTATGGGGTTAGCTCTCCTAGAGCATCTATTATAGCTCAAAATCACTAAGACCTACTAATTGGGATGAAAAATGATATAAGGAATGAATAAAAATAAACCTAATCTAAGGATGGTGATGCACCAATATAGTTATCCACTCCATTTGATCTCTAACAACACTAATGAACCAAACCTAAACTAAGACACTTTCTCTAAGGCTTCTATGCAAAATGTTTCACAAGAAGGTCATGGTGGATGGATAAAACTTAGAGGTGATGGATGAGAGGCATATCTTGAGACACTTACAAACATGTTACACTTCAACTATGATCACCAATCTTTGACACAACATATAACCTACATAAGATAACCTATCAACATCTAGGTGTGGTAAGGACCTATAAAGGGAGAATTTATACCACTTATGCATATAAAAACAAGTATATAAACACTAGATAATAATCATGAAGAATATAAAATAGTCCATTATCAATCCAAGAGGTTTACAAAGTGCAAATCCAGGCAGAGTTTCCTCATACCTAGGTGAGGGATGAAAATAAAGGCATTTAGGCCTAAATATATAGAATAATGATAAATAAGGAGAAGATAATGTGACATATAAAGATTAATAAGAGTTCATAAATGACCAAAATGACTCCATCATTATTTATAAGTAGTCATAATAGTTTCCATGCTTCCCCCATGCATTATTCTCTTGATTGGTGGTATTCAATAGGCCTTTAAGCATTGAGGTAGAGTGGTGGAAGTTGGTTTAAGATTATTTGACCTCCTTCAGATCATGATAACACCATTTTACTATCCAAATCTTCCCTTTTGGTAGTTACACATGTGCATTATGCTCTAAATATCCCTCATGGGTTATTAATTAGCCCACCCTTCTCTTTGCATGTTGACTAGGCCAAGGAAAACTCCTTCGATATTTCATAATGACCATGAAGTGTGTCTGATGACTTAATAATGATATTTAAAAGGTTTTAATGGCCTTGTATTGGAATCTTATTATCTATTTTATGCTAACTTTCACCTCTTCTTATTGACCAAATAGGTCTCTTAGGCAATTAGGCCTAGTTACTAGTGTTAGGTGCTTAGATAGTTATGAGGGATGAATTAGGTCCTTAAGGAATAGTATTTGATCATTTTTTAGGTCCATAAAGTCAAACCACATAATGAATTAGGTATTTCTAAGAAATATAAACCTATAACCTTGTCAAACTAGGTGACTAGGTCACCTTCCACTAGCCTTTTTGGATTGCCTATTTGGTGTAGACTTGTAAGAGTATTAATATGTAGATTTTTGAGTGTTTAATGATTTGGGAAGGTGAAATAATCCCCATATTAACTCATAAAATGATTGTAAACCTTCCAAATAACTTTATACCCTATAAACATCATAAAATCCTATAAAATCATGATTTTTAAAGGGTCCATACACCTGCTTGTACAACTTAGTACCATGGATGAAATATTCTCTAAGTGTATTATGTGATCCAAGTGTCTTTAGGGAAGATTCATGGAAATTAGGTGCATTTTTTTCTAGTTTATCTCCATCGGGTCTGCATTAGGGTTTAAGGAGGGTTTTGAAAGTCCAACATCTTAATGATGGTTCATAGAGTATGAACCTCCAAACCAAAAATTATAGCCATGAAAATATATCCCATAAAACCCATAAAATATCTTGAAAATATTTGGGTCCCATGCATCTTGTGTGTGGAGATATGAATAAAATATGGTACACTTTGAGCTCTTTACCAGGTAGTTTATATAGGTTATAGTCTTAACAATCATTCATAGAGTTGGGCCCATGAATTCAAATCACTCCATGGATATTGAGTCCATAGGGGTGAAAAAATTCCCCTAGGATCACTAGCTCTGATTCCCTTTTTCATGTGAGAAATGAGTGTTTGAACTAGTGGCATGAGGTAATAGACTAGGTGTAGTGTAGCTTGAGATGGGTGGTGTTGGATCAATATACCCCTCACTTTATTGCTTTTGCAAATGGGGGACCCTTATAATTTTTTAAAATTATTTGAACCTTGAAATCTTGCTTAAAGAGGTTATCTTTTTAGAATTTGAATATCACCCACTTGAAAGGGATATGCTTTATACATGCTTAATGATAATGATTATGTTTTTAGACTAACTTTGCTAATGGCTTGTCTTTGAAGATTGAATTTTAGGTTACATAAAGGAGGCTAGGTTTACCTTATAGAAAAACCTAACTTTTAACTTCAAAATTTGGAGGGAAGACTTGTTCTAGTTTCCCAGACAACTCAACTTATGAAGTTTATAAGTATTTAGACCTCGTCGCATTTTCATTGCACCTTTACTTGTCTGGGTTTTTTAACCCCTCTTACTTCGATGTCTTATTTATCAGTGGTTTGAATCTCAAAGCCCAATGACTTATTATTGATTTAAACTTCATACATCTTTGTATATCTAATGCCTCTCACTATCTCATAGATCTAATTAGATGGTGTGAATCAAATATAAGCAAATGGGCCCACCTAACCACCAAAATACCCTTTGAAATCTTGATTTTAAGATGCTTTTTGAAGTGACCCTTCAAATTTTCTTGAAGCGTCCCTTCAAAAAAGTTGTCTCAATCCACTTTGGTAGAAAGTACCATTTAAAAAAATTATTTTGGGTACTATTTATTACAGAAATTTTATCTAAAACAAATCAACCCTTCAACTTTTTTTAAACCTACCCTTTAGAAGAATTGGTTAAGACACTTTCCCAAGAAAGTGACCCTTTAAAAAATATTTAAGGGCAATTGCATGGAATATTTCTAGGTTCCTTGTTTTGTGCCTAACCTTAATCCTAATATTTTCTCTTTATAAGGACCAATCATTGATGAGTACATGGATCACAATCAATGGCCCATGCTTTCTCACAGATCCAATTTGATAGTGCAAAATCACCAAAGACTTTTTAACGTAGTATAACCTTGAGGCCTAGTAAAGGGACATATTTATTGACCCTTAGAGAAACCCCATGTGTTTTTTTAACATAAATAAACTTAGGAAACATAATTTTACCCTATCATATCAAATATTAGAGCTCATTAAGTCATGTGCATCTTCATAGATCCAATGGTCTATGCTTTATCGCAAGACTTGATCTGATGGTGTGAAATGGTTGAAGGCTTTCAACCTAATCAAAGTTTAAGCAACCAATCAAAAAGTACTTAAATGATCTTGGAGCCCAAAGACTTGGTCACATGGCCCAAAGAGCATATTTTTAGCTTAAATAACAATGTGTTTTTCAACACAACATGAACTCAAGGCTTAGGCTTAATCCCTCTAATAATATTAGATGAGCTTAAATTTGATAGCCACATGCCCATCATTCGATGTCTGTGATAATGTCTTTGACATTCATGAGGCTGTCATATTTAAAATAATCTAAACTTTTGAACCTAGTAAAGGGATGTATCTCTTGACCCTAAAAAATACCCCTTCTCATATTTCAACATGAAAATTTAGTATAATGGCTTTTAACCTAAGTTTTTATCAAAGATCAAGACTTATTTCATGTGCATCTTTGTAGATCTGATGGTCTATGCTTCATCATAGGATTTGATCCAATAGTGTGAAATGGCTGAAGACTTTTCAATGAGGATAAATCATAATAAAGGTGACCAATCAAAAAATAATTCATGGATTGAGATCAATGGACCATGTTCGCTCGTCGATCTAATCCAATAGTGCAAAATGAAAGGCATGTTTAAAAGCTAATGACTAGCTTCTAAAAGGACTTTCATAGGAGTAACATGAGTGAATTTATGAATTTACCACCTCCACCATTAAATCTAGGAAAAACCCTATCTCACCAACATAAATCCCTAATTTTTTCCAAATTGAATCACAATTGCATTCAAAAGAGCCAAAAATCACCTTATGAAAAACTGAAAAGACTTAGTAAAATCCTATAGTTAAAGAGCAATCAAACTAGTTGAAGAATTATGGTTGTAACAAGCCAATAATGATGAGATGAGATACAAGTTTACTTGTCAACTAATAATGAAGGAAGATGTTACAAAGACACTAAACTGGATGTGGGAGCCTTGAATAATGATATGAAGAACTAGTCAAAAATCTTCTTTGCAATTGACCTTCTATAACCATTGGCTCCCAATGAGAAAAAAATTGGAGCCACCAAATGAAGAGATGAAGATATTGTGGCAATTTAGATGTCTAGACTTCACCTTACAACTACCAAATTAGAGGTACTCCATTGTATTGATATCGTACCTCTTATGTTCATTTATTGTAAAGTAGATGGAGATTGGATAATAAAGGAAGGTACATAAAAAAAGGTTGCTTATATAGCTCCAATATATTTTTAAGGCTACTATAAGCTTCCCAAGACTCACATAGACCTCCCTAAAATCAAGGAATGGACCACTAAGAATGACTTAGATAATATCTTAAGACCATGGCTAGATAGAATAACTCATGTAATGAGAAACCATGATGGTAAAATCCCAATTGTGTAATTCAGGGAAGGGATTAGAATCATCATGAATTTGTTGAATAGGGATTCTAGAGTAGAAATCACATCCTATGTTAACCCCAAGTGGTCTCTTATGTCTACTAAATGTTTGAATAAAAGTTAACTCCACCCATTTGAGAAATGATAAGTATTCATCTAGGGAGGTAGTTTAATAGAATTAAAAGGAAGACAAGCCAACTATTCACAATGATGTCTTACTTTTTGGATGCCTTCATGGCCTCAACCTACTTCCCTACCATCAAGAATTGGTCCCCTCATAACAAGAGTATCATTTCTCACCATTACTCTAAATTTCACATATTCCAAGTATAGAGACCACATGTAATTCAATTGTGATTGCATATATCCCACTCTAGTTGGGATAATTAATGGAAGTATAATGCCCAGGGTTTACCCCCTCATTAGGAAATTTTTAGAGCCCATTGGTGACATATGGCTCTATCCTAATTATATAGTCATCATATTTGAAGGTTTTCAGACTCAACCCTATAGGCTACCAGTGCATGTCCCAATCAAGATGGCCGAGTAAGAGATAACTCATCAATTCCTTCATGGTATAGACCATGTATGCAGAGATAAGAAGAAAGTCATCCTACATATGTTACCATTTTTGATTGGGAAAATAATGATTCATGGATGGAAGCAATTATAGATATTAGTAAAGAATAAAGAAACATTCTACTTAAAATTAGATGACCTCAAGAAATGGGATACAAAGGGTAATGTACTCTCCCATATACAATCTTAAAAACTACATAAGGTACCTTATAAACATCAATTGGGTCCATATTACCACTTATACACAAAGGCAAACAACTCTGAGGAAGTGTTGGCTAGGTTTAAGGGACATGGATTTAAATTAGAATATAGATTGTAGAGGGAAGAAAAACCATCAAGATAAAGATGGCAAATGAATCCCTTGAAATACCACTTCTTACCTTCCACTTTGGGTCCACCACATGTGCCTCAAGGTCCACCTCAATAACATCAACTACTTTAGCAATAAGTGCCCAAAATTGAGGAACCTGGTGAACAAAAGATGGAACATAGGCTAGGAGAGGGACCATCTAACTCATCCCTACCTCAAAGACCCCCTTTTCCTATGGAATATCTTGGTATGGTTGCCTTATAACCTTATGAAATAGTGTAAGATTTATTCAAGGAACTTGCATATACATATGGGTCAGACAAGGAAGGAGATGAAGATGAAGGAGCCACAGTCAACGTGGCACTAATTGAAGGTCCTCAAGCTAAAGAGATAGACAAATATAAAGGAGTTTCCTTAGATTTGGTCCCTATGACTAAAATAAAAAGGGAGATAGATATGGATTTGGTGCCTAGAGCCTCCAAAAAACCTAAGTGGATTCACCCAACAAGTGAGGTAAAATTATTTAGTGACAAATTTACCATACATGGACCTATCATCCCTGACTAGTTCATCTATGAGAATTTCCAAAAGATACCCTCTCAAATTCATTCATGGGCTTTGACTATCACTACCAATGTTGAAGTCAATGATGAAGAATATACCTAGATCTTAGAGCTCATGAAGGAGCAAGAAGAGAGGAGAATGATTGAGGTTGCTAAGGAGAGCAACAAGAAAATAGAAGAATCAAGGAAATCAAGTGGGGTTGGTCTCAAAACACCAAAGGATTCAAAGATTTTAGAAGTAAAGCCCAAGGTATAATTTTACCCTAATACTGATATATTAGAAAAAGTCACTACAAAGAAAGTAACTATTAAAACTAAAGAAGTCACTCTCAAAAAAGTGGATCCATTTGTAAGACTCACTCTATTCTAAGGCCAGGTAGTAGGGGATCACCCCATTCATCAATAAGATATTTCAAGTCTAGTGGTGTCTTAGTCAACAATGGATGTGGTGGGAATTTAGGGACTAAAGTAAAGAATCTTGAACTTGGAGAAAGAGAAGAAAGACTTGTAGGCCCAAGTCTCACTATCAATTCTATAAGACCTACTGAAAATGTTAAATAATTACCTCTTAGATGCCTTTGAATGATTAAAAACCATCAAAATTAGGATTAATACCTTGGAACTTTAAGCTAAAAACACACATAAATTGATATAGTAATGGCAAGAAACCAAAGACTAGGTGACAGAGTTGATCCAAGTACACATCACCAAGTAGCCCTTAGATTTCATGATCTTAAAGAAAGGCAATTGAATGCCATTTAAGGGATCCTGGTGGATTAGATATAATAATTAATTTCACATTAAAACAAGGCTAATGACTTCATAGAGGAAGATAAGGACTTGGTGAACAAAATTGAGAAGTTACTAAGAACCTTATTGGTGATCCCTTCTCAACCTACTGCGATCGGCCTAATACATGACATGGAATTCTAATAGGGAGTCCAAGAATTCATCCAAGGCATAAATAATGATACTAAGAGCCAATCAAACAAAGATAATTCAAAATTCCTTAATGCCATCCTCACCACATGGGAGTAGATTGCAGAGGCAAGGTGCATACAAGAGGTCACCATCAGAAGTGACAAAGAATATGATACATTGGTTGAATAGGAATAAGAGAGTCTAATGAAGCCCATAGTGGATTTTGAGTTAATAAAAGAGTAATACACTAGGGTAAAAGACTTCCTTTAGCCTAAGTGATCAAGGGGGCCCACCAGTCCAAGAGTAAAGCCAAGATTATTCTTTTGTGAAGTATATATGCTAGTTTTTTAGCATATATTATTATTTTGATCTAATAGGTGACTAACAACCATATGTACTATAGATTTATTTGTAAAAGGACAAATATCCTTACCTATTGTAAAATTTTAAAAGAAATATGACCATTACACTGCTTATGTCTTTTATAAATAGACAAGTGTTACCATTTATCAAGGGATGGATTTTGAGCAATTTTATACTAGAGCAATTAATACAATTAGAATTATACAAAGATTGTCTGGTGTTGTGTTATATTATTTCTTATTTCTCTCAATTGTAGGGGAGTGTCTTATATTTGAATGGTTCTTGGATAGATGATCTATATTTCATGTTCATGAGGTTTCTAGTTTGTGATGTGCTAGACTAGTTGAAGGATTTTAAGTTTACTTCATTTTATTTGCTCTACATTTGAATGTTCTTATGAAATTTAGATTAATATAGAAAAATATTTAAGTAATATTTAATTTTACTCATGATATTTATATTTTCCTTTGAATTTTGCCTGATTTTTGGTGAAGCTTGGGCTTATGCTATGTTGCATCACTAATTGGTTAAATGTATGTTCAAATTGAATAGAACTTTTTCATTATGTTTGAGACTAATGCTTACAATCACATTTATTATCTAACTTACCATACCTTTTGATTCTTTTTTTATCAATTCTCACTTTAGTTTAAAGACAATTGTAAATATTAACTTAGATTAGCTTCGAGTTAGATATCTTGATTAGGAAGACTACAAGACTACAAAGACTACAAAGACTTAGACCCTAGTTGCTCCCAACCACCACATCAAACAAATTTTGTGGGTATATCTCATAATTTGCTGACTATTCCACCACAAACGTACTACTTGTCATAAACTACAACTCATGCCTTGGATTCTTGTAATCCTAAAATGACAAGTGTTCATCAACACTAAGGAACACTGTGTGGAGCAAAATTGGAAGCATCAACATGTGGTAAGAATAATCTAACCTTTTCCTTGCTCCCCTCTAACCAAAACATCATCTTCAAGACCTATACTATCCCTCCACATCTTCTCTTAATGTTAATCATACTTAGAATGGTTTGAGTCAATCACAAGGTGGTGGGGTCTTGAGGACTCAAGAATGGCTTTAGGTCTTGCAAGCCTAAACTAATTTTTAGGACTCTGGGGCAATTGTAGGTGGTTAATAATGATTCTAGTGCCCTTATGGAATCCGTTTATACTTTTTTTCATTATTTTTAATTTATTATAGCTAATCTAACCATCATGTCAACCTCTTTCTCCCTTGGGCCTTCCCTTAAGTCTCTTTGCCAACCATTATTGTCATGCCCAATCTGAGTACTAGACTAGCTGGGTTAGGGACTTAAGTGGTTTCATTTCTTATTAATATCCTTAGTAAAAATATAAAATCATATAATATGTATTCAAGGCCTAACAACACCCTTGGACTGAGCCTACTTTAACTCTGTTTCTTAAGCCTCATACCCAGTCAGACCTAGGGTATCTTCATAACTAGGCTTGATTAACCTTAGTGCTAGGTTTTAGTGTCTTTTTGTCTTTACCTAAGGCTATTAATATATTTTAAACATTTTCTATTATTATTCACTTGTTTATATAATGGTTACAAACCCAAAAAGAGACCAAAACACATAGATGACTTCAATTCATATGCACATGCTTATCTATATCAGTCTAATGCCTAATGGGCTTAATAGGCCATCAGGTTATTTTTACCAATCTGAGATTCTCATCACTTAAAAATATTTTTCACACCTTCTAACCTCCCTCCTAAATGTCTCTAACTTTAGACAACCTCTAAATCTTTATAGTCCCTTAGCTGATATGCACAAGCATGTTTAGGCCTAATAGGCCTGTGTAGGCTTATTAAACTCTTCCTCACCTATCTAAAATGGACTAAATTATTCATTGAAGTCTAAGAACCTTAGGAAAAAATAAAGAGTGTTTATTTTCATTCTTACATTTCAACTCTCTGCAAAATTCTCACATTCCCACTTTCTTTCTAATGCCCTATCTATAGGTAGCAGTCTTGACTCTTGACTGAGTGGATGTGAGTGATGAGAGTTGAGTCCTCTTTTTAATGTATCCTTTCACATCACTCACCACACTCCTTAACTTTTTATGTATTTTCAAACTTGTTATCACATATATTTTGCACCCATTTCTTGATGTAGTAGCTCACTGTGTAGAAATCTAATGATACAATGGGAACACCTCCAAGTTATAGGACCTTGGTGAATTAAGGTGAAACTTTAGATAAGGTTAGATTTATTTCACTAAATTTATTATAATTAATAAACTAAAAATTTATAGAAATTTTGCTTCTTTAGTGTTCTTGCTCCTAAATTGGGGTTTGATCGGGGAAAAGAGTATGAGAATGAAATTTGCAAAACTGAAAATGGTGATTACACCAAATATTTTTTTAGTGGATTTCTATGCTTGCTTCAATGAATAGAATAGAACATAAAAATAGATTGAAATTTGTAGGAGCTTAAACTCATGCAAATGGAAAATCAAAGGCAATATTTTCTATTTTTCATATAAGGGACAAGATTCTTTTATTTTAATCAAACAATCTTTCAAAAGGGTAAAAATACCACAAATGAAACTTAATAATTTAAATAATAATTAAAACATCCAAAAATATTCAAATAACTTGCATACATAGGGATTTCTCAGATAAGAAAGGCAAATCTTCAATTATTTCTTATTCTCCAAGTTATTACATGTAGAAAATATATTTAAAATGCAAAATAATATTACTAGTAGCAAAACATAAATGGGCTATAAGGTCTTTCCTATATTTATGCAAAATATCTCATAAATGAGATGTAGTTATCAAAAACACCAATGCCTAGTAAATAATCATGAAAATCTAAAACTCCATGAAAAAAGAGGTATGATCTTTAACTTATGGTGTCCTTAACTTGGTAAAATGGTTTGGAAAATGATCATGTAAGAATTGGGCATGATCCAAACTGGTAGAGGCATGACTGGAACTTGAAAATCTTCATGTAACACCTTTATTTATCATTCATGCAACTTTAATGGATCTTGATGCAAATGGGGTACCAAAGTGAAACTTATTTTTAGAACAAAATATAACTTTAAGATAACTCAAGTTAATTTTTTGTAAACCCCTAATTTATTATTCTAAGTGAGACTTTTACAACTTTCAAGTCATACCACTTTTTCAAAACTAGAATTCCAATTTCTAGGATGTGATTTTATAACTTAAACAATTAGAAACTTGTCAAAATGAAAAGTGTAATTTTCAAGCCTGCTTTTTACAATTTCTAACATGTCATAATAGAAAGTGTAAAATATACGTGGATCTTTCTTGAAAAGAGCTATCAAAAACATAGTTGCAATTTACAAAAATATGTTTTTACAACTTTACAATGTTTTTAAAATAATGAAAATATAATATATGATAATCCTTTTAATATAAAGAATTAATCTATTTCCAAAACTTTTACCTCTTTATCTTTCTTAGCCTGTAAGTTATGAACATATGTATCAAAAGCCTTGAAGATCTCCTAGATTCTCTCTTCATCTAGGCCAAAAAAGTAGAGGTTGTTGATCTCACAATCTGCTAATGTATCAAAAAGTTCCTTTTTTAAAGCTCTGTATGTTTTAATCTCTTTACCAATCTGGTCCAACATGTTCTGATACTTGATGTATCAGTTGATAGACCTTAAGCTAAAGATTGTGTCTCATGTAGACTCTTTTTTATCACTTTATTGAATGTTTTATATACTTCATCTACTAAAAGTAGGTTATCTTTATTATCTATTGGCTCACATGATAATTTATTCAACAAATACTCCATATCATACAACATGTTGATGGCCTTGTCAGGTGCTACTTTAGCCTTGTGGGAAGTCTCTATAAGTATCTTTATCCAAAATTGAGCTAATATATGTAATTCCTCTTACTCTCCATAATTTTTTAGTATCTTTTTCACAAGGAGGATGTCCCTATCAATCAATTCGACAACTGTCAATTTGGGATAGAAAAGATTCAAGGTTTCTACCTATCCCTCATACTTATTTACCAATCCTCTCAGGGTTACCATTCTCTATCTCAAAACTTCATCATGATCCATTATTATATCAATAATTTTTTTACCTTTGGAGATAATTTCCTCTAACCATTCCTTGGCAGCCCTCCCCATACTGGAAATTTCTATCACCGTATCAAGTGTTGCCTGATCTATGATCTAGGTGACTAGTTGTGCTAGTTTAGATTGTGTTGATGGAACAGTGGGATCTATGAATTTATTTAACATAGCCATAAGCTATTCAACCTTGTTTTTCAACTCATCCTTAGTGACCTTGTCACTATCCATTTTATCAAAAGGGATTTGATGTTGTATTCAACATCATGTTTCAAACCCTCCATCATAAGACATCCAAGGTAAAAATTTGATGCCTAATAGTCCCCCACCATTAGATCTTATTTATATTTATTTGGTAGGGGGGATTATAATATCTACATATATTTTCCTTGCTAAGTCACACAATATTCTTGAAAAGGTCTGAGGAGTAGTCTTGGATTTTTTTCATGCATTTGAAGACCAAAATCCAATCTACTAAGGTAAATCATATTCTTGCATTTATTCGACACTATTTGTGATAACCATGTCGGTGTCACATCTTGCTATGTAGACATTATCACTTAAGAATCTATAGATAAAGATGTTGTACTAGTAGGCATGGTGATAAGTGTTAAATCTTGTGATGATACTACCACTGATTAATTAGTAGATGTCTTTAAAATTTCTTCCTCATCTATGGGATGGAAATCCACATTTACATCAAGGACCTATTTCTCACCTATCTCCACCAAAGGGGTTGGGGTAAAAATGGAAGTGGAAGAGGTGAGGGCAATGGGAACAGATGTGTCTACTAAGAGTGTAGGAGATGGAAGTGATATTAATGGGGGGTAAACATAGGGATTCAAAACATGGGGACTAGTGGAAGTGTGGATGCCACAGCATAAAATGAGTCAATCAAATGGGTTGGGTCACTTAGGGGTGGTAAGGTAGAGAAGATGAAGGGGGATGAAGATGGAATAATACTTATATTAGGAGTTAGGATGGCCAATGGAACTAAATTTAGAATGACTGAGTTCATGGCTATATACTATTGAGTAGTGTTATAAATTAATGGTGATGGAATGGAGGGAATTTTAAATGGAATGGAAAGAATTGTGGAAGAAGGGGGTGGAATTATGTGAAGGGAAAGTGGAATGGAAACCTAAGTATCCACTAAAAGGGGGATTTGAATGTCCAGTTGACTTATTTACATTGTTGGTAATGGACTTATTGCCACAAGTACAGTGGTGGGAATGGAGGATGGAGTCACTTGGGGTGAAGGAGGAGTGAAAACATGAGTGGGAGGTGTTGGAGCCATAAAAATAACAAAAATAGGTGTGGGCTAAACTATAGAGATAGGATTTGTCTCTATGACTAATATGGGGGTTGAATCTATGGACGATTCAACTACATCTATGTCTTTAGATGAAATGATGATCATTTCATCTATTATTGTTCAATCTTTGCTTGACTACCCCTCTTAGCCTTAGATTTCTTCTTTTTATGGGAGATCACAAGCCTCTCTAATTTCTCTCCTATTGTACCATTGGGAACCTCTACTAATGAAGGAATTTCTTGTTCCTTGAGTTTTCAATAGATTTTCAATGATACTCACTATATCCTTGGCCAGTTGGACCCCTTTATTCTTGAGCCAATTGAGTGTTTTGTTAATCACATGTGTAATTCTATCTATCAAAGAGAAAGATTTAGGGTTAGACCACCTTAATGTTAAAAGGGGTTAAGTAATGATCTATTTGTAGTAGTTCTTGTCCATTGGGGACTCATCATCCACCAAGTCCTTAAGGATTGGTACTAAATCAAAAGTTTGACCTGATTTAAGTCATTCTGGAATGGTCCCTTAATCTAACTTCCTCTTCATCATCTAAATCTTCTTAAAAATATTCAAATTATAAAACATGGTAATATGTGCCAATGTGTTGGTAATGTACCATGAACATCATAGTATGGCATTGCCTACAAATCCCTAAGGGTCATTTGTGTCATTTTTACATCAACACACTTGGCTTTAAGTAAGGAGGGGCATGCGTATCTACCTATACTAATTGGGAAATGAATTCTTGACTTGTGTTTACTAAATAAAATCTTGTAAGTTTCCACAAGTTGTCTTAATGGCTCCATCAATGCCCATTTATCGCTCACGTATCTAGGGAGTGTGTAAGGGCATCCACTAAATCCAAATACCTTGATATAGGAGTAGGTGGGGAATTGAATGAAGTAGGAACCCAATTAGGTGATTTATGTATTAGCTGCATTGAAGAATCTCTTTTTCTCAATTTTTTTGTCAAACATTATTATGATGCAATAGATGAATGCATTTTTGAGCCTCCTAAAGTGATATCTATTATCCTCAAAAGTGAGGTCATGATAATAGTTATACACTTTATTTGCTTCACTAGAAACTGTATTGAGCCTTAGGAAATCTCTCCTTTTAGCAAATACATACACTAAGTAGCTAGTCATATAGAATTTTCCTATTATTTATGTATGCACCTAAAATCACTCACATTATTATCACTAAAATTCATATTAGTTGACACTAATTTCACTAGTCTCATTTATTCTAAATTATCCCACTCATTAATCCCCCTTTTGTAGTTCATTTATCAAATATCTCATTTCTATTATCATTCATCTACTAACCTTATCCTATCCCCACCAATCAATTAATATATCCTCAATCCCCATTATTCCATCCTAATCTTACTTACCTATTCTTTGGAAAGTTTAAATTCCAAATAGCCCCACCTACTATCCTATGTCTAGGCTCTCCTACACCCATAGTCCCTAATCCTTACCTAATCCCCATTTAATCCTATCCCTAATCACTATTAACTCCTAAGAAGGATTATAGAACCCTCAAAATCTAGAACCTTCCCTATTTTTACCCCTCCTCTCTAGAAGCCTATAAATCTTGAGGCTTCTAAGGAATTGTAAATTCTTTGAATAATCTCCAACCCTTGATCTCCTTCATCCAAGTTTGAATCTTCACCATAGATCTTTCCCTCCTCTTTATATTTAAGAAACTCATCTCCTCCATGGAAGGCCATATCTAAACTTTATAAAAAATCCATGTCAAACTAATCAACAATATTAGGTGTTCATAATCAAGCATCCATTATCCTTGATCAAACATCCATGTCAAAAATCTAAGTCAAGGTAATTTCAATCCTCTTCATCTTTTATTATTTTTAATCATGGTGTAGAGCATTTATATTTAGGATTTTATAATGTTAGTTTGAATGTTTATTCATATATTGCATTATGATTCTAATGGCTCTATCACTTTACCTAGTGGTTTGAAAGTTGTGTGATTAAATTATATAGTTTAATCCATAAAATAGAATTTTAGGATACATTTTGGTGACCATGGTGGGATATTTACTCCAAATTTAACAATTTTTTCTTGTTAGAAATATTTTTGATAGCTTAATGGATCAATGGTGGAAGAAAAATCCTAGATTTTAGAAGTTTTGCATGCACAAGTGTAATTTTTGACTTTGCATTGGTATTCATGACCTTGCAGTCATGATTTTATCTTAAGAGTCACAATTTTGTCTTAAACACTTGAATTATAACCATTTGTCTGACCTTGATAGGTTTTAACACTTTGACAATACCATAACTCATGAATCATGACTTTACATAGAGAAACATAATTTTGCATATAAGGTCATAACTTTGTCTAACCATTAATAGTTTGTTTTATAGATTTATTATAAAATCATAACTTTAAAAATTATGGTTTTTCATTGTAAATTATAGTTTTGTATTTATAACTCATAGTTTTGTAGGCTTCAAAAACAAGCATAAAATCATTTTAATTTACTTTTTTTATAACCCTTGTATGGTCATCTGGTGTTTTTTGTGTTGTAAATCTGGGTTATCACTATCTATGTGTAGGATTTAGGTAGAGAAAAATCATTAGGAAGCAATCTGATAAAAAAACCTCAAGTAACAAAATCATAGATCATGAACTTCTAGGTGTCATGACTTTGTGTTGTGAAATCGTGGTATTGAAGTCTTAGTAGAAATTTTGTAAATTCTTCCTATTTTGAATCCTATTCTATTTTCTATTTGTCATATTTATATATATATAAGTAGATATAGGATAAGATTACATGTAGCTTGCAAAGCTTTTAAAACACTTTAAGTAAACTTCAAGTGTAGTTTGTCATTTAGATTATTTAGGATTTTATTTCATTTTGCTAAATATTGGAATATCCATTCATAAATTTTTGATGCATCATTAATGATCCAAAATCTATCATAATTACCTATAAATAAACATCTTTAGACATCTAAGTAACTAGTTTGGACTTTACCAAACATCTGTCTTGATCAAATATCTAAATTTTGAAATTTTATGCTCTTACACAAAACTGGTAATCTCAAAATTCACACAGTAGTGATTTTGTTGTGTTAAGTTACATTTTTTATAAACAATCATGGTTTTTAGTTGACCATCATAGTTAAGTTAACTGCTACAAAATTGTAACTCACAATCTATGATTTTGTCCCCCCAGTTGTGACTTTGTACTTTTTGGTTATGATTTTACACTATATAGTTGTGATTTTGTATTGAATTTTATCCTTTTTGAGTGCATTTTTGGGGTCATTTTTAGTTATTTTTTAGTCATTTTCCCCCCATACTACCACATCACGGCCCACTCACCCCAAAGGAATTATAGATCCAAAACATTATTATTTAGGGAGTTTAATTAAGGCATATTATACTAACATATTGTTTCTTATAGGGGTGAATTTTGATTGGCCAAAATTTTTTTTTAGGTCATATTTTGGTCTATCATTATTTGTATTTTAGGTTTCCCCTCAATATTATCAATAAAAATACTAATCATTATCTTTTAGGTTACCTCTTTTGAATGCCCTAATTAATCTACTAACCTGTATGCTTTTAGGCCACCTACCAAATAATATTTTGGGCACTTTAAAAATAAAAGTTTTAATAATTATATTTTCTTTTCCTTGTATATATCATTATATTGTATATATCTTTGCTTATATATTCTTGTCTTTCATCTTGTGTATAATCACACATCTTAATTATAATAAGTTAATTAACCTTTTTATATGCTTATTTGTATCTCAAGGGCTACGGTTGGTGTATGCTCTTCCCCTTGCATCCTTGAGATGATTCTTGGGGAATTAAAAACCACCTACAAACCCTTCCATTCTATTTACTAAGGGAAAAGATACATGGAATTGACACCCACACACTTGACATAGTCTTAGGGGGATAGTGACCATGGCATTCACCACCACACACTAATGCAAACTTTGTGTTTTGATGGAGTATAAATATCAGGGACAACTATCATTAAGCTAAGAAATTGACCTAATATATGTCATATGTGAAAGAAAAGAGTTAAATGTTTGAAACAGACATTAGACAACACCCTACATGGATTTGATCCCCATTGTACCTTCATGTATTTATAAAATGTACCTAGAAACCTTTATGTATACCTAGATTAGGTGCATTTGACTGTAACATGTGTACCATTGTAGGAGTCAGTATCAACTCTAAAGTAGCCATCATGTGTGATTGGGGTTGAGAGGGTTCAGTAGATTCTGTAATGGGTCACCGACCTACAACATCACCCATGAATCCATTGGATGGTGTAGGCATCAGGTTATATACCATTATTAGTTTACTAATTATAGGTTTGTGGCTTTCTTGATTTGATGTGTGTTGTGCTAAACCTATGCTATTTGTGAGCTGAGTTAGCCTTCACCCAAACTTATCCATGCCTATCTTAGTCATTATATATAAAAGTAGATATAGGATAAGATTACATGTAATCATCCTCTTGTACATCCTTATGCCATCATTCTTTTATATATATCATCTTGTATATATTTGCATTGTCTTATCTCTCATCTTCTCTTCATCTTGTCTAGTTTAATCATCCCTACTTGCCAATCTTTATCATCATAATTTTATACATAGTCTATCCTATTGCACATCCTCATAATTTTTCATTACCCGATCCCTCACATATCTTAGTCATCATCATTTTTATCCAATAAAATTTTTTACATCTTTATCATCATCCCATTATATATATCATATTTTATGCATCCTCCTAGTCTAGTCATATCCACCCATAGTTAGTCATACCCTTATCACCTACATACCCAAATCACATCTTACATCTTGACCTGAGACCACATCATCAACCAATTATATTTATCTATCCTTCATAAATTCACCTCATCCCCCTCCTAATCTAACCTTATCCACCCATCATTTGTCATCACCCCATCACTCACATATCTTAATCATAATCTTATATAGCCTTGTCTTACCCTCTTGTACATATCATTGTTCTCTTGTACATCCTTTTATACCCTCTTATCATTAGAACCACTCATCATTGGTCATACCCCCATCACTAAATTATAGAAATCATCTTGTACATATTATCCTTTTATGTTACTCTCATCCTAGTTTAACCATATCCACCCATCCTTGATCATCCCCCATCACCTACATATTCTAATCACATCTTATCATCATCCCATTATATTTATTATCCTTGTATTATCCTATCCCACCCCCATCCTATTTTCATACCATCCTAGGCATAACTTATCACCACCTTGTCTTACCTTCCTCCTAGTCCAACCATTATCCACCCATCATTGGTCACAATCACCATCACCTATATCTTCTTTTGTACATAATTTATTCTCTTGTACATCCTTCTAGTCACATCCTATATTCATCTCAATCATCATTAGTCACACATCCTAATCACATTTGGTGTTGTCATTCACATCTTATCTTAAGCCCACATCTTGTCCTAATAAAACTTTTTGTTTTGAGTTGCCTTAGCTTAGTCACCTCATCACCCATATAGTCTAACCCCATCCTATCTTATGATAGTTGGATCTTTAAGTCACATATATGTCCAAACCATTCACATCCCAACATTACCAATCTATTCATATCCTTATCTCACCATCATACCAACTTCATCACATAGTCATATTATATCCCATCTTGAACAAATAGGTCTAAGGTCTTGATCTAGTCCTTTTATCCCATCCATATCATCCTATCATCCTAATCCACTATCACTCATCATTTGGTTAGATCTCATACCTAGTCATTATTCGGTTAACATATTATCACTTTGTTAGTTTCAATATAAAAATCCATCATCATCAACCTAGTCTTTGTCATATTTACTTATTCATAACTATCACCCATCATATTTACATCTCACTAGTTTGAATCTAGGCACCCATCACTATCCTCAATCCTTTTCCTAGCTTGACTACTAGGCATTATTAATAGGTAGTTAGCACATATTTTACTATTAGTATGGCATCTAATCATAGTCATCTATCATCTTCATCACATTTTAATCCATTTATCTATTTCATCCTCATCATATTAGCTTGGTCCTTTGGACCTCCTTTGATTTAAGAAGCCATCTCCCATCATTCATCTTTAATCATCTATCCCTATGGATTTAGACTTAGTTATGGTAAACCGATACATCTTGGCCAATAAGGATGACACCCTTTTATTATTACTAGAGATGGTTGCTCACCTACCTTATAACCTTGATCTAATTCACCCCAAACTAACACCTAGCCCCATGAAATCAATTTTAGCCTTCCTTGATACAGTCACTGTAATCAATCAATACATGATAGATAATAAAGATGAGTTCCTATTGTGGCTACAGAAGATGGGTGATTGATTTCTTGATAATTTTTACCCCATAAGCCTAAAGTAACCTCCTAAAAAAGTCCACCATTAACCCCTATCTTTATCCCATTCCATTCCACCATCCACTAAGTCTATCCAAAATCACCTAGCCCTAGTTTGTACTCATCCACAACTAAATCTTCCATCTACCAATCATACTCCATCGCCACTCCCTCATCCTACCAATAAAGAAAATCCTAGCTTGTCAACCTCATCATCCCCTAAACACATATCTAGTGCTAAAACCTAGTAAATTCCCCATCCTTTAGCACCCACCACCATGAACCTTAACCCCACTTTCATAGACCACTACATAGTGTTATCTATCCAGATAGTACCAAAAATAGGGTCAAATTAATTCAAGTCTAACCCATACCTATAATAACATGGGAATGGTCTAAGGTTATGGGTTTCCTATATCTAAACCAAACCTCTATGATTTTTTATGAGCTTAGCTCCTTAGATTTTATAATTTAGACCTTTGCTTTTAAAACCTAAAACTGGTTGGCGTGGAAAGAGTTAAGGATTTTGCATGAAATAAAACCTATTCTAATTTATGATGATGCACCAAGAATTTAATAAATATACTCTTAAGTTTGGAATCCTTAATACACTAATGAATTATGAAATAAATATAATGCAATACTTACTTTGGTTTCTATGCAATAATATTTCGTATAGAGATTTGTTTGATACACTCAGACTAGGGAGTGATGAAAATAAGGTCTAGTCAAAGACACTTAAATTTGGATGTCCACTATATCTTTGAGAGATCAACATTGAGACACATTATATGACCTGTAAAGAAAGTTTCTATCACTTAGGTTGAGTTTTGACATACAAAAAGAAGATAAAATTCATACTTGAATATTAAAAAAAATAGAACACTAAATACAGATTAGTAAATGACTGTAAAATACTCTATTCTCTACTCTAAGAGTTGTTGAATAAAATTTTGGTAGAGTCTATTTATACTATCCTAAGGGATCCAAAATAATAGCTTGAAGGTTATATATATATATATATATATATATATATATATATATATATATATATATATATATATATATATAAAAGAAGGGAAGTAAGAGAGGGAATTTTGGCACTAAAAATGGACTAAAATGAGTTTAAATACATTTGAAAAGATGATACAAATACATTCACAAATCAAGATCACTTGAACCATTCTTGATTGATCCAAGTCACTCTAGTCCATTGCATCATTACAATATATTCATTGTGATGCTCCAGGGTGGCTACAATGGCATGATCAAGTTGTTTTCATTTGTACTAATGCAAAAATACTCATGACTAATTTGTTGATGTATGCCAAAGTGGGGAGAAGGGTCATTTTCATGTAGTTGGATTTGGTGATGAAGTAGTTGAAGTATACTAATATACCTCTGTGGGTTCTTAATAGCACCATCTGATCCTAAAATATCCACTCCTAGCCCAATCTAGATTATGTTTGAGCTTGGCTCCATTTATACTTACTTTGGTTGAGAACTAACCTTTCTACCTTTTTTGAGGCCATTTGGGCTCACCTTCATTTGATTAGTTATCAATAACTATCTTGGATATTGATACCTTGACTCATCTCATTCCATTAATTTTCCTAATGTGATTGAATGTGAGCCATATATCCCTTACCAGGATTCATGTGCTTGTGCCACTTGTCAATCACACCTTTACACTCAAGGTTCATTGAATATTTAACCTAATCACATAACATTGATCTTGAATCCATAATTAAACATGCATCATTGATTTGATCTAGGCCCACTATCCTATCTTTACTCGCTCATTGTTATATTTACTCTAGGAATATGATATTTGGACACTTGTCAAGCTTGTGTTTAGTTAGGGACCCTTTTGATGATTTTTGAATGCAAATGGATATTTCATAATTCTCAAACTTGACATCCATGAGGCCATCACTAATAAATTTGAACCTCAATAGTCATTTTCTAGGGCTTGAATTTGACATCTACAGGGTCATCTAATGTTACAGGTCTAAATTTAGAAGCTTCTAACTCAAATTAGAAAGCTCGTGTGGGCCTAAATGTTTTTGAGGATGGTCTTGGCATGTAAATCTATAATTTTTCTTATTTTGCTAGTGGTGTGAGGCTTCTTGAACAAGATATCAAACACACAAGTTGGCTAGTCCACTCATTTCTCTATGATGTCCTAGTGATGGTCAAGATAATTAGGTTAAGTATGAAAAACTTAGAAAAATATGAATGAGGAGACAAATTTTATCATGTGTAATTTCATTAGTGCTTTGGTGGAGGATTTGGAACTTAGCATGTAGAAACTAGGTACTAAGATAAAAAACCCCATGTGAATACTTTCCCCTACAACTGCTACATGTATGAGATATATCTTTGTGAAGATGCTCACTTGGATCTATTAAAACTTCTTGAAAATGGCTAAGTATGGGAAAACACGTAAAAAACACTAAAGAGCCAAATTTTCACATGCATAACTCCATTCTTGATTCTTTGAAGTACTCAAAATTTAGTGCATGTGATCTTGGAACAAAAGTCAAAAAACCCAAATGATCAATTCTCTTTGACTTGTCTACATGTGGCAATGGTGACATCAACAAAGTGCACACTCAAAATTTATTTTACTAGGCCCAAGTGTCTCAAAAAAATAATGAAGAACTAGATGGATCCCATGCAATTCAAATCCATTCTAAGCATTTTTGGCATCCCATGGGGGATATGAAAATCTCTTCTTATCCTTAGCAAATTACAATTTACACTTTAAGTGAATCCAAAGTTAAAAGGCCTTGAGAGTAAATTGAGAACTTGGACTCCTTCCATTCAACACCTTGTCTTCAAGCTTTGTGTCTCAACCACTTCCTCCAAAGGAAATAACTTTCCATATCTTTTCCTTGAGAAATTATGTTGGACAAAATATCTAAAATAATTCATGTATTTAGGGTCTCTATCTTAGATAAAATGTCTGAAAGAATTCTACCTTAGTATTTTGCTTCAGGACAAAAGCTCTGAAAGAAATCTGGCTTCAGGGAAAATTGTCTTGAATAATTTTCCCAAAGGAATTGTGTCCTTAGAATATATCTTTGACCTTTTTGAAACATCCATTTTCCCTTTGTAAATGCCCTTCAAAACTTCTACATTGGACCCTTTTTAAAAAAAAAAAATCTTTAGAAACCTTGAACTGGACCATTTTCCTGAGAAATGACCCTTTAAGAAAATTACACTAGACCTTTTGGAAAAGGAAATTACCCTTTAGAAAACATGTTTGGGGAAATTTACAAAGAAAATACCCTTCAAGGAAATTATCTTGGCTTCTTTGCCTAAAAATGATATCTTGGTATGTGGGCTGAAAACTGGCCAACATCTTTGGCAACTCATAGGGGTTGCATGCTTATGTATGCAAAAGAACCCAAACCAAGTACCCAGTCTAGTCTATTGGGCATAGAGTTTATACTCTGGATCCAACATATTGAAATGGATTTCTAACTGGCTACCAATCCTACTATGACCTCTCTTGAAACAAATACAAGGACCAAAAAAGAACAAAATAGAATAGAGTGCCCAAGGCACATATTGAAAAGGAAATTAACCTAAAAATAGGGTCAATAAACAAATGTACTAGAAACAACACTGAAAGGAATTTAAACCAAAATAATCTAACATATACAACCTAAAAAATGTGTACCTTTCCTCTTGGGTCAAAAGGAAAGTTTGACAATTTTCTTACCTCATGGGATGAAGAATTGAATGAGACATGTAGCTCCTTGACTCTTGGTCTAGATGCCTGCTTATTCTTTGTTACAACTATTAGCCTCTTTAGCATGATGTTTAATGAGAACCAAGAATCTCCAAATAGGTCAGCTATGTTCACCCAAATAGACTTAGCTTTCTCATATGGCTCCTTAATCATAACCTTTAACAGTGGTCCAAAAAAGCATACCTCTTTGATTTATATGGTTTCCTCAATAAGACTGGATTTATTCTTTGGTTCAAGTTCCTTAGGCTCATCAAATATTTCTACATATTTTTCCCAATCTTGGTCATTTTATTTCATGGGAAATTCTCTATCCACCTTATTAAACACTTGATCCTTATCATGATAGAGATCTTTAAGATCTTGAAAGAGCTTCATCTATAAATACCAATCATATTTGTCTTTAATATGATCTAGAACCACCAATTCCTCAAACTTATCTTATTGATGCATGAGGTCATCAAGATGGTGTTATTCATACTCCAAGGAATTAATGGAATCTTTATAATATCCCACCTGATTCACTATCACATCATCTAAATTTGCAATCTTGAGCTCATCAATCTCACCTATGAAATCATGGTACAATTATTGCCAATGGTTTTCTTCTTTAAGAAATATCTCTATCTTAGCAATTGTGCTATGTGAATTATCTTGATGGATACCTTCCAATGAAAGATGATCCTATACTTGATCTATATCAGCTACCATAATATATTGAGAAAACTCCAGATCTTGAACAACTAATATGTGATAAGGAGGTTATTGAGAAATAACCTCTTGATGCACATCTGTGACTTCTTCTTGTTGGATGTCATCTCCATCTTGCACTTGATCCTAACACTCATCCTCATTGACATCATGAAATACTAAGACATGCTTTATCTCACCAAGTGGTATCCCAATATTGATCTCCTCATTTGACTCTAACAATTCATCATTATCAGTTCTAATTTCAACATGGAGTTCACAACTTACCTCTTCAAGGAGTGGCATATAATATTCTTGAGATGACCCCAAGGGAGATGAAACTATGTAACACCTCTTTATTTAAACTACTTGTCTTTGACAAATGTCTTCTTCCTTATTTGGCATACTTCTCTGGATGAATTTCTAAGATGGAAATGACCTAGATTATTGAGGAGGGAAGTATAGGTGCTGAGTAGCTATGGATTTACATGATTACTTGATTTGGTTCTAAGATGGGAAATATAGAGGTTTTGCTTTTACCTTTTGATTCTGGGCCTCCTCTTCTTTCTTTACCTTTACCTTTTACTCTCTGATCTACTTATCAATATTCTCTTGGAATATCTTCTCTTTAAGGTGGTCAAGAACACAATAAGGCTCTTGAGGAGGAATGAGAGAGGTTTGCATAAGGTTAGATCCTCCTTTATCTTGAGTTTTCAAATCTAGACTTGCCTCATTTTTCCTACCCCATGAATTTACCACTTGGTTTCATCTTGTAACCTTGAAGGACTTCATAAGGGGTTCTTGAGGAAATATAGAGTCTTAGACCCTAACAGTAGGCTATTTTGCAACAATATCCTTCTTTATTTTATATCTCTCTTGGATAGATATCCGAGAAGGAAAGGTCTAAAGAACACATGAGTAACTTGGGGCATTCAAAGGGGCACTTGGAATAGTCTCTTGGGGAGGAATGGGTGGCACATAAGAAGGTTGAGGTGGTGTATATAAAGGAACATAAGGTTGGTGAGGTTGAAACTATTGTTCCTTAAGGCCTTTTAGCTTTTCCTCAATTATATGAATGTAACCACCTACATTCATCATGTCACCTATGATATTTTTCCAATTTACTCTCTCAATAGGTGCCCATTCTTATTTTATTCACTAAAATGACTCTCTCACATGATGAATCAGGTGAGTAGGGACATCTTGGCCATAAATTTTTATTTGAGCACAACTCTAGTGCATGATTTTCAATGCTTATTATAGTTTATTTGAGTACTAGTATAGATGAATCATGATAGGGTTGATGAAGAGTAGTATTATGATAGGATTGTTGTCCATATGGAGGATCAGGGTAATATTCTTACATATATGGCTAATATTGATCCTCATATGGATCATGGGGATCATATTGGGATTGATAATAAGGAGGTGGATAGTAGGAGTAACTACTACGGTTGTTCATTTTGACCTCATTTATCAAATGAGATGTAAAAGAAATGATTAAAAACTTTATTGAGTTATACCTAGTCTGTTCATAACTAGAAGCTTGATTTAGAGTCACCATTGGTTCTAGTTTTCTTGCTTCCAAAGTTTGATAGAGGAAAGACACACAAATAATATTCCTCTTCTTTTGGGCTTTGTCTCACCAGGCATGCCAAAACTATTATCTATATAGATAACACCCTAAATAGGGGTCAGATTCATTCAATTCTGACCCATACCTGGACTAACATGAGAATGGTCTAAGGCCATGTGTTGCTTATATCTAAACTAGATCTCTAGGGTTTTTTATGAGGGTAGCTCCTCAAATTTTTTAATTTGGACCTTTAATTTTAAAACCTAAAACTAGTTGGGGTGGAAAGAGTTAAGGAGTTTACATGAAATAAAACCTATTCTAATTTATGGTGATTCACAAGGAATTTAATAGATCCACTCTTAAGATTAGACTCCTGTTCACACTAATAAACTATGAAAGAAAGATAATGCAATGCTTACTATGGTTTCTATGCAAAAATATTTTTTTATAGAGGTATATTTGATACACTCAGACTAGTGAGTAATGAAAATAAGGTTTGGTCAAAGACACTTAAATTTGATTATCCACTATATCTTTGAGAGATCAATATTGAGACATACTATATGACCTTCAAAGAAATTTTCTAGAACTTAGGTTGAGTTTTGACATAAAAAAGGAAGATAAAATTCACACTTGCATATTAAACAAACACAAAACACTAAATATAAATTAGAAAATGACTATAAAATCTCTATTCACTACTCTAATAGGTGTCAAATATAATTATGGTAGAGTTTAATCATACCATCTTGAGGGATCCAAAACAATATCTCGAAGGCTATATTTATAGTAGAAGGAAAGAAAGAGAGAGGGAATTTTGGTGCTCAAAAGGGAATCAAACACGTTCAAATCCATTTGAAAAGCTACTACAACTACCTCTATGAATCAAGCTCACTCAAACCCTTCTTGATTGATCTAGGTCACTCCAGTCCATTGCCTCATTATAATATCTTCATTGTGATGCTCCATAATTGCTATAATGGCATGATCAAGTCATTTTAATTTTGCCTTGATGTGAAACTACTCATGACTAGTTTATTGATACATGCCAAAGGGGGGAGAAGGGTCATTTTAATATAGGTGGATTTAGTGATGAAGTATTTAAAGTCTATGTGTCTACCTCTATAGGTTCTCAATGACATCGTTTGATCTTAAAATATCTACTCTTATCCTAAAATAGATTGTGCTCGAGCTTAGCTCCATTCATACTTGTTCACTTTAGTCAAGAATTGACCTTTTGACCTTTATCTAATTCATTTGGGCTCACCTTCATTTGATTAGTTGTTGAGAACTAGATTGGATCATTGATCCCTTGACTCATCTCACTCCATTTATTTGCCTAATGAAATTAAATATGAGCCTTAGATCCCTTGCCAATATTCACATGCTTGTGCCACTTATTGATCACACTTTTTCACTTAGGGTTTACTAACTCTTTGACCTACTTATATGCCATTGATCTTGAATTTGTGATTGAACATGTATCATTGATCTGATCTGGGCTCACTATCCTATCTTTACCTACTCATTGTTATATTTTCTCTAGGCATCTGATAGCTGGACACTTATTAATATTACATTTAGTCAAAGACCGCTTTGAAATTTTTTGAATACAAATGGATATTTCATGAGGCTAAAACTTGATGTCCATGGGGTCATCACTGAGAAATTTTAACCTCAATGGTCATTTATTAGGGCTTGAATTTAACATTTGTGAGGCTATCTTATATTGCAGGTCCAACTTTAGAAGCTTTTAGTTTGAACTAGAAATCTTTCACATGCCTATAAACTTTTGAGGATGATCTTGACATATAAATATAAAATTTTACTTATTTCACTGGTGATGTGAGGATTTTTGAGTAAGATATTAAATGTACAATTCAGCTAGTCTACTCATTCCTCTATGACCTCTTGGTGACAGTCGAACTCATTTGGCTAAGTATGGAAAACTTAGGTAAATCTAAATGAGGAACCAACTTCAATCAAGTGTAACTTCATTCATGCTTTGGAAGAGGATTTGAAACTTATTATATAGAAACTAGGGACCAAAATGAGCAAGCCCATATGATTAATTTCCTCTATAATTTTCACATGTACAAGATATAACTTTGTGAAGATAATCTCTTGGATCTACTGGAACTTCTTGAAAATGGCTAAGAATGGGAAAACATAGAGAAAGTGACTAAGGAGCCAAATTTGCAAATTCATAAATACATTATTGATTATTTAGAGGACCCATAACTTAGCACATATGATCTTGGCATAAAAGTGAACAAACCCACATGTCCAATTCTCTCTGACTTGTGCACATATGGTAATGGTGAAGTCAACAAAGTGCCTACTCAAAATTTTTGTTACTAGGCCCAAGTGTCTCAAAGAAAATAATGAAGAACATGATGGATCCCATGTACTTCAAATTCATTTTAAACATTCTTGGTATCCCATGAGGGATATTTAAATATGTTCATGTCCTTAACAAATGACAATTTACATTGTGCCTTAAAAGGCATTGAGAACAAATTGAGAACTTGGACTCCTTCCATTCAACACCTTATCTTTGGGCTTTGTGTCTTAACCACTTCCTCTAAAGGAAATAGTATAACATATATTTTCCTTAAGTAATTATTTCTGAAAAAATGTCCCAAAGAATTCATGTTTTCAGGGTCTCTATCTTAGACAAAATGTCCAAAATAATTTTTCCTTAGTCTTTTGCTTCGAGATAAAGTCTCCAAAAGAAATTTGCCTTCTAGAAAATTGTCCTAGATAATTTTCTTGAAGGAATTGTGTCATTATAATGAAACTTTGGAATTTTTGAAATAAACATTTTCCATTTAAAAATTCCCTTTAAAACTTCTACGTTGGACCCTTTCCCGGAAAAAAATAACCCTTTAGAAACCTTAAACTAGACCAGTTTCTCGAGAAATGACCCTTCAAGAAAATTTCACTGGATCTTTTGGTGAAGGAAATTACCCTTTATAAAAAGTGTTTGGGCCACTTTCTCGATAAAAGAACCTTCAGGGAAATTATCTTGGCTACTTTGCTTGAAAATGATATCTTTCTAGCTTTTTATGAAGGTCCACTTTGTCAAATAAAGTACCCTTCAGGAAAAGTGTTCTGGATACTTTGATTTGAAATAAATCCTTTGAAAACTTCTAAAAAGGACCCTCTTCAAAGAAAAGACCCTTTGGGAAAAGTGTTTGAACAATTTTCTTGAAAGAAATAGGTCTTCAAGGAAATTATTGTAGAACAATTTCCCTAAAAGAAAAAAGTCCTCGTCTTTTGTTTCAAACATTTTGTCTGAAAGAAAACATGCCTTCAAAAACATTCCCTCAAATAATTTTTTGAAAATAATTCAAAACTTAGCCAAAATAAAGTCTAAAAGAAATTATCTTAGAAAAATAAAATCTCAAAAGAATTTGCTCGAAAGAATAAACACTTAGTCAAAATAAAAGCTTGAAACAATTAAACTTTAGCCCAAAGACTTACCCCTCTAAAAAAGGTTTGTACTTAGATTTTCCAAGTCTTGTATTTTACTCTAGACTCATGTTTGATCCTTGAAATCCTGTACCCCTTTGAAATCCCCCTTTGATCCATTACTTCACATGAACTCTGCTCAACTTATTTTAAACTAGGCAAAAGCTTGGTATGTGGGCCAATAAATGGTCAACACATAGTTTCCAATAAAGATCAAATCCTCTTGTAGTTCATTATGATGGGTGTCCCACTTCTTGAAGGTATTGAACCCCTTTAACTCATTTCACCTCCCATACAAAAACCCTTCATTTGAGTCCCATGCAAATCCTCCATCCACTAGTCATAGCCCACCATCGACTACTCATTCTTATACTAGCAAAGGGAATCCTATCTTGGCCACCTTGAATGTTACTAGTTCACCTACCCAGTCACATCAACAATAATCTAATAATAAGTCTAATTCTTCTACATTTTATTCATGTAGTGAAATGGGTCTTTATACTCCCCTTCATATGTCCTTGAAATCTCTTTTCAAACAACTAGTCATCACTAATATGATGGTCTATCTACCTATTCGACATCTTGATCCCACCAAGCCTAAGCCCTCTAGTTATCAAGAAAACCAATACAATTTACATCATCAAACATGGGGGCATTCTATTAAATGAATTCAAAAATTTTGAGACTATGCCCAAGACCTCATTAACTGTGGTGATATAGTAATCAAGGATTAATAAAATAAATTTAAATCTCTGAGTAAACAAGAAGAATGCCAAGATTCCATTCCTGATCATGATCAAGCCCTTCCCCTTCCAAGATAAGGTTAAGATATCTTTTCCCCTTCCATAATCCCCCCCATCATTAATAAATCCTCCATCAACCACAAGTTCATTTCTCATATACCTATTCCCCCCATATCTTATGAGTCCTTCCATGGCCCTCTCTTTGTTCAGCCCATTGTTCCTCCATCTTCTCCCTCTCACCCATCACATAAATTACACCCTATTGAGAGGATACTCATGGAAAATAATTCTCCAAATAGAAGCATAAAGTCATGTACATCATAGTTAGTATCAAATCCATCTACATCAAGATCATATGTAACACCAGTCTCTGAGTTAGATTCCTCATCAGAAAAATCATCTTTAATCAATATTGTAGCAGATGATCATTATGCCTACCCTTTTGAAGATACATGAAATTTGGATGAAAATCAATTACCAAACATATCTCTTTATCCTAATTAATATGATGAAATCATAACTAAGATTTTACAAGCTCTATCTATCAAATATTATCAGAATGGATTTGAATCTACTTCAGATGCACATATTACAACTAGTCTTAGAGATCCTTTGGAGATTCTTGAGGGCAATTTATCCAAAGTTGAGGCTAAGGACCATTATGATATTTATGAGGATTATGATTCCCATTATTCCCTTAATCTATCACACAATATTAATCATCCACCTCATCTTTATAATCCCTATATACCACTCTATGATAGGCATAAATAAGAAAATCATCATTAGATTCCCCTTCCTATGCAATATTATGTGCCACCAATACAAAGGTCCAAGACCATATTAAAAAATTAATAAATCATTATCAAATTATATTTGATACAATAATTCAAAATCAATAAAATTTAAATCATCATCCTAATCAAAAAATATCTTATCTGAATGAAGCCCAAAATCAGGCACTAGGGAAATGTCAAAATAATCACGTATCAAGTCAAAAATCAATCTCCTCTAGTGAAGCCCAAAAATTGGCATCAAGGGGTAGTCAAAGAAAACATCATATGGCTAATAATACTTTTAATTTTTTAATAAAATAATTTTCAAACAAAAATATCTTAGATCCCTTAATCTCATGACACCAATCTACAAAATCCCCTTTACCATATCCAATGGCATATGCAACTATTGAACCCCATTTTTGCTCCCCATATCATCATCTCATCTAACATGATCATATCCATAATTCACATCCTATATCCCATCATCACATCCTTTAAATATCCCCATCCTCATCATGCTTCAAATCCCTAGGTAATATTGTCCCTCATATGAGTTACAAAGATACCTAGTCAAATTTTTTGGAGGATGCTAAATCAAGAATCAATAAAGGCCACTGAGATATGATCCTAGCATCACATATCTCTAAGAAATTTGTTGGTTAAAAATTCAATAAGTATCAAAAATACTTCATATCACCCTTCTCCAATAAAATGAGATGCCTAATAAAGTCACAAAAATAAAAAAGTCAAAAAAAATCATTCATCTAATGGTGAAAACCAGTCTTCTAGCACCTTGGGCAAGTACAATGATGAAAACTAATTTATAGTGTCATAGTATAATAATCAATTATTCAAATTTTACATCAACACTTGGGGGAAAAATCTGTATCATCCCTTGTCCATATCTAACCCCTCGTCTACCATCATATCATATATCCTGTCTACCCTTCCTTCTTGTCTTACCCTTTGTAAGGAAGTAGAAGTTGTCTTGAGACTTGTTCAAGAACTATATTGGCATATCCTCCAATGGATACTCAGACAACTAAATAGTTGGTTCCTTTCCAATGTGGTCATTGACAATCTACCATCCATTCTTCCTTGGCCTTCATTCCCTTAGTGGCATCACCATCACCCTTTTGTCATCCTATCCACAATTCCATCCATCCACATGCTGGTTGTTAGGTTTGGTATTCCCTTTATTAGTAACCCCATCTATATAGTGCACATAGCTATTATAAAAATCCCTAAAAATTGAAATATTACAAAACCCCTAAAAATCATAAAAGTTAAAAAAACCCAAAAATGGTCCATGGTGTCTTATCTTATGCCTAATACCCTAATCACATCCATCTCCATGTCATTCATATTTTATCACATCTGATATCCATCTCTTATTTTTCCATTCCCATAATTGGATCCAACATTTAGTCTTAGATTCAAATTGGAGAGGTCACCCATCTCTTCAATCTCATCCTTTTGACTAGGTATTATTGACACACATAACCTTATCTAAGAATTTAATCTAGAACCCATCATTTCCTTATAAATAGTTCTTCACACCTAGCACCCATCACATCACCTATTTTCTAGTGTGGAAGGTACTTGATCCCATCACTTCCTCTTCATACCTAACACCCATCCAATCACTATTTTCCTAGTATGAAATGTATTTGGTCCCATCATCTCCTAATTTTCTTGCTATATTGAACTCTTATAGGGCCTTGTCTATTGGTAATCCTTTATCGTCACTTTTTATAAACCACCTTCCTTGGCCACTTTTTGATTCAATTTCAAGACAATTTCCATATTCAAAGACCTTATTCCATAACCAGGGGCAAATATATTCTATATTATTAATCCAGGTCCCCAAATCCATACCCACATCCATATCCTTATCCAAGTCTCAATCCTAATCCTAATCCTATCCAAATTCAAATATATTTTAAGTCCAAAATCACATCATAATCATCCAACCCATCACCTAGCCACTCATCACATTATTACATAAGCTATTGGGACACTACATGTAGATACTATGTGTGTGTTACTTGTTTATTTTGTTTGTCTTGTTTACATGTCTCTTATCATGTATATATCTTGTTTGTCTTATATTTTTATCATGTATTAATTTATCTTTAAAAATTAACAAGGATGATATGAGGTCACCAAAGCTATAATAATGCTTATAAATACCCTTGATGATGCAAATTTCACTATTTTTCCATGTACTTTGGCATCAGGTCCTCTTGGTCATACTTATATCATGGGGCATACTGCCAAGTGATTTATTTATTAAATTGATTTTATATAATGAAACTTATGACAATTATGATGTATTGATCACCTACACTCTCATCATCTAATCATCCTTATTCTCATAAAAAATCCAATCTTCATAACCCATTTAGCTGACGTCTAATCAATAATCCTCATCTCGTCATTTGATTCATATCCTCTAATCACTAAAATCATCTTATAATCAATAATCATCATCATTATCATCTATTATATCACTTATCATATATCCCCAAGTTAGAACTACATCAACTTGAGGGCTTTTTAGACTATATAGGTAACACTTGGCCACTTTTCAATTCCCAAGGATAGCTTGGCTATTATCTCCTCTATCACTCCCTTACATGTGTCCTTTCTAGGGGCATAATAATTAATCACATTAGGGATCATTTATTGAATGCAATGTATTCCAATTCTTTTTCCTTGATTGTTGGTCACTTGTTCATATTAATTCTTCTCTATCATCACCTATATAATATTGATCAACTTTAGCTTTGAGTTACACCCATCCTTAATCCCATCCTAACCTATAACTCTCCATTTCATGCCTAATTCCTTGGGATACATCTAAATATTGTAGTATTTTAATCCTATCATCATCATGATATGGTTATTTCCTTCTTAAGATGTGTTAACAATCACGACACCCATCATCTTTACTCCCTGTGCATGTGTCTTTACTAGGGGCATCATTAATTTGTAGCTCACTGATCAAGTTGATCATGTTATTCATCTACTATCTCACACTTATAATCCCATTCCATCATCTATCCATTGCATCCCACCCCTTATTTCCTCTTTCAAGTGGCCATCCATCTCATTCTTCCTTGCATGCCCCCTTGAGGGGGCATCATATCTACTAACATCATCTACTAACATTAATTGACAACATGGTTTTTCCTTAAAGGACTATTAGTCATTCCACTTAATCAATTCACAATGCCCTTTAAAAGAGGGGAAACATTTATGAACCTAAAATTTCTCTCTTACATTATTATCACTAATATTCTTATTAGTCGACACTAATTCTACTCATCTCATTTATTTTAATTTATCCTGCTAATTAATCCCCCTTCTCATCCATTTATCTAATATCCTCCTTCTATTATCATTCATATACTAACCTTATCCCATCCCCACCAATACATTAATCTATCCTAAATCCCCATTATCCTATCCTAATCCTACTTATTATTTGGGAATTTTAATTTCCCAATGACCCCACCTATTAGCCTATGCTTAGGCTCTCCTACATCTCTAGTCCTTAATCCCTACCTAATCCCCATATAATCTTCCCCCTAATCAATATTAACTACTAATAAGGATTATAGAACCCTCCAAATCTATATCCTTCCCTATTCCTACCACTCCTCTCTATAAGCCTCTAAATCTAGAGGCCTCTAATGAATTTTAAATTCCTTGGATAATCCCCAACCCTTGATCTCCTTCATCCAAGTTTGAATCTCCACCACATATATTTCCCTCTTATTTATATTTAAAAAACTCCTCTCCTCCATGGAAGGCCATCTCCAATATTTATAACAAATCCATGTTAAACTAATCAACAATCTTAAGAGTTCATAATCAAGCATCCATCATCTTTAATCAAGCATCCATGTCAAAAATATGAGTCAAGGTAATCCCAATCCTCTTTGTATTTTATTCTATTTAATCATGGTGTAGAGAATTTATATTTAGGATTTTATAATGCTAGTTTAAATGTTTATTCACATATTGCATTATAATTATAATGGCTCTATCACTTTACCTAGTGGTTTAAAGTTTGAGTAATTAAATTAGATAGTTTAATCTATAAACTTGAATTTTAGGCTAAAATTTGTACCTCAATAAAAAATTTATGGAAAGAGTCACTATCGAGTTGGGACTAGTGGATATATTGTTTATTTTATGAATGACCCAAATGTCTTGATACATTCACTCCTAAAAACTCTTTTCATTAGGACTACCAATGATCCTATGCAACAATATTATTATGTCTCCAACCTCATCCTTAAAATAAATTATTACCAGTGTATTTTTTAATCTAGTGGATGCAACCATATGGGTCTTAAGCCATTATTTATTTATCACTCTTTAGCATCCCAAGTTGTTGTCTTTAAAGAATTGTTGGGATGTTTTTGGAGTTATGTCTAGATAACTCTCAAACTCTAGTGTCACAAATATTGAATCAATGAAATCTAGGTCCAAAATTAGAATCATTCCCCTTTATCATTTAGGACCTCTCTTTTATCAACATCATAGTGTTGTGCTAGGGATAACACTAGCTCAAGGCTCTATACCATTAGGAGAAAGCTGGTACTTGTGGTAATCTAGAGTCATAGATACTCTAGATCTAGTAATTCTTGAAATTTACATTTATCCGCGTTTAAAATTCACCTAGGTAATGTGACCTAGGTCTATATCTATAATCTCATTTGTGTTTGATTCTAGACTAAGAGTTACATTGGGTCCCTTTGAATTGAACTTAATCTCTTTCCTAAACATGGATTCTAGAGAGATTATTGAGGGAAAACACAAAAGTTGGTAGGATTTACAGGTGCTAGAAGCAACTGGAAACTCTAACAGAACTTGGAGTTATTCTAAGTAGGTAAAAATTCCATAGGATAATATAGCTATAAAAGCATGTTGAAATCTTTGGTGGAAATTAGAGATGTAAAATGTAGGTTAGATCTCTGATAAAACTTGGAGGTGTTCTAAGCAATAAGAAAGTCTATGGAATTAGGATTTACTTGAAATAATAGGAATGTCTATGGGTTTAAGAGTATTCAAAGCAATTTAAAATCTTGCTAGGATGGGAGGTGCTCTGAGCAAGTCAAAAGTTTGTAGGGACTTGGAAAATCTTGAAAGGAATATTCTGTAGTTATGTGAATATCGCTAGTATATTTACCTGTTTATGTGATTTTAAACCCTAGGTTTAACTATAAATTTGGGAGAAAATACTTAGGTTTTTACTATGAAATTAGTAAGATCTCAACTTCTTGGAAAATTTTGAAAAAACACTTATCAAAATTGCATTTAGTCAGGACCCCTTTGATCATTTTTGAATGCAAATGGCTATTTCATAAGGATCAAATTTGATGTCCATGGGGCCATCGCTAAGAAATTTAAACCTTAATAGTCATTTTATACGGCTTGAATTTGATGTCTACAGGGTTATCTTTATTGTAGGTCTAACTTTAGAAGCTTCTAACTCAAACCAAAAAAGCTTGTGTGGGCCTAAATTTTTTTGAAGATGATCCTAGTATGTAAATCTATAATTGTGCTTGTTTTACAGGTGGTGTGAGATTTCTTGAACAAGATATTAAACACACAAGTTAACTGGTCCACTCATTTCTCTATGATGTGCTAGTGATGGTTGAGCTCATTTGTCTATTTATGGAAAGCTTAGAAAAATATGACCAAGGTACCAACTTTGATCATGTGTAATTTCATTCACATTTTGATGGAGGATATGGAATTTAGCACGTACAAACTAGGGACCAACATAAATAAACCCATGTGACTATTTTACCCTATAACTATTACATGTGTGAGATATATATTTATGAAGAGACTCATTTGGCTCTATTAGAACTTCTTGAAAATGGCTAAGTATGGGAAAACACACAAAAAGTCATTAAGGAGCCAACTTTGTATATGCATAACTCTATTTTTGATTCTTCAAAGGACCCAAAACTTAGTACATGTGATCTTGGAATAAAAGTGAATAAACTCATATGACCAATTCTCTCTGACTCATCCACACATGGTAATGGTGACATCAACAAAGTACCTACTTAGAATTTTTATTACTAGGCCCAAGTGTCTAAAAGAACACAATGAAGAACCACATGGATCCCATGCACTTCAAAGCCATTCCAAGCATTCTTGGTATCCCATGGGGCTATGCAAATCTAGTTCTATCCTTAGAAAATGGCAATTTACACTTTAAGTGAGTCTAAAGTGTCTTAAAAGTCCTTGAGAGAAAATTGAGAACTTTAACTCCTTCCATTTGGCACCTTATCTTCAGGATATGTGTCTCAGCCACTTCCTCTAAAGCAAATAAATTGCCACATCTTTTCTTTGAGAAATAATTTCAGACAATATCTAAAATAAATTGTCTTTAGGGTATCTCTCTTGAACAAAATGTCTAAAAGAATTCTACCTTAGTCTTTAGTTTTAGGATAAAAGCTCCAAAAGAAATCTCCCTTTAAGGAAAATTGTCTTGGATAATTTTCCAAAAAGAATTGTGTCCTTAGAATGTCTCTTCAGCATTTTAAAAGCATCCCTTTGCCCTTTGTAAATACCCTTTAGAACTTCTGCATTGGACCCTTTCCCAAAAAAAACCCTTCAAAAACCTTGAATTGGACCATTTTCTTGAGAAATGACCATTTAGGAAAATTGCATTAGACCTTTTAGCGAAGGAAAGTACCCTTCAAAAAAAGTGTTTGGGGTAATTTCTTGAGAAAAGACCCTTCAAGGAAATTGTCTTGGCCTCTTTGATTGAAAATGATATCTTTCAAGATTTTTTTGAAGGTTCACTTTGTCAAAGAAAGTACCCTTCAAGAAAAGTGTTTTATACACTTTGATCTAAAATAAAACCTATGAAAAATTCTAAAAAGGACCCTCTTCAAAGAAAAGACCCTTCTAAAAAAGTGTTCGAATAATTTTACTGAAATAAATAGGTCTTTGAGGAAATTGTTCTAGAATAATTTCCCTGCAAGAAAAAGGTCCTCTTATTTTATTGTGGACATTTTATCCAAAATAAAACATGCCTTCAGAAACTTTACCTTGGATAATTTGTCTGAAAGAATTCAATACTTAGCCAAAATAAAGTCTAAAAGAAATTAGTTTAGAAAAATAAAATCTTGAAAGAATCTTCCTAAAAGAAAGAACACTTTGTCAAAATAAAATATCAAAAAACCATTTAAATTTATCCCAAAGACTTGGCCCCTAAAAAAGGTCAAGGTTTGTATATTCCTCTGGACTCATGCTTGATCCTTGAAATCTAGAACCCCTTCAAAATCCCCTTTTGACCTAATGCTTCACATGAACTCTACTCAACTTTTTTAAAACTAGACAGAAGCTTGGTATGTCGGTCAAAAATTGGCCAACATCTTTGGTGACTCACAGGGGTTGCATGCCTATCTATGCAAAAGAACACAAACCATATGCCTAGTTCATTCCATTGGGTATGGAGTTTATACTCTAGATCAAACATATTGACATGGATTTGAAACTAGATACCAATCTTATTCTAACCTTTCTCAAAACAAATATAAGGACCAAAAAAGAACAAAATAGAACTGAGTGCCCAAGGCACTTATTGAAAAGGAAACTAAACTACAAATAGGGGCTAAAAACAAATGTGATAGAAATAACACTTTGAGGAATTTGAAACAAACTAATCTAACATATATAGCCTAAAATAATGTGTATCTTTCCTCCTAGGTCAAAATGAAAGTTTGATAATTTTCTTGCCTCATGGGATGAGGAATTAAATGAGATATGTAGCTCCTTGGCTCTTGGTCTAGATGTCTGCTTCTTCTTTGTTACAACTATCAAAATCTTTAGCATTATGTTCAATGAGAACCAAGAAGATCCAAATAGGTTAACTTTGTGCACCCAAATAGCCTCAGCTTTCTCATATGGCTCCTTAATCATAACCTCCAATAGTGGTCCAACAAAGCATACCTCTTTGATTTATATGGTGTCCTCAATAAGACTGGATTTATTTTTTGGTTCAAATTCCTTAGGCTCATCAAGGAGATATATATATTTTGACTAATGCTGATCATTTTATTGCATGATAAATTCTCTATCAACCTTATTAAGCACTTAATCCTTATCTTGATAGATATCTTTAAGCTCTTGAAGGAGCTTCATCTACAACTACCAATAATCTTTGTCTTCAATATCATCTAGAACCACCAATTCCTCAACCTTCTCTTCTTGATGTATGAGTTCATCAAGATGGTGTTATTCATGCTCTAAAGCATTAATGGAATCTTTATAATATCCCACCTACTACACTATCCCATCATCCAAGTCTGCCATCTTGATCTCATCAATCTAACCCATAAAATCATAGTACAATTGCTTCCAATGGTCTTCTTCTTTAAGAAAGCTTTCTGCCTCAATAATGGTGTTGTGTGAGTTATCCTCATGGATAGCTTCTAAAGAAATATGATCATGTACTTGATCTATATCAGCTACCATAATATATTGAGAAAAATCTTGATCTTGGGAAACTAATATATGATCAAGAGGTTCTTGAGAAATAACCTCTTGATGCACATATGAGACTTCTTCCTAGTGGATCTCATCTCCATCTTGTACTTGATCCTATAACTCATCCTCGATGTCATGAAAAACTGAGACATGATTTCTCTCACCAAGTGGTGTCCCAATATTGATCTCTTTTGACTCTGATAATTCATCATTATCATTTATGAGTTCAACACGGAGTTCACCGCTTACGTCTTCAAAGAGTGACATTTAATATTCTTGAGATGGCCCCAAGGAAGATGAAACATATGTGACACATCCTTGGTTCAACTTCTTGTCTTTGATAGTCATGTCTTCCTCCTTATTTGGCATATTGATCTAGATGGATTTATAATATGGAAATGACCTAGATTCTTCAGGAGGGAGGGATGGGGGTTGAGTAGCTATGGATTTTCTTGATTACATTATTTGGTTCCAAGCTGGGAAAGATAGAAGTTCTACTTTGAACTTTTGATTTTGGTCCTCCTCCTCTTTCCTTACCTCTAGCTCTAACTCTCTGATCTAATTATCAATATTCTCTTGGAAAATATTCTCTTTAAGGTGGTAAGAAACATAAAAAGGCTCTTGAGGAGGAATGAGAGAGGTTTGAATAAGCTCAGATCCTCCTTAATCTTGGGTTTTCAAATCTAGACTTTCCTCATTTTTCCTACCCCATGACTTCACCACTTGGTTCTGTTGGGTGAATATTTTGTTACCAATAGAATGGTAACAAAAAGATGATTTAAACCATAGTGTGATGAGATAAAATCTCTCCTCAAAGAAAGGGGAGGCTTCCTTCTTATTGCTAACTAAAACAAGTAATTATTTATACTTTACATAAATTTTATCAAAGTGGGTGTTAACATATCATCTATTTGTTTTTAATAATTGATGTTCATTTACAAACTTTCTTCCATTATTTAGAATGTATTATGAAAACATAAAATTACTTGATGGAGTAATGATAACTGATATTCAGATTAGTTAACTGAAAGAGTAACTAGAATGATACCAACAAAAGGACGTGAATAGATTGAAACAAAGTGCAACCCAAAGTCTTCACCGTACTTCCAATAAAGATAAAATCACGAAAGAAAAATAACTTATGGACCAAAGTCTCCATAGTAAGTCAATTTTAAGTATGAACACAAACCCAGTAACTAAAATGTACCTCAAAGACTCCAAAATTAGCTTCTTGGCACTTTCCATTTTATAGAATTTTCACACCACATTCCAATCAAAGCATAAGAAAATATAATGGAAAATACAAAAGAACATTCCCAATACACCATATGTATATTTCAACACAAATATTGAAAGATCACTTGATTTTCTTATATTGATAGAATTCAAGATTATAATAATGAACACAAAGTTTCAATAATTGCTTATCATTTCAGCAATGTTTCACCTCTATAGTCCTAGTGATTCTTTTAAAAAGAGCATCCTCCTATTTATAAAGAGGAGCTATGAGAAAAAATAGAAAAAACATAAATATTTGACTTATTCATTGATAGAGTTCAATTTGACTTAGTATTGTGTACTATTCCTACGTACAAATTGCACCAAACAAAATTACATATAAAAAGTTACAAGAATAAACTAAGTCTCAAACATAGGAATTTATTCTCTTTTGTTCATCTCTAGATATGATTTTTATCCCTTTAGGGTTGTGTGGAATTCACTGTTATCTAGCCTTGATGTATTTATAGAGATAACAAGGACCCTTGTGATGGAGTTTTTTAGATTAGCTAACATGTCTTTATTTTTATCCAAGGTTCTTTGTAACTTATCCATTATGAATTGAAACTCAATCAATTTGTCAATGGAATCAAAAATGAATGTTCTTGTTTCAATCTCTCTTCAAATCAAGGATGTGAAATCTTAAATTATTGGTTCCACAAGAAGAATTTTTTGGGAGTCATCTTTAACTTGATAAGGAATTTCTCCAATCTTATCCGTAAGGTCTAACATTTTATCATTACAAATATCTTTAGCTTCTTCAAGATCTTTAATTAGATTCTTGATAACTTGTTTCTTATTCTTCATTACTTCTCTGTATTCTATGAATACTTTCCTACTTGGAATGACCTTCTGTACATCTAAGAGTTCCAGCTTGAATTGGCATAGTTGAGTCCATGTATGAATATATTATTTGGTCAATTACAAGTTTTGAGTGAGTGTCTTAAGTGTTTTCTAAATTTTTAATTTCACTTCACTCAAGTTATTAAAAAATTCAACGGTAGAGTGCAACCATTGAGTACCTTGTGTTGAAAATCTTTCAATCTAGGCATTGAATACCTGACCTTGAGATCCAATATTTTCTACCTATTAAATTGATTTTTTCATGGTTTCATTCTCAACAGGTTTAACTGATTCTGAGGATCATGTGATCTTTAGTAGAATAAAGGTAAGTTGTTCTAATTATACCTTGTGCTGATATTTAATTTTATTATCCTTATCATATCTCTCAATCAAGGATGCCATTTCTAATTATAAATCCTCTTTTACACTTTCATGAGTTTTCTTCCCAAGATCAATTCATCCTCCTGCATACTCAGACACTTGGATGTCCTCAATATTTGTTTCTTAGGGAGGCACTAAAATTTTAGCATACTTGTGTCCAAAATAAAAAATTATCCTTGATATGGTTTTATCCTTCTTTGTTGTTTTTCACTTTATTAGCATAAGTTGACCAAAATTAAAATCATCAGGAGAAACAACTTACTTTTTCCTCTTGGGTGTTTGAGTCATGAGCCAAGGAGGAAAGGTTTATGGATCTTCTAGTGTAGAGGAAACCAAGGACTATGATGTTTGGGGAAAGTCAATGGTTTGTGAAGTGGGTGGAATGGAAGATGGGATGGTGGTATCTAGTAATGGAGTTGACACCAATGGAATTATGGTTATGATTGGTGGATTTTGAGTTGTTGTGACAAAAACTTTGGTCCCTATTGGTAAGTTGGATATAGGAGTAATAGGCACTTGGGTTGTCATTTTAGAAGATGCTATGGACATAAATGTATCTATATCTTATTGGGTGAAGTATACATTAGTAGGTAATCCCAATGATTTTGTTAGACTAGGTAGATTAGATGAAGAATCAAAAATTTGATCTAATGTACCTTATGAAGGGACTTGGAAAAGTGTGGCACTGGGAGGTGACAAAGGAAATGAAAGAGTAGTCTAGGGAGCAATAGTAGAAATAATTAGTATAATTGGTGTTACTAGGGGAACAATGGAAGATGTTACATGTGAATTTTTTGTTTGTGAAGTTTCAACTAAAGAAATTTTTGGTCATGTGGCTACTGGTTGTGAAGGTTGTTAAGTTACTAGTTGAGATGATTATGAAGTCACTATTTGAGATGGTGCCTCACTTATGACTAGATCTTATTATTTCTTTGCTTAAAAACTTTTCTCTACCTTAGCTTTTTTGCTTTTACTTACAAACACAAACCTTGGTTTTTGTTTTGAGTTCCTCACACTTTTTAGCAATATATTTATCATATTTTTCTTTAGACCAAGTTTTGAATTGTTTCAACTTGATACCTTTTGATCACAACCAAGCATTAGTCTTTACAAGAATAGGTTGTAATACGTCTTTGATAGGTGTGGACTATTTTATAGACCATTGGATTTAAGGAAGAGGAGTTAAATCCACTTGATTACCTTCATATGATGAGTCTAACACATTCTCATCATCCAAATTTTTTTTATAGAATATTAGATAACTTTAGATTAACTATTTGATCAATAGTGAGATGGCTATAATATATATTTCTCACATCTTCATCAGTTATGCATTATGCCCAAATGTCTTCTATCCTATGTATATGAGCATAATTACCTTTCAAATTCTCCTTCATCATTCTATAATTAAAATCTTTCCTAATTTTGAACCTTTTGAGAGTGATACATTGTATTTCAATCTCCATTGCCTTGGAATTTGGAGTAGTTGAAACTGTGTATCAACCAATTCTAATTGGAAACTTGAATCCCCATTTAAGAACATTTGATTGTTTTTTTTTGTACATTTATCATCTATTAGAATATCTCCATCAAAATAAACTTGTCACTCAAATACCTTGGAAGCATATATGGTTGTTCATCAAACCCCCTACCCTAATGTAGGTAAAGATTGGGAATTGTATAAAAATGAAACTGATCTTATTGACTATTGTCCATGATTGATCTGAAACTCTATTCTTCTTAAGATCTTGATCAAAGATATAAATTAACTTTTAAAAGATAGCATCATTGACTCTCCCATAATGTTTTATGCTTTCCTTGAGAGTCAATAATGGATAATATTCATGTAATAGAACCTTCTTTCTTTAGCCAAACATGATTAACCCTAAGAAAGCTCTCATGTTGGTTGTAGCATATACCAGATAAAAACTCATATAGAATTTCAAGGAAGAGATCACATCATAGAGTTAGTGACATATGGCATCACTAATCTAACTTCCCTAGAAAATTATCTGTTTACTCTTATTGATGATAAATATATAGTGATACATCCACTCTTGGAATATATTTGATGTGGGGAGGCCCTTGACTCTCCTTAGGAGGGTGATCAAATCTATTACTTCCTCTAAGAAGTCATTGTGATAAAGTTACTTATACCATCTCACAATGGAATGTTGAGAATTCTTGAGCCAATGAGCATTGATGTGTTTTTTGCACTTGTCAAAATTATTTTCATAGTACTCGTAGGTATAATTTATAATTATATCTAAATACTCTTTAATATCTGAGAGATGGAATATTTTATCAAAATACTCATCATCAATCTGAATGATCAACTTCCCACTTGCATCTTTAACTGATCTAGTTTCCTTGTCAAAGTGTGCAACAAATACTAATTTTTTTTTGGATATTGTGATGACAAAATACATTTTGATACCAAATGAATCTCACTATTTAAAATAATGTGTATGTGTTGTGCAATGGGATCCCTACCCAACCTCTATAAAAATTTGGCCATGTGAACATGACCAATTTTGGTGTCTCCAATCTGATCTACATTTGACTCGATTGTAGATGCTAAAATCACACCTTGGAACTTATACTTCATTACTTTATTGGTAGGGGAATCCTCTAACATTGATCAAGTAATTGCAATAGAGAATTTTGATTCCCCAAAGTTAGCATTTTTTCATCTATCTCAGAACATTGCAAGAGCAATAAAAATCTATGCTCCTAAATGAGATACATAATGAAATTATGTAGTTTAGATAATTTTCTCTAAACTATATCATGGGTAGATATATTTGGTGTAATTTGGAGAATTTTTTTTTGACTTCATGGGTGATAAGGTTTTGGGTGCAGTTTGGAGAAAATTCTCTACATTGCACCAAACTTGGGAAATTATTCATCGAGTGTAGGTCAAAGAATTTTCTCCAAAATGGACCCAGATTTAGTAGATCTTTTTGTGAAATATAGATAAAATTATCCATTCTCATGAGAGTTGGGAAAAAATTTAGGTAAGTCTAAGTGTAGGTCAGAGAAATGTTAGGGTGTGGAGCTAAAAGCTTCACCAAGGAGCACACTTTGACAGTTTCGGGTCTACACAGACACCGGCGTCGGTCAGGAGCGATCGACGTCGGTCAGGTGCAGTTGCAGAGGTGCCAGCATCGGCAGTGGGTTGACCGACAGCGGCCACAGGCAAGCAACAGGAACTGGTGTCGATTACCTGTGCGTCCAGGAAGCTATTTTTGAGGACAGAGGCGAGTGTTTACATGATGAGTTTAAGTTGTAGTCTTAAGCTCGTGTCTTTATTATTAGTAATTTTATTTTTAGAGCCCTTGTTCAAGAGGCTTAACTATTTATTGTAAGTGCATGCTCAAGTCTCCTAATTCTATATGTAGAATTAGATCTTCTTAGCTTGATGTGTGAATTACTGTAGTAGTTCATTGTATTTGGTATGTTGAAGAACTGTATAGAATTGAATCAATCCAAGTTTGTTGGAGTTGATTGTTCTTGAGAGAGAGAGCTCTTGAGGAATAGAGATCTATTGAGAGATCTATACATCTAGGAGAGGGTGGAAGAAAAAAGTTTCTTCAATTGTATTCCTTTTGTAAAGATTTTGTTAATACAAGTTTTCAGGGTGGTTTTTTGTATCTCTTGTTCCTGCTATTATCTCATTCTAGTTACTTGTCTATCTAATTTAATTCCACATTTATTGCTTTCACAAGTGTAATCTATTGTTGGTTGATCCCCAACAAGTGGTATCAGAGCTTAGGTTCACTAACAGGTGGTTCAGATCTATGTAGTGTGTATTGATTACAGGTTCTCACAGGGGTTTCTACAGGGATTTCTATTTGAGTGGGAGAAGCAATGGCAGATGAAAGTAAACTGAGAATGGAAAAGTTTAATGGAAAAAATTACCAACATTGGAGAATGTAGATAGAGGATTATCTGTATCAGAAAGATCTCTACTTACCATTAGGTGGGGTTGCAAAGAAGCCCAAAGACATGGAGGATGAAGAATGGGAAGTTCTAGATAGAAAGGCTCTGGGGTCCATAAGACTGAGTCTAGCATCCACTGTGATATCTAATTTATCACAGGCAAAGTCTACGGTAGATTTGATGACTACGTTAGCAAATTTGTATGAAAAACCCTCAGCTTCTAATAAGGTATATCTTATGAAGCAGTTATTTAATTTGCATATGAATGAAGGTGGATCTGTTTCTACACATCTGAATGATTTCAATGGAATTGTGAATCAATTAAGTTCAGTCAATATAGTGTTTGATGATGAAATAAAAGCTCTTTTAATATTATGTTCTTTGCCTGAAAGCTGGCATGGCTTAGTAATGGCAGTAAGTAATACTGCATCTGCATCAAATATTTTGAAAGTAGAGGATGTTGTTAGTGTTATCTTGAATGAGGAAATTCACAGGAAAAGCACAGAAGAGACATCTGGGAACGCTTTAAGTTTTGAGAGCAGGGGGAGGCAGAAAGAGAAGAGTAAGAAAGGCAGATCAAGATCCAAATCTAAGGGGAAAGGCAGATCTAAATCCAGAAATGGCAGGAAGCCACAATGCTGGAATTGTGGAAAGATTGGGCACATAAGTAGAGATTGTTGGTCAAAGCCTAAGGAGGACAATCAGCATGAAGGAAAGGAAGAAGCCAAGGTTGCAGGTATTGCACAAGATGCTTTAATTTTCTCTCTGCATAATAATATAGAATCTTGGGTGTTAGATTCTGGTGCATCTTTTCATGCTACCCCTAATAGAGAATATTTTAGTGACTATATCCATGGAGATTTTGGAATAGTGTATCTAGGGGATGATGAGCCCTGTAAAATAATTGGCAAAGGTAAAGTGCAGCTGAAGATGCAAAATAGCAACACATGGGTGTTGAGAGATGTGATGCATGTTCCTAGCTTGAAGAGAAATTTGATTTCTGTAGGAAAGTTAGGGGATGAGGGTTGTACAGTAACTCTCACAGTAGAATCTTGGAAGGTGACCAAGGGTGCACTTATTATGGCCAGAGGTAAGAGAGAAGGTACTCTCTATTTATGTAATTGTGTTACTAACAAATCTCCTTCTATATTATCTACTTCAGATGTGGATGCTAAATTGTGGCACTCAAGGCTTGGCCACATGAGTAAGAAGGGGATTTCAATTCTTAAGTCCAAAGGTATTCTTTTAGATTTAAAAGGCATAGATCTAGAGTTTTGTGAGCACTGTGTATTTGGAAAATAGAAAAGGGTTAGTTTTCTCAAGACTAGGTCTACTAAGAAGAGGCATAAGTTACAGCTTGTTCACACAGACGTGTGGTGACCGGCTCAGGTTGCTTCCATTGGAGGATCACAGTACTATGTATCTTTCATAGATTATGCTACAAGGAAGGTATGGATCTATTATATTAGAAGAAAATCTGATGTATTTGAGACTTTTAAGATTTGGAAAGCTATGGTTGAGAATGAAACAGTTAAAAGATTGAAGTGCCTGAGATCTGACAATGGTGGTGAGTTCTGCAGTTATAAGTTTAGAGATTATTGTTATATGCATGGAATCTGTAGGCAAAGGATGGTTCCAAGGACACCTCAACAGAATGGAATTGCTGAAAGGATGAATAGGATAATAATGGAGCGTGTAAGATGTATGAGATTGCATGCCAGTTTGCCCTTACAGTTTTGGGTACAAGCTGTTGACACTGCAGTATACCTGATTAACAAAGGACCCTCTACAGCTCTAGATGGTGGTATTCTAGAAGAGGCATGGATAGGTAAAAAGGTTGATCTCTCATATCTCAAAGTTTTTGGTTGTGAAGCCTTTGTGCACATAGATAAAGAAAATAGAAAGAAGCTTGATGCTAAGTCTATGAGGTGCACGTTTATTAGCTATGGCTCAGATGATTTTGGTTACAGATTGTGAAATCTAGAAACTAACAAGGTAATTAGGAGCTGTGATGTTGTTTTCAACGAAAGAGTGATGTATTGTGATCAGCTAAGGAAGCTAAATCAATCTGAGTAGAGTAATGGTGAATTGGACGAGGTGAAGGTCCAGTATGAGCTCACGAGAAAAAATAAATAATCACTTTCAAGAAAACACAGAGATCAATGTCGGCAGATTAGGAAATGACATCAATAGAATAGAAACCGAGGTTGGCCATACAGAGACCGACATCGGCAGGACAGGCACCGGCGTCGGTCAAACAGAACCGGCATCGGCCAGTAACAGGTCTGGATGTGACTGAGGTCGGTCACTATCAGAGAATTTGGGTGGACAGCGTGTTGTGAACGAGTCTCAGACACCCATCAGGAGGTCAGAAAGGGTGAGTAAGCCTCTAATTAGATATTCTCCTTATTTATTTTATCTATTGCTAACTGATGGTGGAGAACTAGAGAGTTTTGAAGAAGCAATACAGGTGGATTCCAGCGTGGCATGGTTGAGGAGTTGGAGTCCTTAAGAGAGAACCAAACATGGGATTTGGTTGAATTGCCAGCTGGTAAGAGAACACTCAAGAACAGATGGACCTACAGGTTGAAAGAAGGTGAGAATGGACAGATGAGATATAAGGCCAGATTGATGGTAAAAGGATTTGCATAAAAGCCAGGTATTGACTTTGGTGAGATTTTTTCTCCTGTTGTTAAAATGACTTCTATAAGGGTTGTATTGTCTTTGGTTGCTTTTGAGGATTTGCATCTTGAGCAGCTAGATGTTAATACAACGTTTCTTCATGGAGATTTGGATGAGGAAATATATATGGAACAGCCAGAAGGATTCGAGGTCAAGGGTAAGGAGAAGTTAGTGTGCAGATTGAAGAAAAGCTTGTATGGCCTCAAACAAGCTCCTAGGCAATGGTATTTAAAATTTGATAGGTTTATGACTAAGCATGGCTACAGTAGGTGTCAATCTGACCATTGCATGTATTTCAAGAGATTTGATAACGGTAGATATATTATTCTATTGTTGTATGTAGATGATATGCTGGTTGCAGGATCACACATGCAGGATATCTCTGAGCTTAAAGTGAAATTAGCTCAAACGTTTGCTATGAAGGATTTGGGAGCAGCAAAGAAAATCCTTGGCATGAGCATTAAGAGAGACAGGAAAAATCACAGGTTGATATTGTCTCAAGAAGTTTTTGTGGACAAGGTGTTGAAATGGTTCAATATGCAAGATGCTAAACCGGTAAGCACACCTTTGGCTGGACATTTTAAGTTGAGTAAAGAAAAATGTCCTAATTCATATGATGAGGTAGAGTACATGAGTAAGGTTCCATATTCTTTCATAGTAGGGAGTTTGATGTATGCAATGGTGTGTACTAGACCGGATATTGCCCAAGCAGTGGGAGTTTTAAGTAAGTATATGGCCAATCCAGGTAAGGAACATTGGAAAGCAGTTCAGTGGATCCTTAGATATCTGAGAGAAACTAGCAGTAGGCACTTGTGCTATGGAGGTTTAGATACTTCTCTACATGGTTATGTAGATTCAGATATGGCAGGTGATTTGGATGGTAGGAGGAGCACTACAGGTTATGTTTTCACTGTAGGTGGAATGGCGGTTAGCTAGATATCTAAGTTGCAGAAGGTTGTTGCCTTGTCAACTATAGAAGCATAGTATATTGCAGCCACAGAGGCTAGCAAAGAGATGATATGGATGACACGGTTCATGGATGAGCTTGGTAGGGAGCATGAGAGTTGCAAATTGTATAGTGACAGTCAGAGTGAAATCCATTTGGCTAAGAATTCAGCCTTTCATTCAAGAACAAAGCACATACAGCTAAGGTACCATTTCATACGACAGGTATTGGAAGATGGTGAGTTGAAGCTGGAGAAGATCCATACGGATAGGAATCCTGTTGATATGTTAACCAAGCCGGTTACAAAGGAGAAGTTGAATCTTCATTCAACTTTTGTTGGTCTTCATGATTGAGTTGAAGATGGAGGAGCTAGAAGATGTTGCTGTATAGGTACTGGTGCAGCTGTTTATCTCCAAGTGGGAGATTGTTAGGGTGTGGAGCTAAAAGCTTCACCAAGGAGCACACTTTGACAGTTTTGGGTCTACACAGACACTAGCGTCGGTCAGGAGTGACCGACGTCGGTCAGGTGCAGTTGTAGAGGCACCGGCGTCAGCAGTGGGTTGGCTGACAGCGGTCACAGGCAAGCAGCAGGAACCGGCGTCGGTTACCTGTGCAACCAGGAAGCTATTTCTGAGGATAGAAGCGAGTGTTTACATGATGAGTTTAAGTTGTAGTCTTAAGCTCATGTCTCTATTATTAGTAATTTTATTTTTAGAGCCCTTGTTCAAGAGGCTTAACTATTTGTTGTAAGTGCATGCTCAAGTCTCCTAATTCTATATGTAGAATTAGATCTTCTTAGCTTGATGTGTGAATTATTGTAGTAGTTCATTGTATTTGGTATGTTGAAGAACTGTATAGAATTGAATCAATCCAGGTTTGTTGGAGTTGATTGTTCTTGAGAGAGAGAGCTCTTGAGGAATAGAGATCTATTGAGAGATCTATACATCTAGGAGAGGTGTGGAAGAAAGAAGTTTCTTCAATTGTATTCCTTTTGTAAAGAGTTTGTTAATACAAGTTTTCAAGGTGGTTTCTTGTATCTCTTGTTCCTGCTATTATCTCATTCTAGTTACTTGTCTATCTGATTTAATTCCGCATTTATTGCTTTCACAAGTGTAATCTATTGTTGGTTGATCCCCAACAAGAAAATTATTTGACCTACACCTAAGGAGGGTGAAAGTCTTGGTGAAGGTCAGAGAATTTTCTTTGACCTGCATCATTATTTTAGGAAGGGGTGTACTTTGAATAAAATTCTCTGAAGTGCACCAATGTTTAGTTTTAGCTATGTGCACCACAAAGAATTTTTTTGAGGTACATTGGGCTAAAGAGAAAAGGGTGTAACTTAGAGAATTTTCTCTGATATACACCTATGAGAGGTTTTGGTTAAGTTCTCAAAGAAAATTCTTTGAGGTGCATGGGTAAAGGGTAACATGATGATCATGTTAGGGTTTAAGAAAAAAATCAAAAAATAAAAGGACCAAGGTGAGAGAAAATGGAGGAAATCTCATATATACAAGATAACATGCAAACCAAAAAACATAAAATGAGATTTTAACAAATAGAAACCCTAAGAATCAAAAGGAAGATAATAAATGTACAAGAACCTACCTAAAAATTGATGTAAAATGCTAAAACCATAGGTGAAACGAAAAAAATCATGTGTAGAAACAATAGTTGAGAAAATGCACACATGCTTGAAATGATGAGGAAAAGAAAGTTAAAATAGTGGTAAAAACTAAAAGTGGGTCCAGGTGCAAGATTGGAGAATTTATTAAAATTTTCACGTGTAGTGGTGGAGAAATTATTTGCTATTTCACCTTGAGGTGCAGTTCATAGAAAATTCTTTGGATTACACAATTTGAACTTGGTGTATTCCAGAGAAAATTCTCTAAGCTACATGGGGTAAGAAACTCCCTCAAAAGACTAACTTTTTGGGAAAAAACAAATGCAAGGAGGTAGTGATTGAACTTATTTTACGAGCTTAGATCTCATGGGCTATGAAACAAACAAGTTTTGTAGGGGTTATCCCATGAATTGAGCCTACTAAATTCAAGGGTAATAGATGATTCTAATTGGGGAATTTATTTTAGGCATTCTTTGAAATGCTTGAAGGAAAGAGAATCCTAGAAATCTAAGTGCCTTTCTCCATTGTGCCATAGATTTAGGTGACTAACTAGATAAAAACAAAATAAAAAGAATAAACACACATATAAATAATGTACAAAATTATTTGGAACTTAATTGAGTGAAAAGATTTAGATGTTGTTCGTTGTAGGGTATCGATAATGGTGTTCCATCCAAATATGCCAAAAAAAAATATGTTCTCCAAAAAGATGATGAATGAGGAAAGGACCCCTCCATAGAGAATCAAACTTTCTATGCATTCCTTTTGGCTCTCTTCTCTTGTCCTACAAAAGAACTACATCCCTAACTTTGAAATCTTATGGCCTAGCCTTCTTGTCAAAAAGTTTCTTGATTTGGCTTTGATGTTTAGAAATGTGGTCCACCACTTTTTTATGTTGCTCCTCTAATTTGGTAATGTACATGATATGCTCATATATAGAACTTTCAAACGTTTCATCTTAAAATGTCTTAGCTAGTCTAAGAGTGGGCAACTCGAATGTGATGGGTATTTCTACATTCAAACCATATAAAAGTTAAAAAGGAGATATACCAATTACTCACTTAAGAGTGATGTGATCAACCCGAAATACATCATACAATGCCTTATGTTAGGTTCTCTAATTTTTATCTACCAACTCCTTGATGATAGTAACCAAGTTCTTATTACTCAACTCAACTTGACTAATTCTTTGAGGTAAGTAGTCTGAGGTGTGAGATAAAATCATTCCATATTCAAAATAGAATAGAGTCATCTCCTAGGATGTGAAACAAGAAACATTGTTGGTTACTATTTTTTAGGTACCCCAAACCTTGTGATGGTATTTTCTTTGAGAAAGTTGTAAATAACCTTTGAAGTGGTGTGTTTAGTTGGAATTACCTCCACCCACTTGGTGAGTAATCAGTAGCTATGAGAACAAAACTATGACCCACACTTGATAATGGGTTCATTGCACCACTAGAATCAATACCTCATTGTTGAAAAGTTTATTCAATGATTACTAAGTTGAGGGGTAGAACTGCTAACTTAGGTTTTCCCATAAATTGTTGGCACTTCTCAAATTTACACACCTACATGTATGCATCCTAAAAAAGTGTTGGCTAGTAGTATCTTGCCAGTAAAATATTATGATCTATGACAAGAGTTGAAAAATGTCCCCCACATGCCAGGTTGCAAAAATATTCTAACAATTTGCCTTATTGTGCTTTCTTTACACATCGTAGAAGAATTCCATCAATGATTCGCTTGTACAAACCATTGTCCCAAAGAATAACTTTTTTAGATTTAATCTTGATTATCCTCTTCTCTTTGTGATAAAAATGTTTTTGACATTCTCCATATGTGAGGAAATGAGCAATGTTATAATACCATTTATTTATTTTGCTCATAAACAATATCATGGGTAGCTCTTCTTCTGTGTCTTTTTCATTATTAAATGCTTCTTCTGGTTTGTTTTCTAAAATAAGTTGGCACAACCCTTTTCCATGCACTAGCTTTGTAGGCTTTATTTCCATATCATATTATTGGATCTTATCAATCCAATGACCTCTTTTGGTTCCAAATTCTTTCTGATTCATAATAGACTTGATCATAGAATTTGGGACCAGTGTAATGGTGTGGGAATTAAGGATGCAATACCTAAAATGATTAAGCACTTTCACCACAACATAATCATGTTTCTCTATAGGTGAGTACTTGAGATCATGAAACTTTAGAGGAAAACTCATGAAATATTTAGGATATTGAATCCCCTCTTCATTTAGTTACACCAAGATTGTGGATAGAATATGCTTAAAAGCATAATTATACATGATGATGTTTTTGGTGTAGTCAGGACAGTCTGAGATAGGAAAAAGTGCAATTGTTTGCCTGACTTCATGAAAGGTAGATCTCCTTTTTACATTCTAATAGAAAATTGATTTCCCTTTCATCATATCAATAATGTGACGTGTCTTCTTAGTGAAATTAGGGACAAATCTTCAAAAGAAGTTAAACTTCTCAAAGAAGAAATGCATTCATTTATTGCTTGATGGCAAAGCAAGATTATGAATTGACTTGACTCATTCAAGATCAATCTTGATTCCTTCCTATCCGAGGAGCTTAATTTTTATAACCCTAAAAATGGACTTCTTGGGATTAAGGGATATCCCATGTTTAAGGCACCTTTTAAGAACTTACTATAAATAGTCACAATGATCTTGATGTTTCTTTGAGAAAATATTTAAATCATCAAGATAGACTACAATGACCTTACTGATTATATCTTGGAAAGCCAAGTCCATAGCCCTCTAAAAGGTAACACCAACATTGATCAACCCAAAATGCATTCTATTATATACAAACGTGCCCCATGGGGTAGTGAAGGCATTCTTATGTTGATCTTCATCACACACCTCCACTTGATTATATCCTAAAAAGCCATCTAGAATAGACAACATCTCTAAACCCATCACTATTTTTAGTACTTGATCCATTATCAAGAATGAGTAATTATCCTGAAGTGATGATTGGTTTAGATTATAGAAGTCAACATAGATGCAAATTTATCCATTCTTCTTCCTCCTAGGAATAATGTTAGTTATTCATGTTGAGTGATGTATAGGAAAAATGATCCTACCATTTAGCATCTTTCATATTTTAGAAAGGATGGTGCCTGAGATTTTAGGATTATACTATCATTATTTCTACTTGTGAGGCTAAGACCTAGGCTTGAGAGGAATATCATGTTGTACTTCCTTGGGTTGAAAATATTTCATATCAACATATTAATATGCTAATACATTAATGTAATAGCATAGAAGTGTCACCAAATTCTCTCTTTCTTCCAATGAGAAACATTTCCCAATATTTATCATTTTGGGATCATCCTCTGTTTTTATATTGACTTACTCAACTTTTGTTGTTAAGTCTAATTCAGACTATTGACGTTTGATGAATCGATCATGTTTATCAAAAAGCCTCTCCATAAATACCAATCCTTTGGGAATCCTATTCCTTTTTAATTAAAAAATATCTTCACCAGTTTCTTCATTTATCTCATAAATTGATTCTTATAGAGTCAAATTACTCCCCTCAAAGTATAACTCACTAAATTTTTCTACCTTTTCCAAAAAGGTGATGAATTTATCATCATTTTTGAAAACCTGCCAATGATTGACATTTTTAGGGACACTGGGTTGAAAAATCAGCTCAATAGTATACTTGTCTCCTTGGAAATATTTATGAGGAATCAAGAGGGTGGCTAAAATAACCAATGAATTTGCCCTGTCATTATATTCTATTATAACTATAGAGATATTAAAGGCATCAAAATCCTCCATGCAATCTTAGACTCAATTTTGATAATGCCTAATCATTTCATTTTTTATTTGATACAAATTCCTAACTTGACAAATAATTAACTCGACATCACCTTAAGAATGAAGATTTTTTATTCCTTTCTTTTGTACAACATCCATCCCTAAAAACAAGGCTTCATATTCAATATTAGTTTTAATGTTATCAAAATATAACTTGAAATAAATAGAAAAAATCTTTCCTTTTGGGCATATGAGGTCTATCTCAGCTCTAGATCTAGTTTAATAAAAACTAACATCAAATTCTAAATTTTAGACATCATTTGAACTTTTAAATGTGAAAGTCTCAAAATATAGAACCTCTTCATCTGAAGAGGGAGGTTCTTCTATTTCTTGAACTTTATCTAAAATATCATCTAAAGATATTGGACCTTCATCTATGTTCAATAAATATGTACCCATTCCAAAGGTTTCAAAGAGAATCTAGGCTTTTGGATCCTCAGTCTTTATCACAATATACTTTGATTTCTTCTCTAAATGAAGTTTTTGCATAACACCTTTGATAGGTATTCTAGCCTCAGACCAATCCATGTTTATTTCACCACTAACATCTTTGCAAAAGTTACATCCTAATAAAACTCTATATTAGGCTAGAATATTAGCCACAAGAATCATCATCTTTATCTTCTTCTCTAGAAATGTCGCAAATCCAAATTATGTATCCTTGATTTGGCCTATAAGTGGTAATTGCTTAGTTTCCATCAAAAAATAATGGCCAAAAGTCTTTGTCAAAGTTAACCCCAAGGTAGTGGCTACTTTAGCTGGCATCATATTAATGAAGGCACCCAAATCAATGACATAATTATTGAGCTTATAACCATTGACAAATAGGGAAATATAGAAAGGTTTTATTTTCTCAAGTTGGATGTAAGAGTTATAACTAGGTTATTTTGCTTTGGTTTTGGTTTAGGGTCAACTGGTACACTCTTAGGTGAGGTCTGATCATAATTAGTCACTTTTATTTTTAAATTTTTTACCAATCTTTTAAATTGATTGAGATTGGAATATAAGTACTTAGCCTCAAATGTTTGAATTTTTGTCTTCTTGGCATGGTTTATGATATCAAAATCCAAATATGGGGTATCTAAGGAAGACAAGGTATTTTTATTTTCAAGTTTTGGATTTTGGGCATTAGGTCTAGACATAAAAGGAGAAGAAGTAGAATGATGAGGAATACTTACTTGTTTGTCCACCACTGTGTATTTTGGTTGAACTAGTAAGAGAGTTCCTTTATTAGTAATCATAACTTCCTTGTGTGGTTCATCCTTAGACTTAGCTTTATCAACCGTCTATTGTTAATTTGACTAACTTTGAGAATGGGTGAAGATGACATAAGACTCTCCATGTGTGTCTTCCTCTTCAAATTATTACTCAAAGTTTATAAACTTGATATTAGAGTCACCAGATTCCTCTTCTTCATCTCCTATGAAGGGATTAACATCATCTTCTAGACCATATTTTATCTTTGAAACATCATCACTTTTAGGTTCCAACCAATTGACTATTGTGTTATCCAACGGTGCCTCCAATGCAAGTCTTACTTGAGGTGGAGAAGCTTATTATAATTTTGGTTTATCATATCATTTTTAGAATTATTAGAAGCATTTATGTATGTTCTTCTTGGAGTATCCTTGTATGAGGAAAAGGACATACCTTTGGACATTTTCTTTTTGAGTGATAGTAACTCATTTTCTAGATTTTGCACCATAGGATCTATGGTGTTAGTAGAAGATAAAGCTATAGAAGGCTACCCTATAGTCTTGTTTGAGTTATTTCTCACTTTAAACACCAATATAAAATCATCTTCTACTTAAGTGGCCAAGCTTTGGGCATCATCAAGGTTAACTAGGGCTACTCTTCACAAAATAAAACTAACCTATGACAACTGAGAATTGATGAAGAAGCATTTCAAGTTCTTAGACGTAGGTTGAGCAATTTATATAATTATATTCCTCAACTTATTGAATTTTTCCATGAAATCATGCATGGGCTCATGTGTTTCTTTTTTCATTTTTGTGAGTTGAGCCAATAATGCATGAACATCTTCTACTAGATCAAACCTTGCTTCAAACTATGCCTTGAGTGTTGCCCAACTAGTGATGGTTTCTATTGGAAGATGGTAAAACCAATTAGAAAAAACACCTTGGAGTGTTACAATGAACAACCTTACAGGAACATCTTCATATTTCACTTCAAAAACTTTGCATGCAATGTATAAGGTGGAAATATGTTCATCAAGATGTTTTTTTCCACCACCATAAAACTTGGGGAATTTTTTTTGTGAACCACGAGTAAGTTCATGAGATGGTGGTGTCAAGTTCAAAGGACCAAAATAAGTTCCCCATAGACCTTGAGTATCCATTCTATGTGGATTTTATGGGATAATAACAAATCTTTGTAAAGGCAAAATAGGTAAAACCCTATGAAAGTTGAAGGCTTCCCCTGGTATAGGAGATCTTGTATTGGTAGGAGGAAAACTTTTAGTATACTAAAGAGGTGACCTTGCACATGTCAACAAAAGATCAAAGTTATATTCTTGAAATAACTCAAATATTGGATCAATGTGTCCCACTACCCTTCTACCATGAATGTAACTTTGCTCCACCAGATCATGAAAATATCTAAAAAAGAAGGGAGATTAACTATAGAAAAATAGTAAAAATCAATAAGGCATTGGTTCTATTTTAGACAAATAAGTGTAGATCTCAGTTGCACGTTTATCCTTAGTGGAGTCACCAAAAAATGTTGAGTGAATATTTTTTTACTGATAAAATGGTAACAAAATGGTGATTTCATCCACAGTGTGATGAGATAAAATCTCTCCTCAAGGAAAGGGGAGGCTCCCTTCGTATTTGTAACTAAAACAAGTAATTATTTATAATTATTTACACAAATTTTATCAAAGTGGATGTTAACATATCATCCAATTCTTTTTTTTAGAATTGATGTTCACTTACAAACTTTCTTCCATTCCTTACAATGTATTGTGAAAACATAAAATTACTTGATGGAGAAATGATAACTGATATTTAGATTAGTTAGTCAAAAGAGTAACTAGAATGATACTAGAAAAATGATGTGAATAGATTAGCACAAAGTACAACCCAAAGTCTCTATGGTAAGTAACTTTCAATGATGAATACAAACTCAGTAACTCAAATGCAACTCAAAAACTCCAAAATTAGCTTCCTAGCACCTTCCATTTTATAGAAATTTCACACCACATTCCAATAAAAGTAAAATAAAATGTAATGGAAAAGACAAAAGAACATTCCCAATACACCATAAGTATATTCCAACACAAAGATTGAAAGATCACTTGATTTTCTTATATTGATAGAATTCAAGATTTACAATAATGAACACAAAGTTTTAAAAATTGCTTATCAATTTAGAAATGTTTCACCTCTATAGTCTTGGTGATCCTTTTACAAAAGAGTATCCTCCTATTTATATAGAGGATTTATGAGCAAACATAAATACATTGACTTATTCATTGATAGAGTCCAATTTGACTTAGGACTGTGTAATTTTTCTATGTTTAAATTGCACCAAACAAAATTACATATAAAAAGTTACAAAAATAAACTAAGTGTCCTTAGACATAGGAATTTATTCTCATTTATTCTTCTCTAGATATGCTTTGTATCTATTTAGGGTTGCCTGGAACTCACTATTTTCTAGCCCTGATGTATTTCTAGAGATAACAAGGACCCTTGTGATGGAGTTTGCCAGATTAGCTGACATGTCTTTAATTTTATCCAAGATTATTTGTAACTTATCTATTATGATTTGAAACTCAACCAATTTGTCAATGGAATCAAGCATTAATGTTCCTATTTCAATTTCTATTTGAATCAAGGATGTGAACTCTTGAATTACTGGTTCTATAGGAAGAATTTCTTAGGAGTCATCTTTAACTTGACAAGGAAGTTCTCCAATCTTATCTATAAGGTCTAACATTTTATAATTTCACATATCTTTAGATTATTCAAGATATTTAATTAGATTCTCAAGAACTGCCTTCTTATTTTTCATTGCTTCTATGTACTCTATGAATACTTTCTTGTTTGGAATGACCTTCTGTTCAACTAAGAGTTCCAATTTGAATTGGTGTAGTTGAGTCTATGTATGAATATCTTTTTTGATCAATTTCAAGTCTTGAGTGATTGTATTAAGTGTTTGTTTAATTTCCATTTTCACTTCACTTAGGTTCTTCAAAAATTTAACAACATAATGCAACTATTAAGTACCTTGTGTTGACAATATTTCAATCCAAGCATTGATTTCCCAATCTTGAGATCTAATCTTTTCACTTATTGAATTGATTTTTCCATGGTTTTATTCTCAGTAGGTTTAACTAACTCAAAGTATTGTGTGATCTTTAGTAAAATAAATTTTAGTTGTTCTACTTGTACTTTAAGCCAATTTTTAATTTTCTTGTCCTTGTTGTATCTCTCAATCAAGGATACTATTACTGCTTGCAATTCCTCTTTTTTACTTTCATGAGTTTTTTTCCCAAGATCAATTCATCTTATTACATACTTGGATGTTTAGATGTCCTCAATATTTCTTTCTTGGGAAGGCACTACAACTTCAACATACTTGTGTCTAGATTTAAAAATTACCCTTGATATGGTTTTAGTCTTCTTTGTTGTTTTTGGCTTTATTGGCACAAGTTGACCAAAATCATAATCATTAGGCGAAACAACTTGCTTTTTCCTTTGGGTGTTTGAGTCATGAGCCAAGGAGGAAAGGTTAATGGATCTTTTAGTGTAGAGGAAACCAAGGATTGTGATGTTTGGGGAAAGTCAATGGTTTTTTAAGTGGGTGGAATGGTGGTATCCAAGAATGGATTTGACACTAATGGAATTATGGTTATGATTGGTAGAGTATGAGTTGGCATGATATAAACTTTAGTCCCTACTGGTAAGTTGGATACAAGAGTAATAAGGACTTGGGTTGTCAATTTAGAATATGGTATGGACATAAATTTATCTATATCTTGTTGGGTGAATTACACATTGGTAAGTGATCCCAATGATTTTGTTGGACTAGGTAGATTAGATAAAGAATAAAAAAATTTATCTAATGTACCTTGTGAAGGGACTTGGAAAAGTGTGGCACTAGAAGGTGATAGAAGAGATGAAATAATAGTCTAGGGAGGAACAATAGAAACAATTGATATAATTGGTGTTATTAGGGGAATAGTGGAATATGCTACCTGTGAAGTTGTTATTTGTGAAATTTTAATTGAAAAATTTATGGCCATGTGCCTCTTGGCTATGAAGGCTATTGAGTAACTAGTTGAGATTATTGTGAAGTCACTATTTAAGATGGTGCCTCACTTATGACTGGATCTTCTTCTTTCTCTACTTGAACACTTTTCTCTACCTTAGCTTCTTTGCCTTTACTTACAAACACAAACCTTAGTTTCTATTTAGAATTGGAGGTATCTTCCTTTTTTTATTATGAGTTCCTCATGCTTCTTAGTATTATCTTCATCATATTCTTCCTCAGACCCAATTTTGAATTATTTCAACTTGATACCTTTTGATTCCAAACAAGCATTAGTCCTTGCAAGAATAGGTTAAAATCTATCTCTAATAGATGTGGGCTCTTTTATAGACCATTGGATTGAGGGAAGAGGAGTTGGAGCCACTTGATTACCTTCATATGATGATTGTAATACATTCTCATCATCTGACAAATCTTCTAGAATATTAGCCAACTTCAGATTAACTATTTGATCAGTAGTGAGATGCCTATAATCTAGCTTTCTCACATCTTTATCATTTTTGCATTCTACCCAAATGTCTTGTATCATGTGTAAATGAGCATATTTTCCTTTCATATTCTCATTCATCATTCTATAATCAAAATATTTCCTAATTTTGAACGTTTTGAGAGTGATCCATTGCGTTTTAGTCTCCATTATCTTGGCTTTTGGATTAGTTGAAACTATGTATCTACCAATGCTAATTAGAAACTTGAATCCCTATTTATGGTAATTTGATTGTTTTTATGTACATTCATCATCTGTTGAGACATATCCATCAGAATAAACTTGTCACTTAGATACCTTGGAAGTATATATAGTTGTTCATCAAACCCCCTACCCTGATGTAGGTAAAGGTTGGGAATTATAAAAAAATTCAACCAACCTTATTGATTGTTGCCCATGCTTGATCTAAAACTCTCTTTTTATTTAGATCTTAGTCAAATATACAAATGAACTTGTAAAATAAATCATTATTAACTCTCCTGTAATGTTTTATGCTTTCCTTGAGAGTCAATTGTGGATAATATTCATTTGTCAAAACCTTAGTTATTTCACCAACACCAGTTAACCCTGAGAAATCTCTCATGCTAGCTACAACATATACCAGATAGTAAGTCATATATAATTTCAAGGAAGAAGTCACATTAGAGAGCTGGTGACATATGGCATCACTAATCTGACTTCCCCATAAATTATCTATTTACTCTTATTGATGATAAAGATGTAGAGATACATCCACTCTTGGAATACATTTTATGTGGGGAGGACCTTGACTCTACTTAGGAAGGTGATAAAATCTCCTACTTACTCTAAGAAGTCACTGTGATAAAGGTACTTAGGCCATCTCATAGTGGAATGTCAAGGAGTCTTGAGCCAAGGAGCATTGATGTGTTTTTTGTACTTATCAAAATTATTGTCATAGTAGTCCTAGGCAAAAGTTATAGTTATATTTTAATACTCTTCTATATCTAAGAGATGAAATATTTATCAAAATACTTTTCATCAAATCAAATGATCACCTTCCCACTTGCATCTTTAACTGATCGAGTTTCCTTATCAAAGTGTGTAGTAAATGCTAAATTTTTTTTGGGATCTTATGTTGACATAAGAAATTCTTATACCAAATGAATCTCACTATTTAAAATAGGTCACATGTGTTATGTAATGGGATCCCTACCAAACCTCTATAAGAATTTAGCCATGTCAACATAACCAATTTTGGTGTCTCTAATGTGATATATATTTGACTCAACTGCAAATGTTGGAAACACACCTTGGAACTTATACTTCATTGCTTTCTTGGTAGGGGAATCCTTAGACATTGATCAAGTAACTACAAGAGATACTTTTGATTCACTAGAGTTAGCATTTTTTCATCTATCTCAGAACAATGCAAGAGTGGTAAAAATCTATGCTCCTATATGAGATACAAAATAAAATTATGTAGTTCAAAGAATTTCATCTAAACTGCACCATGGGTAGATATCTTTGGTGCAATCTAGAGAAAATTCTCCAAATTGCATGAGTGAGAAGGTTTTAGGTGTAGTTTGGAGAAAATTCTCTAGATTACACCAAACATGGAAAATTCTTTGTCAAGTATAGGTTAGATAATTTTCCCCAAAATCCACCCAACTTTGGTAGATCTTTTTGTACAATTCAAAGAAAATTATTCATTTTGCATGAGAGTTGGGAAAAAAGTTTGGTAAGTTTAGGTGTAGGTCAGAGAAAATTATTTGACCTACACCCAAAGAGGGTGAAAGTATTGGTGTAGGTCAAATAATTTTCTCTAACCTGCACCAATGTTTTAAGGAGGGGTGCACTTTGAATAAAATTCTCCTAAGTACACCAATGTTTGGTTTTAGCTATGTGCACTTCAGACAAAATTATTTGAGATTCACCAGGATAAAGAGAAAAAGGGTGCAACTCAGATAATTTTCTCTAATATTCACCTATGGGAGGTTTTGGTTAAGTGTTCCTTAGAGAAAATTCTCTAATATGCACCTATGGGAGGTTTTGGTTAAGTGCTCCTCAAAGAAAATTCTTTGAGGTGCATGGGGTAAAGGGTAGCATGATGAAATATGATATGGGAGAACAAAAAGGGACTGAAATGATGTCAATGATGCTAGGGTTTAAGTAAAAAGAAAAAAATAAAATGACCAAGGTGAGAGAAAATGGGGAAAATCTCATAGATACAAGATGACATGCAAACCAGAAAACATAAAATGAGATTTTAACAAACAAAAACCCTAATAATTGAAAAAATAAAAAGGAAGACAAGAAATGTATAATAACCTACCTAAAAATCAATGTAGAATGCTAAAACCATGGGTGAAACCAAAATAATCATGTGTAGAAATAGCAATTGAGAAGATGCACACAGTTTTGAAAATGGTGAGGAGAAGAAAATTAAAATAGTGGTAAAAACTAAAAGTTACTTGGGTTAAATATATAACCAAGGTAAATAATACATATTAATTACCATAGGGATGGTAGGCCCAAGGTGCAAGATTAGAGAATTTCTCTGAACTTGCATGTGTAATGGTGAAGAAATTCTCCACTATTGCACCTCAGGGTGTAGTCCAGAGAAAATTATCTAGATTACACAATTTGAACTTGGTGTAGATTGGAGAAAATTCTTCAAACTACATAGGGTAAAAAACTCCCTCAAAAGACTAACTTTTTGGGAAAAAAAATGCAAGGAAGTAATGATTGGCATCATTTTATGATCTTAGAGCTCATGGGATATGAAACATACAAGCTTTGTAGGGGTTATCCCATGAATTGAGCCTACTAAATGAAAGGATAATAGGTTCCATCTTGGAACCTTGAAGGACTTCATAAGGGGTTATTGAGGAAGGATGGAGTCTTAGACCCTAACAATAGGTTATTTTGTAACAATATCCTTCTTTGTTTGATAACTCTCTTGGATATATATATATAATAAGGAAAGGTCCGAGGAACACATGAGTAACTTGGGAAATTAAAAGGGGAACTTGGAATAGTCCCTTGGGGGGAATGGGTGGCACATAAGAAGGATGAGGTGGTGTATATGAAGGAACATAAGGTTGGTGAGGTTGGAACTATTGTTACTTAAGGAATTTTAGCTTTTACTCAATTATATGATTTTCACCTATTATATTGTTCTAATTTTCTCTCTTAATAGGTACCGATTACTCTTTCATTTACTACAATGAATATCTTACATGATGAATTAAGTGAGTAGGGACATCTTGGCCATAAATTTTTTGTGAGCATAACTCTAGTGCATGTTTGTCAAGTCTTATTAGAGTTTGCTTGAGTGTTAGTATAACTGACTCATGATAAGGTTGATGAAGAGAAGTATTATGATATGATTGTTACTCATATGGAAGATTAGGGAAATATTATTGCATATATGGCTGATTTGGTCCTCATATGGATCATGGGGATCATATTGGGGTTGTCAATGAGGAGGTAGATAATAGGAGTAACCACCATAGATATTTATATTGACTTCGTATATCAAATGAGATATAAAAAAAATTATTAAAAACTTCATTGAGATATACTTGTTTTGCTCATAACTAGAAGCTTGATTTGGAGTCACCATTGGTGCTAATTTGCTTGCTTTCAAAAGTTGATAGAGGAAAGACACACCAACAATCTTCCTCTTCGTTTGGATTTTATCTCATTAGGCATGTTAGAACTATTAGCTATCTATATAACACCCTAAATAGGAGTTAGATTCATTCAATTCTGACCCATACCTAGACTAACATGGGAATGGTCTAAGGCTATGGGTTACCTATATCTAAACTAGACCTCTAAGATTTTTTGAGGCTAGCTCCTCAAATTTTATAATTCGGACCTTTGCTTTTAAAACCTAAAATTGGTTGGGGTGGAAAGAGTTAATGATTTTTCATGAAATAAAGCCTATTCTAATTTGTGGTGATGTACAAGGAATTTAACACATCCACTCTTAAGCTTGGACTCCTTAACACACTAATGAACTATGAAATAAAGCTAATGCAATGCTTAATATGGTTTCTATACAACAATATTTTGTATAGAGTTTTTTTTATATACTTAGACTAGGGAGTGATGAAAATAAGGTCTGGTCAAAGACACTTAAATTTAGTTGTCCACTATATCTTTGAGAGATCAATGTTGAGACACACTATATGACCTACAAAGAAATTTTCTAGCACTTAGGTTGAGTTTTGACATACAAAAGGAAAATAACATTCACATTTTCATATTAAAAAAATCATATAACATTGAATATAGATTAGTAAATGACTGAAAAATACTCTATTGACTACTCCAAGAGGTGTTGAATACAATTTTGGTAGAGTCTAGTTATACCAACCTGAGGGATACAAAACAATAACGCTATATTTATAACAGAAGGAAAGCAAGAAAGAGGGAATTTTGGAACTCAAAATGGAATCAACAAATTTAAATCCATTTAAAAAGTTGTTATAACTACCTTTATGAATCAAGCTCATTCAAACCCTTCTTGATTGATCCAAGTCACTCCAGTCCATTGCATTATTACAATATCTTCACTATAATGATCCATAGTGGCTACAACAATGTGATCAAGTCATTTTAATTTTATTTTAATGTAAAAACATGCTCATGATTGGTTTATTGATATATTCCAAAGTGGGGATAAGGTTCATTTTCATGTAGTTGGAATTGGTGATGAAGTAGTTAAAGTCTATGTGTCTACCTCTACAGGTTCTCAATGGTATCATCTGATCCTAAAATATCCACTCCTGGCCCAAATTAGATCATTCTCAAGCTCAAATCCATTTATACTTGCTCTCTTTGGTTGATAATTAACCTTTTGACCTCTGTTTAAGTCATTTAGGCTCACCTTTGTTGGATTAGTTATCGATAACTAGCTTGGATCATTGATCCCTTGACTCATCTTACTCCATTTATTTTCCTGATGTAATTGAACATGAGTTGTAGATCCATTTCCAATATTCATGTGTTTGTGCCACTTATTTATCATGCCTTTGCACTCAAGGTTCACTAACTCTTTAACCTACTCATGTGCCATTGATCTTAAATCTATGATTGAACCTGCATCATTAATCTGATCTAGGCTCACTATCCTGTCTTTACCCACTCATCAATAGATGTGCTCTAGGAATATTATATTTGGACACTTGTCAATATTATGTTTAGTTGAAGACCCCTTTGATGATTTTTGAATGCAAATGGATATTTTATGAGCCTCAAACTTGATATCCATGGAGTCATCACTGATAAATTTGAAACTCAATGGTCATTTTCTAGGGCTTGAATTTGACATCTACGGGGTTGTCTTATGTTGCAGGTATAACTTTAGAAGCTTCTAGTTCAAACTAAAAATCTTTCACAGGCCTAAAAACTTTTGAGGATGATTCTAACATGTAAATCTATAATTACACTTTTTCTATTGGTGATGTGAGGCTTCTTGAGCAAGATAGTAAATGCACAAGTTGGTTGGTCTACTCATTTCTCCATGACCTCTTGATGATGATTGAGCTCATTTGGCTAAGTATGGAAAACTTAGGGAAATTTGATTGAGGATCCAACTTTGATCATGTGTAACTTCATTTATGCTTCAGTAAAGGATCGAGAACTTATCACATAGTAACTAGGGACCAAGATGAACAAACTCATGTGACTACTTTCCCATAAAAATACCACATGTTTTAGTTATAGATTTGTGAATATGCTCACTCAAATCTATTATAACTTCTTGAAAATGGTTTAGTATGGGAAAACATGTAGAAAATGACTAAGGATCCAACTTTGCACATGTTCTTGTTTAATTATAGGACCTAAAACTTAGCACATATGATCTTGGCACAAAAGTGAACAAACCCACATGACCAATTCTCTCTTGCTCATCCACACATGGCAATGGTGAAGTCAGCAAAGTGCCAACTCAAAATTTTTGTTACTAGGCCCAAGTGTCTCAAAAAACATAATGAAGAACTAGATGGATCTTATGTACTTCAAATCCATTCTAAGAATTATTGGCATCCCTTGGGGGATATAAAAATATGGTCATGTCCTTAGCAAATGGAAATTTACACTTTAAATGAACCCAAAGTGTCTTAAAAGGCCTTGAGAGAAAATTAAGAACCTAAACTCATCCTTCCATTTGATACCTTATCTTTGAGCTTTGCATCTCAACCACTTCCTTTGAAGGAAATATCCTATCATATCTTTTCCTTGAGCAATTATTTCCAACAAAATGTCTAAAATAATTCATGTCTTTTTGGTCTCTATCTCGGATAAAATGTCCAAAACAATTTTGCTTTAGTATTTTGCTTTAGGACAAAAGCTTCGAAAGAAATCTACCTTCAAGAAAATTGGCCTAGAAAATTTTCCTAAAGGAACTATGACCTTAGAATGGCCCTTTAGCCTTTTTGAAATATCCATTTTCCCCTTAGAAATTCCCTTCAAAACTTCTTTATTGGACCCTTTCTTAAAAAAAAATCCTTCAAAAACCTTAAACTGGACAATTTTACTGAGAAATGACCCTTTAGGAAAATTGCACTAGACCTTTTGGTGAAGGAAAGTACCCTTCTAAAAAAAGTGTTTGGGACACTTTCCTTATAAAATACCCTTCAGGTAAATTATCTTGGCCACTTGACTTGAAAATGATATCTTTTAGGCTTTTTGTGAAGCCCTACTTTGTCAAAGAAAGTACCCTTTGGGAAAAGTGTTTTGGGCACTTTTCTCTGAAATAAATCCTTTAAAAATTTCTAAAAAGTACCCTCTTCAAAGAAAAGACCCTTCAAGAAAAGTGTTCAAATAATTTTCCTCAAAGAATTAGGTCTTTAGGGAAATTATTACAAAATAATTTCCCTAAAAGAAAAAGGTCCTCATCTTTTATTTCAGACATTTTGTCCAAAAGAAAACATGCCTTTAGAAACTTTGCCTAAAATAATTTGTCTAAAATAATTTAACACTTAGCCAAAATAAAGTCTAAAATAAATTAGCTTAGCAAAATAAAAGCCCAAAAGAATCTACCAAAAAGAAAGAAAACTTAGTCAAAATAAAATCCTGAAATGATTGAAATTTATCCCAAAAACTTCCCCCCCCAAAAAAAGGTTTGTACTTATATTTTCCAAGGACTGTATATTCCTCTAGACTTATGCTTAATCTTTGAAAGCTTGTACCCCTTTGAAAGCCCCTTTTGATCCACTACTTCAAATGAACTCTACTCATAATTTTTAAACTAAGTAGAAGCTTGTTATGTGGGCAAAAAATTGGCCAACACATAGCTACCAATAAAGGTGAGATCCTCTTACAGTTCATTATAATGGGTATTCCACTTCCTAAAGGTATTAAACCCCTTCAACTCATTTCACCTCCTATATAAAACCCCTTCATGTGAATCCCATGCAAATCCTCCATCCACTAGTCATAGCACACCATCAATTGCTCCTTCCTATACTAATAAAGGGAATCCTATCCTGGCCACCACGCTTGCTATTAGTTCACCTACCCAATCACATCAATAATCTTTGATCATCAGTCTAATTCTTCCACATTTTAGTCATGTAGTGAAGTGGGTCCTTATACTCCCCTTCCTATGTCCTTAAAATCTCTTTTCAAACAACTAATCATTGCTAACATGATGGTCTACCTACCTTTTAGACATCTTGATCCCACCAATCCTAAGCCCTCTTGGTATAAATCAAATTGATATTATGTATATCATCAAACCTGGGGGCATTCCATTAAACATTGTCAGAACTTATAAGACTATGTCCAAGACCTCATTAACAATGGTGACATAGTAATTAAGGATGAATCAGATGAATTTAAATCCCTAAGTAAATAAGAAGAGGAATGCCAAGATTCCATTCCTGATCATGATCAAGCCATTCCCCTTCCAAGCTAAGGTTAAGACATCTTGTCCCTCTTCCATAATACCCCCATCATTGATCAATCCTCCATCAACCACAAGTTCATTTCCCATATACCTATTCCCCCTATATCTTATGAGTCCTTACATGGCCCCCTCTTTTCTCAACCCATTATTCCTTGATCCTTCATGTCTCCCTTTTCCAATAAAATAAGATGCCTAATAAATTCATAAAAATAAAAAAGTGAAAAAAAATCATTCATCCAATGGTGAAAACTAGTCTTTTGGTGCCTTAGGAAAGTATCATGATGAAAAGTAGTTTCTAGTGTCATGGTATAATAATAAATTGTCCACATTATACATCAATACTTGGGGGAAAATCCATCTCACCCCTTGTCCATATCCAACCCCTCATCTACCATCATATCATCCATCCTAACCACCCTTCCTTATTGTCTTAGCCTTTGTAAGGAAATGGAAGTTATCTTGAGACATGTTATGGAACTATCTTGGAATATCCTTTATGGATACTCAAGAAACTAAATAGTTGGTTCATTCTTAATGTGGTCATTGGCAATCCCCCATCCATTCTTTCTTGGTCCTCATCCCCTTTTCTTCATCATCACCACCCTTTTGTCATCCTATCCATCATTCCATCCATCCACATCCTGGTTGATAGGCTTGGTATTCCTTTTAATAGTAACCCCATCTATACAATGTACATACATATTCCTAAAAATCCCTAAAAATTGAAATATTTAAAAAACCTAAAGAATCATAAAAGTTGAAAAAAAAGCCAAAAATGGTCCATGGTGTTTTTTCTTATGCCTAATCCCCTAATCACATCCATCTCCATGACATTCATCTTTTATTTCATCTGATATCCATCTCTTATTTTAACATTCCCATATTTGGATACAAAATTTAGTCTTAGAACCAAATTGGAGTGGTCACCCATCTCTTCATCTCTTCAATCTCATCCTTTTGACTAGGTATTATTGGCACACATAACCTTGTCAAAGAATTTAATATAGAATCCATAATTTACCTATCAATAAATCTTCACACCTAACACCCATCACATCACCTATTTTCTAGTTTGGAAGGTACTTTATCCCATCACTTACCTATCAATGCCTCTTCATACCTAACACCCATCCAATCACTGTTTTGCTAGTATGAAATGTATTTGATCCTATCATCTCCTAGTATCTTTGCTAGATTGAACTCTTGTAGGGCCTTGTCTATTGGTAATACTTGGTCATCACATTTTATAAACCACCTTCCTTTGCCACTTTTTGATTTCAAGAACAAATCCATATTCAAAGACCTTATTCCATAACTAGGGGCAAATCTAGTCTATATTATTAATCCAAGTCCCAAAATCCATACCCACATTCATATCCTTATCCAAGTCTCAATCATAATCCTAATCCTAATCCTATCCAAATACAAATCTATCCTAAGTCCATAATCACATGATGATCATCCAACCCATCACCTAGTCACTTATTCCATTATTAGACAATATATTGGGATACTGCATTTAGATCCCTGTGTGTGTTACTTGTTTATTCTATTTATCTTTTTTACATGTCTCTTATCATGTATATATATTATTTTTATTATTTTTTCATCATGTATTCATTTCTCTTTATAAATGAACAAGGATGATATGAGGTCACCAAAGATATAATGCTTATCAGTGCCCTCGATGATACAAAGTTCACTATTTGCCCATGCATTTTGGCATCAAGGCCTCTTGGTCATACTTATATCATGGGACATACTACCAAGTAATATATTTATTTTATTGATTAGAATATGATGAAAATTATGATAGTTGTGATGGCTTGATCACCTACACTTTCATCATCTATATAATCATCTAATCATCCTTATTCTCATCAGTAATCTAATCTTTGAAACCCATTCAAATAACATCCAATCATTAATCCTCATCTCATCATCTAAGTTATTTATTATATTCACTAACATCATCCTTTAATAAATAATAATCATTATTATCATCTCCTATATCACTTATTATTTATCCCCAAATCAAAACTACATCATCCTGAGGTCTTTTCAGACTATGTAGGCAACACTTGGCCACTTTTGAGTTCCCAAAGATAGCTCAATCATTATCTCATCTATCGCTCCCTTACATGTTTCCTTTCTACGGGAATAATAATTAATCACATTAGGCTCATTGATTTAATTTAATTAAGTATAATTATTTTTCCCTAACTATTGGTCACTTGATCATATTAATTTTTCTCCATCATCACCTACATCATATTGATCAACTTTAGCTTTTAGTTACACCCATCCTTAATCTCATCTTCACCTATAGCTATCCCTTGAATGCATGATTTATTGGGATACATATAAATCTCATGGATTTTTAATCCTATAATCATCACATTATGGGTGTTTCCCCCTTAAGATGTGTCAATAATTGTGAAACCCATCATCTTTACTCCCTGTACATGTGTCTTTGCCAAGGGCATCATCACTTTGTAGCTCATGGCTCAAGTTGATCATCTTATTAATATTCTATCTCATAATTGGTATCCCATTCCATTGTATATCAATTGCACCCCACCCTTTGTTTCCTCTTTTAAATGACCATCTATCTCATTCTTCCCTGCATGTCCCCTCAAAGGGGCATCATATCTACTAACATTCATTCATGGCATAGTTTTTATTTTAAAGACCATTACACATTCCACTTCATAAATTCACAATAACATTTCAAATAGGGGTAAAATATATGAACCTAAAATCACTTTATTACATTATTATCACTAATATTCTTATTAGTCAACACTAATTCTGTTCATCTCATTTATTATAATTTATCTTACTAATTAATCCCCCCTTCTAGTACATTTATCTAACATACCCATTCTATTATCATTCATATACTAACCTTATCAAATCTCCACCAATTAATTAATATATCCTAAATCCATATTATCCCATCCTAATCCTACTTATCTATTATTTGGGAATTTTAAATTCCTAATGGCCCCACCTAGTAGCCTATGCCTAGGCTCTCCTACATTCCTAGTTCCTAATACCTAATAATCCTCCCCATAATCAATATTAACTCCTAATAAGGATTAAGGAACCATAAAAATATAGAACCTTCCCTATTCCTACCACTCCTCTCTAGAATCCTCTAAATCTAGAGGCTTCCAAGGAATTTTAAATTCCATAGATAATCCCCAACCCTTGATCTCCTTCATCCAAGTTTGAATATCAACCATAGATCTTTACCTCCTTTTAAAATATATATATATATATATATATATATATATATATATATATATATCCTCCATGAAATACTATCTCCAATATTTATAAAAAATCCATGTTAAACTAATAAACAATCTTAGGAGTTCATAATCAAGAATCCATCATCCTTGATCAAGCATCCATGTCAAAAATCTAAGTCAAGGTAATCCCAATCCTCTTTGTATTTTATTATATATAATCATGGTGTAGATAATTTATATTTAATATTTTATAAAGTTGGTTTAAATTTTTATTCACCAATTGAATTATGATTATAATGGATTTATCACTTTACTTAGAGGTTTGAAGTTTGAGTGATTAAATTAGCTAGTTTAATCCATAAACTTGAATTTTAGGTTATAATTTATACTTTCATCAACTATTTATGGAGGGAGTCACTATTGAGTTGGGCCTAGTGGATATAATTTTTATTTTCATGAATGACCCAAATGTCCTGATACATTCACTCTTAGAAACTCTTTACATCAAGATTACCGGTGATCATGTGAAGTAATATTATAATGTCTCCAACCTCATCTTTGAAATCAATTCTTACCAGTGTTTTTTGAAATTTGGTGGATGCAACCTTAAGAGTCTTAAGCCATTATTTATTTATCACTCTCTACCATCCCAAGTTATTGTCTTGAAAGAATTTTTGGTATGTTTTTGGAGTTATGTCTAGATAACTCTCAACCTATGGTATCACAAATATTGAATCAATGAAATTTGGGTCCAAATTTAGAATGATTTTCCCTTTATCATTTAGGACCTCTCTGTTATCAACATAATAATGTTGTGATAAGGATATCACTAGATTAGGTCTTTGTACCATTAGGGGAAAAGATACTACTTGTGGTAATCTAGAGTCATAGATACTCTAGATTCAATTATTCTTAAACTATGCATTTATCCTAGTTCAAAAATCACCTAGGTCAATGTGACTCAGGTACATATTTGTAATCTTAGTTGTGTTTGATTCTAGACTAAGAATTTCACCAAGTCCCTTTTAATTAAACTTCATCTCTTTCTTAGACATGGATTCTAGAGAGACTACTGAGGGAAAACCAACTACAAAAGTTGGTAGGATTTAAAAGTGTTATAACCAAGTAGAAACTCTGACGAAACTTGGAGTTGTTTTGATCAAGTAAAAATTTCATAGGAAAGTATAGCTAAAAAATTAGGTTGAAATCTCCAATGGAAATTGGAGGTATAAAATGCATGTTAGATCTCTAAAAAAACATGGAGGTGTTCTGAGCAACAGGAAATTTCACAGAATTAAGAGTTTCTTGAAATAATAGGAATGTCTGTGGGTTTAAGAGGTATTCAAAGTAGGTTAAAATCTCACTAAGATGGGAGGTGCTCTGAGTAATTCAAAATTTCATAGGGACTTGGAGAAATATTGAAAGGAATATTCTCTAGTTATGTGAATATACATTGGTATATTTGCTTGGTTATGTTATTTCAAACCCTAGGTTTGACTAGAAATTTGGGAGAGAATCCTTAGGTTTTTACTATGAAATTACTAAGATCTCAACTACTTGGAAAAAAAAATAAAAAAACATAAACTATGGGGATAACAAATCTCGCCACAACAACAAGATGAAAACCCTAAGAAACCTAAATGATGCTTTAAGTAATGAAAAACCCTAAATAATCATAATCAAATCTTTACAGAATGAAATAAACTCAACATGCTTTTATTACAAGAAAATGATGGCTTAAGGAAATGTAGGGGATTCAAGAGAATGCTATGTAAGGTGAATAATGGCATCATGACATAAGGATCGAGACATGGCTTATAGTCATTACTTGTAGGGTTGAGGTCATGGTGCAAAGTCATGGTTTGAGGTCACAGGCATGGTCATTGTTAGTTCTCCAAAACTCAATTTAGAAATTTAAATAATGAATTAAAAAATTCCCAAATTCCATGTTTATATAGACCCCCTCTATAATTAATTCTTCAATGGTAGTAGTTGGTAGAATCTTAGAGTCTTAAAGTAATTTTGAAATTTTGAAAATTATATGTTGACCTCCAGATTTTGTGGATAAAGAATGGTTGAATTCTTTAAAAATAGGAAGGCAAAACTCTAAGACTAATTTGCAATTTTGTAAATTGTAAATTGTAGTTAGAGTTTCAAATTATGCGGGCTTAGTTTTTAGTGGGAAGTGGAACTTGGATTGTAATTTGTAATTTGAAAAATTGTAAATTACTATCCAAGTTCCAAATTTCATGTAGAGTGTTTCATGGGAAGTAGAAATCTACCTATAATTTGTAATTTTGTAAATTGCAAATTGTAGTCCAAATTTTGGATTCCATGAGGTGTTTGGTTTGTGAGAACCAAAACTCCACTTGTAATTTGTAATTTTGAAAATTTTAAATTGTAAGTAGGTTTTTGGTTTCTACTAACTAGTGTATTATAGGATCTAGAGTTCTATCTACAATTTTAATTTTTGAAAAATTTCAAATTACAATCAGAACTCTAGATTCCACTAGCTAATTCATTATGGGATCCAAAGGTTGAGAAATAATTTGCACACAAAGTCCCAGATTCCATAATGCAAAGGAAATGTGTGCTTTAGGTTAATTCAAGTTATTTTTCCAAAAAATAGTGGGTATCCCTTAGGTTACTTGATATTTTGATATTTTTGTGGAAAAAATATAAATAAAACTCATGGCACCTTAAACATTTCAAGGTTCTTGAAATGAACTTCTTATGCTCAGTTGTCCTCCTGTCATAGTTAGGCCTATAGTTAGACTATGTGCAAGGGATGGAATTTCATATTCATGAAAATTTTCTCCTTATCAATAAAAATTTATCATTCCTCCATGGTGTTTTCAATCCTATATCTCCCCTTACTCTTGAAGACAATATGACTTGTTTATCTTATCTGCCCTATCTCAACATTTAAGACTATAGGATACAGTTTGAGCCCTTTGACTATAAGTGCAAGATGAGAGGTGAGGTATGTTGCTTCATGTTCATTTGGGTCATCCATGTGTTGATTAATTATTTTTATCATTTATAACCCTATGAAACCCCTTAAACTCATCATACATTGCAGTGTTTCTTCAACCCTTCCACTATAACCCTGCATGGATGAGGTAGAAGTTTTTATTGAGTATTGTGTGTTTTTGGAGAGTTTATATTCTAGTCTCTTTTTGGACCATGATATTTTAATATCATATTTATTATTGTATCCTTATGATTCTCAAGGCCCCTCAATGTCCTTAAAACTTCACCCAATAGTCAACATTCCATGTGTTTAGTTAGTATAATAAGCCTATAGGTGAGAGGTTAGGGTTGTCTTTGTATAATAGACTAAGGATGAGGATGGGCCTTGAGTATAAGGTAGTGAGGGAAATGAGGTAGAAACATGTATAAACATATGATTCATGCATATCTCTAAGGAAACCTAATGACTTTATAGAGCTACCCTACCCTTCATTTGTAAAGGAGGTCATACAACACCATGACAATTACCATTGAAGATAGGGTTCTGAAGGCATCATTTGATTTTATAAATTAGTTGAGTGCTTGGGGAAAAAAATGAGGATATTAAGTGGGATCCAATGAAATTACCACCTAATTCAAAACCATGACACACTTCCATTTCATTTATTGTAAATTTTGTAAACTACCTGCAACCTACAAAGGGAAAAGTCTTAGAGGTTTCCTTACCTTCTAGGTTCACACGTGTGAAATATGATTGAAGGATACCATGGAAGGACCCTAAATACCTCTATAACACACCTAAAAACATAAATTTGTAAAACCATCTCAAGAGTGCACCAAAATTGATACAACTTTGACCCCTACATAGATGAAGAAGACCATTTGAGTGCCCAAATTGTTAGTTTTTGTTCATAGAGCATGGGACATGAATCTAAAGACCAATGATAAGATTGTAGAGGTCATCAGACCCCCTTCCTCTACCCAAAGTCTTAGATCTTCACTTTCTCTCTACTATATAGACTAATCAAAAACCTAAAATCTTGTTTGGATTGCCAAGGATCTCAATGGAGAAAGAAAAATGTTTTTGGGCTTGTTGTACATATTTTGGGATTAAAACTCCTATAACATCTAAAATGAATTATTAGGCAATATTTGACCTTCCTCTATATGAAACTAACTATACAGGTCTGTATAACCCTATAAAATACCTACAAACAACTTATTTTCCTATATTTTTTCATGTTTTAGACCTTAGGATGCCATTGTATAGAAAGAGGATGGAAAACATAAGATAAACCACATTTAAAACTTTGTGGTATAGTTGGGGAGAGTTGAAGAGACATAGCTTCTCACATGTGGGGCCCATTTAGTAAGTAAAAGGTGAATTTGAGTTCTAAAATGGACTTTTATAGATATGGAACCACTTAGTCATGACTATATGATGAGAATGGGACCTTATTAAGACCTTTATAAACAATGAGACACTTAAAACATTACCCTTTCCAAAGGTTTTATAATACATTATGACCAATATGAGATGTTTAAGGGTCATTAGATGACTTAGAGGATGAATCAAGGTTTGAACTAGGCTTGGATGGATATGTCATTGAAAATAACATTATGCACATCTTGGCCCTCATGTTATGACCCCAAATAAGGATTAGACACCCTTATATCATGTTGTAAAATATCTCCCTTCTTGAAATGGCTTAGATAGGCCTAAAACCATAAGAATTAGAAACATTAAACCTTCCAAAATACTTATTGGTGCTCTATATTTGCACCCTAGCTGAGAAGGGGATTGTTTAGGTATTCTACTAAAATATTTTCCAACATGGGATTGACCCTAGAATATGGGTCACTTATCATAGGGTTAGACTTGCAAAAAAGGTTGGCTTCCTTTTAGATCTATCACCTAAACTAATTTATGATTGGCAAAAGAGAGAAAAATGGGTAACGATATATAAAAACATGTAAAAGAGGTGATGCACTAGTAATATGATTATTCATCCACTCTATCTATACTTTTAAAAAGCACTAATGAGATCAAATATTAAACTCCAAATGGTTTTTTATGCATTAATATTTCATGCAAAGGTTCATCAAATGATCAAAACCTAAGGGAAGTGATGGAAATGCTTGACTCTAGGCACTTAACTAGTCAACATATACACTTGATAGCTTTAATCAAATGACATTTTACACTAAACATGACTTGAAAAATGGTATAATCTAGCAGCTAGGTGAGATCAAGATATGACAAGGGAGAATTTTCTACCACACATGCAAATCAATCTAATATTAACCCACTATACTAGAATAATAAAAATTGAAAAGAGTTCTTTATTTATCTCAAGAGGTTACAAAGATTAAATTTGGGTAGAGTCTAGTCATTCCCAAGAGAGGTATTACCAAGTTGTTTTCAAGGCTTAGAATCTTGTATTTATAGAAAAAGTAACAAGAGAGAGAAATAATTGAGCAGATAGAAAACATTGAATGAGGTCCAACTGCTCTTGATGGATTAGCATTCTCAAGGATGCTAAGTCATAATCTTATCAAGAAGAAGCAAGATTTAAAGATTTGTAAAAGAATTTAATTCTCCATGATCCTTATTAAACTTATAGGTTATCATCTCAAGATTTTGTGCCACCTCTACTTGATCTACTGATGAGGACCAATCCTTTATGCCTTGAAACTCATAGAGATGCTTGGTCTACTTTGAGTGGTTGGATATACCTATTTTTATAAGAATATCTGAGCACAAATCTCTTTATATATTGAAAACCAATCATATTATTGGTTTTCTTATAGTTTCCCTATTTATAGAAAACTCATAAGTTACATAGTCTTGCTCTAAACTATATAGGTTCAAACCTAATCTACCTTTGTGCATACTAGAAGTTAAGAACTCATTGCACATTATAGCCTCATTTAAATAATAATGAATGTAGTCCATATGTTTTATATATTTGAAATAGACATCCAAAATGAACCTTAATTACACTCTTCAAACTTGAAATAATCATTTTGGCTTTGCCTATATCATACCTGGACTTAGATCTCTATGTATTTGCCTACCTATGTTGAAAAACTGCTCTATCAAATTTTGTTGAAAGCTTCTTAAACTTACTCCTTGTTTATTGGCTATAGATATATGACTCAATATGTTGATGCTTTGACCCTATTTGCTCTATTGACATATTTGTGTATGGATGACTATGAGTCATCAATTTTATACTAAGACCCACTAATTTTTAACACTTGTTCTCTTTATATTCATCATCAAGATCTTTTGACCCATTTGATTTATCTCACTCCATCGATCTTGATTTAAGATTAAATGCATTCCATTGATATTTTGGGGACCCACTAACAATGTCAATATGCCTCACTCTATTGGATCTAGTTGTACATTCGAACATCGATTGTCATATCTACTTATTTTTGAAATCTAATAGCTCTTTACCATGTTTTAAAATTGACATTTATGCAAACATCATTTGACATCTACAGGCATATTTGATGTCCCACAGACCATCAATTTTAAGCTCACATGATTTTTAATTTAGATTTATCTTAACATCCATGCAAATGTCATTGATGTCTGTGATACTGTCAAAATTTAAACACTAATGGATTTTTGCCTGATCTTAAAATTGATGTCTGCATGAATGTCTCACTCTATTGGATCAACTTTGAAGGCTTAGATCTCAAAGCAAAAAAATGTGAAGGCATGAAATTCATAGGGGATGATCTACATACTAAGAACAACATGTATATGTAACCCAAGGGCTTGCGAGGCTTTCTGATCATATTTATCAAATGTACAAAGAAGTTGACCAATCCATTTTTGAGTGATATCTTGATGATGTTATGACTCCTTAGACTTATTATTTTGAGATTTTTATTGATCTTTGGAAGCCTAAATGATTTCTTGAGGCATAAGTAAACTTATCCATGACCTGATCTACAAGATTGCATGTTAAAAATTATCTAGACTCTCCATTTACTTTTTAGACCCATTTCTCTAAGATTAATAAAATTACACTTTAAACTTGCTTAAAGTGTTTCAAAAGCATTACAAGTAATATGATCTTCCTCTTTTATCATTGGGTCCTTTTCTCAATTAGGAACATTGGTCAATCCTTTAAAGATTTGTATGTAGGGCCAAAAATGACCAACATCTTTGGTGACTCATATGGGTAGCATACATGCTATGATCAAACTTGGACCACATACATGGCCTTTGAATCATAACAAATGACACATCTGTTCAATGAATGTAAGGAATCTCTTGATTTATAAAGATAAAAAACTCCATCAAAATAGGGAAGGAAACAAAACAAAGCAAGGAAACTATCCTAACAAGTCAAATTTGCAAATAAAGAACTTATCTAGGACAAAATATAAATAAATTAATCTAATTAACCATGACAAAACATGGTCCACTTGAATACAAATGAAACACATGAATTTACTCTTTCTAAGGGAATGTACAAGTTGAAAATTAGGGTGTTTATTTAACATGACCTTGAAGAGGCAGTATTATTTCCAAATATTTCTCCTAACATTTCCTGAGATGAGCCATCAATAGTAAACTAGTCCCCAATAAATACAAACTCGTCTTGCACTTCAGGCTCTTTTTCATGTTACTTGTCAACTACAACCTTGTCAAGTGATATTTCATTTATGTATTGTCCTTGAATGACCTCATCCTTTATATCAACTATTTCAAGTTCATCAAGCTCTTCAAGGAGCTCTAAATAGTCAACCCAAGCTACATCTTGATATTTAATAGGTGATTCTTGATCAAACTTCTCAATAACATGCTCTTCAATGGGCAACATATTTTCACAAAGATATTCAATCTCTTGTAGAGATTCAAGATATAGATACCAATAATTATTTTGTTATTCACTTTGATCAATATTAATAAGATCATTTTAAAGGTATCTTGATCCTTCTCGAGTGAAGATGTCTTAATCTTATTTATGACGTTAACCTATACCAATTTCTCATGTATTTTTTCCATATTAAGATCAAACTTAACCTGTATATCTGAGATAAATTTTCAAATATCAACTACATTTTTAGTTTCAACTTGTACCTCAAGTGAAGTATCCATGAAAAAATATCCATCATACACAATTGAAGCATCCTCTTCACATTCCCCAAGAACTTGACTTGAAACTGCAACCTATTTCTCTATCTCCCATAGAACAGCTTTCTCTTGAAGAAGGGAGATGGTGGGAGGGTGATGAAATTTATTTTCATGAGAGTGAGTATGAAGTATAAAATGTTGATCATGATCAATATTTGGGATCTTGGCGATAAAGGAATAATGTATGTGTTTTTGGAGAGGAGGAAAAGAAAAACTTGTGTAGACCTCCACATTCTACTCTTTCCACTTGTCTGTTAATTCATCAAGGTCTGAAACCTTTTTGTCTTCATGGAAAAATTGAGCTTGAGGGGTAAGTGGTGAATAAAGGGGACTATAATAAGGTTTATCCTCTTGAATAGGCTCTTAAATTGGCATATGGATAGATTCTTGAATAGTTTCTTGACTCCAACTAGGAATCTCCATTGGCTCACACTAGGTTTGGTCAAGAACTTCATGAGAATGAGGGGCACAAGAATACTGGTAAGGAATACAAGAGGGTTCTTAAGATAACTAGTTTAAATCACCTTTCTACCTTTATAAATCCACAATATTCTCCAATACAAAAATATATAACTCATTCCTCTCCTCTAGAATGTTGGATACATTTATAAATAACCCATTCACTTCCTCATACTGAGAATTTGCATAAAATTTTATTGAATATGCTAGTAGTTTGAGATCTATTTCATCCATTCTCTCTTGGAGGAAATACTAATCATATGCAACATCATATCCACATGAGAAATGTGAAATTTGGTCTTGAGACCGATATGGTTTATAAATAAGGTAAGAGTCATGCTCTTGATAATAAGGATCATGGGAAACTTGATAAGGCTCATCATGGATTTGATGCTAACTCATGGTAAGGCTGATTAGGCTCATAACAAGGTTCATAAGGATCATAACAGGGCTGGTATGATTCATCATAGGGATGTTAAATAGGTATATCATAGGGATTTTCCTCATAAATAACCATGGAAATAACATAATGATAGTGTAATGAAAATAAACTTACTTGAAAACTATCTGGACTTTAAAAAACAATTGATTGAGCTTGGGATCACCAAATTATTTATGAATAACATTATTATAAGTAAAATTTCACCAAGATAAGCTTCAATGAGTCCCATTGAGTATGTCAAAACTGTTGGTGTTCTAGATTTTTACCCTAGCTGAGAAGGGAATTGTTCAGGGCCTTTACTCAAATCTAGTCCAACATGGGACTGACCCTAGGTTTTAGGTCACCTATAATATGGTCAAAACTCTAGAGAAGGCTATATTCCTTGTGGATCTATCACCTAAACTAAATTTTGATTGGAAAAAGAGAGAGGGAAATAGGTAATAATGCATAGAAACATGTCAAAAAGGTGATGTACCAGTAATGTGATTATTCATCCACTCTATCTAAACTTATAAAAAACACTAATGAGATCAAATATGCAACTCCAAATGGTTTTTTATCCATTATTATTTCATGTAAATGTTCAATAAATGATCAAAACCTGAGGAAAGTGATAGAAAGGACTAACTCTCAAAACTTAACCAGTCAGCATATCCACTTGCTAGCTTTAATCAAATGACATTTGACACTAAACATGACCTACAAAATAATATAATATAGTAGCTAGGTGAGATCAAGATTTGACAAGGGAGAAGTTTCTACCACATATTCAAATCAATTTGATATTGACAAACTATACCAAAATAAAATAAAAATCTAAGAAGAGTCCTTTATTTATCTCAAGAGGTTATAAAGATCAAATATGGGCAGAGTCTAGTCATGCCCAAGAGAGGGATGGCCAAGCTATTTTCAAGGCTTAGAAGCCTATATTTATATAAACAAGGGATAAAAGAGAGAAGGAACTGAGCATATAGAAAACATTGAATGAGGTCCAATTACTCTTGATGGATTAACTTTCTTGAGGATGTTGAGCCATAATCTTATCAATAAAGATCAACCTTTAAAGATTTTCAAAATAATTTAATGCTCCATGATCCTTATTCAACTGCTAGGTCATCATCTCAGGATTCTACGCCACTTTACTTGATCTACTAATGAGGACCAATATTTTATGCCTTGAAACTCACAAAGATGCTTGGTATACTTTGAGAGGTTAGATGTACCTATTTGTATCATAATATTTGAGCATAGATCTCTTTATAGATTGAAAACCAATCAGATTATCAGTTTTCCTATAGTTTCCCTATTTATAGAAAACTCATAGGTCACATAATCTTATTCTAAACTATATTAGGTTTAAACCTAATCTACCTCTATGCATACTAGAATCTAGGAACTCACTATACATGATAACCTCCTTTAAAGAATAATGAAGTCTATATGTTTTATATCTTTGAACTAGAGGTCTAAACTAAACTTCAACGACACCTTTCAAACCTAAAATAATCAATCTGGCTTTGCCTAAATCATATCTAGACTAGACTCTCCATGTATTTGCCTTTCTAATTTAAAAAACTACTCTACTGACTTCCATAAAAGGTTCTTGAATTTTCCCCTCATTTATTAGATGTTCATTTATGACTCAGCCTATTGACTCTTTGAACCTATTCAATCATTGATCTACTTGTGCATGGATTCCCATGAGCCATTAATCTTCTACCAAGACCCACTGATTTTTGACACTTGTCCTCTTTGTATTAATCATCAATATCCTCTAACCCTTTTAACTTATCTCACTCTATCGATCTTGATGTATGATTAAATGCACTCCATTGATCTTTTTGGGACCCATTAAAATTGTTAAGCTGCCTCACTCTATTGGATTTGATTGTATGTTTGAATGTTGATAATTAGATCTACTTCCTTTTGAAATCCAATGACTTGTTATTGTGTCTTAAAATTGACGTCTACACGAACATCATTTGACATCTGCACAGATGTATTTAACATCTTATAGACCATCAAATTTAATATTGCATGATTTTTTACTGAGATTTATTTGACATCCACATGATCATCAATGACATTTGTATGAATGTCATTGATGTCTGTGAGACCATCAAATTTTAAACACCAATATATTTTCTTCTGAGCTTAAAATTAATGTCTACATGAACATCTCACTCTATTGGGTCAACTTTGAAGGATTGGATAGCTAAGAAAAAAAGTGTGAAGGCATGAAACTTGTAGGGGATGATCTAGGTACTAAGACCAACATGTCCACATAGCCTGAGGGCTTATGAGGCTTTCTGAGCATACTTATCAAATGTGAAAATAAGTTGACCATTCTAGTTTTGGGTGATGTCCTGATGATGGTTTAGATCCCTAAACTTATTCTTTTGAGCTTTTTCTTGATCTTTAGAAGCTCAAATGATTTCCTGAGGCATAAATAAACTTGTCCATGAACTAAACTACAAGATCACATATGTAACCTTATCTAGATCCTCTATTTACTTTGTAGACCCATTTCTCTAAGATCGATAAAATTACACTTTAAGCTTGCTTAAAGTGTTTAAAAATCATTAAAAGTAATATGATCTTTCTCTTTTATCATTGGGTCCTTTTATAAATCAAAAACATTGCTTAGTCCTTTAAAGCTTTGTATATAGGCCCAAAAATGGCCAACACTACCTTAACTTCTACTAAAGATCCTTAATATTGTGAAATAGGAAAAAGACCCCTATCTAGACCTCATAAGACATTTTGTCACTCTCTTACTCATTTAATGACCATAAGACCACTTAGTTCATCAACCAAAGACCTCAAAATAGCTATGACATGATGAATTGATTGATGAGGCCACTAATTGTTCTATTTATAGCTTTATCCATACCAGTTATATATCTTTTACCTATATGAATCCCTAGAAATATCCATGACTTACATAAATGAATGAATGAATTAATGATTATATGTGTGCATTGATATATATATATATACATGTTGTATTATGGATTAATGATGCTTTTTTTTATTATATTATACGTATGTAATCTTATTTAACAAACATTTGAAGGGTAGAATAAGACTGAATGAATCTTTCTTAGTCACAACACTTATAGAGAATCTCACAACAAAAGGGGCTTCTATCCCATATAAACTTCCAAGCTATAGGATTTCCACCTATAGGTTGCCTATATCAACTGTAGGCTTTCACCTATAGGTTGTTTGTAGTAATTGCAGGCTTATACCTATAGAAGCCAACATCTATTACACAAATAAACCATTGTCATGATAATAAGTAATTTTATTTTAAGGACACATCCAACTATCTTATAAACAAAGTTAATGATTGAAGAAGATCCTACATAATATATATATGGACCCCTCACATGAATTGAAACTTAGATGTACTGCCAAAGGATGAATAAGACAAGGATAATGGAAAGGAGAAAAAGAAACAAAACAACAAGTAACATATATTGTCCCTTACCCAGTTAAGCCTAAAAATGAGTAACTTTAAGTTACTAACCACCTAAAGGTTGATTAGGTTAGTTGAAAATTATTTGTACCTTTCCTAATTTAGTGTTTTTGGTTAGAACTAATAAATTTCCTTATGTATTTAATGGCAGAACCTAGATTAGATTAAGGATGATGAAAATTGTAGAAAGTAATTGCATTCTAATTTCTAGAATATTGCAATATTTAATTACTATAGATTTGAGTAATGAAAAGGCTAATTATATGATTTTTTTTTGTAAGTCTCTCAAAGAAGGATTGGAACTCTGTTCTAAATGAGGAGGGTCCCCTTATAAGGAGTTGTAGTGAAGATCTTGACCCTGCTTAGATTAAATAATGTTATGTGAGTTGATTTCATTACTATTTTGATTATATGAAGTGTGACTTATAAGTGTGAATAATTTATGCATTTTATTATAATAATTTCCTTGTATATCTATATGGTGAAATCAATATAAGTTCATTTTTCTAAAACTAGCAATTAAGTCAGCCTATGAATCAATGATGCATATATAGTGTTGACATCCTTGAAAAGCCTACGTACTTTGGGTTGATAATTAATGTTAAGAAGATTTAATAATATGGTATTAATTGGGTAATAATTTTGACCAACATTAATAAGTAGGCTCTAATGCATATCATAACACCTCTAATAAAACTAAAGTGGTCCAAAATGAGACTAAAGAAGACATCACCATGCAGGAAGGTCACCATGTGCAATATTGGGTGGGTATCATGGGGAATTTTTTGATTTTAGGGTTTTACATTTTACTCTGGGAGGTAAATTTATCAACACCTATTGAAGACTCATAGGGTTGATCATCCTGCAAGTCAAGATAACCCACCAACTTTATATGATAATGAAAAGACTCATACATGACATCATGACTTGGATGACTATCTTCCTGGAATGCCAATTAAATCTAACACATTATGACACCTTTAGGACTGCAATAAATACCACACACAAGGAAACACACCAAAATAAACAACATATAACACCTAATAAATACACCAAGATATGACACAAAACAACTAAGGCAATTAACTACTCACACTTGTATTGACACACTTATGAAAAGAAGAAAACAAACACTATAAAAACTAACTTGAGACCAAAATATTTATCCTCAAAAATCATATGGAAAACATCTTTAATCACTATGGCACCATGATTTTTAATTATCATGTATTGATTAGAGTCCAATCATGCATTGCTCACTGAGTGAGAATTTCCACTTGTAGCTAGAGACATTGGCATGCTCATAGTATCTTAGGAGAGAAATTGGATCTTATGGACCACCCTCAAGTGTGAGAGTTGGTCATGTGAACCCGACACCTAATCATAGTCATTATAAACATGTGTTCTTTGCATCAATAGTCTAGTTTCTACCTTAGTCATGGGTTGTTCCTAATTTGTCATTCTCTTATGCAATGATTCTCTTAAAAACCTAGCTGGTATGCCTTGGCTTGTGTCTTCATTATGATCTATTTGAGATGGTGTATTTTCAAGGAATTAAACCTATTGGTAAGTGACTCAGCATGGATACCATAATTCATTAGGCTCTCCTTGATTTTGCTTATGAGACTCAAAAGTATCAACTGCTATAGTTCTCTCTTTAAGACCCTTCTCAAGGTCCTCATGGGGTAGAGGTAGATTATCTAAAATTCAATAGAAGTTACCTAATTCTTCTAAAAATCAATCTCTTCATGATCAATTAAAAGGGCATGGAGTTCAATATCATTCTTACCATTCACTTGTGAATTATTATATTGTTCAAGTATATCCAACTATTCCACAAAGTCATAACAAGGCTCACGATCTAATGCAACGTGGTCATCCTCATATTCTATAGAGAATGGAAGTTCATCAATCCATTCAATCTCCAACTCATCTTTCCTTTTTGTTTCTAAACCTAAATTTTCTTCTTCACTTGAGACCTCAACTTATTGTTTTATTCCATCATTCTAAGTTTTCATGCTGAGTTCTTCAATCTCACCTAGGAATTTGTGGTACAACTGCTAATAAGGGTCATCTAACTCACTTGAAATGATCTTAGCTTCAATAATGGGTTCATGTAGATTGTTTTCATGAGAATTTATTAGAAGATAAGTTATTTTTGCTTCATATTTATTAACTTTAACATCATAAAATTATGATTTCTCTATATCATCAAACTTCCCTTCATGATCAAATTCTGATCTACTAGGATGACTAGGGGTACCAATAGTGATCTCCTTGTCATAGGTGCTTGAAGTATCCTTTTCAAAGTGTTCTTGAAACTAACCTATAATTGTAACATGATCCAACTCTTAAAGGACTAAGACCTCATTAATTAGTCTTGAAAAATTATTCCCCACACTTGGATGCTCAAATTTTACCTTCAATGCATTTGGTTCCTCTTCACAAAAGGATATGGTGGGATGGCAAGGTAATTCATTATCTTGCTTGATAACTATTAGAGTGATATTCCAACTTAGAGCCTTATAAGTATCAAACTTGGACATTGAATTCTTCTTATTCCATTCTTAAATCAACTTGTCAAAATTAGATGTATTTTGATCCTTATGAATGACTGCAGAATGAAGTAAAAATGAGAAATTTAGAAAACTTGAGACATCTATTGAACTAGCCTCCATAAACTTCTCTTATTCTTGATTCTGAATATACATAAGTGAAAGTTCTCTCTCAATAAGAGGCATAATATTATATGGGTTCTTATTCATGAAGGCCTCCAAGCTAAAGTTATCATAGGCTCTTGAGGAAACATGGGTGGATCTTAAAGGGGATATAGAACACAAGGGCACTGACTAGGGGTAGGGGGATGAATATATTTTTCAATTGAGATGTTTAGTATTTAAGACTAAAGATGAAAATTGGAGATTATTCTAAATCTAATTTTTACTCTTACACCATACCCAATATTATAAACCATATAAGATATATCAAAGGATAAATACCCCCCAATTTTAGCCATAAAGTCATTAGACAAACATAGAGCAAAAGAAGGTGGTAAGTCTGCAACAATAATGTCTTGTGTAATTGAGAACTTGGGGTAACCATGAAATATAAGTTGTAGGTATTTGATGAGGCCAAATGTCCCTTTAGCTGATCCATTCTATTGCAACTCAAAGCTAGAAGTAGGTTTTGTAGACATGTAATTCCTAACATCATTGTGTTGAAATTGTCAAGCTTACTTGAAATTCACTCAAATGCATAATTTGGGTCAAAATAACTTAAACATGTTAAATGGGTTGAGATTATCATATACAAGTGCCAATTTATGTTAATGTATCCCTGAATGGGGTAATTCATTTTATGTGATCATTAGTTTTTCCCAAATCATTTCAAGTCAAAATGCCAAAAATGCAATTTGACATTTTGAACAATTGAATTCTTCTAATTTGGAAGCACACAACATGTGCATGTGTGTTATTTCATGTCATCAATGTCCTAAATGGGACATTGGTACATACACAATTGACACCTTATTCTAATTATAATTTAATAAAATTATGATCCAATAATATGCCATTTTGACTAGTTTGATTAAATTATACAACTAATTTCCAAAGAATTACATAAAATTTAATTAATCTCACTTAGGTAAATTAATCCAAATCAAAGGCTTAAGTGGAAATTATAGTAATTTATTGAAGATATTTTAATTATAAATCAATTTCTAATATCTAAATCATCAAGTGATATCATTTATAGGGTAGCATCCATAAGCCATAAATACAACAAATATAAGGTTTAAGGCCTCCCATGCCTCTTTAATGGCCCTTATTTCCAAATATTTATGAGGATATTTATGGATATTTCTTCCAAAATTGAATTAATTCATGGCCACACATCTTTATCTCAATATGAATAGTCATGGTTGATTTTGACCAATTTAAAAAATCTATAAATAGGAGGGCTAAGACCACCATTTTTAAACTATTTTTGTTTAAAATTATTATGTAGAATTCTCTCTACAAGTCATTTTGTGTAGTGTTATTTTGATTAATTTTCAATAAGATAGCTTCACTATAGGCATAACATTGATAAATATCATGAGCTTAGTTTAATTGGTGGACTTAAGATGATGGAGGAGCATTTCCATTCAACATTGACAAAGACCTGAGTACCAAATCAAGGGGAAAATCAAATTTTGAGATGCATTTAGAGATGGGATTCTCTTCATAAGGTTTGATATATATACTTTGTGTCCTTTGTTCTTGTTATACTATTTTAGAAAGTAACACTTTCTATTACACATGCATGAACACTTATTTTCTACTCGCACTAACATTGTGACTAACTCTTATTTGTGTGTGTTTATTTTATTTTTATTTATTGTTTCGATTTCTTTCTTGTCTCTCCTTTTCTTTTATTTTGATGCTTGATCATTTCTATTCTTTTGTTGTTTTTTCTTATTTATTTTGGTCTTTTATGTTGCTATTTTTGCTTTTTCTCTTGTTTTATTTTTCAAGTACATCTTGTAATCACACATAGATCTTGATTATTCATATCTTGCTTCATGTTATTTATTAAGTTGTTCTTGTTTTGATTTTGTACATTATTGTTCTTACTTAAATCCTGATTGATTATATCTTGATTTTAAGTTTGGTACATTTATGTATTGATTTTCTCTTTGTTTTTTTTTTAAAATTTAAATTTAAATAGTTTTAACTCTAGTATTGGTAGTTATTATCATTATCCTTAGTTATAAATATTAACATTTGAACTGGATCATCATAATTGAAATACAATGTCATTATAGGTTACTCATACTTATTATGCATAATTTATTTTTGCTATAGTAAGTACCAAGTGCTTTGGATCCAAGTCTTAAAGTCAATGCATCTTCAAAGATCGGTTCTCAATGCATGAATGAAACTAAATACCTATGGATTACATACAAGACTCTATGTAATATGTGCATATCTTGGCATATACTATGAGTCTAATGGAATAATGGTCTACTTTTCTTCTATTATTCTTTCCTCATTCCAGTTTCTCCAACTTTTGGGTGAAATACATTGGCTTGAGGTCCATTTAGACTATATAGGTAGTGCTTGGATACATGATGTATCTTGGGTTAACTTGGCCACCCTATTTCTTCTATTCATCTCTTTCATCACTTTGTACATCCTCATATGTTTGGTTTTTTATGATTGCTTCAATCATTAGACCATCACCTTTATGTTTGCACTCTCTCATTTAATCTATGCATTAGGTTATATCCTTGAGCTATGATTGTCAATTTTATCTATTGAGGCACAATATTTAGACCAATCATTGAATCAAATCATCCCTATGGGGGTACAACTTATTATCCATGATCAAAATTAGCCCTACTAGGGAAAAATTATTTTATCAACCAATCAAATCTGCTCTAGTGGGGCACATTATTATTCTCATTTATATATAAAAACTCTCTTTTGTTTCTTATAATACCAAGATCTATGGAATTTTTCCCTCATATTATAAATTTCAAACTATGTAACTTGTCTCAGGATCAATCATTCCCTAAGCGTGCAAATTACACCCTCTTGTGGGTGTGTTCAAAGTGCATCGCTTATATTTTTAGATTGTATCTTTCCCACTTCTCCCCACCTTAGGGCCCATTATATTATATTATATTTTGATCACTAAAAATAAATGTGTGTAATCAGTATCTTGTATTTATTTCATCTCTTATATGGGCTAATTTCACCCTTTCTCTTTTTGAGAGTCCATCCTAGTATGTCCTCTTAAGGGGGCATCATGGGTCATTTATTTCCAACTTCTTGAAAAATATTTTATTTGAAAATATTTTGCTTCAAATAAATGTCTCACCATGCCTTCTAAAACAAGGGAAAAATGTAGACATCCAATTCCTAACACCATTATGTTAAAATTGTCAATGTTACTCAAAATTCACTCAAACATACAATTTGGACTAAAATCACGTAAATGTGATAAATGGGTTGAGCTTATTGTATAGAAGTGTTTCTTTAGGTTAACATATCCCAAGGGATAAATGAATGAAAGAGGTCTATGTATATCATTTTGGTGCTTGTTAAGACATGAAATGGGTCTAAGCCAACCCTAGGGTGACTTGAGAAATGAAAAGATATCCATTGGTGGTGAAAATAGATAGGGGATAATAACACTTCCCCTATATGTTATGCCCTTAACCATTGGTGTGTCTAGGGATATGTGTGGCTCACTTGGGCTTACATACCTCTTTTATTTACTTGTTACATTTCTCTATGTTCTTAGATAGGTCAGCCTATAGAATAACCTTGGCTAAGTAGACAATATATAGGAGGTAGTGGTTAGTCTTTAAGCATCATGTGTGAAGTATTTTATTAATAGTGCATTTTTGTGGAGGTTGCCACCTTGAAGTGGCTTTTATATATTATCCAATACTCTATTCTACTATCAATTATCACTATGAATCTCTCATATTTTCTTATTTTTCAAAATAAAAAAATCATTCTGTGTGAATATCTAAGTAATTTCATTACAATTGGTATCAGAGCTTCAATTTGAGCAAGTTTCCTATAGCATTTTTTTATAGATCTGGTGAGGCATGGATTCTAGGAGAATTGAAAGTGAAAAAACATAACTTGCAATTTGGGAAGAATTAATTTTTATTTTGTTAGCAAAGTATTGATCGAAACACTTTTTTGAAAAAAAATATTTTTAAAAAAGGTCTAGAATTTTGTTTCCCCTTGCACACTTGTAGTCATTGGATTCATCTCAGTGAGATGATCATAATGGTGTATTCTATTGGTACACTTTTTTTTGGGGGGGGCCAAAACCCTCCTAAGGTTTGTTTATGGTAGGTCCTTAAACTTAGGGAAGAAAAAGGGCACTAGAAACTCCTAAGATGCCTTCTATTGATGACATGGAATCTAGAACTTTAGATTTGATGATTTTTTAGCTTCAAGAGGACCTAAAAAACTTGGTGAGGCATGATGACTTTATTACAGTCCAAGCTGATGTTTTAGGGATGCATAGAGAGATTAATGGAGTTCATAGTGAATTGTAGCATATCACTATGCAATTAACTACCCTCATATCTTAGTTTTACCCTAACAATCCTCTATTTTAGCATTTAAATCCTCCTCTCAATAACTCCCATATTACTATGAAACTGATGTTTCCAAAAGTGGACATGTGTAAGTTTGATGGTAAAGATCCTCTCACTTGGATTAACCAAACTAAGAGTTTATTTGAGCTTCATCAAACCCCTAGTTCTTAGAGGGTGATGGTGGTATCTTTGTATATAGAACCTAAGTAATTCATTTGGTATCATTGGTTGTGTGCTCAAAAGAAAAAGAATGGTGCTCTTGTTACACAGACTATTTTTACTAAGAAGTTGACATCTCATTATCAAAATAATGTCTTTGAGAACTATTTCAGCCAATTAGCCAAGATGTGGTAAACAAGACCTATGAAGGATTATATTTATCGATTTTAGAATCTCTCTTTAATGGTGGAAAATATCACTAAGAAAAATTTGACAGATTTTTTTTTGGGTGGCCTCAAAGATAATATCCAATACAAAGTTTGAATGTTTAGCCTACAATCTATATTAGAAGCTATCCTTAAGGCACACATGATAGAAGAAAAATAGATGGTAAAAAAAAAACTTTCACTACTAGTCATGATTGCAACTTTCTAGTGCCATCATTTCCATAGCCCACCAAATTAACACAACAACAAATGGAGGATAAGAGAGCCATAGGTTTGTGCTATAGTTGTGATAGTAGATGGATAAAAGACCATTGTTGTGCTTAGAAGAAGCTATTTTACATTGAAGGTGCTAATGATGATGAAGAGGAAGTAAAAGTACATGATGTGGATGTAGAAGTTCTTAAGGAAGAATCTAAGGACTCTCAACCTACTATTTCATGCCATGCCTTGTCAGGTATTAGTACTCTCCAAAATCTCAAGGTGATGGGTTTCCTTAAGAAATAGATGGTCACTATCTTGATTGATTTTGGGAGCACACACAATTTCATCCATAGTAAGTTGGCTGCTCATTTGAACTATTTCATTTATCTAGCTCCAAAATTTTAGGTTATGATTACAAATGGTGCTACTTTTAATTGTTCAAGAAAATGTCACAGTATTAAGTTGGCCATGGGAGACTACTTATTAGATTCTCATATGTTTTCTATTTTGATGAGTGGAGCTGATATTATTTTGGGAGTCCAGTGGCTCACCAATTTGGGCACTATTGAGATGAATTTTCAAGAATTATTTATGAATTTTCATTCAAAAGAAAGGATATTTGAGCTAAGAGGATTAAAAGCTAAATATCACCAACTTGTTAGCTCCTATAAAATGATAAATATTCTCTGTAAAGGTGTTGAGGGATTTGTATCCCACTTGTTTTCTATGAAAGTACAACCAACTCAGCCATCTCCACGTCTTGATCTACAACAAATAATTGATGCTCATTCTATTATTTTTGGAGACATGCCAAAAGGACTTCCACCTAGCTACATGCATGATCATGTCATCACACTTATTATGGTAGTACACCACCCAACATCAGGCCATACAAGTATCCCTATGCCCAAATAAGTGAAATTGAAAAGATGGTATAAGATATGTTAGATGTAGGAATCATTCGCCATAGCCAAAGTGAATACTCATCACTAGTTGTCATGGTGAGAAAGAAAGATGACACTTGGAGGATGTGCCCTGACTACAGATAACTCAACAAGTACACTATCAAAGATAAGTTTTCAATTCTTATCATTAATAATTTTCTAGATGAATTAAATGGTGCTTTTCATTTACCAAGTTAGATCTATGTTCTGGGTATCATCAAATTAAGATCTATGATGAAGACATACCCAAAACTGCTTTCAGGACTCATGAGGGCCATTATGAGTTTTTGGTTATGCCTTTTGGCCTAATAAATGCACCATATACTTTTTATATTTTGATGAATACTATTTTTAATCCATTTTTGAGGAAATTTGTTTTGGTATTCTTTGATGTTATCCTCATTTATAGTAAAAATTGGGCATACCATTTGCAACATGTGAAATAGGTACTCTCCATTTTGGAGCAAAATGAGTTGTATGCTAAACCTTCTAAATTTACTTTGGGGTTGGTGAGGTTGAATATTTGGGTCATTTGGTATCTTATGAAGGAGTGAAAGTGGATCCTAAAAAAATCCAAGCAATGGTAGACTAGCCAATTCCTAAGACACTCAACCAACTTTAGGGATTTTTGGGACTTACTGGTTATTTACCATAGATTTGTCAAAAATTATAGTAGTATTGCAACCCCACTTACCTCTTTGTTAAAGAAAGACTACTTTTAGTGGATTGATGTAGCTACCCAAACATTTGAACAATTGAAATTGGCTATGTGCACTACTCCAGTATTGGCCACTCTTAATTTTTCTAAGACTTTTGTGGTTGAATGTGATGCATTTAGGTATGGTATGGGTGTTGTACTCATGTAAGAAGGTAGACCACTAGAATTTGAAATTCATCAACTCAAGGGTAAAAATTATCACAAGCCTATCTATGAGAAGGAAATGATGGCCATTTTGTGTGCATTCAAATAATGGAGACCTTATTTGATGGGTCTTCATTTTCAGGTAAAAACTAATCATAATAGTCTTAAATATTTTTTAAAACAAAGGATTTCATCTGAAGAAAAACAAAAATGGGTAACTAAGATTCTAGGCTATGATTTTGAAATAGTCTACAAAAAATTCAAGGACAATGTGGTGGTAGATACACTATCTATAAAATATGAATCAGTTGAGGCATTGCTATGTGCCATAACCATTTTGTAGGTAGATTGGCTAGAGGAAGCATGATCAGGATGGGAACATGATAGTACTGCTCATGATTTAATTCAAAATATTCAACAGGGTTTAGATGGATTTGAAAAATTCACATGCAAAGGTAATGCATTATGGTACAAAAATAGATTCTACCTATGTAAGAATTCTCTTCTTAAACGAAAAATCCTTCAATAAATTCATGTAACCCCAATTGGGGGTCATTCAGGATTTTTTAAAACCTATCACAGGATCAAGCAAGATTTTTTTTGGGAAGGTCTCAAGGGGGATGTCCAAAAATATGTGGCTAAATGTATGATTTGTCAACAAAACAAAGGAGAAACCATCAAAACTCTAGGTCTTTTACAACATTTATCTATCCTTAGCTAGTGTTGGGAAGAGATCTCTATGGATTTCACTACAGGGCTACCAAGATTTGATGGTCAAAATGTTATCATGGTTTTTGTAGATCGTCTCAGCACTCAATTAGCTTATAGTTCATCTTATAATCCTTAATCTGATGGACAAACTAAGGTATTCAACAAATGTCTAGCAGGATATCTCTATTGTTTTGTTTCTAATAAATAGGATAAATGGGTTCATTGGCTGCCACTTGCTGAATGGTGGTATAATACTTTTGTTCATAGTTCTTCCAAAATGTCTCTTTTTTTGTCACTATATGGATACCATCCTCCATCCATCACTTCCACCTTGAAGGTCCATCCTAAGGTTTGTGCTGTTGAAGAACATATTCACCATTAATAGGAGGTCCTTGAAAGTTTGCATGAAAATTTAGATATGGCCCATAATCACATGAAGCAATAAGAAGATCAACATAGAAGTGAGAGGTATTTGGACATTGGTGATTGGGTCTTTGTTTGATTAAAATTATAAAAATAGATGTCACTAAAGCAAAAAAAAGGATAACAAGCTGTCCCCTAAGTATTATGGGCCTTATTAGATCTTACAAAAAATTGGTAGTGTGGCCTACAAGATATATTTTCCTTCATCCACTCACATACATCTAGTATTTCATGTATCATGCTTGAAGAAAGTCATTGGACACAAATTTACCATTTAAATAGAATTACCAAAATTGGATGAGGAAGGTAAAGTTATTCTTGATCCTGAGGTGATCCTTTAATGATGCACCAAGAAATTGTGTTATAGAGCAATTACAGAATACCTGATCAAATGAAAGAATTTTCCATGTGAAGATGCCACTTGGGAGGATGAAGCATTTGTGCAGTAGCATCTAGAGTTGCCACAACATTGAGGACAACATTATTTTAAAGGGGAAGGGATTGTTATGCCCTTAACCATTAGTGTGTCTAGGGATATGTGTGGCTGACTTGGGCTTACATGCCTCTTTTATTTACTTGTTACATTTATCTATGTTCTTAGATAGGTCAGCCTATGGAATAACCTTGGCTAAGTAGACTATATATAAGAGGTAGTGGTTAGTTTTTAAGCATCATATGTGAAGTATTTTGCTAATAGTGTATTGTTGTGGAGGTTTCCCCCTTGAAGTGGATTTACTATATTATTCAGTATTTTATTCAGCTGTCAATTATCACTGTGAATCTCTCATATTTTCTTATTCTATGAAATATAAAATCATTATGTGTAAATATCTAAGTAATTTCATTACACTTTACCAATAGCATAGTGTGCTACTATCAAAAGGGCCACATTAATGTCTAAGTGGTAGGAATAGGTGAAAAATAAAATATATATATATATATATATATATATATATATATATATATATATATATATATATATATATCTAAGTGAAGGCTCAATGTTGCTTTTGGTATATCTGGGAATGGGTTGGACTCACACAAAAGCTAGAAAGTAATCAAGGGAGGGCCTAATATAGGTCTAAGGATAAACTAAGAATAAGGTGGTTTCAAGTGACACTCATTTCACTAAAATTACATTTTAGATGATGACATTTACCTTTCCCTTTATTCTATAAATTTAGCAAAGTTAAGTAACTAGGATAAAGAAAAAAGAGACATACTTAGAATTACCTATGAAGTGAAGCCCATGAATCTGGGTCTGAGTCTTTAAAGTGTGTTCCATTAAATTTCATGTGAATGAAACATGAATGAATTAATCTCCAATTAATGAATATCAAAATCAATTATAAAATTGAGTAAAGAGATGAGATACAAAAGAAAGAAATGAATACACCTTGTTGGGTATGTGAACTAATACTAAAACCTGGTGACATCTTGTGTATGTATGTAGATGGTGATCAAACAATGAATAAATTGGACTAAGTTGATGTCTTACTAAATCCTCATGTGTGGGTGGCTCAAGAAATCAAGCTGGTCTTGACTTCATCATTATCCATACCTGCTCGATGAATCATAATCTATGAATAATTTGGATTGGATTAATGGATTATCCAACCCTCTCATGTACTTGTCTCAAGAACTTAGCATATAAATCCATCATTTCCTATCCATGTGTAGTAGATACATTTGAAGATAAAACTATGTGATGTAACTAAAATTGTATAATATGGCTCTGGGGACACTTGGAAACTCTTAAATGTAAAATGGCTCAAAGGCCACTTGAAAACTCTAAAATATAAAATGGCTTAAGGGTCACTCAAGAAGGCCAAAAACTATAGATATAATGAGGCATAAATCTATGTTGGAGAGTTATTAATGATGTCATAGAGGTGTACAAGTGAGTGGATGAAGTGCCTTGATAGTCTAAGTGACAATGACAAAGTGTGTAATGTGGTTGTCCTAGTATGCTTGAAGGAGGCTTGGTTGATCTTCAGTTTTGGCATGGCTAGAGATGTTCAAAGATGAGTATGGTAATTTGATCATGTGAAAGAATTTTGATAATAGGTTTTATATGCTTTGAGTAATTTTGTGTATGAGTGGATCTCATCTAGTTGATCATTATTTTCATCTAGACATTTTGGGTCCAATGGTAGAAAATCTGAGTAGGCAGTTTGATGACATCATAATTGCCATGTGTGGATGAGTCAGGAGGAGTTGGTCATATGGTCATGATAACATTAGTCATTATTTTCTATGTGAAAATTCTCAAGTCTATTAATGAAGTGCAACAAAATATATGTAAGTGTAAATTTGGGCTCCCAGGCATTTTATAGTGTATTCTCATACTTAGCTAAATTTGTAATGTGGCAAGAAATGCTTAGTAGGCATTTTGATGGTGGCATATCTCACACGTGTGGATGTTTCAGGAGAAGGTGATCATATGGGTTTGTTTAGTTTTGTTCCTAGTTTATTTTTTCTAACTTTTAGGTCAAGCACTAAAGCACGACAAAATCTATGCATGTGCAAAGTTGGTCTTTCTAGAAAGTTCTTAACATAGTTGGCTCTATGAACAAATAAATATGAGGAGGCACTTTAATGCCATTATATCTCATAGGTGTAAGGGTTATATGAGTAGATTGAAACATGGTTGGATTATAATATGTGATGGTATTATATGGTCCAAATTTTAGAACATGCACTTGAGTGAAGCAAAAAGATATGGAGGTGTAAAGATGACCTTACAAATAGATTACAATGATTCCCATATTTAGTCTATTTTGAATAATGTTAAAGATCAAGAATAGATATAGATATAATGTCTTAGAGTGATTGTATAGTGAATATATATGGTGAAAAACAATTCAAATAGGTCAAAGTGTTCATTGGTTAACAAAGTTAAAGATCAAGCTTCTTCTGAGATCTAACAGTGAGGAATTGTTCAGACTTATATAGATCAACGATGTGTGTTGAGTGAGATGGTAAGAAGTCAAAAATGTTTAATAAAATAAGTGATCAAAAGGAATGTGAGGATGAAAATTATAATGATCATTGGGGTCTTGAGAAAGATTGAACTATGAGCACTGCTTGATAAAGACCTAATTGATCTGCAAAGATCAATAATGCATGTTAAGTCAATATTGTAAGAGTGCATGAGATGAGGTCAACATGTTCAAGGTTTAACATTTGGAATTGGTGAAATATGAGTTCAATTTCATAAAATAATGATGGTGTGATATTGATCAAAATAATCAAGGACATGATATGTGAACATAATGTTCAATGTTTAACTGTGACCGTATGGATTTAAATATTCAAATTTAATAAAGGAAAAACCATTGCCCAATTTTTATGTCATAACTTTTGATATATGTAGAATTTGACCATGGTGTTAAAATATAATTTGTAGAGGAATCCAAGGTGCATTTTGAAATATAAATTTTAAGATTTTAAAGTGTGTATAGTCAAATATATTGATGTTCAAAGTTTACTTTGTGTTCGTAGATGTTCTGCAAGTGACTTGAGAAGGATATTTGAGCTCACTCTGATGGTGTTTCGATATCTCATTTTAAATTAGATATTAAGAAATGTTTTATAATACATAAATATGATATATATTTATTATTAAGGTTTGAAAAAACATATATAGTATGAATAAAGGTTTTGAAGTTGACTATGTTTTCATTCATAATGACTATGTGTACAGAGAAGTGTTTGAGCTAATTGGGCTTTAACAAAAGAGTGTTTTGGAAACTATGATAGTTTAAGGATGTAAAAAGGGTCATATATAATGGGTTCATGAATTTTTAATTTTTCCTTTGTTCTTATTTTTCTTGTTTAAGTTTCAAAGAGTTGTATGGGTCTCCATATGAACTAAAAGCAACTTAGGCCTATTTGAAAGTGTATTGTGCTGAAGTGTCACCCATGTTAGATGCCTTAAGGGTGAAGGCATGTATTTTAGATAACAAATAAATATTTTGGACTTGATAATTCATTATATATATATATATATATATATATATATATATATATATATATATATATATATATAAAAATGATGATTTCTTGATTTTTTGAGAATACTTGTGCAAGGCTTATGTGAGATTTATGGAGTGAAGGAGAGGTAGAGTGCCTAGTTGATGATTTTATGAGTAGAGTAGATTGATGAATGTGTGTATGACCTTTAGTTCAAATTTTTTATGTCATAATAGTTCTCTTATAGTTTGAGAATATGCGAATAGGTCTGAGTGTGCATATGAGGATAGTTTGAGTGAAGAAGGAGAGAGATTACGACATGCATATGTGAGAGGCTTATTTGAGATAGAGAGAGTTTGTAAAGGGGTTATAAATCCAAAGATCCATCATCATCTGTTGAATACATTAAGTTTTAAAGTGGAGGTGTTCATTTGAAAGGAGGTTATAAAGGATTTTATATTCCTTAGGAGCATTTTCTCCTTGTGAAACAAGTGTTTCCCTAAATGCCTTTGGTTAGGAGGATTTGATCAAGGTTTTTCGGTCTAAAGGAGTTGACTAGTCTCTTATTTATAATTTATTAAATGACAAGTATTCCATGTGTTGTAAGATTTAGAGTGGGTTTTATTCCTCATGAGGGTTTCCCATAAGAACTATGTGTTATGTATTTCATATTATGTATGAATTAAATAAATGAGATCTCTTATGTTTCTTGATCAAGTTGATATATGATGATTTTCTAATAGTTTTAAAGGATTGGAATTAAGATTGAAATATCTAGTCTCACTGATTCACCTCCCTCTCAATGATTGTACCTCTAATAATTGGTATCAGAGTAGGTCCTTTAGTAAAGGATTAATCACTTAAAGTGATCAAAGGTAAAATGGATGAGAAAGATATTGTGGATTATCTTCAAGATAAGCTACTATGTGATTTATCAAATGTTAATTCAAGCATGGATGATGTGAAGACATAAGTGCAAGATCTAGAGGCAACAGTAAAAAATTTGTAGGTCTTGGTGAATAAAGGTCTCAATTAAAGGATGGAATAATGTGAAAATAAAGTCATGAATTACTCAGATATGTTCTTATCTAAGGATAAAATGGATTTTATCTCAACCAAAAGGGTCAAGAATGAAAATTCATGGATAGGTAATGATCAAGAGAAAGGAAGGTCAAATTTAAATGATGTCTTCAATGGGTATTTCTTATCCTGTAATCAATTTGGTCATAGATATAAGGATTGTGATTTTTCTCTAGAGATCTAAGGGAATATTATATTATATAATTGTAACCAAAGAGGTCATATAAACAAAAACTATAAAAGAGAATTTTTGAAAAAATATTTATAAGTCATTGACACCATCAAATGGTTCAAAAAGACTAAGTCTAAGATTGAAGAAGAAAAGAATAATAATTAAAGTGGTCCACCATGGGTAGAGTAAATGTTTGTTAAATTAGCCTTGCATACTCAATAATATGGGAATAAGATATGGTTTGTAGATATTGGATGCTCAAATAATATGACAAAAAACAAGAGCGAGTTTATCTCTCTCAAGAAGACCAACTATAGTGTAGTAGGATTTGGTGACAAAAATCTACTAACATAGTTGGCAAAGGTACTATGATTTTGGATAATGGTCATACTAGGACTAAGAATGTATTATATGTAGAAGGATTGAAACATAATATTTTAAGTGTGAGCCAAATGTGTAAGCAAGGAAATGTTGTAACTTTTCATGATGATGAATGTGAAATAAAAAAGGCTAGAAAAATAGTTGAAAATGTCTATAGAATAGATAATAACATGTATTTATTCCATGAATCCAAGAAAGAGGAGTGATTAATGAGTCAATTGGAAGAAAGTTGGATTTGGCATAGAAGGCTTGGAAACATAAATTTTGATAATATGGTAAAGATCGATTCAAAGGGGTTGGTAAGGCATATGCCCAAGATTTCTAAGATTCATCATTCTCTTTACAAGGTATGTCTTCATGGGAAGAAAACCAAAAGGAGATACAAATCCAAGGATTTCTCCACTACAAATCCATTAGAATTGATCCACACTGATCTATGTGGACCTATGATAACCCAAAGTGTTCAAGATAATAGCTACTTCATGCTTTTCATTGATGATTTTACTAGGATGACTTGGATATTTTTTCTTAAAGAAAAATCATAATCTTTTGAAAAATTTATGGCATTCAAAGCACTTGTATAAAATGATATAGAGTCAAATATCAAGTGTGTAAGATCAGATAGAGGAGGTGAGTTTTGGTCTCATGAATTTGATGATTTTTGTGAAAAATAAGGGATAAAGAGATAATATTTTGTTGCTAGAACACCATAATAGAATGGTTTTATTCAAAGGAAGAATAATACTATTCAATAGATGAGTAGAGACATGCTTCAATATTTTAAACTATTAGATGGTTATTGGGAAAAGGCAGCCAACACTTTAGTTTACATCCTAAATAGGTGTCAAATTAAAGTAAATGGTGAAAAGACTCCTTATGTGTTATGGAAGAATAGAGCTGTTAATGTTAAACATTTTAGAGTCTTTGGAAGTAGGTGCTTCATCAAAAGAGATTAAGACAATGTTAGAAAATTTTATTCAAGGTCTAAAGAGGGAATCTTGTTAAGTTAATTTTGTATTAGTACTTCCTATAGGTGATTTAACAAGAGACTTCACAAGATTGTTGAAAGTTCAAATTTAAGGGTAGCTGAGACAAGTGGAGTCAAGAAGCCGAAAGTGTAGGTAAGTGACTCAATTCAAAATTATGTTTCAAAAAGTGATGAGTTATACATTAAAATAGATGTTGAAGATTAATAAGAGGAAGAAAGACAAGATTCTAAATCTCCATCTAGAATAATTCAGAAAGATCATCCAATCTCTCAAATTATAAAAAATGTTGGTGCAAGGTTGTAGACTAGAAGGAGAATGTTGATCAATAAAAATAAAAAAGACTTAGGTCTATTATCCATTATTGAACACAAAAAATTCATGGAAGCTAGAAAAGATGAAAGTTGGAATGATGCAATGGATGAATAAATTGATTAAATAGAAAAGAATGAAATATGGGACTTAGTTTTTATGCCAAAATATAAAAATGTGATAGGTACCATGTCGGTTTTCAAAAACAAGATGAATGAGAAAGGAAAATTCACAAGGAACAAGGCTATATTAGTGTGTAAAGGATATAATCAAGTTGAAATAATAGATTTTTATGAGACTTTTTCTCCCATGGAAAAAATGGAATCAATTAGACTTTTCTTGAAATATGCTAGATTCAAAGGTTTTAAAGTATATCAAATGGATGTGAAATATATATTCTTGAATGAAAATTTAGAAGAAGAATTCTACATTGAGTTACTTAAAGGATACTTCATGTCAAGTAATCAAGATTTTGTGTGCAAATTGAATCAGGATATTTATGGTCTTAAACAAGCTCCTAGAGCTTGGTATGATAGGTTAGGTAAGTATATTTTGAGTCAAGGTTTTAAAAATGGGGTAGTTCATAGTAATGTATACATTAAGATAGAAGGCAATCATCAATTTATAGTGGCTGTATAAGTTGATGACATAGTTTTTGGATCTGACAATGATAATATGAGTAGAGAGTTTGTAGATACTATAAGGACTGATTTTGAAATGTCAATGTTGGGAGAACTTTATTTCTTATTAAGATCGAATATTAATGAATTTGATGTAAGTATTTTCATTTCATAAGCTAAATATATCAATGATATTTTAGAGAAGTTTGACATGATGGATTGTAAACCAATGGGTACTCCAATGATCACAAGATGCAATTTAAGTAAACTAGATGATAAACCTTTGTATAGATCCATGGTTGGAAGTCTTTTGTACTCTATTGCCTCTAGGCCTAATATCATGCAAGTAGTTGGTCTTGTGGGAAGATTCCAAGCTAATCTAGGAGAATCTCACTTGAAAATAGTTAAAAGGATCTTGAAGTATCTCAAAGGCATCATAGAGTATGGTTATGGTATCCTAGGAGTAAGGAATTCACTTTGAAATCATATACTGATGTAGATTGGGTAGGTTGTGTGGATGATAGGAGGAATACTAATGGTGGGGTCTTCTTCATGGGGGAATTCTTGGTGTTTTAGCCAAGCAAGAATCAACTCTTAGTGTCTCTATAAACTAAAAAAGCCAAGTATATAATAACTACTTCTTGTTGCATGTAATTCATGTGGATGAAACAAACTTTGGAAGATTATAAGGTATGATAAAATGGACCTTGTCCTATCTATTATGATAACACTAGTGCAATTAGTCTCTCAAAGAATCTTGTTATGTACTCAAAAAATAAGCACATTCCAATTAGATATAATTTATTGAGAGAACAAGTGAGTAATCAAAGTTTTAATTTGGAGTATGTGCCTATAAAATAGCAACTTATAGATATTATGACCAAACCATTATCAAAAGCTACATTTGAGTATCTAAGACAAAGCTTGGGTGTCATTTATTTCTCTATGAATCAATAAAAGGTATTTGATTAAGGAGGAGAAATAAATTCATGATATTTCTCCATAGGTTTTTAAAGAAGATTTAGTGCAAATGAAGATTTGGTGGTCATGGAAGTATTTTAAGAAAGGAGGCTAGTTGTAGACACCTAAATCTGGTCACTAATGACCATCAATCAGGATTTTGACCAATTTCCACCAAAATACACAATTTGGCCTAAAAACACTAAAATACATTAAAATATTTTAAAAATATTCAAGTGCCAATTTTGGCTAAAGTATGCCTAAGTGGGGTAATGCAATTTATGAATTAACTAACTTTGATTAGATCATTTCAAGTCAAAATGACATTTTCACACTTGGGTGCTTTAGATTGCTCTTTCCTATCAAATTTGTTGCATGAGACATGTGTCTTTGTTATTTGGTATTGACAACATCTTAAATAGGATAACGAATCCAACACATCTGACATTAACTTCGAATTCCAATCTAGTCAAATTTTAAGCCAACAATAAGACAATTTGACCAATTTGATTAATTTGTGCATAAAGAGCTAAGGCTTACATCAAAGTGATTAATCATTGTTAAAATATAATTAAACCAAATCATGAGTATAATTAACAATTCCATGGAACTTTTTGAATAAATCTTTATTGGAAATTGATTGTCATTAATTGCATCATCATGACATCATTTCTTGGGAAGACATCCCTAGGCCATAAATGCATAAAATATCAAGGTTAACCCCTCCCATGCCTCATTAAGAACCTCCATGCCTATTCATTTCCCCTCTATCCCAAATATTGATGAGCCTATTTATGATTTTAATTACATAATTAAATTAATCCTTAGCCATACATCTCCATCTTGAGATAGATGGTTCAGGTTGATTTTAGCCACGTTTAAAAATCTATAAATAAGAGGCCTTGCCTATTGAATTCTAAGCTTGGATAATGAAAAGTTATAAAGATGAATTGATTCCAAAGTTTCATGAAAATTAATATTTCAATCCAAATTTTTGAGCCAAGCCAAGCCAAAGACAAATATGGTGCCAAGGAGAGATGGAGGTAGCCACACTTCATTGAAGCAAACTTCATGAGTACAAACTGCGTAAGCCACTTCAACAAACTATTTGGATCATCTAAGGAAGGTGAAAGAAAGTTTCTTTTGCATTTTAGTTATGTTTGCCTTTCTAGTCTTGTTAACTAAGCTCCCCCTAGTAACTAGACCTAGAGATGTTAAGCTAGTGTGTTTATCTCATTTTTATTTCATTTTGGAACTAACACAATACTAACCATCCTCTCTTGAGTCAAATTCATATTTCAAAAATTTAGTCACAAAGCTCCTAAAAGAAACCTACTAATCTTTTCCATCCAGGATCTTGGAGTTGGAAGCCAAAAAGAGTGAAAATTTAAGTTAAAATTCCATTTTTCTAATAATTGCATTTTTATTCCTGGTAACATTGATTTTACTCTCCGTTATAATATTGTTACTATCATAGTAGTGATTTTTTAAACAAAATCAATGTTTTCTAAAAAGTGATTTCATAGCCCTAGGTAGTGATATCATTCATCAAAATAATGATTTCATTTCCCTAAGTAGCAATTTTTCCAAAATAGTGATTTTGTCATAGAACAATGATATTGTTCACCTTGTGTAGTGATTTTGTATTCAACAACAATGATTTTGTGTTTTCTATGTTTTATATCTGGTAATGGTAATTTTGTGAGTAGTAATATTATTAACCAGAATAATGATATTATTTCTTGGGTAGCGATATCATTGATTTGGCTAGTGATTTCATTTGAAGCAGTGATTTTATTTAGCAAAAAATTCATATTTTAAAACAATGATTTCATCTAGAGAATAATGATATTGTGATTTTTTATTGATCTAACCCATAACAATGATATTGTTGTCTAAAATTATGATTTTTTAGGAAAACAACAGGATCGACTATGTAACAGTGAGATTGTAATAGAGATTTGAAAATTTTAATGTTGTTTTCTAAAACTCTTAAGTGCTTCAAAGCATGCACTTATAATTGTGTTTTTATAGGTTGAGAAGGTACTTTGGAAGTTGGTTTGAATGTTTTTGACTAACTAAACACACTTTTATTTGGGTTTAAAATGAACATGTTTGATTTCACATATTTGAATTAGTGCTTAAAATGAACCTAAGATTTGGATAAGTCTTAGATACATTTCATTTAGTACCTAAAACACATCATAACTCTTGCAACATTTTAAATTTGGTGTTTTAATCATGAATCTAGGATAAGTATTGAATCTTCAATTTGGGCTTAAATAAATTTAGGTTTTTATTGCTTCATGTGGTATTTTTTGTGCAATATTTACCATTTTCACACTTAAAGCCAAGGTGCTAGTAATGAACCTAATCACACATTTCAAATTTAGTGCAACAAATCAACATCACTTCAATTGTTTGCAAACTTGCATGTTGATTGTTTTAGCGAAAAGAGATGTGTGTGTATGCTCTTCCATCTATCCCCTTTAAGAAAAATTTTGGATCAAAAGAACCATCTCATCACACTTTGAGCCTAGTCCAAGGTATAAAAAGAATGTCATCTAAATCATTCCCCAAAAACTCACAATAGTTTGGGTGATCTTGAAATGACCCTATAGTCTTTCTACCAGTCATTTATTTTTATGCAAATTTGGCTTGTGAGGGGGAATTCATTACCTCTTGAAAGTTATTTATGGAAGATTTAACCTAGGATTTCATCTCCTAGCACTAACTTCAACCACTCCCACTAAGATTAGAGGTTTGAGTAGTTAAACCACCTTTTAGTATTAGAGTTACACATGGGGCATATCTGCACTTTGGACATCGCACTACACTAAGTAAGTAATGGATATAGTGGTTACAAAAAAGGGAAGACATTTTGACAACAATCCAAGTGCCATGGATACCCAATTTAAGTGCATTTATTTTACATCATGATGTGAAATTCATTATGTAATTGATCCATCTATATGTTCAAAAACCAATTAGTTTTAGTCAACCCCACTTTGCCATACCTTTTGCTAGGATTTGGATGATTATACTTAGTGTATTTTGGTCATTTTTGCTTAGTATGTTTAGAGACTAAAACCTAATTATTTTTTTAAAACCATGTCAAAATTAATTTATTTATACATCACTCTTTTATCTAAAGATGCATTATGTTGGCCATTTTACACCACACTTATGCTTAGAATTTTTTGCTAAACTTGTTTGTGTGTATGTCACTTGAGTTGAGGTGGGTACCATTATGCTTATCAAGTTTAAACCTTTGAGTCTTTGAAACATAACATTGATCACATAATTCAAGCATGCTTACACTATTAGGCTACTCAATTTATTTCAAAACTTGTTTACCATTGCACCAAAATTCATATGTTTCAAACCATGTCATGTATACCATTTGGACCTTGTTTATGAGCTGTCATGATATCCAATCTTGTTTAGTTTTTCTATTCAAAACCTAGTTTTCAACATTGAGTTTTCAATTAACCTTGTTAAAGTTTGGATTCAAACATTTATTGATTTCTATTTAGGCCTCAATTCATGGGGCTGATACATAGATCTTTCTCTTTTGGGTTATATAACTTTAGTTAATCAATTACCCAAATTTGAAAACTATTATTGGTTTGTTTATTCAACACCTATTCTCATCATTTTTTGTGCTTTTGTTTGGGAGAACACAAGCTTTCTCCAAATCTATTTTTCCTCATACCTTATACCAACTGATCATGTTTATGTTTGATTATGTGTGTCAGGTCTATGTCAAAGTTGTTTCCAAAATTGTTAGATTAAATCAAAATACATCATCCTTTGTTTCAAAGCCTAGATTTTGATGACATTTGGCCAAAATTCATAGCATAGCCTATTTGATTTTAGCTTTTGACTCTGTGTTTAGACAAAGACCTAGTGACTCTTTTCCCTTTCCTAGTTTAGACCTTATTTGAAACACTTTGACCTAGACCTTTGACATGCCATTTTTTATTCAGATGTTTGATCTTTTATGCATATGACATGTGATGTTAGGCATTTGATGTTAGATTATTTTATGCAAAATCTTAGGATAACCATTTTAGAGATATAGCTCCTCCTTCGACCAAGTTAGACCAAGTTTGAACCATTTATCCTTTGGACATAGTTTTTTAGAGTTTGAAAAACTCTAAGCCTTTTTGTTTCAAAGATTTCATCATTTATGTGGATTTGTCTAGCTACACTTATGGTGGAGTCATGTACAATCCAACTTATGATAGAATGGAAACACAAATTGACTATAACCAAATGCCTATTTACGATCCAACTTGAGACTTTGATTGGTATGAAGAATCTTATGAAGAAGAATTTGTTAAAGACCCAACTATAGATAATGTTGTTTGGGATATAGATCTATACCCTCTTTAAAATAATCAACACATATAACATACTCAAGAAAAAACTTATGATCTAACTCAAGATTGGGATGATATGGTTCATGAGGACTTAGATGCTTTGGCTTATGTAAGTTACCAAACTCCTTAATGCCCCAAACTTATCCTTTCAAGACCTTGTCCTTTGGTTTGTGTGAGCAATCAGGATCCAAAATGCCATACCATGACCATTATAAGAACTCATCCTTTGGCTTGTGTGAGTAACCAAGCCCCATACCACCCTATTGTTATCATTTCAAGACCTAGTCCTTTAGCTTGTGTAAATAACCACGCTCCACACCACCCTATTGTTACCATTTTAGGACTTCATCCTTTAATCCTTGTGAGCAAACATGCTCCTTGATGCCCTATCATTATATAACCATAGGCCATTCCTCATCTAGTACCAATCCCATCATAACCTCAACTAATCTAATCATTTGAAGACCAAGTTATGTTAAAAACTAGTATTTTTCAACTCATTAGAAACCAATCCCAAGAGAACCAACCAATCCAAGATTTTTTTGTTGAACCAACCACTTATGATAAGTCAACATGTGATGAATCACCCATTGATCCTATACTAGTTATCGAGGAGTCCCACTCTAATGAGTCAGTCTATGTTAAGTCACTTCTTAATGATTATAACCACCTTTGGGAAAATCATTACCTCGACTATATGCTTATTTTTTAAGATCCTCCTATTAATAATCCAGTCTCTAAGGAGTTATTTCTTGACCTTTTTACCATTATGGAAGAGTCCCACTCTAGCAAACTAGTTTTTATGGATCCCAACATGCCATCACAAGCCATTACTTGTCTAATACCAGACACTCAACAAGACATTATTGTAACAAAGTACCCATTAGATGAAGAATCAACATTGGATTCAAGTTCTATTCTTCAACCAACATCATATTTAACATCAAAATTAAATCAACATCAGATTTAGAGTCTATTAAGTCAAAATTAGATTCATATATAGAATATGTTTTTGATTGTTACAACATTGGTTACGTATGCTTAGTAGATTAGTTTGAATACTTTTGTGATCATTATATATTTTTTGAGGATGATTACTTTAGAATCACCATAATTTCTCCTAGTATCTTTTATGATGATTGTGTAGCCAACCCCCATTCCATTACCATCAACCAGTCTAGCTATTTCATTGACATTCCTTCTCCCACAAGTGTCAATTGGGACTAATAGAATCACACTTTATTGAACTCCATCTATGGTGATATAGAAGTTTAAGAAGAGCAACGAGGCCAAGACCAAATTCATGTAGTAGAAGAACACTATGCTAGTGAAACCTTTTCAGAGGTGTTAAGGGACAATCAAAGTTAAAACTCAGCATCTTTTAATGAAACTTTTTTGGAAGCACTAGAAGAAAATCAACATCAAAAACCAATTTTCATTAGTGAAACCTTCTCAGAGGTGCTATGGGATAATCAAGACAACTTCATTGGTGAAACCCTCTTTGAGGTACCAATCACTGAGCACAAATGTTCTTCATTACTTGATGAAGATAAAACCAAAGATCAAATCAAAATAGTTTCCAATCTATAGCCTAATCAGATGGTATTTACTTTCAAGCCTAAACAATAAAAAAATATGGTGGTCCTATTGAGAGGACAAGTCTTTGGCCCTATCAACACCAAAATTATGTCAAATCTAGCATTAAGAACATTATATGTGACTAAAATTCTTGATCTTCATTTATTTTCAAACCATTACACATTCCATTATCATCCACCATTCCATTTCAAAAACAAACCTATCATCTAAATTTTATCCCTATTTACCATCTATGGCTACATTTTCCTTTGTAGAGGCTATAAAGATATCTTGTTTTGATGCTTGAAGGAATTAGAATCAATGATCAATAAAGATCATAAAAGCATTATTGGCACTCACATCTATAGCTAGTTCTGAATAAAGCAACTATTCAGATGAGGTGTGGGCTAGAAATTAACATGATTAATTATTCTATTTGCATCATCAACTGATTAAGACATGCATCTCCACTTTAGAAAAAATAATAAAATCATATGTCATTTATCATAGCTAGGCCAAAACCAAACATGTACCATACCATTTCATTTCCATGCCATTGCCATTGTTACATATCATTTTGACATTATCACATATCCCAACCAATCACCTTACCACTTGGGCGCAATCCTCTTACCATTTTATCCAATTTATCAAACCATCATTATCCTAGATCAAGACCATGCCATCCTACCATAACATTCCTATTTAGACCAAAGCCTATTTTTAGTCATCTTACGCAATCCTATTTTGATCTTGGTTCATTTAGTTCTTCCCACACTTTTGTGAGGGGATTATGATCTAATTTCAATAATATATCAAATCTATGTTTATAATGACATTCTATGAAAGTAGTGTGATAGTTGATCTAGAAAAATATCTTTCATCTTCCATCCTATTTCAAGCTGGTTTATGTGAGCCTTATAACTACCTATGGGCAAATTAGTGTTTCACCAGTCTTGCTACTAGTTATAACCGCCTATGGCAAAATTAGTATCATTAACCTATTCCATTATATTCTAGTTATAATTGTCTGTGGGCAAACTAGGCACAACACTTGTTTATCATGCATTACCACATCACCTTGTAATTGCTATTTTCATTTGACTGGCTATTTTGTTGGATTTGAGAACTTGTTGGGACCTAGTTGGTTTCTCCATACCTTTTGTGTGGATGGAATCACTATGACTTGAGGTCATTTTAGGATTATGTAGGTCATGCTCAATTGATGCTACTTGGGAAAATGATACCAGGGAGAGAACACTCAGGAGAAGAGTCATCAAGGAGTACTTAGTCAAGTGGAGGAACCTACCATTAGAGGATGCTACTTGGGAAAATGAGCAGATATTATAGCATTCAGAGTTGAAATTACTTGAGGACAAGTAATTTTGGGAAGGGTGGACTGTAATGTCCCCTTTCTAAAATTCATAGCATGATGTTATCATTAGCCTATTTCCCTATGGTCTCATAGGCTAACCAAGACATTAAAGAGAATTAGAGGCCATTTGGCTTAGACAATTTTAGTTGCATATCTTTTTGAGGGGTTTGAGGTAGTTTTGGGCATACTTACTATTTATAGTAAGTTGTGAATGGACATGGTTGGACTTCTAGGGGCAGTGACATGTTGATGGTAATTGTTTAAAATCAACAGGAAGATTTATTTATCATTGATATGATTTATTGGGCATTAATGAAGTTATTTTATAAAGTTAAATTTAAATATTTAACTTTATTAATGCATATTCTATAGTTTATGGGAATTATTTAAATAAAAAAAACCCCTTTATTTTATAATTCATTGGATACATAAGTTACATAAAGGGAGTTATGTTTTATCCCACATTGACAAAACAAAGGAATGGACTCTTGTGAGAACTCTGTAAAAGAAATATAAGATCTTCCATTTAGGGAGTTTTTGGATGAGATTAATGTTATGCTGCTAGATTTCTTGGAAATCTGATTTTTGGGCTTGGAGGATGAAATCCCTCTTTGCTAGCATTCTCTTCACTGTTGAAAGACACAGTTCGGAGGATTGATGGTGTTTTTATTCAGGAAACACATTGGGCTTATTAGATTTACAACAAAGAAGGGTAGAATAATGATTTACTACAGGATCCATGAATAGTGTTTTGCTACAATGTGCGTGAATAGTCTTTTTGTTGTAGTGCACGTGAATAGTGATTTTGCTACAATAACCTGTGAATAGTAAAATTACTATAGTGCCATGAATAGTGTTGCTATAGTGCATGAATAGTGTTTACATCAAGTTTACTTGTTTATTCTCACTGATTAGAGGTCTAAAAGGCTACCATTTCCTTTGTGGGTCACTAAAACACTAATTTCCAAGCTTATTCTATCAAATTTTCATATCTAAGCATTGTAATTTTTGAATACAAATTTGAATATTTGTTGCAGCCCATAAGGTAATTATGCACATTTATATTGTAAATTAGTGTTTAACAACAAATAAGGAGTTTTAGGTTTTGCATGTATAGTTGTATGTTTGTCAAGTGTTTGACAAAATTCCATGTTGATCGTTAAGCAATTTAATTGATATGGCATAGTAGTTCACAAGTTTCTTTCATTGGAAAAATAGGGGTGGTTATTACAGTGGTATCAAAGCAAAAAATCTAGCTATCTTGAAGGGTTAAAGAATTTATAAATAGGGACATGTCTGGTTTTGATTAGCAACCTTTCACTCACCATTACAACACAAGAAGGAACAAAGTAGTAATAAATATAGGTCTAGAGGAACAAGGGGTTCTAGAAGAACATAGAACTATAGGAGAATAAAACATTGACAATATGGGTGAGAGAAGGGACCCAGGTGAGGAGAGATTTCTATAGTTATTGGACACACTAGTTCAGGGACAATAATTAGCAGAGTAAAGAGCACAATAACAAAATCAATGATGGGACCTATTAACACAGATGATGTCACACCAGTTGGGTATTGACATGAACAACTTAGGAGGTGGAAATAATGGTGGCATTAATCAGAATGGAGGTAATAATGGTTGACACAATTGAAATGGAGGTAATGGAGGGGGAAATGTAGGCGACAACTTGGGCCATGTAGCTCAACCCACTAGAATGGTGAGCTCTAAACCAATTTTACCTACCTTCCCACCTAGGGCGCCGACACAGCTTGCCAATGAACCTCAAATCATAGATTTATAGGATAAATTTAAAAGAGATTGGGAGAGTAAAGGACCTAAATTTTAGGCAACTATATCTTTACGAGACTATATTGATGTAAGGATGAGACACACGCCTCATGAAAGAAATAGGAACTAAAACTTTGAGTTGCATAAGAAAGTAGGGAAATTGTCTCTACCTTATTTTGATGCTTCTAGGAAGATTATAGCACAAGCTTGGGTGCAAAAGGTAGATACCTATCTTCAACTTAATCCTATGCCTGAAGAAGAAGCCATTAAATATGTTGTTATACACCTTGATGGAGTTGCACATGAGTGGTGGCACCATGGCATGGTGACTATGGGACATGATCAAATCACTTATTATGTTGAGTTTACAAAATGATTGATAGAGTGGTTTGATAAGAAGGATCCATAACTACATTTTAAGGAGTTGGCATAGTTGAAATAATGGATACCATTGGAGAACTATATATCTGAGTTCCAGAGACTTTCAGTAGTAGTCACAAATATATCATTGAGGAGAATTATGGTGCTTTTCATGGATGGATTGGTTGATCCATTGAGAGGGTGGATTAAGGCCCTCAACCCACCTACACTATAGGAGGCTATTAAGAAGGATAGGGACATGGAGGCTTCTAGTTCAAAAAGCCAATTTCAGTCTAATAGTTTCTCATAGAAAAAAGAAAAGGATAAGAGATAAAATGAATCACATCCACCATGAGCAGATTCAAGAAGACTTGACAGTGATCAGTTGAATGAGATCAGAAGGAAAAAACTTTGCTTTTATTATAGAGACCCATGGGACCATTCACATAAGTGTACGGTTAAGGCGAAGGAAAAATAGTTAGAGTATTTTTTTGCTAAAGAATCAGCTTCAAAAGAGTCAGAGCAATAGTCAGATTCAAAAAGTAGTGATGAAGAAGAGATTATGGCAGAGGAGGTTAGAGAAGTTAAGACCATTGCCTGACTTACCAACACTGAACCATCAATAACATTCAAGGTAAGAAGTGTGATTCAGGGGTAGCAAGTTGTTTCATTGATAGACATAGGAGCCACCCACAATTTCATTGATGCAAGATTTGTGAAGAAGTGAGGATGTTAGACTGAGGAACATGAGGGATTTAGAGTGATGGTAGCTAGTGGAGACAAGCTTCTTAGTACTCAGATGATTCTTGATCTCCATATGCGATTTAGAGACTATGACATGGTAGGTAAGTTATATGTTATTGACATGGGAGATTATGATGTCATCTTAGGCATGACATGGATGAGATCTCTAGTAGAGTTTACCATCAATTTAGAGAAATTAGAAATGAGATTTAAGCACTAGGGTTAGAAAGTGGTTCTCAGAGGGTTATCAGATGGGGGGCTTAGAGTAGTCTCACTTAGGAAGATGGAACGTTTGTTTAGACATGACAAAATAGAGTGGGCAACAAAATGTATGATCATGCCTATAGCTATAGAGTAACAAGTTAAGTAGTACCATCCAAACATTCATGAGGTCATAGCCAAACATACAAAGGTGTTTGGAAGCATTCCACTAGGTGTTCCACTAGAGAGAGGAATAGAGCATGTGATTAAACTGGAGGGGGGGTGGAGCCTATGATTACCACCCCCTATCATCATCCTAAGGTGTATAAGGATGAGATCGAGAAGGAAATAAAGGAGTTTCTGAAGATGGGACACATTGGGCCTAGCAAAAGTCCATTTGCCTTAGGAGTGGTCCTAGTAAAGAAAAAAGATGGGACAATGTGTATGTGCATAGATTACAGGGCTCTCAACAAAAAGACAATCAAGAATAAGTACCCCATTCTAAGAATAGATGAGCTAATAGATGAGTTACATGGTGCATGCTACTTCTTGAAGATAGACTTGCACTCTGGGTACCATCAAATTAGAATGAGAGCAGAGGATGTAGAGAAGATAGCCTTCAGGTGCCATTATGGCCACTTTGAGTTTTTGGTCATACCATTTAGGTTAACCAATGCTCTAGTTACTTTTTAGAGTTGTATGAACTAGGTGTTCAAGATTCAGTTAAGGAAATTTGTGCTTATATTTTTTGATGATATCCTGATATATAGTAGGGCATGGGAGGAGCACTTGCAACACTTGGAGGAGGTATTGAGCATACTTGAGAATGAGTCCCTTCATGCCAAATAATCTAAATGTGAATTTGGCATGAAAACATTATTGTACATTAGGCACATCATTAGTGTGAATGGAGTGAGGGTGGACCCAAAAAAAATTAGAGCTATAGTTGAGCGGCCTACTCCTACTAATCTTACCCAACTCAAGGGGTTATTTGGTCTATGTGGTTTTTACAGGAGGTTTGTGAAGGGGTTCTCACAAAAAACAACTCCACTTATAGATTTAACTAGGAAGGGAGCCTTTGTATGGACAAAGGTAGCTCAGAAGTGATTTAAGCACTTTAAATAGTTGATGACATCTTGTCCAGTATTAGCACTTCCAAACTTCTCCAAACCGTTCGAACTTTAGTGTGATGCATCTAGGGATGGGGTGGGTGAAATCTTAATGTATGAAAGACATCCTATTACTTTTGAGATAAGGAAGCTAAAGGGAGTGGAGAAGAGCTACTCTATATATGATCAGAAAATGTTGGCCATAATGCATGCATTGGCCAAATTTAGGTCTTATTTGTTTGGAGGTAAATTTGTGATTAAAATAGATTATAACAGTATAAAATATTTCATGAGCTAGAGAGATCTTAATGATAGGCAACAGAAGTGGATCACCAAACTATAGGCATATGATTTTGACATTGAGTATGTCAAAGGGAAGAAGAATGTAGTGGCTGATGCACTTTCTAGGAGACCACATGTATGTTCCCTAGTTGAGATTTCAACAGACTGGAAGGAGAAAATAATAGCTGAATATGCTAAGGATCAGTGGGTAGCTGATTTGATAGAGGGATCCCTATAGGACAATAGATATGTGGTGGTTAATGACCTTATCCTATATAAGGAGAGGATTTATTTGTTACCTTCTTCGCATATCAAAGGTACTATTTTAAGGACATTCCATGATGCACCTATGGCTACACACCCCAGGTTCTTCAAAACATACTGATAAATTTGTGAGAGGTTTAGTTGGAGAGGACTCAAGGATGATGTGTAGAGATATTTTAGAGAATGTCCAATTTGCTAGCAAAACAAAGATGAGCATACTCCTCTTGCTAGATTACTACAACCTTTACCCATTCTTGACAGGAAATGGGAAAGCATTTTAATGGATTTTATCATAGGCCTACCCAAGGTGCAGAGTCGAGATTGTATTTATGTGGTGGTGGATAGGTTAACTAAATATGCTAATTTCTTTGCTATTACATCTACCAGCATAGCATCATAAGTGGCAGACTTGTTTTTTTGGGAGGTGTTTAGGCTTCATGGGATGCTTAAGAACATAGTCAGTGACAGGGATAGTAAGTTTTTGAGCTTATTTTGGTAGAAACTTTTTAGATTGAATGGCACTGAGCTCACTCCTAGCACTAGATATCACCCATAAACAAATGGGCATATGGAGATTTTTAATAAGTGGGTTGAGGCGTACTTTCAAAACTATGTATCAGGGTAGCAAAAAGCTTAGATCAGATGACTTTATTTAGGTGAGTATTTTTATAAGACTACCTATCACATGACGATCAGGATGTCTTCGTTCATGGTGTTATATGGGTATAAATCTCCTCACTTCACAGATCTTCTTTTTGGAGATAGCAGGGTGCCGAGTGCATAGAATTAGTTATAAGACAGCCAAGATATTTTGAGATCACTTAAGGAGAATATTCGATAGGCTCAAAATTAGTAGAAATTATATGCTGACCAACACAAGATGGAACATAGTTTTGATGTTGGGGATATGGTATACTTGAGACTTCAACCCTATAGGTAGTCTACACTTAAGAAGAGTGGAGTAGAGAAGTTGAAACCAAGATTTTATGGGCCATTCAAAGTTGCTCACCACATTGGCGAGGTGGCATATGAATGAGAGTTACCAGTAGATAACAGGGTGCATAATGTGTTCCATGTCTCCAGGCTTAAGAAAGTGCTTGGTCATAGTGTTGTTCCATCTACAAATTTGCCCCCTCTAAATGAAGAGGGTAAGTTGATATTGATTCCTGAAGCCATCATTAATACCGGGGAGAGAACACTCAGGAGGAGAGTCATCAAGGAGTACCTAGTCAAGTGGAGGAACCTACCAGTAGAGGATGTTACTTGGGAAAATGAGTAGATATTATAGCATTTAGAGTTGAAATTGATTGAGGACAAGCAATTTTGGGAAGGTTGGACTGTATTGTCCCATTTCTAACATTCATAGCATGATGTTGTCATTATCCTATTTCCCTATGGTCCCATAGGCTAACTAGGACATTAAAGGGACTTAGAGGTGATTTGGCCTAGATAGTTTCAGTTGCATATCTTTTTGAGGGGTTTGAGGTAGTTTTGGGCATACTTACTATTTATAGTAAGTTTTGAATGGACATGGCTAGACTTCTAGGGGCAATGACATGTCGATGGTAATTGTTTAAAATTGATAGGAAGATTTATTTATCACTGATATGATTTATTGGGTATTAATGAAGTTATTTTATAAAGTTAAATTTAAATATTTAACTTTATTAATGCATATTCTATAGTTTATGGGAATTATTTAAATAAAAGAATCCCCTTTATTTTATAATTCATCAGATACATAAGTTACATAAAGGGAGTTATGTTTTATCCCACATTGACAAAACGAAGGAATGGAATCTTGTGAGAACTCTATAAAAGAAATATAAGAGCTTCTATTTAGAAAGTTTTTGGATGAGATTAATGTTATGTTACTGGATTTCTTAGAAATCTAATTTTTGAGCTTGGAGGATGAAATCCCTCTTTGCTAGCATTCTCTTCACTGTTGAAAGACACAGTCAAGAGGATTGATGGTGTTTTTATTTAGGAAACATATTGGGCTTATTGGATTTATAACAAAGAAGGGTAGAATAATGATTTGCTACAGGAGCTATGAATAGTGTTTTGCTATAATGTGCATGAAGTCTTTTTCCTATAGTGTGCATGAATAGTGATTTTACTATAGTAACCTGTGAATAGTAAAATTGATACAATGTCATGAATAGTGCTGCTATAATGCATGAACAGTGTTTGCATCAAGTTTACTTATTTATTCTCACTGATTAGAGGTCTAGAAGGCTGTCATTTCCTCTGTGGGTCACTACAACACTAATTTCCAAGCTTCTTCTATCAAAATTTCATATCTAAGCATTGTAATTTTTTAATACAAATTTGAATATTTGTTCCAGCCCATAAGGCAATTGTATGTGCCCATTTATATTACAAATAAGTGTTTAATATCAAATAAGGAGTTTCAAGTTTTGCATGTATAGTTGTATGTTTTTCAAGTGTTTTAAAAAATTCCATGTTTATCATTAAGAAATTTAATTGATATGACATAGTAGTTCACAAGTTTCTTTCATTGGAAAAATAGGGGTGGATATTACATTAAATTCCTAGTTCACACTAGTAAGCCTATGTTGTTGTTCTTTATGGTGTGTGGAGATATGAAGATGCTCAAAAGGTTTAATGTCTCATAAATCTTAGCGGGGTCCGTATCAATGTTTCTTGGTGAGTTCCATCAGATTTTAGTACTTTTTATGTTCTTTCTTTATTGGTTGCAATGCTTGGTTGAAGAGAGTGTTGGCATGAAGCAAGATAAAGGTATCAAGTCAAGAAGCGATAGGCTCAAATTAAAGGGGAGTTTGTGTCATATTTCTAATATTGTCCTTTTATTTTTATGGTATTTTTAGGTCCTTAGGATCAGTTTGTACCTACTTTTCCATTATGTCAAAGGGGGAGAAAGTTCCTATTGTGAGAGTGCTTAAAGAGAGAGAAGAAAGGTGAGTTTTATAATTGATGGTTGTTGACATCAATGACAAAAGGGGAGATTTTTTGAGATTTTTAAATTATGTCATGATGATTTCATGTAGGTGTCCTGGGGAGTGGAGGAAGTGCCTTGATAGTCTAAGTGACAATAATAAAGTGTGCAATGTGCTTATCCTAGTATGCTTGAAGGAGGCTTGGTTGATTTTTAATTTTATCATGGCTAGAGATGTTTAGGGATGAGTATGGTGATTTTAACATGTGAAAGGGGTCATATAAGAGGTTTTTTATTTTTTGAGTGCTTGTGTGCATGAGTTTATTTTATCTAGATGGTCATTATTTTCATCTAGACATTTTAGGTCCAATGGTAGAAAATTTGAGTAGGCAGTTTGATGATGTCATAATTGCCATGTGTGGATGAGTCAAGGTCAGTTGGTCATATGGTCATGATCACATTAGTCCCTAGTTTATATGTGAAAATTCTTAAGTCTAGTGATGAATCACAAAAAAATATATGAAAGTGAAAATTTGGGCTCTTAGGCATTTTGACAGTGTTTTCTCATAGCCAAATTTGCAATGTGGCAAGAAAAGTTGAGTAGGTATTTTGATGGTGGCATATATAACACATGTGAAAATTTAAGGATTAGGTGATCATATGGGTTTGTTTAAATTTGTGCCTATTTTATTTGTGCTAACTTTTAGGTCAAGCATTAAAGTGTAACAAAATCTATACATGTGTAAAGTTAGTATTTCTAGATAGTTCTTGACATAGTTAGCTCTATGAAAAGATAAATGTGAGGAGGAATTTTAATGTCATTATATCTCATAGTGTGAGGTTTATAAGAGAATATTGAGATTTGGTTGGATTATCATATTTGAGGAGATCATATGGTCTGAATTTTATAACATGTGCTTAAGCGAAGAAAAATATATGGAGGTGTAAAGTTGACCTTACAGACAAATTGTAATGGTCCCCATAATCTATTTTACATAATGTTAAAGATCAAGACCAGATGGATATATAATGGCTCATGAGTGATCATATAATGAATATATGTGATGCATATAAATTCAAATAGGTCAAATTTTTTATTGGTTAACAAAGTTAAAGATCAAACTTATTCTAAGATATAACGACAAGTGATTGTTCATACTTATATAGATCAATGGTACATGTTGAGTGAGATAGTAAGAAGTACATAATGTTTAATAATATAAGTGATTAGAAGGCATGCAAGGGAAGTAAGTTTCTTGATCATGGGGTTTTTTATCAAGATCTAATGGTGAGCATTGCTTGATAAATACCCGATTGATCTGTAGACATCAATGATGCATGTTGAATCAATATTGCAAGAGTGCATGAGATGAGGTCAACATGTTGAAGGTTTAACATTTGGAATTGGTGAAATATGAGTTAAATTTCAAAAAAAAATGATGGTGAAATATTTATATAATGTAGTTAGGACATGAGATGCAAGCATAATGTTCAGTGTTTAACTCTGACCATTTGGATTTAAATAATCAAATTTAACAAAGGAAAAACTAGTGCTTAGTTTTTATGCCATAACTTTTGATCTATGTAGAATTTGACCATGGTGTAAAAATAAAATTTCTATATGAATATAATTTTCATCTATAAATATGAATTTGAATATTTGAAAGTGTGTATAGTCAAATATATTAAGGTTTAAATTTGACTATGTGTTCTTGCATGTTCTACAAGTGACCCGAGAAGGATATTTGAGATCGTTATAATGGTATTTTGATATCTCATATTAAATTATATATTTAGGAGTGTCATATACTCTATAAGTATGATATATATTAATTATGAAGGTTTTACCAATCATATCCAGTATGAACAAAGGTTTTGAAGGTGACTATGTTTTCATTCATAATGGTTATGTGTACAAATAAGTGTTTAAGCTAATTGGGATTTATTAGAAGAGTGTTTTGGTGACTATGATCATTTAAAAATGTCAAAAAAGTCATTTGGAATGGTTTCATGCATTTTTAAGTGGTTATATATTCTTATTTTTCTCATTGAATTTTCAAAGAGCTAAATGGGTCTCCATAGGACCTAAAAGTGACTTAGGCTTATTTGAAAGTGTGTTACGCTTAAGTGTGACCCATGTTAGATGCCTTAAGGGTGAAGGCATGTATTTTGGATAACAAGGAAATATTTTTAAATTGATAATTCATGATTTATTTATATATAGTGATATCAAAGATGATGATTTCTAGATTTTTTGAGAAGACTTATGCAAGGCTGTTTCTAACTCTTTTTCGCTTTTTCACATTCAAAAGAAAGAAGAAACTAAGGGTTAATGGTCAGGGGTTTGTACATACTCAGATGAAGTTGTGCACCATATCCAAATGATTGAAGGATATCCTCTTTGGCTGTGGAGGATGACACCTGTAGATAGAATAAGACTCAAACACAGAAAATGTTAGATAGATATAAGGTGGACTGCCAAGCAAAGCTCGGTCCCAGAAGCACAAAGACTTCCTTGAGGGATGACAGTCCACTTGTTGATAAAAATAATGTCGAATAAAGATAATAATGAAAGACTAAGCAAGAGAAATAGAAACAATGCGTACCTATATTCTACTATCAGTCTGTCACAGTCACCGACGTCAGTGGTTATGTCAGCATCAGTTGATCAAGTTGCTGACATTGGTTATAATGCCGATGTCAGTAGGGGAAATGGTCGATGTCAGTTAGGGCAATGGCCTTGGGTGAATTTTGGATGGGTTTATGGTCGACAGAGGGGTCTGGACAGAGTCTAGGTTTGTGTAAGATTGCAGGGGAGTCAATAGAGTCTTAAGAGGGACAAGGGGTAGAGGACAAGTTGTCAAAAGGAGCAAGGATATGTGGAAGGCCTCTCAGCCTCTCCAAGAAGAAAGCTAAACTGTCTCAACAGTACTCAGAGATATCAAATTGACTGATTACCAATGCCTTTTAAAGTAATAAAATGAAATAGAAGAAGAATACTTAGCTCTTGCTTGTTAAAGAACTAGAGGTGTAGGATGCTTGTCCCTAATGCAGCTAATGTAGGAAATCTCATAAAACCTTCAATTTGATGTGGAGTGAATTTTGTAGAGTGCCTGTAGCCTGGAGAGTGATGACATAATGCTGATGTCTCATCCCAAAGCCTGCCTTTGATGTGCAAAGAGTTGAGGAGCAAGAGAAGTTGGATTCAAAGCAAGAGGATTCCCATTCCCATCTGTGATTAGCCATTTTGGGGGTTAGAACATGGTTTTAAGCAACCGTCGTTGGTGATACTGCCAGCATCAACTGATGGTTAACCGATGTCAGTGGCTAGAGAATGGGAAAAAGGGCTATTTTTAGCCTTTTGCCCATTCTTCCATCTATCGAGTTCAATTGCCGTGGTTAAATGGTCGAAGGTGGGTTTAATAGGTATGAGGATTAGTGGGAGATTTGGAATGATTAGTCATAGGGTGATAAATGAGGGTATCCAAGGGCAAGGAATCCAAGGTGAGGTGTCATGGGTGATGTGTCAAGGGTGATGTGTCCATGGTGAGGTGTCAATGGAGGTGTTATTAATTTAAAATAGGTAATTTATTTTAAACTAATAAGTGTATGGGTTAGAAATGTTTAGAAGCGGACCAAGGGGACCAAGGGGGAGTCGACCAAGGAGTAGACACAATTTTGGTGTTTATATTTGCCCCTTTTTGTCTTGTTGGTTGTTCTTGATGAACTACAAGACAAAAATAGGAGTATGTTGCCCTAGGTATGGGATAAGGTCATTTTTGTCATATTGGTTGTTTTGGTGAACTGCAAGACAAAAATAGGAGTTGGTTGCCCCAAATGAGGGATGAGGTATTCCCCCTCAAAGCGGGAGTCGAGGGAAGGTAACTTGATATCAGGTACCAATTTGATAGATAGTGGATGGATATGGTGAAGGTTGAGTGTGAACGCTGTAATAGTCAAGATTACATGTATACCTCTTCAACTGATAGGTAGGTCAAATTGTCGTAGTCAAGGGTCGAGGAGTGCTAAAATCAAAATAACCAGTCTCCAACATTTAGTCATAGATGATTGGGTTAAATGATCAAAGCTGTAGCTCCAATGGTCATCATGTTCCAAGTATCTCGGGCTTAGGAAGTGCTCCTGGAAAACATGAACATGTCACAAATATTGGGGATCAACTTGCTCACGATCTGACAATAGGTGTGAGGGTCATAATATGGGTTGCAGACAATTTTGCTAACTATTCATGAGGTAGCATATATAATCAAAACAACCAAGGCATAGTTATCTCAAAAGCAGTCATGGTCTGAGGAGATAGTCATGATCTCCAAGGTTGTTGGTCAAGTTGGGCTGAGATATAAGTGATCTCAAGTGACGTTTGCTGTGGTCAAGGAGATGTATGTGATCTCTAATGTGCCCCATGAGAAGTTTAGGTAACTCATTCAGTGTTAGGGCTGATTGTTTGGTCATGATTTTGGGTTGGGATAGATAGTTGGTTCATTAGATGGATGGACAAAGGAATGGCCGAGCTAACCTTAGAAGACCCCATGTCAACTGAGTGCTACTTACATAGCCCCTATTAGAAGGGCCTCAGGCCAATGTAGTTCTCCCTAAAAGGGAGGAAGAGGGTCGGTTATGGATGTGGGTTGGATGAGGTTAAGTCATAGTTAAAGGTTAAATGGTTTGTCCATCAAGTAAATGAAAAAATGAATGCAGTCAAGCTAACCCCAGAAGATGTCATGTCATTTGAGTGCTGCCTACATAGCCCCTCTTTGAAGGGCCTCAGACTAATGTAGTTCAGGCAGGTTGATAGGTTGGTTTGGTTAGGTTATAAATGATGAGGGTATGACGATGTTACAGCCTTTTCCATATTATGTGATGGTGTATTCTGTAACATTGGTTATGGGGTTTTCTATCCTTAGCAAGTGTCCATAATAGTGATGGACGTATGTTAAAAATGAAATGAGTATATTTATGCTTTAGCAAGTAATGGTTTATGCTTGGCATAAATTGTGTGGTCGATAGTTTCCATGTGTATTGGTTTCCATAGAAACTAGTGTGAATGGTCTATGATGATGTTAGTGGTCTGAAAAAGGTTTGGTTGGTTTGGTTTGGTTTGGTTTGGTTTAGAAAATGATTTGGTTGGATTTGAATTGGTTGTATGTGACCAAAGTGCGTAAGAAGTGAAAGGCGCATTGTTCTTTCATTGACAAGGACCATAATGATAGCATAGATAAGGGTTTTGCAAACAAAAAGCCCCATTCATGAATTACATCTTTGACCATTGGTTGTGTTAGAGAAGCAATCAAATCACTTGACATTGAGTGAGCTCAAAATCCCTTAAGTATGTTAGGGTAATAGGTGATGTGATATGTTAGGATAGGGAGGATAGCGCAACCCTTTTTAGTAGGGATAACTTCACCCCTTTTATAGGTGACCCTGAGAATGACTATAGGCAAGTCCATGGCTTAATAGTTTGTCAGTCAATTTTTTTTGGGTAGACTGATCGATGTGGGAAGTCTACGTGGAGATGTTGTTCTATTTTGTGGTCATATGTGAAGCTGATCGATGCGAGAAGCTTCTGAGAGAGTGCTTTTTGTAGCAAGATTTATAGGCATAGCCATCCTTCGAGGGATTGGTCTATATTTTTGCTTTATATGTTTGAATGTCTTTGAATAGTTATTCTTCAAGGGCTCAGTCTATTAATTACAACAATGATGCAGCTGTCCTTCGAGGGAGCAGTCTACATTTATAGTTTTATGACCTTTGAATAGGCATCCTAGTTATATATTTTTGAGACTAAAATTTTAGTCATGGATAAGCCTGTAGAGGTTTAAGGGTTTCCATTTTATTAGGACAAAGCACACATGCTTGACAAAAGGGTTAAATAATGTTTGTAGGGAAACGGGGTTGAAAGGAATATGAATGATGATGACAGGGGTTGCTCAAGGGATGTGCTCAAGTTAAATATCAAGTGAATGAGTACTTGACTAACAATAGAATGGTCATAAATGCAAGGCATTAAGGGGCTCAAGTTCTAGTCAGCCTTCAAGAGAAGACAGATGATAAGTCCTTGATCCATACTTGTGTGTTATGATATAAGGTTCAAGCCAATTAGGAATAAACTTGCCTCGTTTACTTCTTTTCATGTTGGTTTTCTTTAAGGATGAGATCCCTGATTTTGAAATCTCGTTCTCTCAAATTTTTATTATAGGCACGTTTGAGATGATTTTGATAGATGTGGAGATGGTTAAGGGCAGCAAGATGATGTTCATCAAGTAACTCAAGTTGAGATAATCGATCTTGATGAAAGTCATCGTTATAAAGAATGTCATGCAAAGAGATGTGTAAAGAAGGTATTTGTACTTCAAGAGGTAGGACAACCTCTATTTCATACACTAAAGAGAAAGGTGTAACACCCGTAGGGTTTCGAATGCTAGTGCGGTAGGCCCACAAAGCGAAGGGAATGTGAATGTGCCAATCCCTTCTAGTGTCGTTGACCACCTTCATGAGGATTTTGGTTAAGATTTTGTTAGAAGCCTCGGCATGCCCATTTGCTTATGGGTAGTAAGGCGAGGAGAAGCTGAGCTTGATGCCAAATGAGTCACAAAGTTTCTGGATAGTTTTATTTTTGAAAGACTTGCCATTATCATTGATGATTTTATGAGGTACACCAAAACGATAGATGATGTGTTGGTTGATGAAGTCGACAATTTTATCAACTTTAGTGGAGACAAGAGGAACAACTTCCACCCATTTAGTGAAGTATTCAGTTGCAGTGATAATTGATTGATGTCGAAGAGATGAATGGGGGTTAATCTCACTGATTAGGTCCAAGCCCCATTGTGAAAAGGGCCAAAAGTCCGTAGCAACTTATAGAGCATGGTTAGGGATGTGAAACAAGTTAGCATGTTGTTGGCATTTAATACAATGCTGAACATAGTTGCTATAGTCTTGGTGAAGAGTGGGCCAATAATAGCCCAGGCAAAGGATGCATTTTGCCATCGAGTTACCACTGAAGTGTCCACCACAAATCCCATCATGGACTTGTTTGATGGCATGAGATGTTTCAGTGGAGGTTAGACATCAAAGAAGTAGGCCATCAAAACATCATTTATAGAGAAGAACCCCTAGCATAGTATATCGAGCTGTGATTTTGATAAAATCCCATCGCGCATTGCTAGAGAGATTAGGGGGGACAATTGAGAAAATTAAGTAGTCCACAAGTTGTTTATACCAAACATCTCATGGACTAGAGTCAATGGTGCTGACGAGGTTGATATTAGTGGAGATATATGAAGGTAACACCAAATAGTGTACCGTAACATAGATTCTTGAGGAGGAAGATGATGATGGGATATGTGAGGTGAGGGAGGCCATGGTGTCGGCAAACTTATTCGTAGATTGAGGAATAGTTTGCAAGAGGTAATGGTTGAAAGATTCTAGTAGGGTGTCAACACGGTGTTTGTACCTTTGTAAAACTTCATTTTTACAAAGATATGAACCACTGATTTGATTGACGATTAGTTGTGAGTTGCCAAAGATGTTGATGGTCTTGGTGCCTAGGAAAAGGGTAGTTTGAAGTCCCAAAATTAAGGCTTCATATTTAGCCATGTTGTTGGTACATTCAAAGTTAAGTTTGAAAGATAGAGGCATGGGCTCACCCTCGTGTGGGATGAGAATGACCCCTACACCCCCACCGTGTTGAAATTTGGATATGTCAAAGAACATTGTCATTTGATAGAATATGTCATCAGTGGAAAGTGTGGTGATTTATTCATCAGGGAATTCGTAGTGAGAAGGTTGGTTGTCAGGTAGAGGGGCATCCGCTAGTTGGTCAGTGATTGTTTGCCCCTTTATAGATTTCTATTGGATGAACTCCAAGTCAAACTCAGCAAGAAGCATGAGCCAATGAGCCATATGTTGATTTTGGTATGGCTTGGAATGCATGTATTTTAGAGGGTCGGTATGGGTGATGAAGTAAGTTTTGTGATTGAGAAGATAATGACAGAGTTTGCTGGCAGCAAAGACTAATGCCAAATAGAGTTTTTTGGTATGAGTATATCGAGTTTCATAGTCAATGAGCGTTTGGCTTATATAATAAATTGCTTGCTCATGATGTTGTTCGTCTCGGTGCGCGATCATGGCACCTAAAGAATGATTTGTTGTTAAGATGTAGAGATAGAAAGGTTGGTCATCTTTAGGTGGAATAAGGACTGGTGGAGAGACAAGATAATGCTTAAGAGCCTCAAAAGCCTCTTGGTAGTCCTTATCCCAATTAAAGGAGATGCCCTTCTTGAGGAGGTGATGAAAGGGTTGACATCGGTCAAAAAGCTGCGAGATGAAGTGATGGATAGATTGAAGCTTCCCATGCAGGCTGTGAAGTTGCCTTAGATTGGTAGGTGGTGGCATCTCAAGTATAGCTCTTATCTTAGCAAGATCAATCTCAATGCCATGAAGAGAAACGATGAAGCCCAAAAGCTTCCCTGAGAGAACCCCAAAGACACATTTCTTAGGGTTAAGGTGAATATTATATTGAAGAAGGTGAGTGAAGATGATTTTGAGAATAGTTAAATGGTCATGACAGAGTTTAGATTTGCCTAGTAGGTCATCCACATAGTCCTCCATAATTTTGTGGAGGAGATCATGAAAGATGTAGGTCATGGAGCATTGATATGTGGCACCTGCATTCCTTAGGCCAAAAGGCATGACCCTATAGAAAAAAGTCCCCCACAGGGTGATGAAGGTGGTCTTGTGTTGATCTTCTGGCGCAATCAGGATTTGGTTTCCTGAAAACCCATCTATGAGTGATAGCATCTCATGACCGGTCGTAAGATCAACAAGTTTGTCGATATTGGGTAGAGGAAAATCATCCTTTGGGCAAGCCAGGTTAAGGTCACGATAGTCAGTATAGATTCAGATCCCCCCAGTTGCTTTGGTGATAGGGATGATATTTGACACCCATTATGGATAATCAATGGGTTGGATGAAGGATACAGAAAGAAGACATTGAAGATCCTCTTTGATAAGGAGTGTAATGCGAGGATGCATTTTGCAAAGCTTTTACCTAACAAGCTTAGCCTCTGGGTTTGTGACGATGTTATGGATGATGATGTTAGGGTCGATGTTAGGCATATCACTGTAGGTCCAAGAGAAGGCTTTGCTATGGTCTAAAAGGAATTTGGTATAGTCAATTTTTTCCTGAGTATCCAATGATTGACCAATATTTAAAATATGAGGAATGTCAAAATATGGAAGGTTAATGTCAATGGTTGATTCATTTAACATAACCTACATTTTTGAAGGAAGTGATCATTAGATGAAAGAGTCATCTGCACCCATGTAGGTGAGAATGGCGTCATCATCCATGCATTGGATGGTGTTGATGGTAGCAGATTCATCGTCTATCATATTTGGATAAATGAGAGGGAGAGACCTGGATACCCCACCTATTCGATAGGTTAGGGGTTCCAAGTGAATGGTGTTTATGGAAAAAAAACTAGGAGGGATGGAAACCACTAACTCCATAGGTGAAGATGGGGGAATAGGCGAGTTTGGAGGTGATTTATCTATGATAGGTTTGGGGCAAGGGTTTTCAAAAGTTTCAGTAGGTTCTTCAAAACCCAGGCCATGTCACTTCTTAGCTTTCTTTATGGCCTTGTCATTTGGTGGTTCAGCGGGCTGGTGAGAGCCTTGTTCATAGTGTTCGAAGCTAAAGCCCTTCCACACACACCTATAAAGATAGGTATGAGCAAAGTTTGGGTTGCCAAGAAAAGAGAAGTCAGACGTAAATAGTTGGGGTGATAAAAAAGGATTTCCATCAGTGGGAGCTTGATCTAGCCTTCCATAGATGAGATTTGTTTTAAGATTGGGAGGACCATAAGGAATGCCCATTCCAATACGATGGTCATAGCTAGGATTGTGATGAAGTTGTCCATACTCTTGAGGAGTTTGGAACATGTCCAAGGTGAGTAAACGATACTCCCCAAGTGAAAGACATTGGAAGATATCTTCCATAGGGTCTTTTGTTGCCACTTGAGGAGGTGGTGTAGGTGTATCCACCATTTGCATACTTGTTGAAGCTTCTACGAGTGGAGGTGGTGTTTGGGTCAATGTATTGAAAGGAATGAAAACATCATTGGGTCGATAAGTTGTGTTGCATGTTTTGAAAGGGGAGGGGTCTATAAGAATGACATGGACCTGACCATCGTGTTCAAATTTGACACAAGGGTGTAATGTAGAAGGGACACAGGCCATGGCACAGATCCAAGGTCATCCTAATAACATGTTGTATTGGAACTCTCCCTCGATGATGTAGAAGAGCTTTGGGATTGTTCGTGGGCCAACACAAATATGTAAGATGATGGTGCCAATGGTAGTGGCAGTAGAGTCATTAAAAGATCAAAGAATTGTGTCAGTTTTAGACACACAATTCTTTAGGATGGTTAATTGGGCAAAAGCATGGGTAGAAATGATATTGATGCTGGTGCCCCCATTAATCATAACTCGCTTAATGTGAGTTTGATCAATGTAGGCTATGATGAAAAGGGCAGCATCCTGATCTTCTAAGTTGGAGGTAAGAGTTTTAGAATTGCTAAAGGTAATAGAGGTGACGGTGGGTAATGATTGGACTAAGGCAACTAGTGGTTGGAGGTCCTCGAGTTGGACCTCCACTGCCTGTAAAGCCTTGATTAAAGCTTGATGATGTTGTGGAGAGCTTTGAATGAGGTCATATAAGGACATCTTCATGGGGGTTTGGTGAAGCTATTTCACCATAGAATCACAGATTGCCTCCGAAGAAGTGGGTTGGGATGTACCCAAGATAGAAATCTTGGGTTTGGGTAGTTAAGCAGGTTTGACAAATGGGTAAGTCCAAGGAATAGCAGCCTTCTCTTTTCCTTTATCCTTTAAAGTTTGTGACCCAGTGGCCACATTGATGGTGTTAATCTTGAATAAAGGGGATGAAGGAGGTAAAGGGACCATAGTTTGATGATGGGATTATGATGAAGGTGGAGAGGTTGGAGTGACATTAGACGGTGTTGGAGATTTGTTGATAGTATCCTCAACAAGAAGGGTGTCTTTTTTCATGAATTGGTGGATGACAACCTTAAGGGCACAACAATTTTTAGTGTCATGCCCAGGTGTGCGATGATATTGGCAAATTTTAGTGTCATCGAACCAAGACGGCTTTGGTCTGAGAGGTTGAAATGGTTTGATATGTGGAAGAGTGATGTTAGAAGTTTGCAAAAGTCAGCGTAGTATCAAAGCATATGAACCCACTAAGGGGTTCGTGCTTGTTGATGTACTAGGTGTTGATGACTTTTGTTTGGGAGTTGTTGAGGGAGATTTTTGTACCACCTTTTGGGTTGGTGGTGTGGCCACTCATGTAGATGACACTTTCTTTGCGAGGCGTGCTGAATTTTTTAGAGGAGGTAAGTTTGTGGTGGGTAAAGGGAGTAATGGAGGCAACTTGTTTTTGTTAGGTATTGGATTAGGGAGCACTCCTATTAAGGTAGAGGGATGTGGGCCCAAAATGGAGGGCAATGATGATGGTGGAGGAGGAGTTCTCCAACATGGTTTAGTAGCCTTTTTTGGTTTAGTGCAATGACTACTATTGTGTGAGGCAAGGTTCAAGTCTACCTTCACTTGTGGGTGAGTGAGGTTAGATATGGGGCGAACACCGAGGGATTTAATTGGTGTTGGTATGGTGGATGTTTGTGAGGGTTTAGGTTTAGATGTGGATGGTTGGGCTTCTAAGGATTTGGAAGTAGAAGCCTGATCTTTGTTGGTGACTTTTGGAGATTTTGTCATAGAAGGGTCGACAGTATGAGATGAAACAAGATGTGTAAGATAAGGAGCTTTGAGTTGCTCCCATAATGCCTCGTGCTCCAACTTCTTCGAATGGAGAAATCCTAAGTGCTCAACCAATCGAGAGAATGGTTTGGAAGATGTTGGATGAGGCTTTAGTTTTTTAGAAGATGTGGGTGGTTATGAGACTGAAAATGTGTTAGATGCAGTGATCTCAGGCCAAAGGCGAGAAAGAGTCATCACTGGATCGTCTTCAGTCAAAGTAGGTGAAGAGACAAGTTCTTCTCTTGGTGGAGAAGGAATTAGAGAATGTGACTCCTCAAGAGGATAGAGGGTAGGGATGATTGTGCCTTTTACTTGTGGTTGAGGAGCAAGAAAGGTAGGGTCCTCCATTGGTAGTAGGAAGGATGAAGGTGGGGCTGGCGGTGCTGGTATGGTTAAAGCATTCTCCAATATAAGAGGGGTAGATGAAGAACTAATAGGAGAAGAAGGTTCTTCCACTTGTGGGGGAGAAATAGGAGAAGAAGGCTCTTCTACCTATGGTGGACAAATAAGAGAAGAAGGCTCTTCTACCTGTGATGGACAAATAGGTTAATTAACCTCTTTAGTTTGTGGAAGAGGTTGGTTAGGGATGGGAGGTGAAACTGTTTTAACTATGCATATATTACGCTCTTGGGGGTCATCGGCCATGGTTTGAATGTTATTTTGACTAGGGGGATGGTTAGGGAAAGGTTGTTTAAAGATGTCTATGTGTAGACACCGCAAACGTGTCTGCACCTTGGTTCTCCCCCTTGGTCCTTTCTCCCTCCTAGTCCTCCTTGGTCCCTAACCCACCTAGGTCTTATTAATTAAAAAATTAACATCTTTTAATTAATTGAGGCCCCCTTTCCACCCTACCCTTGCCTCCTTGGATCCTCCCTTGAATCCCTCCACCTTCCCCTAGCATTTATTAGCCCAAATCTCACCATTATAGCCCCCCTCGTCCATTTTGGCAACCTTGCGACCGTTCTGCCCATGGCCCCTCGCTCGGCGGCGTGCAAGAATGGGCAGAGGCTATTTTTAGCCTTTGTGCCCATCCTGCGACCGCCGACGTCGGCAACCCTTCAGCCGACGTCGGCGAAACTGCCGGCGTCGGCAGCCTTCATTATCCCCTTCTGCGTCCGTTGCACCCCCTGGACTCTTGAGCTCGCAAACAACTCCTCTCGGCGCTTTGCCTCTTACTTCTCCTCTATCTTAACCTCGTGCAGCAGCAGCAACAGGTGAAGTAGGCCTTGGATCAGTATTTTCTCCTTGCAGCAACTCTCCAGTGGCTCCAACAACATCTCCATCTTCTTCTTTTAGCAGGCTAAAGGTAAGCTAGTCTGGTTTTTATTTTATTTTCTTAGTTTAATCCTCTGTTTTCTGTTGTCCTCTGTGTCTTTCCCTTTGTCCCTTCCCCTGAGAGGCTGCAAAGCCTTCTCAGGTCCCTTCTTCTGTGAATCCTTCTCTTCCCCTTCCTCTTTGTCTCTTCCTTCCCCTGTATCTCTGCCTGAGACCATCCCCAGACCACAGACCAAGACCCAGACCCGTCTATCAACGTCCAACCCGTCCACGGACAGATCACAGACCAAGACTCAGATCAGACCCTGCTCAAACCCGACCACAGGCCGCAACCCCGACCGACGCCGGTCACTTCCCCAACCGACGTCGGCAGGATAGCCGACGACGGCAGGTCAGATAACCGACGCCGGCAACATTACCGACCTCGGCGACTGTCTTCAGCCTACTCCTTCATTCAGGTAATCATCTTGTTTTCTTCTTTCATTTTTAATCTTTTTATCATTTCTGTATTCTGTCATTCTGTCTTTTATCAATCACTTATTTTATCAAAACAGTGGGTTGACCTCCCTTAAGGAAGTTTTTACACTTCTGGGAACAAGCCTTTGCTTGGCAACCCACTGCTTATCTATCTAACGTTTTTCTTGTCCTAGTTTCCCTTTTTCTTGTAGGTGTCATTCCTCCACAGCCAAAGAGGAGTGCCCACGAACGTCTGGATTTATGGTGCGCAATCTATAGTCCAGGTACTTCCAAGCCTTGTCCTTCACTTTCTTCTAGTTTCTTTCTTTATAGTCTTAAAAGCAAATTTGAGGTAGAAACATCTCTGGCACGCCCGGTGGGACCCTAGGTTCTTCCTGGGTTCCTTCTTCTTTTCATTTAGGTGCATTTAGGCTCCTTCCTTTTTGTCTCTTTCTTCTATTCCAAATGTCACTATAAGCAGGTCTAAAACAAACATTTCTTCCTTGCATTCTAGACTAGTCTTAATCTCATACTCTCATCCCTTTCTCCTTCTTGTCTTCATAACAATATCACATTTCGACTTGGGCTTAAAACATATTGCACTTTCATCTCTGCTTGTCCTTGCATTAGTCCACATCTAGTAAACTTAGGCGCATATTGAATAAACCGTAGACACTTTATGTTACACTACCTAATCACATGCACAACACAAACATATAACATACCTGAGACAAGGCCCGACTGGGAATTCATCCCCCAGCGGATACCTTACCCGTCCCGGTGACCCCACTTGGATTTCATCACCAAGGGGGAAGCCCACTCCGTTCTCTGGCGGAGTCTAAACTCTAGGCGAGGTATATCTTGGCTAAGCGAGACCAGCTAACCACTGGAATCGTGAAGTGAGGGGAGCTTGCTCCTTAGCACCAGGCCACGTACCAGACCCTAACACAGATCTTTGAGCACCTAAAACAACACCTGAAACCATCCTTAGACCGCCTTCTTCTAGGACCCATTTTTCAGCCAATCTCCCCAAACATTCATCTAAGGCATAAGCCACAAGTTTCTAAGGTTAATTTCTAGGATTTATCGCTTAGGCCTATCTGTCTTCTTCTGTTTTCCTCCTCTCATCTGTTTGTTTGAGTGTGTGAGGACGTTTTCTTCTTTGTTTTTCCAAGAACCTTTTGGCTCTCTGGAAAACACAGTCACCGACATCGGTTCTGCCACCGACGTCGGCTTCCCCTGTCACTGGCATCGGTTCTGATACCAACGTCGGCTTCATCTGTTACCGGCATCAGTTATCTGACCGACGTCGGCCTCATTTCCTACCGACATCGGTTTTTCAACCGACGTCGGTCTCTGTCACTGTCTTTTTTTTCCAAAACCAGCAACCTGAAACTTGTCCTTTCTCTGTCAAGACTTCATCCTGGTCTTCTGAAACTGAGCAACACAGTTCCGGAGACCCGAACCTTCTTTGCCTTGCATGGTTTTCACTCGTAGCCAAGCCAAGGCTCTTGTCGACCACGCCTGCCGTCAACCGCTTCCGTCCACCCCATCCGTGACCAAGCCTACAATGGAGTTCAACTCGGAGACCGAAAGAACTCCTGTCCGTCCGACCCCGCCGCAGACTCCCATTGTCCAAGAAGGGGACCAAGACTTCGAGCGATTCTTGGACCTCAATGTCAAGGCTTTGCAACATTATCTCACGCATAGCCGAACGCGGGACTCCTTGGGCAATCCGATCTATGGAATGCCGACCTCCCTTGTCGCGACTACAGCTGTATCAACAACATCCATAGTTCAACCTTTGGACACTCAAGCCATCGTTTTGACCACTGACCAGACTTTGACCAATCCTCCAGGTGTGGCTTCTCCCTCTATCATTGGGCCCACTTCCACCGGGGTTCCGGCCCCTTGTCAACCTCAACCCGCTCAACCTCTATCCACTCCATTTCAAAACCTTGTCGTCTCTATCCCGCCTACCCTGGCCCCTATCAATACCAGGGTGGCTTCTTATCCCTTGGCCCCCGTTACCATAGTCCAACCTCTCGTGGCAACAACGGGCCCAGCTATGTCTTCTAACCAACCACCTTTAACCTTCACTTCTGCCCCTGCGATTAGTCATCCGTATATTATACAACCGACTATGTCGCACGTCTCCTCTAACCTCTTCCAAGCGCCCTACAACCTAGGGGGCGCGCAACCCGTCAATCCGTCGGCAGACATCATCAAGATGCTGATGGACAAGATGACCAGTCTTGAGACCTCTGTTTCCGGCTCGCGCAACACTCTTTCATATGAACAGATCTGCAACGAGCCCATCCATCCTTCTGTCCCAATCAGACCATATCCTAGCCAGTGGGAGCTTCTGAAGTTTTCTCGTTTTCAAAACAAGGAAGACCCACAACAACATTTGCGGGCATTCAGACACGCTTGCTACCTCATTGGCCATGACGATGCGTTACTTTTACGCACGTTTCCTATGTCTCTCTCGGGTGCTGCACTTGACTGGTACAGCTCCCTTCCTAGTCATTCTCTCTTCTCATTCACGCAATTGGCTCAGCTATTCCTCGATCACTTTTCTATCAACATAACCAAGAAAGTCTCAATCACGGACCTCTATTCTATCTGGCAATTCGAGGACGAGTCCATAGCCGACTTCGTGGCTCGATGGAGAGGCCTTATCAACCAACTCTCCTTTTCCTTGCCCCAGGCCGAGCTTATTGAACTCTTTTCTCAAGCCTGTGCCCGACATATCTCTTCCACTCTGAGGGTTCAAACCTTCTGCACTTTTGACGAGGCCTTCACGATGGCCCGCAAACTTGAGTTGCGTGCCATCAAGGAGAATAAAGTCAAGCTGCGGAGTAAGAATCCCAGCTCTAAGACTAATGACTCTTCTTCTGCCAAGCCATCATCATCCAATTCTAAATCCAAGGCTTCAGCTAATGCCGTGGTTGTCAGACCTTCATCTTCTTCGTCCAATCAGCCTGAGCCCTCTACGTCTCAGAGCGCTACTCGGCAATTCCAGCAAAGATACTTGCAGCGACGATATACTCCCCTTGGAGAATCATATGCGTCTGTGCTGGAAAAGCTTCTTAAACAGGGAATCCTCAATCTCCCTCAAGCCCGACCTCCTCCGCAATTCGATCCCTCACACGCCATCCCCGCGTGGTATAGGGAGCAAGACTTCTGCAGCTTTCACCGTGTTAAGGGTCATGACACGGAGAACTGCAAGACCTTTAAGAACATAATACAAGACATGCTTGAAAAGGGGGACCTCATCTTAGACAATCCTAATGCACCCCCTAATCAGGCCATTGACATCTTCAAACAACCTTTTCCCAATCATCCGCCAGCTCTGAACCATGTCCAGACCTTAATTGACGACAATCATGAGCACAATATTTGGACAGTCAATACGGTCTCTCCTTTCATCCCCAATCAGCCTCTTGAGGTTAGTCCATCTATCAGTCCGTCACATGTGGACGAGCCTCTCTCCCCGGCTAGTTCTCCATTGACCTCTCTCATCTTGGAGGACGCCTCGGCCTTATCAGTACCTTCAGTCTCGCCATCCTCCTTTCTGCAGCCTTTGGAGGACCCGACCCTTCCTACTCCTCAGCCGCAAGTGGAGGGCACTGTCATCCCTGCCCTTTACCCGCTGGAGGAGCCTCGCTCCCCGATTTCTTCTCCACCCAGGGAAGAACCTATCTCGCCTTCGTCTTCATCTGTTATGACTTCACCACATCATGTGTCCAAGACCACTACTCCCATCTCGTCTTCAATCTCGCAACCATCAACATCTTCCTCTCAGCCATTTTCCCGGTTAGTGGAGAAGATTGAACTTCTCTCTTCGAGGAAAGTGACGCCTCAGGTGTTGTGGGAGCGTCTTAAGACCCTTCAACATACCCGCGCCCTCTCATCACATGCCGCTAATCCTCCTAAGGCGGAATCTCGTCAGACTCTTGACAAAGACCAGACTCTTAAACCTCAACCAAACCCGTCCAAACCGAAGCCTGCATCTATCTCGTCCAAACCCATCAAGTCATTTGGCGTTCGTCCTATCTCCTCCCTCACTCACCCGCAAGTGAAGGTGGACTTAGGCCAGACCTCGACCAGTAGCAGTCTTCCGACCAAGACGAAGAAGACTGCCAGACCACCGAGACGAACGCCTCCTTCTCCGTCACCATTGCCATCCATTTTGGGCCCCCATCCTTCGACCTTGGCTAGCATCCTTCCCACTCCGACCTTCAATCAAAACTCGTTGCCTCCCTTGCTTCCTCTGCCTACCTCCAGTCGTCCCTCTCCTAAAAAGGCGGCATCAATCGTCAAGAAAGAGCCGTCTCCATCTGTCACCACGCCATCAACCCATAAGGTGGTACGGAAACCTCTTCTAACCTCACCTAAGCAAAAGTCACCGACCTCGCGCATATCAAATAACACAGACCCTCTATTGGGCTCATACTCGTCGATATTGCGCTGACTTCTCCAGACTTCTGACATAACTCTTCCGCCCATCAAGCCTTTCCAACCTCTCAGGTCCAAGCCCTCCTGGTTCGACGATACGAAAATTTGTTTATATCATCGTACACCAGGACACGACACCGAGACTTGCTGTGCCCTCAAGGCTGTCATTCACCGCCACATGGAGAAAGACACTCTTCTCCTTGAGGACACTCTTGACCAGACCCCGACTCCTTCCTGTCCAACTTCTTCAAACACGTCAACATCTCACCAGCAAGACATGACCCCTTCTTCGCCTCCCATTTTCGAAATCAATGCTGTCCGTATAACCACTAGATCACAAAAGGACAAGGCCAAGGAAAAAGCTGCCATTCCTTGGACCTATCCCTTCGTCCAGCCACCCCTTGCGCCCAAGCCTAAAATCTCTATCCTTGGCGCGTCCCAACCTTCTTCGTCTTCCTCTTCCGGGCCAATCCATGACTCCATGCTGAAGCAGCTTCACCAGACACCTGTGAAGATGTCTCTCTACGACCTTATCCAAACCTCGCCTCAGCACCGTCAAGCCCTTATCCAAGCCTTGCAGGCAGCGGAGGTCCGACCCGAGGACCCCCAACCACTCGCTGCTCTCGTCCATTCCTTGTCTCCTGTCGCTTCCATCACATTCAGCGATTCTGAGATTCCCACATCTAACACGGAAGATCAAGACGCCGCCCTCTTCATCACTGCCTATGTTGATCGGACATGCATTAAATGCATTATGATCGACGGCGGCGCTAGCATCAACATAATCTCTACCCACGCCTTTGATCAGCTGGCTCTTCCTCAGAATTGCGTCTCTAAAACTGACGCTATCTTACGCTCTTTCAACGACACCACAGCCACGACCATTGACACAGTCATCCTCCACATTCGCGTAGGCCCACGCACAGTCCTGGAGCTCTTCTATATCATCGAAGGAGAGTTTCAATATAACCTTCTACTGGGTCGACCTTGGATCTGTGCCATGGCCTGTATACCCTCCACCCTGCACCATTGTGTGAAGTTCGAGCATGACGGGAAAGTCCACACCATTCCCGCTGACCCTTCACCCTTCAAGACTTGCAACACCACCTATCGTCCTAACGACGTCCTCATCCCCATCAAGCCGTCCACTCCGGCACCGCCTCCATCCGCGGAAGCTTCGACCAGTTCGCAATCGGCGGTTGCCCTCACCCCTCCTCTTCAAGCGCCGACCAAAGACCCCATGGAAGACATCTTCCAACGACTATCGCTTGGGGAATATCGCTTGTTGACCCTCGACATGTTCCAAACTCCGCAAGAGTATGGACACCTTCACCTTAGTCCTAATTACGACCCTCGGATCAGGACGGTCATGCCTTATGGTCCTCCTCACTTCCGAACCAACTTTGTCTATGGGGGGCTTAATCAAGCTCCTACCTACGGCGCTTCCCTCTCTTCACCCCAACCTTTCACATCTGATTTCTCGTTTCTTGGCAACCCTGCCTTTGCACACACTTACCTTCACAGGTGTGCATGGAAGGGTTTTGGTTTTGGACGTTATGAGCAGGGCTCCCATCAGCCCATCGAGCCATTCAGTGATCACGATGCCAAGAAACACTATGGCCTGGGATATCATGACCCCACTCAGGCTCCTTCCGACCTTTGTCCCGAACCAACCACTGACCAATCTCTTCCAGACTCGCCCATTCCTCCTTCGTCACCTACGGAGTCGGTGGTTTCCATCCCTCCTAGTTTTTTTTTTTTCCATAAACACCATCCACCTGGAACCCCTGACTTATCAGCTCAATGGGGTGCCCAGGTCTCTCCCTCTCATCTTTCCTAGCATGGTAGAGGATGAGTCGGCAACCATTCACACTGTCCACTGCGTTGACGATGACGCCATCCTTTCCTACATGGGTGCCGATGACTCTTTCGTCCAACGTTTCCTCCCTTCCGAGACCCAGGTTATGTTAAATGAATCTACCATTGACATCAACCTCCCTTCTTCTTCCGATGTTCCTCACGTCTTAAAGATTGGCCAATCTTTAGACGCTCAGGAGCAGCTTGACTATGCCCAGTTCCTTTCCAACCATAGCAAGGCCTTTGCCTGGACTTACAGCGACATGCCTGGCATCGACCCTACCATTGCTACCCATAACATTGTCACCAAACCAGAGGCTAAGCCTGTTAGGCAGAAGCTTCGAAAGATGCACCCTCGCGTTGCGCTTCTTGTCAAAGAGGAGCTTCAGCGCCTTCTTTCTGTCTCGTTCATCCAACCCATCGATTATCCACAGTGGGTCTCTAACATCGTCCCAGTTACTAAAGCAACTGGGGGGATTCGAATCTGCACGGACTATCGCGACCTTAACCTAGCCTGTCCTAAAGACGACTTTCCTCTTCCTAACATTGACCAGCTTGTTGATCTTACGGCCAGCCATGAGATGCTATCTCTTATGGACGGGTTTTCAGGGTACAATCAAATCCTAATCGCACCGGAAGACCAGCACAAGACTACCTTTATCACCCCATGGGGGACTTTCTGCTATCGAGTCATGCCTTTCGGCCTGAAAAATGCTGGTGCCACTTATCAGCGTGCCATGACCTACATTTTCCACGATCTCCTCCACAAAATCATGGAGGACTATGTGGATGACCTTCTCGGCAAGTCCAAGCTCCGCCGCGACCACTTGACCATTCTCACAATCATCTTCTCTCGTCTTCTTCAATACAATGTCCACCTCAACCCCAAGAAGTGTGTCTTTGGGGTCCTCTCAGGCAAACTTCTCGGCTTCATCGTTTCCTTCCGTGGTATCGAGATAGATCCCGCCAAGATCCGTGCTATTCTCGAAATGCCGCCCCCGGCCAATCTCAAGCAGCTTCGCAGTCTCCAAGGGAAGCTCCAGTCCATTCGCCGTTTCATCTCGCAGCTCTCAGACCGCTGCCAACCTTTCCATCACCTCCTTAAGAAAGACGTCTCCTTTAAATGGGATAAGGGCTGTCAAGAGGCTTTTGAGGCCCTCAAAGGCTATCTGGTCTCTCCACCAGTCCTCATTCCACCTAAGGACGACCAACCCTTCTACCTTTATATCTCTGCTACCAACCATTCGTTAGGTGCCATGATCGCGCACCGAGACGAGCATCATCGCGAGCAAGCGGTTTACTACATCAGCCGAACACTGGTCGACTATGAAACTCGGTATACTCATACTGAGAAACTCTGTTTGGCATTAGTCTTTTCCGCTACCAAGCTCCGCCACTATCTTCTCAACCACAAAACCTTTGTCATCACTCACACTGACCCTCTCAAGTACATGCACTCCAAGCCATATCAGAATCAACGTATGGCTCGGTGGCTCATGCTGATTGCTGAGTTTGACTTCGTCTTCATCCAACAGAAATCTATCAAGGGGCAAACCATCGCTGACCAACTGGCAGATGCCCCTCTTCCCGACAACCAACCTTCACACTGTGAGTTCCCTGACGAGTCTATCGCTACCCTTTCCACCGATGACACCGTCTACCAGATGACTATGTTCTTTGACGGCTCCAAATGTCAACTCGGTGGGGGTGCGGGGGTCATCCTCATCCCACTCGACGGCGAGCCTATGCCTCTATCTTTCAAGCTTGACTTCGATTGTACCAATAACATGGCCGAATACGAGGCCTTAATTTTGGGACTTCAGACTGCCCTTTCTCTCCACATCAAGTCTATCAACATCTTCGGCGACTCGCAGCTCGTCGTTAATCAGGTTAACGGTTCATATCTCTATAAAAATGAAGTTTTACAGAGGTATAAGAATCGTGCTGACACTCTTTTGGCATATTTCGACCATTACCTCTTGCAGACTGTTCCACGCTCTACGAACAAGTTTGCCGACACCATGGCCTCTCTTGCTTCGCATATCCCATCTTCATCATCATCATCCCGTCTTTTTGTCACAGTGCATCGCGTACCTTTGCCTTCATACATCTCTCCTCACATCGACCATATCAACACTATCAATTCTAGCCCACAAGATGACTGGTATAAGCAACTTGTGGACTACTTGTCTCTTTCTGTCACTCCTCCCAACCTCTCTAGCAATGCGCGGCGAGCTTTCATCAAGCGCACAGCTCGCTATACCATGCTAGGGGGCCTTCTCTATAAGCGAGGCTTCGACGGTCTCCTTCTTCACTGTCTAACCTCCGCTGAAGCTTCTCATGCCGTAAAGCAAGTCCACGACGGGATTTGTGGTGGACACTTCAGTGGAAACTCGGTTGCCAAGCGCCTCCTTCGCCTGGGTTATTATTGGCCCACCCTTCATCAAGACTGTAGCGATTATGTTCGGCGTTGCATCAAGTGTCAGCAGCACTCTAACCTACTTCATCTTCCCAGCCACGCCTTGCAAGTCGCTCAGGATTTTTGGCCTTTCTCTCAGTGGGGCTTGGATCTCATCGGTGAGATCAACCCTCACTCGTCTCTTCGTCATCAGTCCATCATCACTGCCACTGAGTATTTCACCAAGTGGGTGGAAGCCATTCCTCTTATCTCCACAAAAGCCGACAAAATTGTTGACTTCATCAGTAGCCACATCATCTGTCGTTTCGGTGTCCCTCACAAAATCATCACCGACAATGGCAAGTCCTTCAAAAACAAGACTGTCCGAAAACTATGCGACTCATTTGGCATCAAACTCAGCTTTTCTTCGCCTTACTACCCACAAGCAAATGGGCAGGCCGAGGCTTCCAAAAAAATTCTCACCAAAATTCTCATGAAGGTGGTCGACAATATAGGAAGGGATTGGCACGTTCATATCCCCTTCGCTTTGTGGGCCTACCGCACTAGCATCCGAACCTCTACGGGTGCTACTCCCTTTTCTCTCGTGTACGGAACAGAGGCTGTCTTACCTCTCGAAGTACAAATCCCGTCTCTTCGTATCTCCCTGCATGACATTCTCTCCAACGACGACTTTCGTCAAGATCGCCTAGCTCAACTTGAGTTACTCGACGAGCGCCGTCTGGCTGCCCTTAATCATCTCCATGTCTACCAAAGTCGCATAAAGCGGGCCTACGACAAAAATCTGCGAGAACGAGATTTCAACATCGGAGACCTCGTCCTCAAAGAGAATTAGCACGTGACCAATATGGAGCGAAGTAAATGAGGAAAATTCGCCCCCAATTGGCTTGGACCTTTTATCATCACGCACAAGTATGGGTCAGGGACTTATCGTCTGTCTTCCCTTGACGGACGGCCAGAACCTGAGCCTCTTAATGCGTTGCATCTTCGACCTTTCTTCTGCTAGTCGAGTACTCGTCTACTTGGCACGTAACTTGAGCTCATCCCTTGAGCAATCCTCGTCCTCTTAATCCTCATTCCTTTCAACCCTATTCCCCTTTAACAAGTCCTTTACAACCCTTTTAGGATGCAGTGATGCTTTGTCCTAATAAAAGGGGCGTCCTTGAGCTTCTACAGTCTTGTCCGTGACTCTCATTTCTATCAATATATCCAAATCGCGATGTTAAAACATATCCATGGTCACTAAATCAAGTCAAATCAAAAAGACAGACTGATCCCTCGAAGGACAGCTATACTATCATTGCTGTATTACTAGACTGATCCCTTGAAGGACAGCTAGGCCAACTTATCAAACATTATCAAGCAAAAATATAGACCACTCCCTCGAAGGATGGCTATGACTACTCTGGCAATAAACAACAACTATTTTAGAAGCTTCCCGCATCGATCAGCTTCACAACATGACCATTACATCAAATGACATCTCTATGCAGGCTTCCCGCATCGATCAGTCTGCGCAAAAAAAAAAAAAAAAAAAAAAAAAAAAAAAAAAAAAAAAAAAACGAGTCACGGACATTGGCTTGTCGTTGTCTCAGGGTCTCCTATAAAAAGGGGCAAGGTTATTCCTGCTCTTACACTGGGTTACCCTATCCTCCTCCTATCACCGGCTCAAGGGACTTCGAGCTCACTTTAATGTCAAAGTGATTCGATTACCGTTCTAACTCAACACTGGTCAACGACGTAATGCATGAATGGGGCTTTGGTTCTAAACACCCCTATCTGTGCTTCCTTTTTTGGTCCTTATCAATGAAAGAGCAATTTGCCTTTCATCTTTTCTCTGCACTTTGGTCACACTTTGGCCACGTCTCTTGTCGACTCATCCTTAAACCAAGCCAACTTCAACACTTTTTCACTCCAGCCTCGACATTTTCAACATGACATCAGGCATCATCCTTGTCCTTTTTGCATAGTTCCCATGGACACCAATACACATGGAAACTATCGACCAGACCCAATTTATGTTAAGCATAAACCAATACTTGCTGAAGCATAAATAGACCTTTTATTCATTTTTAGCATACATCCATCGCGACTATGGAAACTTGCTAGAGATGAAAGACCCTCGACCACTTCTACAGAATACACCATCTGTAGCATCCTTTTATCCTCATCTTAGCCTCATCATTTCAACACATGACCAATCTCATCATCGACCATTTGACCCTCTTTGTCCGAACTACATTGGTCTGAGGCCCTAGGACAAGGGCTATGTAGGCAGCACTCAGATACCGCATCTTCTGAGGTTAGCTCGACCACCCCCGTTTGTTCATCTCTATGATGGACAAACCTTCTCTTCTTTGACTCTTATCACGCCCAACTTCGTCACCTTTGACCAAGACCCTTTGACCAAGACCTTTGTCCACGACCACTCATTCGACTTTGACCAAGACCAATCAATCCCTCTGACCCTCCCTCCCTTTTAGGGAGAACTACATCGGCCTGAGGCCCTGTCACCAGGGCTATGTAGGCAGCACTCAGTTGACATGGGGTCTTCTGGGGTTAGCTCGGCCGCATCCTTTCGTCCATCCATCCTCTTGACCAATGACCATTGGCGACCATGCCTATCTCCTTCTTCCTCGACCCTTCTTCCAAGACAATGTTGCCTTGGTTGTTTTTGCATGTATGCTATTCCACGGCTGGTTAGCAGAATTGTTCGCAGACTATTTTTGACCCTTCACAAGTGTAGGATCACGAGCCAGTTGATCCCTACTACTTGTGGCCTTTTTCGTGTTTCTGGGAGCACTTCCTGAGCCCTGGATACCTAGGACACGACGACCATTTGGAGCTTCAGCTTAGATTGAGTGACCTGATCAGCAGAAGACTAAATGCTGGGGCCTGGTTACTTCAATTTTGGCACTCCTTGACCCTTGACCATGCGACAATTTGACCTGACCCTCTCGTGAAGTGGACTACGCGCAATCATGACTATGGCAGCGTTTTCACTCACTCTTTTCTATCCATTTCTTTGTCAAATCGACACTCGATCTTCGGTTCCCTTCTCTCGACTATCGCTTTGAGGGGGGAACACCTCATCCTTTTTCTGGGGCAACCAACTCCTGTTTTTGTCTTGCAGTTCGTCTAGAACAACCAACAAGACAAAAAGGGGCAAATGTAGACACCGCAAACGTGTCTGCACCTTGGTTCTCCCCCTTGGTCCTTTCTCCCTCCTAGTCCTCCTTGGTCCCTAACCCACCTAGGTCTTATTAATTAAAAAATTAACATCTTTTAATTAATTGAGGCCCCCTTTCCACCCTACCCTTACCTCCTTGGATCCTCCCTTGAATCCCTCCACCTTCCCCTAGCATTTATTAGCCCAAATCTCACCATTATAGCCCCCCTCGTCCATTTTGGCAACCTTGCGACCGTTCTGCCCATGGCCCCTCGCTCGGCGGCATGCAAGAATGGGCAGAGGCTATTTTTAGCCTCTGTGCCCATCCTGCGACCGCCGATGTCGGCAACCCTTCGGCCGACGTCGGTGAAACTGCCGGCGTCGGCAGCCTTCATTATCCCCTTCTGCGTCCGTTGCACCCCCTGGACTCTTGAGCTCGCAAACAACTCCTCTCGGCGCTTTGGCTCTTACTTCTCCTCTGTCTTAACCTCGTGCAGCAGCAGCAACAGGTGAAGCAGGCCTTGGATCAGTATTTTCTCCTTACAGCAACTCTCCAGTGGCTCCAGCAACATCTCCATCTTCTTCTTTCAGCAGGCTAAAGTTAAGCTAGTCTGGTTTTTATTTTATTTTCTTAGTTTAATCCTCTGTTTTCTGTTGTCCTCTGTGTCTTTCCCTTTGTCCCTTCCCCTGAGAGGCTGCAAAGCCTTCTCAGGTCCCTTCTTCTGTGAATCCTTCTCTTCCCCTTCCTCTTTGTCTCTTCCTTCCCCTGTATCTCTGCCTGAGACCATCCCCAGACCACAGACCAAGACCCAGACCCGTCTATCAACGTCCAACCCGTCCACGGACAGACCACAGACCAAGACTCAGATCAGACCCTGCTCAAACCCGACCACAGGCCGCAACCCCGACCGACGCTGATCACTTCCCCAACCGACGTCGGCAGGATAGCCGACGACGGCAGGTCAGATAACCGACGCCGGCAACATTACCGACCTCGGCGACTGTCTTCAGCCTACTCCTTCATTCAGGTAATCATCTTGTTTTCTTCTTTCATTTTTAATCTTTTTATCATTTCTGTATTCTGTCATTCTGTCTTTTATCAATCACTTATTTTATCAAAACAGTGGGTTGACCTCCCTTAAGGAAGTTTTTACACTTCTGGGAACAAGCCTTTGCTTGGCAACCCACTGCCTATCTGTCTAACGTTTTTCTTGTCCTAGTTTCCCTTTTTCTTGCAGGTGTCATTCCTCCACAGCCAAAGAGGAGTGCCCACGAACGTCTGGATTTACGGTGCGCAATCTATAGTCCAGGTACTTCCAAGCCTTGTCCTTCACTTTCTTCTAGTTTCTTTCTTTATAGTCTTAAAAGCAAATTTGAGGTAGAAACACTATGTTTTGGTTAGGTGGCGCATTTGGGTTATCCAAGACAAGATCACCTTTATCTATCATGTTTTGGAAAATGTTTTTGAAGCTTTTACAGTTGTTTATGTCATGGCCTTTGACATGATGATAATTAAAGAAGTCATTTTCCCTATACCATGTAGGGATGGCTTTTGAGGGGTTGAATTGAGGTGGTGGTTGAATTTGGCAAAGATTGAGGACTCCCTATTTGACATGTTTATCCAAAACGGAAGCATATGATTCTCCTATTGGAGTGTACTGACACTGTATATACCGTTGTTGGAATTGTTTGGTGATGATTTGTGATGTGGAAGGGTCGGATTGGTTGATTGTGATAGATGATGATGATCTAAGTACCACAGCATTTGCTGATCCCTTAGACTTGGAATTGGAGGAAGAAGATTTGGATGAAGGGTCATTTGATTTTGTGTTAGTATTTTTACTACGCAATTTGACTTTATTTTCTTCGACAACATGGAGTTCAAGCTTCTTGGCCATGGTGAAAGCTTCATCAAATGTGCAGAATGTTTGGACCCACAAGGTAGATGAAATGTGTTTGGCACACGCTTGTGAAAAGAGCTCAATGAGCTTAGGTTGAGGTAAAGAAAAGGAGAGCTGGTTGATTAAACTTCTCCATCGAGCAACGAAATCAGCTATGGATTCATTGTCAAATTGTCTGATAGAATATAGGTCCGTGATGGAGACCTTTTTAGTGATGTTGATAGAAAAGTGGTCAAGAAATAGTTGAGCTAGTTGAGTGAAGGTAAATAGAGAGTGACTGGTAATAAAACTATACCAATCGAGGGCAACACCAAAAAGCGACATGGGAAATGTGCGTAGTAATAATGCATCATCATGTGCTATAAGGTAACAAGCCTGTCTAAACGCTCATAGATGTTATTGTGGGTCTTCTTTATTTTGAAAATGAGTAAACTTGGGAAGTTCCCACTGACTAGGATATGGTACGATTGGGACTGAAGGATGAATAGGTTCATTATAGATTTGTTCATATGAGAGAACATTTTTTGAACCTGAAATGGATGTCTCAAGATTAGACACCTTATCCATCAACATCTTGATTATATCGGTTGATGGATTTGCAAGTGGGGTTCCCCCTAGGTTGTAAGGCATTTAGAAGGAGTTAGGAGGGGCGTATGATGTAGTTGGTTGCACTTGTATAGGCGCAACATATTGGTAACTAGTCATAGGGACTGATGTTAAAGTCAAGGGTGGTTGTGTTATGAAGCTAGAAGGCAGAACTTGGCTTGATGTCACCAAAGGTGGTTGAGTGGCAACAACACTTGTTGAAGGATAGGTGGTTACTCTTGTATTTATGGGTGCAAGAGTAGGTGGGATGGAGATGATTAAGTTTTGGAATGGTGTAGAACTTTGTTGAGTGGTTTGTGGTTGAGGGGGTATAGAAACCCCAAAGGAGGTAGGTCCATAAACAAAAGGAGAGGCTAGACTTTGAAGATTGGTCATGGTCAGGTTGTTAGTTGAGGTAATGGCCTAGGTGACCATGGGTTGGGTTATGGAGGCTATTGATACGATTGCCGTGTCAACTAAGGAAGTTGGCATCCCATAAACTGGTTTGCCTAAAGAGTCTCACGTTTGACTTCTTGTGAGATAGTGCTGAAGAGCCTTGACATTGAGGTCAAGGAATCTTTCAAAGTCTTGGTCCCCTTGGGGAACAATATGGGGTTGAGTTGGGGTTGGAGTACACTCAGTGTCTGAATGATACTCCACTAGAGGACTTGATATAGAAGGTGAAGGTGGGAGTGGTTATTGCCTTGTGTGGTCAACAAGAGTTTTGGTTTGACTACATGTCAAAACCATCCAAGGCAAGAAAGATTCTAGTTCTAAAACTGTATGTTTCAGCCTCAAAAAACTAGAATTGGTGTTTTTAATAGCAAAAAGGTTAGGTTTTTAGCTTGCTATTTTGAGAAGAAGAAATTTGACAGTGACTGACGTCAGTGTAAAAACCAATGTTGATGAAGAAAGTTGCTAATGTCGGTCAGATAACCGATGTCGATGAAGTAGTTGCTGACGTTGATGGAAAAACCGATGTCAGTTACTGTGTATTTCTAAAAACTTCAAAAAACTAAAAGTTTTTGGAAGAAAGAAGAAAGTTTTGAGTTGTTCTTGGAGCTCAAAATGTGACCTCACCAGCTCAAAAAACTAGATAGAGACAGAAAAATAGATGAAGACAAGCAAACTCTAACATTAATTCCTAAGAATAAGTTTTAGAGTCTTGTTGGCTTATGCCTTAAAAGAGTGTGTTTGGGAAGTTGGGCTTTTATAACGGGTCCTAAAAAAGGCAGTCTAAGGTTGGTTTCGGGTTAGTTTTGGTGCTTAATATCTGTATTAGGTTCTGTACATGGTCTGGTGCTAGGAGCTTGCTCCCCTCATTTCATGAGCCCAGAGATAAGCTGGGTCACTTAGCCAGTATATACTTCCCCTAGAGTTTATACTGTACCAGAGAATAGAGTGGGTTCTCCCCTTGGTAGTGAAGTCCAAGTAGGATTACCAGGAAGGGTAAGGTATCCGCTAGGTGATGAAATCCTAGTCAGACCTTGTCTCAGGTATGTTTAGATATTTGATTTTGTGAATGTGGTTTGGTAGTGTAACATATGTGTACTACACTTTATTCATAATGTGGTTTTTAATTACTAGATGAGCTAAAAATGCATTCAAGCAGGAATGAGATGCAATAGATTTTAAGCCCAAATTGAAATGTTTTGTTCGGATGCAAACAAGTTGAGAAAAGGTTAAGAGTATGAACTTCACTACTCTAAGATGCAAGAAGGAAAGGTGACAAAAAGAAAAAGAAAGATATTATTTTTAACTTCTGCTTATGATGTCTTTTCAAAATAAAGAGATAGAAGAAGGATGCAAGAAGAAATCTAATGCACCTATATGAATGTTTGTTTTAGAAGAAAAAGAATGATGAACCCAGGGAAAATTCCATGGGTCCCATCGGGCGTGCCAGAAATGTTTCTAACTCTTTTTCACTTTTTTACATTTAGAATAAATAAGAAATTAAGGGTTAATGGTCAGGGGTTTGTACGTACCCAGATGAAGTTGTGCACCATATCCAGATGATTGAAGGAGCTCCTCTTTAGCTATGGAGGATGACACCTGTAGATAGAATAAGACTCAAACACAAAAAAAATTAGATAGATATAAGGTGGACTGCCAAGTAAAGCTCAGTCCCAGAAGTGCAAAGACTTCCTTGAGGGATGATAGTCCACTTGTTGATAAAAAGAATGTCAGATAAAGATAATAATGAAAGACTAAGAAAGAGAAATAGAAATAATGCGTACCTGTATTTTGCTGTCGATCTGTCACAGTCACTGATGTTGGTGGTTATGCCGGTGTTGGTTGGTCAAGTTGCTGACGTTGGTTATAATGCTGATGTCAGTAGGGGAAATGGTCGATGTCAGTCAGGGCAATGGCCTTGGGCAAATTTTAGACGGGTTTATGGTTGATAGAGGGGTTTGGATAGAGTCTGGGTCTATGCAAGATTGTAGGGGAGTCAATAGAGTCTTAAGAGGGATAAGGGGTAGAGGATAGGCTGTAAAAAGGAGCAAGGATATGTGGAAGGCCTCTCAACCTCTCCAAGAAGAAAGCTGGATTGTCTCAACAGTACTCAGAGATATCAAATTGACTGATTACCAATGCCTTTTAAAGTACTGAAATGAAATAGAAGAAGAATACTTAGCTCTTACTTATTGAAGAACCATAGGTGTAGGATGTTTGTCTCTGATGTGGCTGATGTAAGAAATCTTGTACAACCTTCAATCTGATGTGGAGTGAATTTTGTAGAGTGCCTGTAGCGTGGAGAGTGATGATAGAATCTTGATGTCTCATCCCAAAGCCTGCCTTTGATGTGCAAAGAGTTGAGGAGCAAGAGAAGTTGGATTTAGAGCAAGAGGATTCACATTCCCATCTGTGATTAGCTATTTTGGGGGTTAGAATGTGGTTTTAAGCAACCGTCATCGGTGATACCACCGGCGTCGGCTGACAGTTAACTGACGTCGGTGGCTAGAGAATGGGAAAAAGGGCTATTTTTAGCCTTTTGCCCATTCTTCCATCTATCAAGTTCAGCTGTCATGGTTAAATAGTCAAATGTGGGTTTAATAGGTGTGAGGATTAGTGGGAGAGTTGGAATGATTAGTCATAGGGTGATAAATGAGGGTATCCAAGGGCAAGGAATCCAAGGTGAGGTGTCATGGGTGATGTGTCAAGGGAGGTGTTATTAATTTAAAATAGGTAATTTATTTTAAATTAATAAGTGTATGGGTTAGAAATGTTTAGAAGTAGACCAAGGGGACCAAGGGGGAGTCGACCAAGGAGTAGACACAATTTTGGTGTCTACAAAGGCTTATGTGAGAGTTGTGGAGTGAAGGAGAGGTAGAGTGCCTAGTTGATGAGTAGAGAAGATCTATGACTCTCTGTATGAACTATAGGTCATATTTATGATGTTAGAATAATTATATTTAAATTTGAGGATATGTGAAGAGGTTTGAGTGTGCATATGAAGATAGTTTGAGTGAAGAAAGAGAGAGTTTGTGGTATGCCTATGTGAGAGGCATGTTTGAGATGGAGTGAGAGTTTATGTATGGGTTATATAATTAGAGATCCATCATCAGATGTTGAAGACATAAATTTTTAAGATGAAGGTATTCACTTCAAATAAGGGTCTAAACAAGTTGATATTCATTAGGGGTAGTTTTTCCTTTTGAAATAGGTGTTTTACTAAAGGCCTTTGGTTAGAAGGATTTGATCAAGGTTTTATAGTCTAAAATATTTGACCAATATCTTGTTTATAATTTATTATAAGACAAGTATTCCATGTGTTATAGGTTTGAGAGTGGGTTTTATTTCCCATGAAAGTTTCCCATAGGAACTATGTGTTATGTGGTTGATCTTGTGTATGCATTGAATGAATGAGCTCTCTTATGTTGCTTGATCAAGTTGATATATGATGATTGTTAAATAGTTTGAAAGTATTGGAATTGAGATTAAAATATCTAGGCTCACTGATTCACCTTCCCCTCTTAGTGATTATACCTCTAACAACATAGTGTAAATCTGGTGTAAATGGTATTTGGAGTAATAATGTGGAGAATGGCATGGAGCTGCCATTACATCTAAGATTAATGGTGCTAAACTAAACATATGGGAACAATTATGCCATGCACATGCCCCCAAATCTTATATCTATGTATATGGATTCTAGACTAAAACATAATAACCTATGTTTGAGTATCTAAAACTTAAATGTGAGTGATCATGTCACATATGATCCCCCAATCTTAGAAAACCTATGTAATTTATGTAAAAACTTAATATATACTTAACCTGTCTAATAATCTATGACTAAGATTATGCAAATTTGAACTATAACTATTGTACCTTTCTGAAAATTCTAGAATTTTATATTTTTGGGGCTACTAGATAGTAGTATAGTCTCCTGATATATAAAACATTACACCAATATCCTTCATGATGTGTTAGTGACCAAATGTGTTATTTTTATACAAAAACAACATTAATCTAGTTGTGACTATTTTTCTTGAATCTAAGTTATGTACTCTATCTATGTGATGTAACCTATATTTTGAGTACACTAGGATGGCTTGATCTCTTTGACAAACCCCTATGAATACCCCCTCTTTTTATGGGATTTTTTTAACCTATAAAATAACTATTTTTAAGAGAAAATTTATACATCATGTGTGATATACTAAAAACATGTGATACTAGGGTGATAAATCAATATAATGTGTATACACGACATCGAAATGTAAAATAGTCAAAGCACAAGTTAGTGATGTACAATATATTTTAGATATAGCATTCATAAGGTTGTCAAGATAGAAAAGACAATGTAAGCATGCATATGAATAATAAATCTAGATATAATCTGAGTAACTACCTAAGGGATAAGGCATGTTGTCCATCAAAGAACCCAAGGAGGAAAGGGAGATACATGATATCCCTCATGGAATCACGATTGGATATGAATGTAACAAGCAAGATACAAGTGTCATGACCATGGTACATACATGAAAGCATACAGACAAACACATGAGGCATGTGAAGTAAGCCAAAGGTCCATAATACAATGGACATGGGCACATGTCAGAAAGCCTAAGAAAATAATACATGTAAGGGCATATTTAAATGTCCACATATGCAAAGATCAAGAAATGTTGAATTAGAGACACATGGAAGGACATGTTCAAATGTTTACATACATAATCAATAATCATAGACAAGGACATGGGCACATATCCAAAGCATACATACAATAAAATGAATTGGCTTAGAAACATATAATAATGGCATATTCAAATTACCTCAAATAAATGTACAAGCAAAGAAACACAATCAAATCTAAACTAGGAAAGATAGAAATGAAAGTATGCATGAATATTTGGTACAAATATATATAAGAGCAAAGATGTATATAAGCTAAGTATATAGTAGTGGTAGTTAGCAAAACATTAATGTAGTGTAGAATGATATAACCTAGTAAATCAAAAAAATTGAAATATAATGCCCCCAATGGGTGAATGTATCAATGTTGAATCTGTGTATTTGTGCATGTGCCCCCAATGGATAAATACTAGAAAAATTAGATTTGTGTGGAGGACATGAGTCTTGTAATGATATGTGAATACTCAAATAAAAATTGAAGCATGTATTTATGATAAAAATTGATTAGACTAACATATATAGTATATGTAGTACTTGGAAAATATAAGGAATGTAAACATGGAAAGGCATACCATCTAAACTTTATATTTATTAAGTAATTTGGTAGGAGCATGGTATTAATTCTACTAAACAAAAGGAAACTAAATTTTCCACTACCCTTTTAGACCACATGCATAAGTGGTACCAAATTTTTTTTCTATAACAAGCTATGTAAACTATGAGCAATTGAAATCAGCTTTGTCCAAAAATTTGACATCTCAAAGTTTGAAAAATAGATCATTATTACCCTAAAGGAAATTAAACAAGAACTCACTGAGAGTGTGTATGAGTATGATGTGTGTTTTAAAACTCTTCTTTCCAATTTATCATTTGATATAAATTCAACAAAGCATGCCCAATGATTTTTAAGAGGTTTGTTACTTCCCTTCTTATGCACATTGTACTAGAAGACCTTCACTAATCATGCAAGGCCTTGGAATTTATCCTTTATGCCCAATACATTGGAAGTATAGATAGATGGATTAGTCCCTTTATTATTTTTATGGAATCTCAGTTAGAGAAGATCACTTTGAATGTTACTCATGATACTCATACTGGTTTATGGTTTGTTGAATATGAAATTGACGGTCATAATAAGATTAATTATCCCAAAAAATGTACTCATCTCATGGTGAAGTAGTCCTGTGAGATATACCAAGAAGACCATGATGTGAGAGATTACCACCTACTTCAATTCACTAATCAATCTAAGGTATTATCATATTTTAAAATATATGATGCATATACTCATGATACAAATGATTGTCACCTTATTAGTGACATTCATAAGGCACATGTGTGTGGTACTCATCAAACCTATGCAACTAATAATTAGGAGAATGATGGAGACATGTCCTATAGAGGTTGTGTTTGTGGACATGAAGGTGGTTTTTTTCCACTTAGAACCTTATACAAGTGTAGATATCTAGAGTATTACTAATGTGACTACCTAATTTATCCAAATTGTAGCTTTTGTAAGAATGAGTATCGTTAAGAGGAATGAATAGACATGTATATTTCCATCTCTAAGGAGTAGAATGAGAAGGGTTATATAATGATATGGATTGAAAAGACTCCAAATGCTCAATGGAGACCATGCCCTACTAATCTAACTGGTCTCAAGGTAAATATTATTAAACAAAGTGGTGATCCTTCCCAATCTATTTCAAATCCACCTAATGAAAAGGTTCAACGGGAGGATCCTCATGCAAATTGTTACCCAAATTCTTACTAATAGAAAGAACTATTATATGACATAATGACTTTGGTACAAGATCTATAAAGTGAAATTCAAATCCTTAAGGATAGATATGCTACTACACATGCTAAATTATAGAAAGCTTTAGTTCCTGAAGACTCATCGCATGATGATTTTCATAAATTATGCATATGACCTCTTGATGAAGAGATTAATCCCTTTTGAGTAATTGGTTGAGTCATCAAGCACCTAAGCCTATAAAGGATCATCAATTGAACCATGCACTATGACAAGAGGCTCATGTCTTATCTAGTATGGGATGTGATAAATAAATCTTAGTAAATGGTGATATTGATGGTAACTTGGATCATTTAGGATATACTATTTGACACTGACATAGATATAAATGTACTCACCAAAGATGCTTGGAGAAAGATGTTGGTCCTTCCTTTGCACCCCTCTCCTCATTTATTACTCATGGCTAATAAGACTTGCATATTACCCATATAGGTTTTTAAGGATGCCACCATTAACATTTTAGGTGTCATTTTCAAGGAAATTTTGAATTAATTGAGTTAGTTCAAGTTACTATTTTCTAGCTCTTTTGGGTCATCCATGGTGCTATGCAAAAAATGTTAAATTGAGATTCAAAAAGTGCTACATTAGTTTTGAAAATAACAATCAATGCATTGTAATTCTATTAGACCATGCTCAAGGACCTCTTTTTTTGAGATAATTAATGTTGACAAAGAAATTAATCATATTTATAATGTCATGGCTTAGGGAATTAAGCATCTTGATCCTAATCCAAATGGTATATTGCACTGGGTGGATGCATAGTCTATTTTTGACACTACTAGTAATGTTTTCAACTAATGGTATTATAGAGAGTATGATATTACTAGATGAATAGGTGGTGCCATTGGTAGTTAAGAGGATGTTATGCCAAATCTAATTAAGTTCCATATTTTGTTTGCATTATTCATGGACATATGATGGCTAGACTACCATTATTATTAGACGAAGCACCTAGGTTTCATGATCAAATGAAAGTCTAGGAGTATTGTAATAGTTCAAAGATTTATATGTGTTTGAATATGAATTAATTAACTCAGATTTTTTTTTTAAGGGATGGTTGCTCAATTATGGGAAACTCACTGTCATAATTTTTTCACTTGAGACCAAGTGTGCATTATTGTGCACTATCATTTTCATCATGATAATCACATTTATGCCACTCTAATTTATGATTGTATTAATGCTATTTAATCTCATCTTAAGGCCTAAAAACACTTGTGGAGTATTGATGAAACATATTTATCTGACTATTTATGGGTTCATACATTTTATGGTACACTACACACCTAGGATAATGCATGGTATATGCATTAATAATGATGTTTGGACATGGATTCTTTTAGTACCATTTTAAGTAATATGATTTTGGTGATATCTTACTGATATCTTCATATGGATTTACACTTGTATCTGTAAGCTATGCATCAAGATATAACAAGTGATCCAACACTGATTGAATATTATATACGACATATGCATGCCACATATGAGGATGAATTGTCCATTTTTCAAGAATATGATACTCTTACTTCATCTTCTTCACCTATTGACTCTCAATTGAACCATGTATTGAAGGAATAGATACATAAAGGTAAATAAAAGGTTGTGTACCAAATTGAATAAGGTACCAAGTTGATGAAGGTACTAGTTATGACTCACCAGATCCATCCATTGATAACTTGGCTTTACATACTGAATATAGAGCATGTAATGTTTGAGATACCATAAAAAATGACTAAAAACTATATTTAGAGCCACTCAAAATGGTTCAACATAATATTAGTAAAGAAGATGTGCCCAAGATGGCTATTGTGGGGAATTATTGGTTTGATACTGAGATTACCAGGTTTTTAAAACTCTTACAAGATTATCAATATGTTTTCCTACAAAATTAAACTAAGACTAAAGGAGTGCATCCCTCATTCAATTTATTTTAGGGTGCTCGACCAGTTAGAAAGAAACCTTATCAAATGAATAATAATATGTGTGGTCAAATTAAAGAAGAGATTGATAATATGTTATGTGCTAGAGTTATCACTTTTATTGATGAATATTAATGGATGAACCCTATAGTGATAAATATCAATAAGGATGAATATATTCAATTATAAATGCATCATGTATATAGATAAATCATAACTTAGAGAAGATATCTCATACTTACACTTCTGATTGGGGATACATTAAATAATTGGGAACATGACCAATATGGGGATCTGCTAGACCCAATTAGGGGATATATTACCATAATAAATGATGATAGGGAGGGTTCCAAAGCCTCTAGTCAAATAAAAACCATTCAATAACCCTAGATAGGTCTTATGTTTTATATTCAATAAACTAGTAACAAGTAAAGTAAAGTCTAATCTAGTGCTCACCAAATCTTGTGGCATAAAGTGGGGATAAGAAACAATAAAAGTAAACATGCATAAGAGAAACATAATAACATAAATGTATACATAATCATAATACATAGAAGAGAAATACAAATGCATATCTATCTACTCTTACAAAGGAGGAACAAAGTTAGGAATACTTACCTTTGAAGATGAACCCACCGTGCCTTAATCTCTCCCTTAGCTAAGGTACTTCATAAGAGGTTATTATGGTATGTAAGGATGGAAAGGATAAATCATCTCTAGGATACGCAACCTATCAATGCATCCAAAATAATTCTCAACAAGACAATATCCATATCTCCAAAGAAAGTATGAAACCCTAATATTGTTCTTCAAATAGAATGGTGGATAAGTAGATGTGCAATAGTTCTTACTTGTTCTTCTCTTCTCTAAATAATGGTGAAATAAACTTGTATATATAGGTGGATTTAACCCTAAGCCCTTCTAAAAGTTTTGGTTGATAGAGTTGACCTAGTACTATTTTTCATAATGAGCCATGTTGAAAATAAACTAAGCTAGTAATGTAGGTTGATTGTCAAAATAATACAGGGTCGACCCAACCAACATAGTCTTAAAACTATTGAAAGGGGATTCAGGTTAGGGAAAAGATAAATGAATATGGAAAATTATTGGAGTGTTCAAGAGAGAAGAATAATCTTAGAGGAATGGTTTTTAGGATATAAGTGCATAGATAATAAGTGGTAAAAGGGATAATAATCCTGTGAAGTACTAATGGTCTGCCTACCCCTTTCCTAGTGTACCCCTTAGGGTGTGTACTTAGAAAGATTGAAACTCGATGGGTTCCTACAAGAAAAAAGGTATCATTAATTGGTAAAATTTTGAAAATATTATGTGTATACATATGCCCCACTCAAAGATCATCACATGTCACGCCAGTGCAACACAGGATGGTGCTTTGGGAATAAAACATGATGACACATAACACTAATGCTAAGTAATATGTAGTAAGGTGAAAATTATAAATGACAAGATAGAATTGAAAAACACATATATTTACTTAATTTAGTTCTATAGATAAAGAAGGAGAATAAAATAGAAGTGAAGGTGTCCAATGTGAAGAACATTAGGCTAACCTATAGAGATTAGTGCAAAATAGAGTGAAAAATCAATATTTTTGTAATAGAGGCATATAATAGTGAAAAATGAGTTATTAGAGACAAAGATATGAGGGTTTTATGAGAATTGTAAAATTAGGATTATTAAGGAAAGGCTAGAATATTGAAGGCAAATGAATGACAAAATGATGGAAAATGAATGACAAATGATTATAAATGAATGACAAATGATTGTAGAATATAATAAATCACATTGGAAATCATGGAAACATAAATGGAAAAAAGGAATGTAGGACATACTAAATCATGTTGGTAAGTATGTAAAACATAAATGGAAAAAAGGAATATCAATGCAAAAAAACTTTAACAAAGATATGGAAGAAAATGAAAAGTAACGCTATGTAAGATAAGCATATCAAATCAAGAATGAAGAAAAACATGAATGACTAAAAATAAGATGTATTTCAAGATGTGAGACAAACATGAAGAATTCATACATAAAGAGAAACATGTAAGAATGCCTAATGTCATATATAAGATAAGTGAAGTCCATAGAAATCAAACAAGAACATGATGGATAAATGAAAATAAAAAAGCTTTAAAGGATGAAAACTCAAACTTAGTACTTGTTATAAGATTTGATATAAGAAAACAAAACCACCTAATGACATGATTAGTATGAAAATGAGATGGTGTGGTAAGCAAATGGTATAAAGGTGTTTGTGAGGAAGACCTGGTCCTATCCAAGGTCTTACAATGTAACTCACAAACTATAAACCAAGAAGCATATTAGGTAGATGTGATCAAGGATATGATTAGCTAAAATTAATATCCAACAAGGGGAATATAAGTAAAATATGATGTAAAATAAAGAATGTGAGGCTCCACATGGGTGATTTGAAAATCCTTAGCAAGAATGAGACACACTAGGCAAGTGAAAAAGATTAAAAACTATCAACACCAAGGAATTAAGACATTTTAACTAATGAACACAAAGCTTGGGATAATAAGTGAATTATATAGATCATCCCATGAAGGCTATATGCATGAAAATTAAAATGGATCTACCTTCCCACAACATGTTCTCCATTCCTTAAGACCCCTTATAGAGTCATCGGTCTCTTGTGAAGATTGGGTACTTGCATGAGAAAGTAGGTAGAACTAAAATATTTTGTATTCTATTTTTTAAATCTACTAGCCTACCACACCCCAATGGACCTTGACTCTATTATGTAGTCAATCATGGATTTTGATCTTCAACTAGAATAAGGAGATGTGCTTGTAATCACGTATTGTGGTGTGATTTGACTTTTAATATTATTATAATCTTGTCTTTTAGATCATTACATTTTGTTTGTATTTTATGATTTAGATTTTAACTTATTTCAACTTTTTCTATTCCTCCTCCATACGGATTTGGAAAACTAGACATGGGTGTTAAAGATGATAAACACAAGAGAGCTTACACTTGGTCACTATAGAAAAGGACCTAAAGAACAAGGTGTCTAAAGACTCCTAGACTTTCCCACAAGTAAGTGTGCAATCTCAAAATTGATTGATGTGAGCCTTAAATGAAAGGAAATAAGGGAAATATGTGGATCATGAGAGATCCACCTATGTAATAAGTGATACAATGATGAATATGCTCGTAGTTGATCATAAAGAGGTAAACTAATTATATGAAAGGGGTGGAAGTATGTTATAATAGTCATGTCACTAGAGAATCCATACTGACCAACAACATAACAGATCATACCAATGAATGTAGTAGTAATCCTAAAAAGTGATTTAAAGATGTTTTAATGTGGTAGTTTGTGAATAAGCTCAAGTCCTATCAATGGTCTTACACTAAAAATCATAAGGTGAACACCAATGAGGTGAATACTAAATATATGGAGGCAGGGTAGGGGGGATAATTATAAATCTACTAAGGCAAAGAATGACATAAAAGATAAAAATGAAAGAGATATATAAGAACCAAATGAAAACAAATGCCAAATGTAATGTGTAAGAAAACCAAATAACCCAAAGGTAAAAATGATGATTCTAGTAAAGTGAAATTAAAATAAGTAAAGTGTATAAAAATAAAGAAAAATGAGGCAAAAAATAAAAAGTAATATCTATGCTAATGTCTATATCAAAGATGAGCATATTAAATACAATCCTATAAATCTTAGAAGGTTTTTTGAAGTTGAATTTGGCTATTATTATGCATTGTAAAATAAGAGTGGGCATCATAAGATACCCCAATGGGTAAGTGAATGTTGGGATGGGCATCATAAGATGCCCCAAAGTATAAAGGGACATTTGGATGAGCATCACAAGATTCCCCAATATGTGAGTTAGAGTAAGGTAACATTGAACCATTAAAATAATTTGCATTGGGTTGGTAGGTGCATTTGGAGATAGGTAAATGTAATAGTTTGTTAGATTTTAAGGAGGTTGAATGTGACATAAGATTTTTAGGAGAGGCATGAAGAGGAAAAGGAGGTAAAGGAGGACTATGCATGATATACTTTGGAGTAGGCATTTGAACTAGGTACTCTTTTGGTTCATGTGACCTAAGAGGTTGAGGTTTAATGGATGCAATGATATGTTTAAATTTTTTCATGTTAGCTAATCTTTCCTTATTGGTGTAGGAATAAGGATAAATTATGGTTTGAACAACATTAGTGGATTAGGTGTAGGTATGGGATAATTATTGTTGTTCATTAGGTAGTTGATGTTGATGTGATTACGGTTCTTGAGATTGAAGTTGAGAAGCTTGAAGATAGTCTTGATAACATTGTTTTGTGAGAGTATCAAGATTGAAATATGGATCAAGAAAGGAAGAAAAAATAAATCAGTGAAGATCACAACAAGATTCATGAGAATGGCATATAATAGCATGCCACCAACAAAATTTATCAACATTGTACCATTTTGGAGGAGGTTTAGAAGGGTCAAATTTCATGGGATTAGAGGGTGGAAATATATTCTTAAGCTATTCTAGACTCAAGGGAGGGTGAGTTGGGTTAAAATTGGTTGAATTGGATGCTCCATTTTGAGGTTGGGGAGGCTTGGATGAATCAATGTTATGAGAAAATGATTGGAAGGGTTTTTTACTAGTTTTTTGAGGTGTTTCAAATTGAGTCATAAAAATGTCTTGCCTTTTTGCTTGGTCTAAGGCTTCATCTAAAGTTTTAGGGGAAAATATTCAAAATTTGTATTAAAGGGGATCTTTAAGAGTAGTATAAAATAGTTTTAAAAGAGTATCATCATTAATGTTGTGGTCTATATTATGAGCGAGAGACTTCCATCATTTGATGAAAGTGTGAGCATATTCATTAGGAAGTTGCTTGGTATTGATTAAATGGCTATTTCTACTTTATGAGTGAGAGAATTCCATCATTTGATGAAAGTGTGAGTAAATTAATTAGGAAGTTGCTTGGCATTGATGAAAGTGTGAGAATATTCATTAGGAAGGTCATCATGTTGGAATTCCTTCACTAGAGCATTGACTAAATCCTCTAGTTGTGAGATGGAATGTCTAGGAATTTTGTTAAAACTTTCAAGTGAATCACCATTAAAGGTTTTGGCTAAGATTTTGGTGGTAGCGAAGGTGTTATTTTGGACCCATTCCTTATAGAGATTACCAAAAGACTTAAGAAAGATAGTAGGTTTCTTTGTCCTATTATATGTGATAGTTGGATAAATGTTTACAATATATATGGATGCAATGAATGGGGATAAAGGCTCATTTTGAAGATGTTGAAACATTTTGTTATTCATTGGAAGTTAAGGGATGATATTCCCATTGGCATTTTTAAGAGGAGGAGGGAAATTTTTTTGATTTGATTGAGACATGATGACTTGAGGTGGTTGACTAGTCATGTTTAATCAATATTGTTGTATATTCATCATTTGAAAATGATTAATTATTTTCATGATGTTCATTTGTTGAACTATGTGTGCAAGAATGTAGTTAAGTCAATTTTTGCATTAGTACTTCAAGGTAAGGTATTATTGTTGGTGGGAGGGGGATTATTTTGTGGAGCATTCCCAACATTGGTATTGGAAGGAGGATTATGATGAAGGACCTCAAATACATTACATTATGTAGTGATTGGTTTTGGATTATGAGAAGATGAAGAAAGAAAATGAATAGTTTCATCTGAAGTTATAAAATAAATGAGATTATGATCTAATTCCTTGATTATGTAATGTTCTTGACTAAGGTAAGGCTAAAAAGATGTCATCATTATGAAATAAAACTAGATAAACACACAATGAATAAGTGAAAAAGTAAAGAGATAGGAAGACATAGATAAGAGTAATGGGTCGACTGGGTCAACCTCGTACAAGAATCTGAGGTTGAAAAATTTACAGAGTCAATAGTGTCAACCTAGTACTAGAAATAAAGGCTAAAAAGTGTATAAAGTCAATAGGGTCAACCTAGTATAGGAAATAAGGGCTGAAAAAGTGTACAGAGTCAACAAGATCAACATAGTACAAGAAATAAGGGCTAAAAAAGTGTAAAAAGTCAATATGGTTGACCCAGTAATGCAGGCAGATAAAAAATAGATAGTTTTTAAGAGACTGTGTCGATTAGAATGACTACATATTGAAACAGGAAAAAAATTTAAAGTATTTTTGAAAGTAATAAGTTAAATGAAACACAAAATAAATTGGGTCAATGAGGTTGATCCAATTGATGCACACATCATAAAACCTTGCACCAACACTAGATAATGCAATTTTTTACATTACAAAATACAATTTGAGTAAAGAGAAAGAAGTCAACTTAGAAAGTAAAATCTAACTAAGTGGTCATCCTTAATGTTGTTAGATTATTATAATATGATTTTAAATGTGATAGGGATTTGGATGTAAGCAAGGAATTAGAAAGAAATCTATAGATGGTTTTAGGATGTTTAGGCTAAAAGGAATCTATATTGGTAATTGTACTAGCTTGGTATTGGGGCCTACCCCCTCACTTCACATACCACAACGATAATGGTGTTGAGCATTTTACAAATATATACCATTAACCACAGTTTATACTTGGCCAAAAAATCAAGTCAGCTTCCCCCTTAGTAATGAAATCTAAGTAGGTAGGCCTTAGATAGACAATTATTTAAATGTGTTTTAAGATTATGTGATTTGGTAGTATGTGCATAAAATAGAAAACTATCAAAACTAAATGGTATATTGAAAAACCACCTAATTAGACTATATGATTTATTCTAAGCATGTAAGCAACTGAAAGTGAAAGTGTGAACTAATTACTAGCATATAAGTGTTAATTTCAACTTTGAAACATATTATAGTGTCAGTTTAGATGATGGTGTATATAGAGATTAAAAAATAGATTATAAAATGTCACTACTATACTACTGAAGCAATGGTTTGATAAATAACTACGCTGATAGTGTTGACCTAGTCTTCCAAACAAAAGATAGAATAGAAATAGGTCGATAGAGTGGACCTAGTTTATTATATAAAAGTAGTTTTAAAGATTGTAAACTAGGAAACATAGAACTATAATGAATTAAAAAAATGATAGAGAAGTAGTGAAATGAACTTTGGTAGGGTGGAATATGATTAAATTTGTAAAATTTTATTTAAGCTACTTGAAAGTTCTACCAACTAAGTCAACTAGGTTGACCTAGTTATATGAAACCTTACTATTGAAGCCTATAAAAATAACTAAGTCAAGAGTGTTAACCTATTTTATTATTTGGATGCTGACTATAATACTAAGTCGATAGTGTTAACCTAGTTTGTTACTTGAAAGTTGTCTATAAAACTATGTCGACAGTGTCAACCTAATTTGTTATCTGAAAGCTAAAAAAGAATATGATGTCAACCTATTCAATCTAGTAACTTGTATCTAATGAAAAACTTTCACAAGCAAAATAGATTTGTATTAATGTGACTTTGTGTTAAACCTATACATAGAAGTAGAGCTATATCGAAACTATCAATCTAGTATCACAAATATAGAGAAATAAAATGATAAAATAATGAAAATGTGAGATAAAAATTGTAAGGGTTAGACTCACATTGGGTTCACTAGAATGTATGTAATAAAAAATGCATCATGTCTATAAATCAATCCCAACTCAAATAAGAAAGATCATACTTACACTTTTGATTGGGGATACATTATATAATCAAAAACATGACCAATATGGGGATCCACTAGACCCAATTAAGGCATCTCTTACCATAATAAATAATGTTATGGAAGGTTCCAAAGCCTCTAGTCAAGCGCAATCATATAATAACACTAACTAGGTCCTATGTTTTATATTTACTAAACTAATAACAAGTAAAGTAAGGTCTAATCTAGTGTTCACCAAAGCTTGTGGCATAAAGTGGAGGTAAGAAACAATAAAATTAAACATGCATAAGAGACTTATACTTATGTCAATGTATATGGAATCCTAATGCATGGAAGAGAAGTATAAATTCATATCTATATACTTTTACAAGGGAATAACAAAGTTAGGAACATTTACCTTTGAAAACAAACTTGATGAGCTTCAATCTCTCTCTTGTCCAAGGGCTTTGTAAGAGGTTGTTGTGGTATGTAAGGATGATAAGGATAAATCATCTCTAAGCTACACAACCTATCGATACATCCAAAAGACTTCTCCATAATACAAAATATGTATCTCCAAATAAAGTATGAAACCCTAAGATTGCTATTCAAGTAGAATGATGGATAATAAGATGCATAATAGCTCTTACTTCTTATTCTCTTCTCTAAATATTGGTGAAATTAACTTGTATATAGGCAAATTTAACCCTAAACCCTTTCAAAAGTTTTGGCTGATAAGATTGACCTAGTTTACCTAGTATTATTTTGATAATGAACCATGTTAAAAATGAACTAAGTTGGTAATGTATGTTGATTATTGAAACTATACAATATCGACCCAACTGACATAGTCTTAAAACTATTGAAACAGGACTCAGGTTAGAGAAAGGTTAAATGAAGATGACAAATGATTGGAGGAGTGTGCAAGATAAAGTAATAAGCTTAGGGGAATGGTTTTTAGGAGATAAGTGTGTAGATAACAAGTGGTAAAAGGGATAACAATACTGTGAAGCACTAATGGTCTATCCACCCCCTTCCCAGTGTATCCCTTAGGGCATGCACTCAAAAATATTGATCCCTAATAGGTCCCTACAAGATAGAGAATATCAATAAATTTGTAAAAGTTTGAAAATATTATATGTATACACTGATTGCATTCATATTTGTGTGGACTATCGAGTACTCAATGTTGTTTATGTAACCAACCCTTTTTTGATGCCTTTCACTATAAAATTTTAAAATAAGTTATTGGGTATGATATTTGTACCTTTATCAATATTTTTTTTGAATATCATTAGGCCTAGATTACAAAAGAAGATAAATTGAAGACCACCTTTAAAACTGAATGGGGTTCATTCACTTACAATGAGATGCCCTTCAATTTGAATAATATTCTGACCATGTTCTCACAGATTACAGTACAATATTTTAAGGATTTTATTCATAAATTCTTACAAGTGTACTTGGATGATTAAAACATCTATGGTTTGGTGTATGATGGTTGTGGTAATCTTTGCCTCATCCTTGATTGTTTTTGATAACTTTAGATTAATTTGAATCTAAATAAGTGTGTTTTTACTAATCCATTTATAATTCTATTGGGTCACATTATTTGTCATGATGGACTCTTGTTAGATCTGACTAGGATTGCAGTCATTGTTAACCTTCTAATGATGACCACCCAACATGAGGTTTATGCCTTCTTATGATACAAGGGTAATATCAGAAGTTCATTTGGGGACATGTTAAGATCACAACACCACTAAAATAAATGCTTGAATAGAATAAACAATTTTTATGGATAGATGCTCATAAGAAAGCATTCATAGCACTCAATTTTAAGCTAATCATTGCCCCCATTCTCCAATTTCCAAACTAGATGAATCCATTTTATGTACATGTTTATTCTTTAGGTATGGTAGTGGGCACTATCCTTAGATTGGTGAGGAAAGTCTTGATCATCCCATCTACTTTTCCAATTAGAAGCTCACTCTAACTAAATAAAAGTACTAAACTATAGAACATGAAGCCTTGTCTATGGTATACACACTTAAGAAAATTCATAAGTACTTATTGGTACCCCATTCACTTTATTTATCAATCATGAAGTACCTAAATACGTTATGAATAAGTTGGTGTTGTATGGATGCATTTGTCGATGGATTGTGCTCTTTCAATAATTTGATTTTTTTGTGATGGTAAAACTAGGTAAGGCTAATTTTGAACTTGGTCACTTATCACATGTTGACTCTAGTGAACCAGTGTGCACCATTGAGGAAGACTTACCTAAAATGCAAATTTTTTAAGTCACATGCATACATGAGGAATTGGAAGATATCATAGCTTTTATTAATATAGGTTTCACACCATCTCACCTTAACACTCAAGATAAAGAGCAATTGGTTGTTCATGTGACTCATAAGAGGTGACCTTTATAAGCTTGGACATGATGAAATATTAAAACACTATGTGATATAACACAACTACATTAAATTTATTTAAGAGGTTACTAATAATGCTATATTATAGAAGGTTCTATTAGTGGGGTTATGGTGGATCACTTTATTTAAAGATGTCAAATCTTACATGCACCAATGTGATATTTTTCAATGCATGGATAAACCAAACTAAAGAGATGTTATGCCTCTTCAACTGATACTTGATCATGAACTCATTGATAAATAGGCTATTGATTTTGTTTGACCCATTACTCTAATGATGAGGTGTACTAGAGCACACTATATCATTACTACCATTGGTTACCTCACTTGTTGGGATGAGATAGTGTCAACCCAATATTGTATTACTACTAATGCAATTAGATTTCTTTGAGATAATATTATTACAAGGTATGGATGTCTATTAATTTTGACTAGTGATCATAGAACTCATTTTCTTAATGAAATAATCCAATCTTTTTGGTTGAGTTCATGATTGCACACCACAATACTACACCATATCACCCTCAAGATAATGGTACAACTGAAGTGTCCAATAAAATATTAGGTCATACATTGAAAAATATTTATAATAATGGTCATATTGAATGTGATTATCATGTTTATATAGTATTATGGGCATATCAAACCACATATAAATAGTTGAACAAGAGTACTCCCTTTAACCTTGTTTTTGGTGCCAAAGTTGTTCTCTTAATTGAGTTCCTTGTACTTTATTAATGAATTTCACATGTTGATTGGTTGGATGATGAGAAATATTTGAAATCATGCCTAGATGATTTTCTACAGCTATATGAAACCTATTTTCTAGCACATTAGATTCAAAGAGTGGATAAACAAAAATAAAAGGCTTGACATGATAGACATATTAAGAATAAGACTTTTTATCTGGGTATGCATGTGTTGGTTTATAAATCCAAGTTCACACACCATTTAGGAAAACTACACATTTTTTGGGATGGTTCATTTATTGTTCATAGTATTCATTCCATAGGCATGGTAATTTAAAGAATTTAGATGGACAGTTCCTTCCAGGCCATTTCAATGGTAGCTAACTTTACCCTTATCATTTTGAGTGATGTTTCTCTTTTGTTAATGAGGCCTATACTAATTGATTAGTTTAGTATTTTGGTTTTTTTTTCAATAAGGCATGGTATTGGTTATGTGCACTAAATTTTAGATCCAAACTATATTACTAATTCTAGTAATAAAAACCTAAAACTCAATCACACTAATAAGAATGGATAAAAGAGGAAAATAAAAATAATAAGAACATGCTTACCATCATTTTTAACTTCTTATGGCTCCACTCTAGGATTTGAAAATGGATTGTTTGATGTCCAAAAATTGAAATGTTGGATTTCTTGATGAGTGTTGATGATGGCTTATAAGTGATTGAATGGGTCTGATAGAGGTTATGGATGGATTTAAGAGAGATTTTATGGGTGCAAGATAATAACAATATGATGGCTCTATAGATTTCCAAGTTATTTTAAGGGTGGAGGGAAGGCTTAGTTTTATATGCATGAAGGGAAAGATTAATGGCTCAAATTTAAATTTAGGCCATTGATATCAAGGGCTAGGGATTTTCTATGGAATTTTAAATTCCATAGAGATGTCTAAAATTATAGAGTTCTAGAGAAGGGGGATATAATGGGGAAGATTTATAGAATCCTCTAATTATAAAAATTATCCCCATAGGGTTTAGGGTTTTAGGAGAGGTTAGGATAGGTGGTGGTTGGGTAGTTATATTATTTTTGAATTTTAAATATGCTAGTTGATATAGGGAGTAGGTTAGTTAGTAATAGGTCCTATTAGGATTTAATGAGGGGATTAATTGGTTTTTTGGGATTGAATAAGGTTTATAGGATATGGGAATGGAAAGGAGGTTATTAGGCTATTATTTAGTTTAGCTAAGAAATATAGAAATTAGATTAAATTAATGAGAATTAGTATAATTAGTATGATTAATAGGGTGAGCATAATTTAGTGCATAATTTCCCCCTCTTTGAAAGGGTTTTACAAGTGGAATGAAGTGAAAAGAGTAATAGTATTTCAAAGTAAAACCATGATGTTAGATGGTGTCAGATGTTAGTAGGATATTATACCCCCTCGAGGGAGCATGTGGGGAGAAAACAACCTAGATGGTCACTCAAAATAAAATCTTAGGATGGGGTTAAGGTTCCTTAAGATGGAAGGAGATAAAGTATCTCAAGTGATGGGTTTTAAAAAAATATGAATGTCTAGAAAGAGAATTTAAATTGATGTAAAGATGGGTTTAAGCCTATGATTGAGTCCCGTAGCAAGGACATATGCTAGGGAAAGCTTGAAAAGGGATAATAGTGATAAGGATTATCAATTGGTGATAGAGAGCTACTTTTTGTAAGATGTGGAGCTAAAAACTAATGTGTGATCATCAAAGGACTAGTCCAAAGATGAGATGGTGATGAGGGATAAATGGTGGTCATGTTATCCATGGGCATGAAAGTAGAACCAAGTATTACCTACATATTTTGAAAAGACCTTGGGCTAATGTAGTTCTTGATGTAGGATAAGGAAGATGATAAGGGGTCAAACATTTATTGACCTAGATGATGTTAAAGGGTGATTAACAATTATTATATTGGGATAATTAGGTAATTGGATAATATTAGAGATATTTGGTGTTAGTAATGGGATGTTAGGGGTGTATGGGGGGGTCATATAGGATAAAAGGATAAAAATTGGATCAATTGCACCTTTTGAATTTTTGTGATTTGAGCTCTGAGGTGAGACCATGGACCAGCTACCTTGAGATTCCCATCATGGAAAGAGGGTTTGTGATCACCAAAGAGAGGTTGATGTTGGACCTATAGTGAGTATCAAAATCCTAGTTAAGTAATTTTGTGTATTTTTGTCAATTTTAGTAGGACTTTAGATGGATTTTTGTGGAAAAGGACACCATCAAAATCACTCTAGAGAAACCATGACTATAAATTTTTCCCTCAATCATGATTTTATCATCACAATTTATAATTTTGAGGGGGAAACCCATGGTATTGCAATACCATAAGTCCAAAATTGCTATATTATAATACTACAAGGAGGGAGTTATGATATTGCAATACCACAATTAGAGAGTTATGATTTTATAATATCACAAGTTAGGGGTTATGTCTAATCAGGGGGTTAAAAAAATTACAAGTGTCGAGTAGTGGTTTTGTCAAAACCACCACTAAAGGCACTTCATGATTAGTGATTTTGTTAGTCATGGAAAAATGGGTAAGTTATAAGATGATGAGTTTGTTTGGATGATGTTAGTGACATAGGGGTTAGGCTGGTTTGTTAGATAGGGAAGGTTAGGTAGGTTAGATGGATAGGATGAGGTAAATAAGATGGGGTATGGGGATCTAGGGTAGTTTGGTTAGTTCTAGTGAAATATGGATTAGGCTAAGGTGGGGGGGATTAAAAAGGTAAGGATGCAGGTGGTTTAAATGGTCTAGATTGGTAGAGGTGATTTAAGGAATTAGAAATTAGTTGGGGTGTTATGAGACTTGAGATGGGTAGGATAAGTGGGTGATGATATGTATTTTATGATGGAATTAGTGATGGATGGATGATGATATGTATTTTATGATGGAATTAGTGATGGATGGATGATGATTTGGTGTAGGAGGATCTAGGCATAATGACATCACAATTACAATGACCATAGGTACTTCATGACTTGCATCGATTGATGGAGGTGGAGTTCAGGGTATTGGAATGGATTAGCTTGCGTGATGTAGTAATTATGTCTATGATATGCATTAATCAGGATTTAATAATAGAATTAGTGGAGAATTAGCATTCAAATACTAGCACTTTTCATTTTGTCATGGGTGAGATGATGATTACCCTAGAGTATGTGTACAATATTTTATGTTTACCAATGAAAGGAGACTAGATATATTGGAGGTGTCATACACCGATTTGGACATTGTAATTCCTAATAGGGAGATCATAGGTGGGGGTGTGGGATAGATGTGTTGACATTAATAGTGCTTGTATGAGGGTACCATTGAGATATTGACATTGGTGGTGATGTCTCTTATTTATATCATTCTCCTACTAGACAAGAGTAGTTAGTGGTTTCATGTAGGCTTGGGGGATGTTGTAGTTGATATGGTGTAGGATCATTGAGTATTCACCTGGGGTCTTGTGGTTTTAGTGAATCTATATAAAGAGATTCATCTAAGATCTTATTAAGAAGATATTAGTTTTTGGCCTTCATTAATTTTATAGATCTAGAAGTAGGATCACATTGTTATCCAATGGTCATTGGGCACACTAGCAATTCGTCAACTAGAGTAGCTGATGGTTTTTGGATGGTACATGTTATTAAGGTTGTAGTTAGGGAATGTTTTTGAGATGAGGTTTTATAGAGATGAATTTGATAGTTTTTTCTTGGAGCATATCACATGGATGTCATATAGAGGTCTCTAATTTAGCTAGGATGATGAGGGAGTGACCTAGTACATACTCACAGAGTGTTATCTGATAGGGTGATATGATTTGATTATTAAGAGATATCAATTAGATCATGTGTAGTGCTAGTTTAGTCTTATTCAAGATGTGTTAGGGCTAGAGAATTTGTTTGATCAGAGTGAGTGGGAGAGGCCTTATTAGGGGATGATAGTATACAAATTAGATGCTTGAATAGACTATGATAACATTGCCCTAGTATAGTGGGATTTTTATACACCTATTCCTAATCCTAGTGTGACATCAGCTTATACAACATGGTGGTGGCCATGGATATCAATCAGATTGACATGCCTTAGAGTTGTGGTTAGGCATGGTATAGTGAAAGAAGCAATCTTGCCAGTGGAAGTTGAGCTTCCCTCTCTTAAAATCTCCTTAAAGGGCATCATCACTGATCATAATTATAGGCAATAATGCCTATAAGAACTATAAATTCTTGATGAAAAATGATAAAGGCTCTTAATCACCTATGAGCATATCAAAATAGACTAAAAATCCAATATCAAAAAAATATCCAGTCTAGGGAATTCAAATTTGGTGACCTAGTCCTGAAGGAGAATTAGAAAAACATAATGTATATAGAGATAAGAAAGGAAAATTTTAAGCTAATTAGTTAGGGCCCTATATTATCATTGCCAAGTTTGGATTGGGAGGATATAAATTATTCACACTAGAAGGATAAGAACTTGATTTTCCCTTAAACATCATGCATCTATACATAACAGGCTCCATCATCCTCTATCTATGAGTCCCCACTCTTGGGGGAATCTAAAATTCACTCTATTCACTCATCTCATCTCCTCAACATTCAAAAATAATCCATACAATGGTGAAAACTAGTTCTCTGGTACCTTGGGCAAGTAATATGATGAAAGCTAGTCTTTGGCATCATGATAAAATAACCCTAACCTTGGTCTCAATCATGTGAATCTATCACATGTTTTTTTATCAGTAATAAGGGATAACTACTTCAGCACAAGGAAGCATACATGACTTGTCAAACATTGAGAATATTTGTTGGAGGGCCCTCTGGGATCACTTATCCATATTTGGCATATATATCCCCAAGTCCCATCACATCCTTATCATTACTTCCTATCCCTTTACTCCATCTCAAAATATTCTTTGACACACAAGTCTCCTTCTATCCTTAAGGCAAAAAATCCATCCTCACCCATCCATTTTTGTCACTAATCCTTGGGTCCACACTTTCTTGCTAGTATCATCACTATGGGGGGTTGCAAAGTATAAATTCTCTTTTCTAGTTTTTTAGGCATACACTATGATAATGATTCTTGAAGGGTCATCATAACCCCCATTTCATGATTATTTACAAAATCTATTGTATTCTCATCCTAATACAAACAAAATTTTGGGTACCACATATCATATATATACTCCAACATTGTCATTAGGCCCATTTTATCTAATCATTCTTAATAATTTAATTCCCTCTATAAATATCAGTATTAATATTATTATTCTTAGTCTATGATTATCTTGTGTGATTATGTTTTTCCTTCTGTATGTGTGTGAGGGTATTTCATATACATATTAAAGTGTTTTACTTGATAATTAGTTTTCATAAGCAATTTGTATACCTTGTCAATTTTCATGGGAACAAGGATGTTATGAGTGACCCTCAAATGTTTGTTCAGGAAAGGTCATCTCTTAAACACAATTCCCCATGCATCTATACCATTGTGTCTTGGATTCATCATGACCCTAGCACATGGTTAAATGATGTAATATAAAAAAGGATTGCACACATTTTAATGGCTTCCAAAACCATTACCCCTCCTATTTTCTCATAAGAACTATCCCCATTTCAATCATAACCATCCCACCCCATCTAACCTATGCCAAATACTAATCCTATCCCATCCCATCACCACCTTACCTCCTTGGTGAAGGAGTATTCTTACGATAGCAAGTGAAGGCAACATGAACCAATGGAGATTATTTTTTTTCTTTCTTTATTATCATATTCACCTCATAAGGCATAATCACGTAATTATCATAGAATAGACATGAACCACATCACATAAAAATCATAATCATGCCCTAAAGATGTATATCATGAAAATAAAATCATACATCCATAAACATATAAATTCACCTCATGTAACAATATCTGACATAGAAAATCATATCCCATACAAACTACATCTAACATCATAACATATAAATCAAACATCTAAACCATATCTACTCATCATCACATCATCAATAAAATGCCAAATTAATCCATCAAAATACATAATGTGCATATAATCACACCATAAAATAAAAACACATCATCTAAATCATGTATCCATCATAAGCATATCTATAAATAAAATCCATAACATTTAATCTACTCACATCACGTAAGTCCCATCGTCATCAAAATTAATATATCTCATATCAACATCAATAAAAATCATAATTAATATGCATATAGCCACAACCATAATATCTCTTCATATATATATCAATATCAAATATACATCATCCACATGGAATCCATGTCAAAAAATATAATACAATCACATGAGCTCATGAGGAAAGAATGAGCTAATAATACAAAAAATCCTCTATACATATATACATCTCATAACTCAAGGATATAGCCCTAGTGGCCCTTGAGATCTTACCCCCCTTGAGAAGGGTTATGCATAGACTATGATGAATTAGCATATAATGATGGAGCACACCACTCTATTAGTACTGTAGCCTCATAAAATGCTCGATAATATTGTGCCTCCCTAGTCAACCTAATAATTTCCTCATCACATCCATCATCCCCTTCCCCCTCATCACCTAGTCATCCTCATCCCTATCCATCTCCACCACCTCCACCTCACCCATTAGTGTTTTAATTCATGCCTACATCTATACAATCTTCCCCTAAAACCCTGTAATTTGAGCATCCCTACTCTAGATCCAACTCTGTAAAGTAGCAATATGTGCCCGATCTTGGATAAATTATCTATGTCACTGCACCACCTACACCTATAAAGATATAACATGTCCCTAGAGACCAGCTACCTATCCTTGTACATGTGTAAACTTCCCATCTCATTGTGCCACCTAGCCTTGTAACATGGTAACCTACCCTTGTACCTTCATTAGCTATCCATCTCTTTGCACTATCACACTTTAAAGTTGGTCCTATAGTTGATCTTGCTCTCATGTGAGCCCTAAAATCTCTAATATGCATTCATGTATCTCACCTTGTAGTTAGGTAATTTTAGATCTCTCATCTTCTATCGATGGTTGATGTGAAGGTCCCGTACCATCCCCACCACCACTCGCACTGGGATCACCAAAATGTGCTCTAAATTTTAGATCCAAGCTATATTACTAATTCTATTAATAAAAAACTAAAACTCAATTACACCAATAATAATGGATAAAAGAGTCAAATTAGAATAATAAAAACATGCTTACCATCATTTTTACCTCCTTCTGGCTCCAGTCTAGGATTTGTAAATGGATTGTTTGATGTCTAAAACTTGAAATTTTAGATTGTTTGATGAGTGTTGATGATGGATTCCAAGTGATTGAATGGGTTTTATAGTGGCTATGGATAGATGAAAGAGATATTTTAGGATGAAAGATAGTAGCAATATGATGGATCTATAGATTTACAAACTAGTTTGAGGGTGGAGGGAGAGCCTAGTTTTATAGGCATGGAGGGAAAGATCAATAGCTCAAATTCAAATTTAGGCCATTGATATCAAGGGCTAAGGATTTTACATGGATTTCTCTAGAATTAGAGAGTTTTAGATAAAGGGGATAAAATGGGGAAGATTTATATAATCCTCTAATTCTAAAAATATCCCCATAGGGTTTAGGGTTTTAGGAGAGGATAGGATAGGTGGTGGTTGGGTAGGTATATTATTTTGGAATTTTAAATTTGTTAGTTGATTTAGGGAGTAGGTTAGTGAGTAATAGGTCCTAGTAGGGGTTTAATGAGGAGATTAATTGGTTTTTTAGGATTGAATAAGTTTATAGGATATGGGAATGGAATGGAGGTTATTAGGTGATTAGTTAGTTTAGCTAAGAAATATAAAAATTAGACTAAATTAGTAGGAATTAGTATAATTAGTGGGGTGAGCATAATTTAATGCATACAAATTTCATGCCCTTGCTTAAGTTTAAGCTAAACACTTAGTTCTTTATTTTTTTCATGTCATGGAGGACCACAAACATCTTTTAGTGTGGGTAAGAAGTGTGAATGCAGTAAAGCTATAAATAATAAAGGAATGAATGAAAGGGAATGTCTATGGTTTAAGGGGAATGTAAGTGGAAGTTTATAATAAAAATGGATATGTAAGATGTGTTATAGGTACAATCACTAAGAGGGGGGTGGGGTGAAATAGTGAGCTTAGATATTTCAATTATAATTTTAGACCTTTCAAACTATTAAATAGTCAACAAATATCAATTTGACCAAGCAACATTAAAAAGAGAGGTCACTCATTAAATACATACACAAGATCAAACACAACACATAGTTCTTGTGGGAAACCATTATGGGGAATAAAACCCATTCTCAAACCTAAAACACATGGACTACTATCCTATAATAAAGTATAAACAAGAGACTTATCAAATATTTTAGACCAATAAACCTTGACCATATCCTCCTGACCAAAGGTATTTAGTGAAACACCTATTTCACAAAGAGAAACTACCCCTAAGGAAGATCAAGTCCTTTAAAACCTCCTTGAAGTGAACACCTCTACCTTAAAATTGATGTATTCAACACTTGATGATAGATCTATGTTTATATAACCCCTTCACAAAATTTATCTTTATCTCATACAATCCTATCACAAAGGCATGACATAATCTCTCTCCTTTGCTCAAAATATCCTCATAGACATACTCAGACTTCTTTTCATATCCTTAAATTGTAAGAGCACTATTTGGAAATCATAAATATGACCTATAGGGCATATAGATAGTCCTCAATCTGCTCTACTCATTAACTCATAAACTATGCGCTCTACCTCTCCTTCACTCCACAACTCTCATAAACACCTTGCATAAGTCTCACTCACAAGTCTTCTTCAAAATCTAGAAATCATCATCTTTGATTTCATTATATATATATATATATATATATATATATATATATATATATATATATATATGTATATATATATATATATATATATATATATATATATATATATATATATATATATATATATATATATATATATATATATATATATATATCATTAATTATCAACATCTTTATCATCCATAATATATTCCTTCACCCATAAGTCATCTTACATATGTCACACTTAAGCATAATCCACTTTCAAAATAGGCCCAAGTCACTTTTAGTTCTTATGGAGACCCACTCACCTGTTTGATACTTCTTCAAGTAAACTAAGAACACATGAACACTTTCCAATTCATGTAACCATTAAAAATTATCTATAGGTCCTCTTTAAGTGACAAAAACCATCACAGTACCCTATTTCTTAAGCATAATTTGTTCAAACAATTCTCTATAAACACAGTCATTTTGAGTGAACACATAGTCACCTTCTAAGCCTTTGTTGATACTATATATAATTGTTTAATCATTAATAATGTACATATAGAAACCTTATGGAGTCTAAAAAATAGTCCAATATAAAATTCATCATTAAACATCAAATTATTTGTAGGACATACATAAAAACATAGTCAACTTTGAACCTAAATATATTTGACTAAAATAAATTTAAAATAATTAAATCTATATTTATAGATACTCCTTAGTTTTCTCTACAATTTCAATTTTTATGTCATCCTATCTTTTTAGAAAATATTTTAGACCAATAAACCTTGACCATATCCTCCTAACCAAAGGTATTTAGTGAAACACCTATTTCACAAAGAGAAACTACCCCTAAGGAAGATCAAGTCCTGTAAAACCTCCTTGAAGTGAACACCTCCACCTTAAAATTGATGTATTCAATACTTGATGATGGATCTATGTTTATCTAACCCCTTCACAAAATCTATATTTATCTCATACAAGCCTCTCACAAAGGCATGCCATAATCTCTCTCCTTTACTCAAACTATCCTCATAGACACACTCATACTTCTTTTCATATCCTTAAATTGTAAGAGCACTATTTGGAAATCATAAATATGACCTATAGAGCATACATATAGTCCTCAATCTACTCTACTTATTAAATCATCAACTGGGCACTCTACCTCTCCTTCACTCCACAACTCTCATAAACACCTTGCATAATTCTCACTCACAAGTCTTCTTCAAAATCTAGAAATCATCATCTTTGATTTCATTATATTATATATATATATATATATATATATATATATATATAAAATTATCAACATCATTATCATCCATAATACATGCCTTCACCCATAAGTCATCTTACATATGTCACACTTAAGCATAATCCACTTTCAAAATAGGCCCAAGTCACTTTTAGGTCCTATGGAGACCCATTCACCTATTTGATACTTCTTCAAGTAAAATAAGAACACATGAGCACTTTCCAATTCATGTAACCATTAAAAATTATCTATAGGTCCTCTTTAAGTGACAAAAACCATCACAGTACCCTATTTCTTAAGCATAATTTATTCAAACAATTCTCTATACACACAGTCATTATGAGTGAAAACATAATCACCTTCTAAGCCTTTATTCATACTATATATAATTGGTCAATCCTTAATAATGTACATATAGAAACCTTATGGAGTCTAAAAAATAATCCAATATAAAATTCACCATTAAACATAAAAATAACAACAATACAAGCTTGAACCCTTCCGAGGTTATTTGCAGGACATACATAAAAACATAGTCAACATTGAACCTCAATATATTTGACTAAAATAAATTTAAAATAATTAAATCTACATTTGTAGATACTCCTTATATTTCTCTACAATTTCAATTTTTACATCATGAGAAAATTCATCATATATTGAAATATATGGCCAAAATATAGAGCACTAGTGTTTTCCTTTGTTAAATTCAAATACTCAAATGAAAATGGTCACAATTAAACCTTAGAAACTTGTCCTCATCTTGTTTCTTCCTAATATTTTAGAACAAAATCTCTCCATCGATATATTTATATTATCTTGGTCTTTAACTTATATTACTTTACTGTCCAAATGTTAAACTTTAGTCACTTTAACCTCATTTTATACACCCTTACAATATTGACTAAACATGTACCATTGATCTTTATGGATCAACCAAGTCTTTAAATAGTAATGATCAACATGATATCTAGCTTATAACTCCTGATATCATGAAAATTTTCACCCTTTTATGCATTTTGATAATTTTACTTTCATTTCATGTGTTTGTGCCACTTTGCAGCCTCTCATGCAATGTTGACTCTTGACTTGTCTCACACCATTGATATTTATCAGTATGAACCACTACCCACCATTGATATTATATCATACTAGTGATCTCGTGACACTTTTCACCTACATTTTCAACCTTTTACCTCATTCTTCAATTTTAATAAACTTGGTGGTCCCCGACCCGTTAGTTTTTGTAAGTGCAACTTTGAAGATTTATATCTCGAGCTGGATAATACTTCAAGACCCTAAAATTTTAGGTTAGATTTTTAACATTATATAAAACATGTTACGCCCCTAACCTATCACATGTATGAGGATAGTATTAGCTAACTTGTGGCTTACTTATCCCTCTTTGATTTTATATTACATTTATCTATGCTTTCTTTTGATTAGTAGGTCAGCCTATGGAGTACCATGGCCTAGATAGACTATATATAGGAGGTAGTTGGTAATTATTTATCATCATATTGTCAATTCTGCTCTTATTGAAGCTTGTGGAGGTTGCCCCCTCGAAGTGGATTATCTATTATCATATATTTGGACATATTTCAATCATATTTGGATATAATTTTGCTATTATACTTAATTCATGAAGTAATTTCATTACAAGTGGTATCAGAGCTGCGATTTGGGAAATCTTGTGGGCAAAACATTAAAATTTTAAATTTTGTGATATATAAAAAATGGTTGCGAATTTATCTGCAAAATTTTTACTGGAGGTGTGAAATACTCAAATTAATCTTCCTTTAAAATTTCAGCTCATTTGGATCTATTTTACAAAAGTTATCACTATTTTATGTTTTTTCATAAAATTGCTCTATAGTGCATAATTCAAAGAATATTTCTGAGTTATTTACATTTTTGGAAAGATTATAAAAATTTGTCTATGGTATGTTTTTTATATATTTTTATTTGAGGCTGACATAATTCCAAAATTGCTTGGTCAAAGTTGAGTCAAAAGTGCCAATAAGGGTCGACATCGTAAAACTGTTTTATGGCAGGTCCACAAACTTGGGGCCAAGGAAAGGGTGCTAAAACTCCAGGTAAAACTCCTAACAAGGAAGAGATGGAGTTAGAAGGGGGATGTACTAGACCCTTTATACCAAGGTTTTTTTGACATAGATCACAAAGTGAGCCAGCTTGACTATAGTGTGCAAGGCATTCAGAGTGAGGTGCAAGACATAGAATCTAATATGCAATCCATACAAGATAGTTTGGGAGATATCATGATGGCTTTAAACAATAATCAGTCAAATCATCAAGCTAACTCTATTTCACAAACCCACTAGGGTGGTTCTCCTAACCAGTCTACTTCAAATCTAACTCCATGGCCATAGAGGAACCTATTACCAAAGGTGGATATGCGCAAATTTGATGGAAAAGATCCACTCAGTTAGATCAACCAAATGGAGAATTTTTTTGACCTACATCAGATTCCAGGTGGACAAAAGGTTACCATGGCATCCTTGTATCTTGAACCTGATCAATTCATTTGGTATCGATGGTTGTGTGCTCAAAAGAAAAAAATGACTCTCAATGTCACCTGGTCAATTTTTATAGAGGAGCTACAATTACACTATGGCAATAGTGTGATAGAGAATTACTTCGGCCAACTAGTAAAATTGTGACAAACAAGCTCTATCAAGGATTATATTCATCATTTTTAGAACCTATCCTTACGTGTGGAGACAATTTTTGAAGCAAACTTGAATGACCTATTTTTGGGTAGACTTAAGGACCACATTCAACATGAGGTATGCATGTTTAATCCACTTAAGATTTCTGATTTTATTATCATGGCACGTAGAGCTGAGGAAAAATTCATAGCCAATAAGAAGCAACGATTCACTCACTTCAAAGATCATAGCATATCATCACCAACATTTTCTCCACCTACTAGATTGACCCCTCAGCAAATTGAAGAGAAGCGTGCAAAAGGATTATGTTTCGGTTGTGATAGCAAGTGGAGTAAAGGACATAGATGTGATGAAAATAAGTTATTCTACATTGAGGGACCAAATGAAGATGAAGAAGTAGATGATGCCTCTAATGATGATGAGGAAGATATAGAGGAGGTACCTGAAGATTCTCAACCTACAATCTCTTGTCATGCACTTGCAAGTATTAGCACTCCATAAACTCTTAAGGTGGTGGGTTTCCTCAAGAAATAGAAGGTTACAGTGTTGATTGATTCAGGTAGCACACATAACTTTATAAACCATAAGTTGGCCACTTGATTAAATTGTTTCATCTACCTAACACCAAAATTTTAGGTCATGATTGCAGATGGTGGCACAATTAATTGTTCAGGCAAATGCCATAGTATTAAGCTTACTATGGGTGGGTACAATCTTGACTCTCCTATGTTTACTATTCTCATGGGTAACACAGACATTGTTTTGGGAGTCCAACAGCTCACAACCTTAGGTACTATTGAGATGAACTTCTAAGAACTATTCGTGCACTTTCATTTTGATTAGTTCACATTAGATGACCAAGATACTAAAAAAGGGGGCATGAGGGAATTATTACATGAATATTCTCCATAGAAGTTTAACCCACACAGGTATCTACACATCCTGATCTAAAGATAATTCTTGAGGACCACTCATCTATTTTTGGGGCCATGCCAAAAGGACTACCACCAAAAAGAGAACATGATCATGCCATTCAACTAATTCTAGGTAGTCAACCACCAAATATCAGACCATATAGATATCCATATGCACAAAAGAGTGAAATTGAAAAGATGGTCCATGAGATGCTGGAGGCAGGGATCATCAAGCATAGCCAAAGTGCATATTCATCACCAGTGGTCATGGTGCAAAAGAAGGATGACACATAGAGGATGTGCCCAGATTATAGGGAACTCAACAAGTACACCATCAAAGATAAGTTTCCTATTCCATTAATTGGTGATTTACTTGATGAGTTGCATGGTGTTAATTATTTCACAAAATTGGATCTTTGCTCGGGGTACTATCAAATTAGAATCAAGGATGAAGATGTTCATAAAACTAATTTTAGAACACATGAGGGCCATTATGAGTTTTGGGTAATGCCCTTTGGTCTTATAAATGCACCATCTACTTTTCAGAGCTTAATGAACATTGTTTTTAGGCCCTTTTTAAGGAAGTTTGTGCTAGTTTTCTTTGATGACATATTGATTTATAGTTAGACATGGGAAGCACATGTGAAACAGGTGTTGATAGTTTTGGAGAAGAACCAACTTTATGTGAAGCCATCTAAATGTGATTTTGGAGTATAGGAGGTAGAGTACCTCGATCACATTATTTCCCATGAAGGTGTCAAAGTTGATCGCCAGAAGATCAAAGCAATAATGGAATGGCCCATGCCAAACACTCTCAAAAACCTTCGAGGGTTCCTTTGACTAAAGGTTACTATAGAAGATTTGTGAAAGGTTATGGTATCATAACAACTCCACTCACTACATTGCTAAAGAAGGATGCTTTCCATTGGAATGATGATGCCACCAAAGCATTTGAGAAACTAAAAGTAGCTATGTGCACCACTCCAGTTCTGGCTACTCCAGACTTCTTACAGACATTCACTATTGAATATGATGCTTCTGAGTCTAGATTGGGGGTAGTACTAATGCAGGAAGGAAGACCCATTGCATTTGAAAGTCATCAATTCAAAGGTAAGAATCTATAAAACCCTATCTATGAGAAAGAAATGATGGCTATTCTTCATGTAGTTAAACAATGCTGGCCTTATCTGATGGGTAGACACTTTAAGGTGAAAATGGATCATGATAGTCTCAAATACTTTTTGGAGCAAAGATTATCATTTGAGGAACAACAAAAATGGGTAACCAAAATGTTGGGTTATGATTTTTAAATCATCTACAAGAAGGGTGAAGATAATGTAGTAGCAGATGCACTATCTAGATGGGATGCCTCCACAGAAGAATTACTTTGTGCAATGTTTATGTTGAAAGTAGATTGGGTGGAAGAAGCTAGGTTAGAATGGGAGCAATACAAGGATACATAGGTTCTGATTTAGAATCTCTCGCAAGGTAATTTATCCTCTGACAAATTTGAATGGAAAGGTAATGCCCTATGGTATAAGGGTAGGTTATACTTGTGTAAAAATGTAGAGCTTAAGCATAAGATTCTTGCAGAGTTGCATGCATCTCCAATTGGGGGACACTCAGGATTCTTGAAAACTTATCATAGAGTTAAGAAAGAATTACTTTGGGAGGGACTCAAGGGAGATGTAAAAAATTTTGTGGAAGAATGCTTGATATGCCAACAGAATAAAGGTGAAACAGTTAAGACCCCAAGTCTGTTACAACCATTAGCAAGTCCTAGTCAAAGGTGGGAGGAGGTTTCCATGGATTTCATCACTAGGTTGCCTTGTTCTAAAGGTAAGAATGTTATTTTGGTTATTGTGGATAGGCTAACAAAATATGCCCATTTTTGTGCTCTCTCACACCCATTTTTAGCAAGTACAGTAGCGGCAATTTTTATGGAAGCAGTTCTCAAATTACATGGAACCCAAAAATAATTGTAAGTGATTGTGATCCTATTTTCACTAGTAATTTCTAGACTGAACTATTTTCTTGTTTGGGTACTCAGCTAGCTCATAGCTCATCTTACCACCCCCAATCTAATGGACAAACTGAAGTGGTTAATAAATGTTTAGAGGGGTATCTCTGTTGTTTCGTATCAGATAAACAAGAACATTGAGTTAAATGGCTACCACTTGTAGAATGGTGGTATAACACATCTTTCCATACCTCTTCTAAAATGTCTCCATTTCTAGCACTATATGGTTACCATCCACCTTCCATCACTTCTTCATTAAAGGTTCACACCAAGGTTTGAGATGTGGAACAACACATTCAACATCAACAAGAGGTTTTGGCTAGTTTGAGAGAGAATTTGGCTTTGGCACAAAATAGGATGAAGCAACAAGTAGATCAACACTGTAGTGAGCAAAATTTTGAGGTGGGTGACTGGGTATTTGTTTATTTTTAGCCTTACAAGTAGATGTCCTTGAAGAAATAAAAAAAGGACAACAAACTTGCTCCTAAGTATTATGGCCCTTATTAGGTTCTATAAAAAATTAGAAGTGTGGCTTACAAGCTCGAGTTACCTCATTCATCTCACATACACCCAGTATTTCATGTTTCCTATTTGAATAAGGTCATTGGATAGAAAGTTTCCACCTAGACAGAGCTCCCAGAACTAGATGAAGAAGGATGAGTCATTTTGGAACTAGAGAAGATCCTCTAAACACATACTAAGAGGTTGAGAACTAGATAGATTAGGGAATATTTGATCAAGTGGAAAAACTAGAGCAATGAAGATGCAACTTGGGAAGGTGAAGATTTTCTGCAACAACATCCAAAGTTGTTCAATGTTGAGGACAACATTGGTTTGAAGGGGAAGGGCATGCTACGCCCCTATCCTATCACATGTATGAGGATAGTATTATTAGACTTGTGGCTTACTTATCCCTCTTTGATGTTATATTACATTTATCTATGCTTTCTTTTGACTAGTAGGCTAGCCTATGGAGTAACCATGGCCTAGATAGACTATATATAGGAGGCAGTGGGTAATTATTTATCATCATATTATGAATTATGCTCTTATTGAAGCTTGTGGAGGTTGCCCCTGTAGACACCAAAATTGTGTTGACTCCCCTTGGTCCCTTACACACTTATTAATTTAAAATAAATTATTTGTTTTAGATTAATGACATCACCTAGGACACCTCACCTTGGACACCTCATCACTAAGACCATTTCCTACGCATGACTCACCCTATGACTAAGTCCTTCATATCATAACTACCTAAGACCCATTCCAACCTTCTAAGCAACACTCATGCTTAGTAACCTCACCTTTTGACCGTTCTCCAATGGCAAATACACTCGGCGGATGGAGGAACGGGCAAAGGGCTATTGCTAGCCCTTTTACCCATTCTCTAGCCACCGACATTGGTCAACTATTGGCTGACGCCGGTGGGATCACCGACATCAGTTTACTTAAACTGAGTTTTAACCCCCAAAATGGCTAATCACGAATCTTGAATCATGAATCACTGACCTGAATCCTCTCTCTGGGACTCTCTCTCTCTCACTCTCACCTAGGACTTTGACATCGATGGCACTTTGACTAACACTCACCTAGCTATAGAAACTCTACACTCCCGACTCCAGATTGGATTGGATCATTGCACAGGGACCTCGACACAAGCCGTAACAGGAATAAGCATTCAATCACCTCTGGTTCTTCATCAAGTAAGAGCTAAGTATTCTTCTGCCTTTCATTTTAGTATCCTTAGAATGGATTGGTAATCAGTCAATTTTCTATTTCTGAGTACTAGTGAGAGACAACCCAACTTTCTTCTTGGAAAGGCTAAAAAGCCTTCCTCTATTCTTATCCATTTACATACCAACCCTTTGCCTTTGCCCTCTCCTGGACCCTATTTACTGTCTTGTAACCCTGCATAGAACCAGACTCCTTCCAGACCCCTCTGTCGACCACAAACCCATCCAAAACGTATCCAAGGCCATTTCCCTGACCGACATTGACCATTTCCCCTACCGACGCCGACAGCCTAACCGACGTCGGCAACATTGACAAATTGACGATGGCAGACTAATCAGAATCAGTGACTATGAGATGCAGATTACAAGAATTAGGTACGCATTATCTATTTCTCTTCTTTAGTCTTTCATTATCTCTCTTTTTAGCAACACTCTTTTGTCAAATAAGTGGACTATCATCCCTCAAGGAAGTCTTTACACTTCTGGGGCTGAGCTTTGCTTGGCAGTCCACCATATATCTATCTAACATTTTCTTTGTTTAAGTCTTTCTTATCTACAGGTGTCATCCTCCATAGCCAAAGAGGAGCTCCTTCAAATCATCTAGATACAGTGCACAACTTCATCTGGGTATCATCTAACCCCTGACCATTATCTTTAGTTTCTTCATTTTCTTCTGAATGTAAAAGCACAAAAATGAGTAGAAACATTCTGGCACGCCCAGTGGGATGCTAAAGTTTTCCTTGGGTTCATTTTTTCTAAAAAGCAAACTTTCATATGGATGCATTAGGAAAATATTTTCTTCTTGCACCTCCTTCTTCTATCTTTTTATTTTGAAAGGAAATCATAAGCACAAGTTAAAAAGAACCTCTTTCTTTTTCTTCTTGTCACCTTTTTCCTGCATCTTAGAGTAGTAAAATTCATACTCTTAACCTTTACCTCACTTGTTTGCATCTGAACAAAACATTTCAATTTGGGTTAAAAATATATTGCATTTCATTCCTGCTTGAATGCATATTTAGCTCATCTAGTAATTAAAAACACATTATGAATAAATCATAGTGCACATATGTTACACAACCTGACCACATTCACAATCAAACATCTAAATTCGCATGAGACAAGGTCCATCTAAGATTTAATCACCTAGCAGATACCTTACCCTTCCTGGCGATCCCACTTGGACTTCACTACCAAGGGGAGGACCCACTCTATTCTCTGGCAGAGTATAAACTATAGGCAAAGTATATATTAGATAAGCGGCCCAGCTCAGCTCTGGGTTCGTGAAGTGAGGGGGCAAGCCCCTAGCACCAGGCCACGTACGAAACCTAATATAGATTTTTGAGCACCAAAACATAACCCAAAACCAGCTTTATATTGCCTCTTTTAGGGCCCATTCTAAAAGCCCAATTCCCAAACACATTCTTCTAAGGCATAAGCCACCACGACTCTAAAAATTTATTCCTAGGAATTTAACGCTTAGAGGTTGCTTGCCTTCATTTTTTCTATAGTTTTTATTTGATTGTTTGAGCTGGTGAGGATGCATTATTCTGAGGTCCAAAAATAACCCAAAATTTTTCTTTTCTTCCAAAAACTTTTAGTTTTTTGAGTTTTTGGAAATACACAGACACCGACATCAATTTTTCAACCAACGTCGGTAACTTATTTCACCGACATCAGTTTTTACCACCATCATCAGCAACTTATTTCATCGGCATCAGTTATATTACCATCATCGGCAACTCTTCATAACTGACATCAGTTTTTCAATCGACATTTGTCACTGTCAACATATTTTCTTCCAAAATAGCAAGCATCAAACCTAAATTTTTTGCTATCAAACATAACTTCTGGTTTTCTGAAACTAAAACACACAATTTTTGGAACTTGAACCTTTTTATCTTGAATGGTTTTGACACATAGTCAAGCCAAAACTTTTATCGACCACACAAGACATCAACCACTTCCACCTTCGCCCTTTATAACAAGTCTTCTAATGGAGTGTACTTCAGACACTGAGCGTACTCCTGTCTAACCTACCCCAAATCAACCTTCAATTATTCCTAAAGGGGATCAAAACTTTAAGATATTCCTTGACCATAATGTCAAGGCTCTCTAGCACTATCTCGCAAGAAGCCAAACGTGAGATCCTTTATGTAATCCTATTTATGGGATGCCAACTTCCTTGACTGAAGCATCAATGGCATCGACACCATTCGCTACCCAACCTATCATAACTCAGGCTATTGACTTGACCAATAATCTAACCATGGTCAATACTCAAGATTTGGCCTCCCCATCTATTTTTGGACCTACCTCCATTATGGTTTTTGTACCCCCTCAACCACAAACAATTCAACTAAGTTCTACACCATACCAGAACTTGATTGTCTCAACTCCACACACTCTTACACCTATAAATGTAGGAGTGACTACCTATCCTTTTACCAATGCCACCATTCAACCACCTTTGGTAGTATCTAGTTAACTTGTGCCCTCCAAATTCACGGCACAAGCCCCCTTGACCTCAACATCAGTCCTTATGACCAACTACCAATACATTGCACTTATACAAACACAACCAAGTACATCATACGCCCCTCCTAACACCTTCCAAGTACCTTAAAACTTAGGGGGTGCCCCACCTACCAATCCATCAGCCGATCTAATCAAGATGCTGATGGATAAGATGTCCAACCTTGAGACATCCATTTCTGGTTCAAGTAATGTTCTTTCATACGAGCAAATATGCAATGAACCCATCCACCCTTCTGTACCTATTAGACCATATCCTAACCAGTGGGAACTCCCCAAATTTACTTGATTTTAGAGTAAAGAGGACCCACAACAACATCTACAAGTGTTTAGACACGCTTGTTACCTCATAACGCATGATGATGCATTATTACTTCACATGTTCCCCATGTCACTTTTGGGGGCCGCGCTTGACTAGTATAGATTTATTGCCAATCATTCTCTTTTTTCTTTCACTCAACTAGCTCAGCTATTTCTTAACTAGTTTTCAATTAACATCACTAAAAAGGTCTCCATTACAGACCTATATTCTATTAGACAATTTGACGATGAGTCAATAGCTGACTTCATTGCCTATTGGAGAGGTTTGATTAACCAACTCTCCTTTTCACTTCCTCAAATTGAGCTCATTGAGCTCTTTTGAAGAGCATGTGCTAAGCACATCTCATCCACTTTACGGGTTCAAACATTCTGCACGTTTGACGAAGCTTTCACCATGGCCCAAAAGCTTGAACTCTGTGTAGTTCAGGAAGACAAGGTCAAATTGCGTATCACAAATACTAACGCAAAAACCAACGACCCTTCTTCTTCCAAACCTTCTTCTTCTCACTCCAAGTCTAAAGGATCGACTAATGTTGTAGTCCTTAGATCACCATCTTCAACAACAACCAACCCATCTCAACCTTCCACATCATAATACATCACAAAATAATTCCAACAATAGTATATACAGTGTCAATACACTCCAATTAGAGAGTCATACACTTCTGTGTTGGATAAACTAGTCAAGAAGGGGGTCCTCAGTCTCCCTCAAATTTGACCACCTCAATTTGACCCCTCAAAAGCCATCCCTACATGGTATAGGGAAAATGACTTTTTTAACTATCATCGTGTCAAAGGTCATGACATAGACAACTGTAAAACTTTCAAAAACATCATACAAGACATGTTGGACAAGGGGGATCTTGTTTTGGATAACCCACATGCGCCGACTAACCAAAACATGGATGTCTTTAGACAACCATTCCCTAACCATCCCCCAAGTCAGCATAACATTCAGACCATAGCCGATGACCTTCAAGAGCATAATATACGCACGGTCGACATGGTTTCTAACCAACCTCTTCCACAGTCTGAAGAGGTTAATCAACCTATTTCTCCACCACAGGTAGAAGATCCTTCTTCTCCTATTTGTCCACCATGGGTAGAAGAGCCTTCTTCTCTTATTTGTCTCCCACCAATGGAGGATAGTCCTCCATCCACCCCTCTTTCACATGTAGGAGAGGCTACTTTGAACTCTCCCATATTGGAGGATGTTTTGATGGCACCAACGTTGACTGCCTCGCTCTCATCCTTTTTATCATCAATGGGGGACCATACCTTCCCCATGCCTAGACCACATGTCGAAACCATGATCATTCCTACACTCTATCCTCTCGAAGAGCCACAGTCTCCAATCCCTTCTTTGCCAAGAGAGGAACTTTCCCCCTCACCCACTTTAGTCGAAGAAGATCTGGTGAAGGTAGATTTAAACCTCGCCCTACACAATAGTAGTCCTCACACTAAACTAAAGAAGGCTACTAAACCACATCGGAGAACTTCTCCCCCACCTTCACTATTACCATCTATTTTGGGTCCACATCCTTTTACTTCAGTAGGATCGCTCCCTAATCCAACCCCTCTCAACTAGAAAGTGTCATCTACACATGTGGCCACACCACCAACCAAAAAGATGATATGACAAACTCCCCTAACAACTCCTAAACAAAAGTTGTTAACTCCCACTGCAACAAAGAGTGTAGACCCATTAAAGGGTTCTTATGCTTTGATGTTATGTTGATTGTTGGAGTCATCTAGCATCGTCCTCTCGCCTATCAAGCTTTACCAACCTTTTAGACCAAAACTATCTTGGTTTTATGACACTAAAATATGCTGGTATCATCACACACTGGGGCATGATACTGAGCATTATTGTGCCCTTAAGGTTTTCATTCCCCAACACTTGAAAAAAGACACCCCTCACATTGAGGCTTCTTTTGACCACTTTTTTGACAAATCACCAACATCATCTCATGCCTCTCAAAACTCTTCACCTAAATTGGGATCCCCATACAAGACTATGGTCCCTCTACCACCTTTCACTCCTTTATTCAAAATCAACACAATTAATGTGGCCACCAGGCCCCAAACTATGAAGGATAAAGGAAAAGACCATACTTCTACACCTTTGACATATCCATTATTCATCAAGACCTCTCAACCAACACAACCAAATATTTCTATCTTGGCTTCATCTCGACCAATATCTCTGGGGGAAATCCCTCCTAACCTCTCTAGTCCACATGACATTTGGTATAAATGACTTGTTGACTATTTGACATATTCTATCATCTCTCCCAAACTCTCTAGCAATAGACGGTGAGATTTTATCAAGAACACTGCTCGCTACACCATGTTAGGGGGACTTCTCTACAAACAAGGTCTCGACGACCTCCTTATCTAATGCTTAACTACCACTGAAACATCTCATGTCATCAAACAAGTCCATGATGGGATTTGTGGGGGACATTTCAGTGGTAACTCGCTTGCCAAGTGCATCTTCCACCTGAGCTATTATTGGCCCACCCTTAACTAAGACTATAACAACTATGTTTGGTGTTGCACCAAATGCCAACAACATACCAACTGACTTCACGTCCAACATCAACCAAAACACACCCACAACCAAAATATGAAAGAGCAAAATTTCAAAATCAGAGATCTCGTTCTTACAAAAAATTGACATGTGACCAATATAGAAAGAAGAAAACAGGGCAAGTATGCTCCTAATTAACTTAGACCTTACATCATAATACAAGTATGGATCAGGTACTTATCATCTATCTTCTTTCGAAGGCTAGCCAGAACCTGAGCCCCTTAATGCCTTACATCTATGACCATTTTATTGTTAGTCAAGTAATCATTCACTTGACATTTAACTTGAGCTCATCCCTTGAGCAACCCCCCATCATCTTCATGCCTATTTATTTCAACCCTTTTCCCTATAAAAATTAGTTAACCCTTTTATCAAGCATGAATGCTTTGTCCTAATAAAAGGGAACCCTTAAACCTCTATAGTCTAGTCCATGACTAAAAGTCCAGTCCAAAAAAATAATAATTATATATATATATATATATATATATATATATATATATATATATATATATAATTTGGATGCTTATTCAAAGGTCATAAACTATAAATGTAGACTACTCCCTCGAAGGACAACTGCATCATTGCTGTAATAAATAGACTGCTCCCTTGAAGGACAGGTATTCACATACATCCAAACATATAAAGCAGAGTATAGACCACTCCCTTGAAGGATGGCTATACCCAAATTTTTGCTACAAATAACACTCCCTCAGAAGCTTCCCGCATTGAACAGCTTCACATATGACCATAAAACAACACAACATCCCAAGTGGACTTCCCACATTGATCAGTCTACCAAAAAAAAAGACTGATAAACTATTAATTCATGGACTTGTCTATAGTCGTTCTTAGGGTCACCTATAAAAGGGGCAAAGTTATCCCTAACAAAAAAGGTTACGCTATCCTAACATATCACCTAATCACACCTATCAACCCAACATACTCAAGGGATTTTGAGCTCACTTAATATCAAGTGATTTGACTACTTCTCTAACATAAACCAATGGTCAATGACGTAATGCATGAATGGGGCTTTTGTTTCCAAAAACCTTATCTATGCTATCATTATGGTCCTTGTCAGTGAAAGAGCAATGTGCCTTTCACTTCTTACACACCTTGGTCACATAAAACCAAACCAAAACATTCTAACCACACCATACCAAACCAGACATTTTTCAAACCACTAACATGACATCATGATATCATAACCCATTCACACTAGTTTCTATGGAAAACAATACACATGGAGACTATCAACCAAACACAATTTGTGTCAAGCATAAACCATTACTTGCTGAAGCATAAATAACCTCATTTCATTTTTAGCATACACCATCACCAATATGGAAAATTGCTAGGGATGAAAAACCACATAACCAATGTTACAAAATACACCATCACATAATATGGAAAAGGCTGTAACATCATCATATTCATTTCATTTTTAGCATACATCCATCACCAATATGGAAACTTGCTAGGGATGAAAAACCACATAACCTATGTTACAGAATACACCATCACATAATATGGAAAAGGCTGTAACATCATCATACACTCATCATTTTGAGCATATACCATTAGACATATGGGAAGTGCTAAAACATTAATGTGACCAAACCAATTATCGACCACTTTGACTCTTCTTCCAAACTACATTGGCCTAAGGCCCTTGAAATAGGGGCTATGTAGGTAGCACTCAGTTGACATGGAGTCTTCTGGGGTTAGCTCGGCCATTTGCTCATTCGTCCCCCTAATGACGTTGGCCATTCATTTGTTCATCTACCTGATGGACAAAGCATTTCACCTTTAACCATGACTTCTTCCCTTTTAGAAGAACTACATTGGCCTAAGGCCCTTCCCAAGGGCTATGTAGGTAGCACTCAGTTGACATGGAGTCTTTTGAGGTTAACTCGGCCACATTCGTTCATTTGTCTACTGGATGGACCAACCATTTAACCTTTATCTATGACATAACCAAACAACTAGCCATAACACTATGGAAGTCACCTTTGACTTCTCATGGGGCACATTGGAGATCACATACATCTCCCTGACCACACCAAACAACACTTGAGATCACTTATATCTCAGTGTGACCTGACCAACGACCACGACCACTTTTGAGACAACTTTGCCTTGGTTGTTTTGATTGCATTTATGCTACCTCATGAATAGTTAGCAAATTATACGTACCCCACATTACGAACCTCACAAGTATTGGATCGTGCCCAAGTTGATCCCCACCACTTGTGAAATTTTCGTGTTTTCCAAGAGCACTTCCCAAGCTTGGGATACTTGGAACACAATGACCATTGGAGCTATAGCTTTGATTGAATAACCCAATCAGCTACGACTAAAAGTTGGGCCCTGGTTATTTTGATTTTAGCACTCCTTGACCTTGACTGTGACAATTTGACCTACCTATCACGTGAAGTGGTATATGCGCAATCTCAACTATTGCAGCATTCACACTCCAACTTCACCATACTCATCCACTACCTATCAAATCGGCACCTGATATCAGGTTGCCTTCCCTCAACTCCCACTTTGAGGGGGATACCTCATCATCATACTTGGGGAAACTTACACCTTATCCCATACCTAAGGCAACCTACTCCTATTTTTGTCTTGTAGTTCATTAAGAACAACCAACAAGACAAAAAGAAGCAAAAGGATACCTCATCATCATACTTGGGGCAACTTACACCTTATCCCATACCTGGGGTAACCTACTCTTATTTTTTTCTTGCAGTTCATCAAGAACAACCAACAAGACAAAAAGGGGCAAATGTAGACACCAAAATTGTGTCGACTCCCCTTGGTCCCTTACACACTTACTAATTTAAAATAAATTATTTATTTTAGATTAATGACATCACCTAAGACACCTTGCCTTGGACACCTCATCACTAAGACCATTTCCTACCCCATGACTCACCCTATGACTAAGTCCTTCATATCATAACTACCTAAGACCTATTCTAACCTTCTAACCAACACTCATGCTTAGTAACCTCACCTTTTGACTATTCTCCAATGGCAAATACACTCGGCAGATGGAGGAATAGGCAAAGGGCTATTGTTAGCCCTTTTACCTATTCTCTAGCCACTGACGTCGGTCAACTGTCAACCGATGCCAGCAAGATTGCCAACGTCGGTTTACTTAAATTGAGTTCTAACCCACAAAATGACTAATCATGAATCCTGAATCATGAATCCTAAATCATGAATCACTAACCTGAATCCTCTCTCTGGGACTCTCTCTCTCACTCTCACCCAGGACTTTGACATCGGTGGCACTTTGACTAACGCTCACCTGGCTATAGAAACTCTACACTCCCAACTCCAAATTGGATTGGATCATTTCACATGGACCTCAACACAAGTTGTAACAGGAATAAGTGTTCAATCATCTCTGGTTCTTCATCAAGCAAGAGCTAAGTATTCTTCTGCCTTTCATTTCAGTATCCTTAGAATGGATTGGTAATTAGTCAATTTTCTATTTCTAAGTACTATTGAGAGACAACCCAACTTTCTTCTTGGAAAGGCTAAAAAGACTTCCTCCTATTCTTATCCATTTACATACCAACCCTTTGCCTTTGCCCTCTCTCAGACCCTATTTACTATCTTGCAACCTTGCACACACCCAGACTCCTTCCAGACCCCTCTATCGACCACAAACCCATCCAAAACCCATCCAAGGCCATTGCCTTGATTGACATTGACCATTTCCCCTACCAACATTGACAGCCTAACCGACATCAGCAACATTGAAAAATCGATGATGGCAGACTAACTGGCATCGGCGACTATGAGAGGTAGATTACAGGAATGAGGTATGCATTATCTATTTCTCTTCTTTAGCCTTTCATTATCTCTCTTTCTAGCAACACTCTTTTTTCAAATAAGTGGGTTGTCATCCCTCAAGGAAGCCTTTACACTTCTGGGGCTGAGCTTTGCTTGGCAGTCCACCATATATCTATCTAACATTTTCTTTGTTTAAGTCTTTCTTATCTACAGGTGTCGTCCTCCATAGCCAAAGAGGAGCTCCTTCAAATCATTTGGATACAGTGCACAACTTCATCCAGGTATCATCTAACCCCTGACCATTATCTTTAGTTTCTTCATTTTCTTCTAAATGTAAAAGCACAAAAATGAGTAGAAACAACCCCCTTGAAGTGGCTTATCTATTATCATACATTTGAATATATTTTAGTCATATTTGGATATAATTTTGCTATTACACTTAATTTTTGAATTAATTTCATTACAAAACATCTCCATAACATCCTTTGACCAATATTTACCTTCCATGTACCTAAAATAAATTCACAAAATTATTGTTTCATCCATATTTGCATGATGGTTTGTGATGGTCTGGAAAACATTGCAAACTACTTGGGAAGCCAACTTTGCACTTGCATATCTTTTGTCATGCTTCAACACTTAACCTAAAAGTTAGTGAAAATAAACTAAGAACAAAAATTAATAAACCCATATGATCACCTTATCTTAAAACATACACACATGTGAGATATGCCATCATTAAAATGCTTACTTGGCTCTTCTTGCCACATTGCAAATTTGGTTAAGTATGGGAAAACATTGTCAAAATGCTTGGGATCCCAACTTTGCACTTGCATATCTTTGAATAAATTTAGGTGAATGACTATATATTTAACACATATCAACTAGAGACTAATTTTATCACAACCATATCACCAACTCTCCTAGACTCAACCACACATAGTAGTGGTGATGTCAACAAACTACTTACTCATATTTTCTACCACTAGACCCAAACTATCTAGATAAAAACTATGGACTACCAAATGAATTCCAATTATGCACACAATCTCTCCAATCATCCTTGACCATTTATAGGACCCCTTTCACATTATAAAATCACCATACTCATCCATAAACATCTCTAATCATGCCAAAACTAAAGATCAACCAAGCTAACTTCAAACACATAAGGATAAGCATATTGCACACTTTGTCATTATCACTTAGGCTATCAAATCACTTCATCCACTCACCAAGACACCTCCATGACATAACCATGACATAATTTACAACTCTCAAACCATATCCCCCTTTGTCATCGATGTTAACAAACATCATTAAGATCACATTCTCTCTCTTCAAACACTCCACAATAAGAATTTTCTCCCCTTTGACATAATTATAAAATGGGCACAAACTAGTCTTGAGGACCTGAAAAGACTATCAATAGGAAAGGACCATATTATAAATATGATAAAAACTCCCCCCTACATTGATCCTACCTTTTATTTACCTTAACAACTTCCTCTTTCTCCATGCCAATACTTTCTTCAATCAAGCACTACAACCAATGAAGAAAGAACACACAAATATGACTAGGTTTGACCAAGTCATCATACCAACTTTATTGAAATCTCATCTATATTAGAAATCACCACATATTAAATATGACTAAAACATTTAACATATGCTTCCCCTTACATCATGTAAATCTCCTCAATCCATTCAAGCTACCTAAGTTAGCTCCTCCTAAATTTATGCATACCACCTTGTACTTCTTAACCATGCACTAGAATATAATGTAAATCTTCAAGAATCATCTGAGAGGGATTCCCCTTAATATCTCTGAGCAATTGCATCACTTGATCACCTTTAGGTCTCCATATACCATGAAGACCCACCATATATGCTTATTATCCTTTTCTCTCAAACCACCTGAAGGACCACCAATAGAACTTCATGCCACTCATCAAAATGGGAATCATGTACTAATCCAACCACAAAAACATCTAGATCACATCACAAAGAAGTTAATAGACCTTTCTGAGCACAAAAATATTCTTAACATTCCACTAATCTCATTAAGCACCTGGAACCACCCATTCTGACTCTATACTATAGGTCCTTCACAAACCTCTAAAATAAACTCATGAACTTATTTATCCCCCTTAAATAATGACCTTATAATATCAACACAAGTATCTATTCAGATTGGCATTATGATCTTGAGCACACAAACTTACTTCTCCACAAGAAATATGTCTCCTAGAAAGCATAGGCAAAGACACCCTATTTCAAAATATCCTAGAATAATGTGAAACCAGGAGTTTCCCACAACTCCTCATATTCCTTCTCTTCCTTGGTAATATGATGCTTATAGTTCTTCTTCTTCTTAGGATTAAGAGAAGCAACATGCTCAACCACTACAGTATTATCTTTTTCTTCTAAAATTGGATTGATAATACATGGAAAAAATAAATATTCATGACATACCTTTTTATTTGAAGAATGCATCTTGTAGTTTGGAACCTCATCACTTATCATAGATAATTGATGTTCTTTGCATGATACATGATCATCAATGGTAGGATGTTCATTTGGATCCATACATACCTCATGACTAGCCTCAACTAGTACCTTAGTCTTCTCCTTTATATTGGTCTCTTCATTATCAACATGAGTAGACAATGAGAGCCCTTGGAACTCTTTAACATCTATAGCATTATCCACCATAGAAAATAGATTACATGTTTTTACAGTCTCATCATGACTCATACTTACCACCTTTGGCTTCCATGAGTTGACTTGCCTTCTTCCTTGCACTCTAGGAGCCTGATTGAACCTATTCTGAATTGTAGGCCTATGCTTGTATAATCTATCAATGTGACCTCTCTTTTGACAGTTGAAGCACATCATCCCTTTAGCAAGAAGTTCATTCTATCTTACCAAATATGGAAAAAATATTTCAATGTGTCCTAGTTCATAACAATTGTAGCACTCAATATATCTTGAAAGAAACTCAACTTGCCTTACCTTAAATGGAAAATGTGTTTCAAACTGTCCCACATCATGATAGTTAAAACACTCAACATTGCTCACATATTTTGACTGATGACCCCATCATAGTTCCATGAAAATTCATTATTAATAATTCTTCTACATTATTTGTCTTTATGCCCAAACTGATTATAAGTATAGTAGTAACCATTGAACTTTACATACTTCATAACATTTAGTTATTTGATAAATTTTATATTCATTCTACCAACATCTTCATTACTTTTTTGGTGATTTGTCTTCAAAGTATAATTATCTTTGTTCACATTAGTCTTCATCTTATCTTTAGTTTCATTATTTGGTTCTTCTTTGTATCCAAGACCAATATTATCACTTGAAGAAATCTTTTGATCATTCAAAATATTATCTAGATCACTAGAGCTCTTTTCAAACATCACAAATTAATTCACCTTACTAGATGTCTTCTCCCACTCATTTCTCAATGACTCATTTTCAAGTACATACCTTGAAAATTCATCTTCTTTAGTTTTCAAGCTTGTAGACAAGACTTCCAATTGACAAATGAGGTGCTTGACCATATCTTCATGCTCCTTGGCATCTTCATTCATTCTTGTCTCAAATAAATTGAATTTTTCCTTAAAGTCTTTGAGTTTATATTTCATCTTCTTATTGATCTTCGTCTCAATCTTGAATTTGTCAATAACATTTGTCAATGTAGTCTCATAGTCCATCTCATCTTCATAATTATCTGAATCACTCCAAGTAGACTCCTTTTGATGTGTGCAACTACCTTCTTCATCCATGAACAAACTTTTATCTTCAATAAGATTGTCATCTTCATTATCATACTCTGCGTCACTGACTTCACTCTCATTTTATGAACTACAATATTATTTGGTGTAGAGACTCTTCTTGTCCTTGAAGTACTTATTGTTGTTTTCAAACCTTATAAATCCCTTTTTGATTTTATCAGACCTAAATGATCACTTACCATCATCATGACCTCGATAATGCTCTTCATCATCATCCTTATTATACTTATGAGGTCATTTTTTTATCAAAATGTACTATCTCACCATAATTGAAACATTTGAAGGGTAGTTTACCTTTATACTTGTCTGAACCTATTCTCAATTTCCTTAAAATCAAAGCAATTAGTTCATCCTCATCTATATCAAAAATGTCATCCTCTTTGGGTTTTTTACCTTAGAATTTATTCTTTGGCCTCATTTAAATCTTGAAACTTGCTTCCTTCTTTGGTGTTATATCATCATTATTCCTTAGCTTATAGGCACTAAGGATTCCATGCAAGTCATCCAACTTCAGCTGAGTAAGATAATGACTTTATTTTATAACAAATACTTTAGGATCAAACTTGAGGGATATGGACCTTGTTACCTTTTGAATTATAGTATATTTTTCAATGTTCTCTCCAAAACCTTTGATGATGTTTACAATCTCATCAACTCTCTACAAAAAGGATGTCATAGTATCTTCTTCCTTCATCTTGATAATTTTAAATTACCTTCTATGAATCTATAACTTACCAAGATTTACCTTTGAATCTCTTTCATAAATTATCTACATTTTGTCCTATATCTCTTTAGTAGATTTAGAATGGATCACATTGGTGAAATTAGTATTTTTAAGACCACAAGTGTTGGCATTCATTGCTTTAAAATTATTCTCAAATATCTTCTTATCTATATCACTAGATGGAGGAGTAACAAGAACAACATAACCATCCATAATAGATTTACATACATCAAACCCTAGGGACATAATGTAGTTCCTCATCTTGGCACTCCAAAATACATAATTATATACATTTAACATCAATGCTTACTTAGTAGAGAAACCTCCTTGATGACTACCCATATTATACCTTGGATCACCTTCAAGCTGTCAAGCCTTTACCAAAAGGCCTACTCTGATACCAATTATTAGAGGTATAATCGTTAGGGGATGAATTAGTGAGCCTAGATATTTCAATTATAATCACATCCCTTTTAAACTATTAAACAATCAACATATATCAACTTGATCAAGCAATATTAACAAGAGAGATCATTCATTCAATACATACACAATATCAAACACATAACACATAGTTCCTATTGGAAACCCTCATGGGGAATAAAACCCACTCTCAATCCTAAAACACATGGACTACTATCCTATAATAAATTTTAAACAAGAGACTAATCAACTCCTTTAGAATAGTAAACCTTGATCATATTTTCCTAACCAAAGGTATTTAGTAAAACACCTTTTTAACAAGGAGTAACTTCCCCTCATGAAGATAAAGTCCTTTAGACCCTCTTTGAAGTGAACACTTCCAACTTAGAACTGATGTCTTCAACACTTGATTATGGATCTATGTTTATGCAACCCTTACAAAAACTCTCTGTTTATCTCATATAATCCTCTCATAAAGGCATGCCATAATCTCTCTCCTCCTTTACTCAAACTATCCTCATATGCACACTCAAAACTCTTTGAATATCCTCAAAATTCAAGATAACTATTTGGACATTAGAAATATGACTTAAAAATCATACACATAATCCTCAATATTCTTTACCCATCAACTCATCAATTAGGCACTCTACCTCTCCTTCACTCCACAACACTCACAAACACCTTGCACAAGTCTCACTCACAAGTCTTATTCAAAATCTAGAAATCATCATATTTGATTTCACTATATATAGAGATGTCATGAATTATCAACATCTTGGTCAGCCATAATACATGCCTTCACCCTTAAGGCATCTTACATAGGTCACACTTAAGCACAATCCACTTTCAAAATAGGCCTAAGTCACTTTTAAGTCTTATGGAGACCTATTCACCTTTTTTATACTTCTTTGAGAAAATTAAGAATACAAGAACACTTTCCAATTCATGGACCCATTAAAAATGATCTATATTTTCTCCTTAAGTGACAAAAACCATCATAATACCCTCTTGCTTAAGCACAATTTGCTCAAATAGCTCTCTATACACATAGTCATTATGAGCAAACACATTGTCACCTTTTAATCCTTTTTTCATATTACATACGATTGGTAAATCATTAATAATGAACATAGAGAAACATTATGGATTATATAACATGATTCAATATCAAATTCATCATTAAACATCAAAAAACACCAATACAAACTTGAACATCCTTCTCGATTTACTTGCAAGACATACATGAAAACATAGTCAAATTCAAACCTTGATATCTTTGACTTGACTCATTTAAAAATAATCAAATATATATTTAAAAATTTTCCTTGGAGTCCTCCACAAGTTTTATTTTTACACCATGAGAAAATTCATCATATATTGAAAGATATGGACAAAATATAGAACATTGGTTTTTTCCTTTATTAAATTCAAATATTCAAATGTAAAAGGTCACAATTAAACCTCATACACTTGTACTCATCTTGTTTCTTCATAATTTTTTTAAAAAAACTCACTCCATTGATATCCTTCAAAAGATCTCAGTATTTAACTTGTAGTAATTTATTGTCCAAATGTTAAACTTCAGTCACTTTAACCTCATCTCGTGCACCCTTACAATATTGACTAAATATGCACCGTCGATATCTATGAATCAACCAATTATTTAAATAAAAATTATCACCATTAAATATATATAATAACTCCTAATATCATGACACATGTCTCCCTCACATTCATTCTAATAATTTTACTATCATTCCTACACTTGTGCTACTTAGGAACCTCTCGTGCAATATTGACTCTTGACTTGTCTCACACCATTGATGTTTATCAATATGAATCATCACTCATCATTTATATTATATCATATTAGTGATCTTGTGACACTTATAACTTTCATGTACAACCTTTGACCTCATGCTTCAATGTGAATAAAATTGATGGTCTCTAACCCATCACTGTCTATAAGTGTAACTTTAAAGATTTAAATCTTGAGCTGGATAACACTTGAAGACCCCAAAATTTTAGGATAGATTCTTGACATTATAGAAAACATATACATAATATCCTTTGACCAATTTTTAACTTATGCATACCTAAAATAATTTCTCAAACTTACTATTTCATCCATGTTTGCATGATAGTTTGTGACAGTCTAGAAACCATTACAAACTACTTGGGAAGCCAACTTTTCACTTGCACATCTTTTATCACGCTTTAGCTATTGATTTTAAAGTTAATTAAAATAAAATAGGCACAAAATTTAATAAACTCATATGATCACCTTCTCTTGAAACATCCACACATGTGATATATGTCATCATCAAAATGCTTACTTAGCTCTTCTTGCCACATTGCAATTTTGGTTAAGTATGAGAAAACACTATAAAAATGTCTAGGAGCCTAACTTTGTACTTATATATATTTGACTAAATTTAGGTGCATGACTAGATATTTAGTAAATAATAACTATGGACTAATGTGATCACAACCATATGACCAACTCACCTTGACTCATCCACATGTGGCAATGATGATGTCAGCAAACTACCTACTTAAAGTTTTGGCCACTAGACCCAAACTATCTAAATGAAAACTAAATTATACACAATAGATCTCCCATCATATTTTAACATTGATAATATGCCTTTCGCATGCTCAAATCACCATACTCATCCTTGAACATCTCTAATCATGTCGAAACTAAATATCAACCAAGCCAACTTCAAACACACTAGGACAAACATATTACACACTTTGTCATTATCACTTAGGCTATACAAACAATTCATCCACTCACTAGGACACCTTTATGACATTAGAATGACATTATTGACAAAAATATAATAGGATTGGTGTGTAACCATTATGAGGAGTTAAGATAAATAAAGTAGGTTCCTGCCTTGGTTAACTTAGAAATGAAATTTTTTAAATTCTTTATAGTTGTCATGCACTTCATTAAAAGTGTGGGATGGGAAAAATGTGTTAAATAGAATAAAATCATATGTGTAATGGAAAGTGTAGCAAATATACATCATTGAAATACTATTAGAGGCATTAAATGAGCGAAATGATAGGTGAGGTCATGGGAAAGAAAATTTACAAAACCAAGCAGAGTATTTTCAAACTACCATAGGAGTGTTTATCAATTTTTAGTGACCAATTCAAATATTATGAAGTAATGTGATTGTAGTGAATTAAAAAATTAGTGAAATAGAGATTGAAGAAGCATAGTTGAAATAATTACAAGTTGCAGATGTCAATATTTGCCATTGGAGGATGTTGAAGTAGGAGAGCTGAGAGAGACAAAAAAGTAATTATGTATTCTTTTGAGAGGGTTATATGACCATGCCTCAACCTTAGATATCCTTGAAGGTTGATAAAACCAAATAATAAGTACAAATGAAATGAGATCTTGTCTATGATTCATGAAGAAAAAGAGTTTGAGGGTGTAGGAGCACAACTGGTTTTGATAAGATAAGTATTATTTAATCTAGGGTGTAAGAAGAAAGCTTTCCAAAATATAAGAGAAAAAATAATAAGGATATAAGATGGTAAATGAGGTAAAAATAAAGTTTTATCACCATCCCCACCCCCAATATTGATTAAATAAATGTAGTATCCTAAATCAGTGTTACACACAGAGAAGTGGGAGTCTAATGTGCCAACTTGCCAAGTATTTAACTATAATCACTACCAATAAGGGAATGGATTTTATTTACAATGTGACTATAGGGTTGGGTGGTAGAATGACTAAAATGAGATTTTATATGATCTTACTATTTTTAATAACCTCAATGATGTCAGATTTTTTGGTTGAATCTACCTTACTTCATAAAACCCATGGAGGTCATGAGATTTATTATCTCATGTGTATATGAAGATTAATTTTATGTTTAGGGTGCATGATGAGTATCATGACCTAGAGTTATCAAAGTTACAGGTCTATAATGATTGATCACTAACCTCAATGGAGATTTGAAGGATCAAAAATATATTGAGAAGACTGATATGTCACTTGAGTACAAAAAGCAAGGCCACACTATGTACAAAGCTAGTCTTCAGGATCTTTCCCTTCAAATGGTTGTACGCTTGGTTATGATCAAGCCTAAAGGTGTGAATAAATGGAAATAAGTAGATATGGTACACTTATATATTACCCATCAACTAACCTTATGGGTCAAGTATAATTATTCATAATATTTTATTGAATGGATCGTTGCATATGTGGAGAAGGCCCATTACTTGCCTAATCATAAATTTACTTGGGATGTAATTTTTTTATTATTGGTATTTTATGAAATTGGTGTGTTAGAGTACACTAGTAGTGAGTTGAATTAGGATTACCCTCCAAAAAACAAAACTCTAATTGAGCAGTTTAAAGCATTCACATGCCCTGACACTATTACCCCTACTCAAAACTCAAATATGAAGGGCTAGTACAATGGAATGAAGGAAGCTTTTGGGATTTAAGAGAATGTCCCAAAGGACTTGTAAAAATAAGATACCAAACCTAGTTTACAATTAATAATTACTTATTTGATGATAGAGCAAGCAGTTATTTTATTCCCAAGCTACTAGTTGATAGTTTGAATTTGATATATGAACTTGTAGAGATGGAATCCTGAGAGGATCCTCCTACAAAAATTCAATAAAAATGCACAAAATAATAGAATTACAAAATGAACATAAGCACTGAATATATTATATCGATCACAAACCAATTTGAGGGGGCAACCTCCTTTGAGCAAGCTCAATGCAAAATAATTTTTGGATGACTTCAATTGCCTCAACACTTACTTATATATGAATTCTAATCTAAGTAACTACTACTTCCCATAAATGTGGGATAAAAAAATGATCATGGGATGACTTAAAAAGCATACGCATCCATAGAAACTACTAAATTAACAAAGTAAGAAGATATATCATGGGTTCATAACATCCCCTCCCTCTTAGAAAAAATCTTTATCCTCAAAGCTTTAGATATGGGAATTAATGTTGAATTTGAAATAGTGGTTCCCATGTTGCATCCTCTAGTTTCATTTTATGCCACTAAATTAAAACCTTGATGATGAAATGGGAGTGAATTTGGCATGTGTGCCTATCCAAGATTACCTCTAGCTTAAGAATAATGGATCCTTCATTATCAAGTTTAGGTAAAATAGTCTACACTCTAGTGTTTGTGTCAAAAACTTTCTTTAGACAAGATACATGAAATATGGGGTGAAATCAGGAAGAAGGTGGGATCTCAAACTTATAAGCAGCTAACCCAATCTTCTAAATAACCTTATAGGGCCAATAGAAATTGGGTACTGCTTATGATTCTCTTTGATTTTTAGGGAGGATTGCTTTTAGGGCTGTAGGCAAAGAAAACCCATATAACCTACTTGAAAAGTGTGCTTAAAATGATGTTTATTTTCTTGTTATTTCATTTAATTTTATGCCATATGAAGATTTTATCATAGGGTACTAAGGATCTGATCTTAGGTTCAGAGGATTATGTCAACCACTTAAATTGATAAACTATTGGGGTTGTATGGAAGGAGAATTGGTGGTACTTGACCATAGACTGCTTTATATGAGTCATTTTTATTGAAGTGTGATAGGAAGTATTGTACCACCATTCTATGATAGGGAGTCACTTTGCCCACTGATGTGGTTATTTTGAGGTGAAGCAATAGAGGAAGGTTTCCAAGCATTTGTTAACACTTTTAGTCTAGCCATTCATTTGTGGATGATACCTAGAACTCATATTCAACTAAGTACCGATCCATCAAAATAGTTCTATCTAAAAATGGCTAGTGAAATTTGTATCATAATCTAAGACAATGGATGAAGCAATGTCATGAAGACAAAAAAATTTCTCCAAAAAAATTTATGCAACTATGGAGGTAGTATAGGGGTGGCTGAGGACACAAAAATGACTATATTTGGAGAGTCAATCAACCATAACCAAGATCACCATTTTACCTCTAGATTTAGGGAGCCCCTCAATGAAATCCATATAAATATCTATCCAAATCCTGGTAGGGATGGGCAAGGGTTTGAGAAACCTAGGGATGAGAGTTATTTCATCCTTGTTATGTTGGAAAGTATCAGATTTAGCCACCATCTATTTAATTACCTTTTTCATTCCCTTTTAAAATAATTTTCATCATACCTTCTCATAAGTTTTTAAAAACCTTGAGTTCCCTACAGAGGGAGAAGCATGGATTTCATAGAAGACAACTTGCTAAATATCTATGTTTTGGGGAAGTGATAGATGACCCTTATATCATAGATAAGCACCATCCCAAGAATAATGTGGTATAGCCAATGGGTTAGTGGACAAATATTGAATGATTTGAGATAATGATGAGTCATTGACATACCCTTGTTGTATAGTGTCCAACTAATTTATAAAAGGCATGGAAATAGATGAAAGGGAAGCTTGATCCACAAATGTGTGAGATAGAGCATCAACCATAATATTATCTTTACCCTTCTTGTAAGTTATCTCATAGTCACAACCCATGAGTTTTTTGACCCATTTCTATTGTGATGGGGTAGAAACCCATTGTTCTAAGAAATATTTTAGACTTTGGTGATCAATTTTGATGCAAAAATGATTACCCAGTAGGTATGGCTGCCACTTTTGTACTATATGTAAAATGGCCATCATTTCCTTCTCATAAGTAGAGATCACTAAATTCTTGCCAAAAAGGTCTTAACTAGTGAATGCAATGGGGAATCCTTCTTGGAGGAGAATAACACCTAGTGTATTATCATAAGCATCACTATCGATAGTGAAGGTCTTGGAAAAATTTGGCATAGCTAAAATAGGTGTAGTATACAATTTTTTTCAATGCTTCAAATGCACACTCAGTATCTTGTGTCCATGTAAAATCATATTTTTTCAACATAGCTATTAATGAAGCTACAATCTTCATGTAATCCTTGACAAACTTGTGATAGTATCTAGTGAGCCTCAAAAAACCACATAGACTCTTGAGTTTCTAAGGATGCAGTGAATTTGTCATAACAACTATTTTTTTAGGATCCACTTGAACCCCTTGGGCTGAAATAATATTCCCAAGATACTCTACTTCATCCTAAAAAAGAGTACATTTGGACTATTTTTCACAAATATGATGGTTAGAGAGAAGTTCTAGTATGAGCTCCAGATGTTGGAGATGCTCAAACCATGTTTTGTTATAGATGAGGATATCATTGAAGAAGATAGAATGAATTTTTATAGGTAGGGCTAGAATATTTTATTTGTCAATGCTTGGAATATTGAAGGAATATTAGTGAGACCAAAGGGCATGACCAAGAACTCATAGTGGCCATCATGTGTACAAAAATCTATCTTAAGAATATCATCCTCATGAAGCTGGATCTAGGGATATCTAAAGTGGATATCCAATTTGGAGAAAAAATGAGCACCATGAAGCTCATCAAGAAGTTCATCAATAAAAGGGATAAAGAATTTATCCTTGATTTTTAGGTGATTAAGTGCATGAAAATCAATGCAGAGATACCATGACCCATCTTTTTTTTGATAAGGAGAACTAGGGAAGAATATGGGATGGTATTAGGGTGAATAATGCCTTGTTGTATTAGGCTCAAATGAACATCTTGATCTCAATATTTTGATGAAATGGGTAACAATAAGGCTTGATATTTGGAGGAATGCTTCCCAAAAGGAGATGAATATAGTGGTCCTCTAGCTATGAAGGTGGAAATCCCACTGGTTCATTATAGACATGTGCATACCATTATAGAATAGTTTATAGGTTAGAAAGAATAGTGTAGACAATTGATGGTTGTATTTGAATAGAATGGAGCTAATCAATGATGCCATGTGAATTCTTATTAAGAAGCTTTTCCATATGATGTGAACTTATGATGCTAAGAGATCTGGGTTGTAATCCTTTTAATATGTGTTTTTTCCCATTATTTGAAAATTGCATCCAAATTTCATCAAAATCCCATAAGATGGGTCTAAGTGTGTGTAAATATTGGGATCCCAAAATAACATCACATCCACCTAAGAGTAAGGAAAACATGTTAGAGTATGATTTATAATATTCAATAGAGATACACATATTGTGACACTTCCCTTTACAAGGTAGTGTGCCCCCATTGGCAATCATGACTTCAAATTTAGAGCAAGGATGGATAAAACAATTAGCCTATTTAGCGATTCGAGAGTCAATGAAGATATGAGTGCTACCTAAATCAATGAGTATTGTGAGAGGGAGTTTTTTGAAGTAACCCCTAACCTGTATCATTTATGGGGTAGTGACTCTAATGAAGGAATGGAGAGAGATCTCTAGTTGGTCTTCTTGAGAAGCAAGTTCCATAATCAGTTGAACTTCTTCTGGATCATTTGTTGTATCCTAAACATCATCCCAATATTTAGGTTCAGGTAGAGATTTCACATCTAATAGGTATAAATTTTTATCGACACATCGATGTCCTTGAGTGAATTTATCATCATAGTTATAATATAGTCCTTTTTCTCTATGGGCTTGCATCTCTAGTTCAATTAAATGCTTGATAGGAGTGGTTCTGGGGGCTAGCATTGTGGATATGTATTTTTGAATGGAAAAAAATTAGATTTGAATTGTTGTTGAGCTATGATATTATCCTCTACCAACTTAGCCAACCCTATGGCTTTGGTCATTATGTTGGGTCGAAACATTTTGACCTCAGATTGAGTTGTATCCTTTATTCCACTAATAAAGTAACTCCTGAAGAACATCAGACAATCCCTCTATGTGATTAGATAGCTCTTCAAATTTGGTTTGATATTATCTCATTGTTCATGTTTGGCAAAGGTTAGTGAGTGCTCTAGTAAAGTCATCAAAAGCAGTAGGGCCAAACTATTTCAAAATAAGAGTGCAAAAATTGGTTCATATGGTTTCATCATGAGCCTTCCTATACCAATGATACCATTGAAGGGCTTCAAGTTCCAAGTGAAAGGATACAAGTGGAAAATTATTGGCATCAAAAGTATTATGCAAACTAAAATATTATTCTGCCTAATAGATCTATCCATTTGGATTAGTACCATTGAATCAAGGAAAATTAAGCTTCAGCCCATGATAATTATTGGAAGAATAAAATGCAGTGTCTAAAGAAGACTTTGGATGTCATCTATTGTTCATGGTGGTATATTGAAGACTGAGGTTGAGAATTTTTTCATCAAGATCTTTGGTGTGGGACTTGAGGGTATAAATTTCATCCTCCATGTTTTTTTCTCCTATTCGGGTTATGACCATGACCCAAATAACATTTTTTTCTTGAAATGGATAAGAAAACTAGAGTTAAGACTCATTTAGTAAGGAAGGTTTTGAATTTGGGTGAAAACGAAAGGGGTAAAGGAGCTTTTAATAAATTTTTTACATAGTGGGAGTATGATTGACAAAGACAAGGGAAATTTTAGGAGTGAAAATGAAAAAACTAGAAAATTGGTAAAAGAGAGACAAAGGAGTACAAAGAGATGATGAACACAGTGAAAAAATTTCATGGCCAATGAACACAAATAGTAGAATTTATGGCAAAACTCAAAAAAAGGGAAAATTACAATTTGTAGGAATTAGGAGTAGAATGGGATATGGGACCTCAAGGAATAAAATGTAGGGAATGAAATTTTAGGTGTCTATATAAAATTTGAGGATAAACGAGGCTACAGATGGAAAGATATTTCAAAAAAATAAAAAAAATTGCTCTAGTTTTATATTTTTCTATCTGGCGATAAGTCCTCTAGAAGTCTACTGAGACTTTGTAGATGTTTCGTAGATTCTACGTTATGATAAATATCTACCTATAAGTCTTTTGATAGTCCACAAATACTCTACTAATTGATTATTTTGAGTTTGCTAGAAATATTCAAAAATTGACAAAAATGGGTCCCAAGTTTTAATGGCTACCTAAGGGTTTTAAAATTTTCACTCTATCCACTAATTCCATCTAAGAGAGAAATGATATCCATAAATTTTTTAGCCATGGATTTATCTCTTTGCGACAGCCCTTGGATTTCTTTATGGATGGGAACTACTCAATCAAAAAAGGGCCATTGCCCATTTCACTGACAGGTCCTCTCAATGGTCCAACTACTTTATGATTCTTGTGGTACTCCTCACAATGATTTTTAGGGCTTTCACCTAAGCACTTCTCATAGTCATGCAGTCAGGTTCTAACCCAGATCTAAAATAGATTAATGTGTTACTAAAAAATACTAAAATAAATTATGCAACAAAATAGAGTTATTTTTGAAAAAGTATTATGTATAAAAATAGAGTGAAGACTTTCTTAAAAAAACAAAATTATCCCTAGAAAGTGCTCTGATACCAGATGAGAGGATCTCCCTACAAAAATTCAATAAAAAATCATGAAATAATATAATTTCAAAATGAACAGAAGCACTAAATAGATTATATTAATCATAGACCACTTTGAGGGGGAAACCTCCTTTGAGCAAGCTCAATACAAAATAATTCATGGATGCCTTCAATGTCCTCAACACTTATATATGAATTCTAATCTAAGCAACTCTTACTTCCCATCAATGTGGGATAAAATAAAATGCTCACGAGATGACTTACAAAGCATATGCATCCATAGAAACTAATAAACTAATAAAGTAAGAAGATATATCATGGGTTCATAACAAATCCAAAGTGATTTAGACCAAGCATTAGTAAAAAAAACTCAAAAAATGCATAAAGAACATAACTAACTAAGACAACTCCTTCAATGGGGGTTGAAAATGATCATTAAGAGCTATTGAAAGAAATCTCATATATCAAACCTTGCCAAGAGTGTCCCATCTCTAAATGCATCTCAAAACATGATTTTCCCCTTGATTTAGTGCTCAAGTCTTTGTTAATGACGAATGGAAATGCTTTTCCAACATCTCAAGTAAATCAATGAAACTAGGATCATGATATTGATTGATGCTATGCCTATAGTGAATTTATATTATTGTAAAGTATAATAAAAATACATATGACTTGTGGAGAGAATTTTGCATAATATGTTTAAACTAAAAGAACTTAAAAATGGTGGTCTTGGCCCTCCTATTTATAGATTTTTGAAATTGGTTAAAATCAACCATGACCATCCATCTTAAGATCAATATGTGTGTCCATGAATTAATTCAATTTTAGAGGCAATATCCATAAATATCCTCATAAATATTTGGAAGGAAGGAGCATTAAAGAGGCATGAGAGGCCTTAAACCAGATATTTGTGGAATTTATAGCTTATGGATGCCACCCCATAAATGATGTCACCAGATGATGTAGATATTAGAAATAAGTTTCCAATTAAAATATTTTCAATAACTCCCATGGATTTTCAACTTAAGCCCTTGATTTGGATTAATTTGCCTAAGTGATAATAATTAAATTTTATGCAATTCTTTAGAAATTAGTTGCACATTTTAATCAAACTGGTCAAAATGTCATATTACTAGGTTATAATTTAATCAGAGTATAATTAAAAGAAGGCTTCAGTTGTGTATGGACCAATATACCATTTAGGACATTGTCGAAATGAAATAACACATACATGTGTCATGTGCTTTCGAATTAGAAGAATTCAGTGATCCAAAATGTCAAATTATGTTTTTAGTATTTTGAATCAATGATTTGGGAAAAAATAATGATCAAATAAAATGCATTGCCCCATTCAAGGATACATTAGCTTAAAATGGCACTTGTATATGATAAGCTTGACCCATTTATCACATTTAAGTGATTTTGGCCCAAATTATGCATTTGCATGAATTTCTTGTAAGATTGATAATTTTAACACAATGGTGTTAGGAATTGAATGTCTACATTTCACCCTTGTTTGAGAAGGTTTAACGATACATTCAAATGAATCAATGTATTTCTAAATAAAAGAGTTGTCAAGAAGAAGTTGAAAATAAATGACCCATGATGCCCCCTCCAGAGGACATACTAAGATGAAAGATAAGGATGGACTCTCAAAGAGAGAGAGAAAGGGTGAAATTAACCCATGGACAAGATTAAATCCATACGAGCTAATGCTTTCGCATGTTTATTTTTAGTGATAAAAATATAATATAATATAATGGGCCCCAAGGTGGGGAGAAGTGGGAGAGATACAATCCAAAAATATAAGTGACGTAGTTTAAACACACCCACAAGAGGGTAAAAGTTGCATGCTTAGGGAATGGTCAATCCTAAGACAATTTGCACACTTTGAAATTAATATAATAACGGTAAAATTTCATAGAGATTATAATTATAAGAAATAAAAGAGTGTTTCTCTATAGAAAGGAGAGAAAAATGTGCCCCTTTAGAGTAGATTTGATCAGTTAATAAAACAATTTTTCCCTAGTAGTGTTAATTTTGATCACATATAATAAGTTATTCTCCTATAGGGCTAATTTGATAATGATTGGTTTAAATGTTGTGCCTTAGTAGATAAAATTTGTAATCATAGCTCAAGGATAGTACCTAATGCATAGATTAAATATGAGTGGGTGCAAACATAGAAGCAATGGTCTAATGATTGAAGCAGTCATAAAAAACTAGGCATACGAGGATGCACAAAGTGATGAAAGAGATGAACATAAGAAAGAGGGTAGCAAATTTGACCCAATATATGTCATGTATCCAAGTGTTGCCTACATAGTCTAAATGGACCCCAAGCTAATGTAGTTTACTGAGAAGTGGGAGAAACTAGAATGAGGAATGAAGAATAGAAGAAAAATGGACCACTATTCGATTAGACTCATAATATATGTCAAGATATGCACGTCTTGCATAGACTCTTGTGCATAAGTCATTGGTGTTTAATTTCATTGGTGCATTGATAGCCGATCTTTAGAATTGCATTGACTTTAATACTTAGATCCAAAGCACTTGGTGCTTACTATAGAAAAATGAATGTATGCATCAATGAGTAACATATAATGACAACGTATTTCAATTACGATGACATGGTTCAAATATAAATATTTATAAATAAATATAATGATAAGAATTACCAAGACTAGAGTTACAACTATTTACATTTAAATAAAAACAAATAAAAAGAAAGAGAAAAATAATACATAAATGTACTAAACTTAAAATCAAGATATGATAAATCAAGATTTAAGTAGGAACAAGAATGTATAAAAATAAATCAAGAACAACTTAATAAATAACATGAATCAAGATATGAATAATCAAGAACCATTTGTGATTACATGATGCACTTGAAAAATAAAATAAGAGAATAAGTGAAAACAATAACACAAAATACCAAAATAAACAAGAAGAAACAACCAAGGAATAAAAAGGAACAAGCATCAAAACATAAAAAAGGAGAGACAAGGAAGCAATCAAAACAAAAAATAAAAATCAAATAAACACACAAACAAAAGTTAGTCATAATATTAGTGCGGGTGGAAAATAATTGTTCATATATGTATAGTAGAGGCATTACTTTATACAATATCCTAACAAGAACAAAGGACACAAATTTCCCCCAAATGATAGGGAAATAATACATAACAAAATAGATGAAAAATAAAGAAGGGAAGGGGGTAAATGAGCTTACTCCAGATATATGAGACAAGTGGATACTACCTACATAGTTCTCTACATGCAAGGTCTAACATAAACTTCAAGCTAAATGTAGTTCTCCCATAAAATGAGATAGAATAAAAGTGATCATAAGAAAATATGATTAATTTTTTAGAGAAAAAAATGAAAATGGGCTCACAAAATGGTGAGAGCATTGAAATCAATGCTTACAAAATGGTAATATTGTGGAGAGATTAGAATAAAGGAAAAATCAATACAATGTTTTTAGTTATTTTGTTGATCATTGTTGAATTTTTTTGCATTTTGGGATAAGCAATAGAAATTTAATATTAACAAAAGGTCCAAAGAACTACCTAGTTAAGGAGATGTATGTCCACAGGTAAGAGTTCAAACAATAGCTAAAGCTAGATATAATGGCCCATGCTCACAAATTGGTGAGAGCAAGACCTTATTAAGGCAATAATGCCTACCAAATAGTAGTAAAATAAAATAGTGTGAAGTATGAGATAAATCTAAAGAACTATTCAGTGGGAAAAAACCATGAGCTGATGTATCCATGTTCATTTGTCTATAAGATAAAGTTGCAAAATACTGTCCAGGTTGAATTGTTTTATACAATTGGTACTGAATGTGTCCAAAATTATTATGAGTCATAATCATGATCATAATTGGGTAGGAGATAGAACTATCTAGGTTACAATGGCCTAGGGTGTGAAAATAATATGGTTCCAAGAAGAAAAATCCAAAATAAAATAGGGTCCAAAAGAGGAAGGTCCAAAGTGGTATAAAAAGAGTCAATCTAGAATATAAATGTCTAGAGTGACAATGGTCCAAAGTGTTAACTATCTAGAGTCAGAAAAGAATATGGTTCTTGTAAGAATAGTTTAGGGTAGGTCAAAATGATCATGGTCCAAGATAGGATGGTCTAGTATATAATAGTGGAATAAAATGACTTCAACACAAGTTGTCCCCAAGTCAAGGGTCTTGTATACAAAGGTTCAAGCATTTTCAAACATAGAACTACTTGAGATGTAAAATGTTCATGGGTTTTGAAAGTTATTCACAACTTGGATTAGCTATCTAGTATGCCCTTGGTCCATAATTCACTATGATAACATATGGGCCTAGCCAATTAGGTTGGAACTTATCCTTTTTCTTGCATTCAACATCTATTTCTTTTAATTCTCTTTCAAGACTAAATCACCAATTTCAAACTCCTAAAGGAGAATTTTCTTATTTTAGCTTCTACATAATCTATTATGATATACTTGAAAGTTATCTAGGGTATCCAAATGCTTATCATCAAGTAGTTCTAATTATTATAACCTAGAGACTCTATAATCTTTGTCATCTTCAATATTCTCCAAAGATACTTGCAGTGAAGGCAACTCGATCTCAATTAGGATAATAACTTCCATGCCATAAACAAGGGATTATGGATTAGATCTTATGGGGGTTTGATGACTAGTGAGATAAGCTCAAAGGGTAGGAAAAAATTTTAAGTGTCAATTACAGCCAACGTCATTGACAATATTCTTGAGTATGGCAACAATGGTTTTGTTTGATGCCTCAACTTATTTGTTTCCTTATAGGTTATATGGTGTGGATTTTTTGTGCTTGATTTTGAATTTTTCAAAATGAGATTTAACTTATCAGTTTAAAAATGGTCCACCATTATCAGATATAATTCATGTTAGGATGCTATATCGACAAATGATATGGTAATATATAAACTTGTTAATTTACTTACTAGTGATGTAAGTGAGAGGAATGGCCTCAATCTACTTAGTAAAGTACTTGATAGTAGTGAAAATATGTTTGTGTCCATTTTAAGGTGTTGGGTTTATTTTCTTGATGATATTGAGTCCCCATGTATAAAATAACTATGGTGTAGTGATCGGCTACAATGGTAAGAAAGGTGCATGTATCAAATTACCATGTTGTTAACAAATAAAACACTTCCTTACATAATTACAAGCATTTATCTCCATTTTGGGCCAGTAGTAACTTGTTATGAGGATATTTTTAGATAATACTACACTGTTGGTATGGGCCCCACACATTCCTTCATGAACCTCCATAAATGCAAGCTTATATTCCCCCAAAGATAAATAATGAAGTAGTGTTCCATCATAGCCTTTATGATAAAGTGTGTTTCCAAGGAGGGTATAATAGGATATGTAGTGAAGGAAATTTTTGGGATGATTATTGTAAAGGTTAGTTGGAATAAAATGATCATAAAAATAATTATAAATGTCTTATAACTAAGGCATTTTAGGTGGGAGATCGGGACCAGCAATGGTGCATACCCTTTCTAAATCTAGAAAGACATGAGTAGGTTGTAGAATATTTTCAATGAGAAACTAATAATCTTTAGCATTACTATCAATTTGTATCATGGACCAATTATTTTCATTACATCAATAGATTTGTTTTTGGGCTATGGTATTTGTTCAAACTATAGGGATTTAAAATAATCTTTGAGATTATGCCCATATGCTTATATGGTAAAATCTCTTCATCTCTAGTCTAATACTAATATGTTGTTTGATTGATAATCAATTGAGAATCCCCATAGACCATTAAGTGATGTAAATACCACTACACTATAAGATGAATTCGTATAATAAGTGCCTCATAGTTGGCCATATTATTGGTATAAAAAAAATTGGTATAAAACTCTTTAGGAATTAGATCCCCTTGCAGTGTAATCAACAATATATTAGCTCCAAATCTATGAGAATTAAATGAAACATCAAATTATAACTTATATTATTTAGGTTCCTACTGTAATTTTTCCATTGTCATAATATAATCATTTAGAAAGTTGAATCTGAGTGGTTGAGTGTCTATAATAGGGGCCTCTACAAGTTGATTAGCAATAACCTACCCCTTAATAGTATTCTGATTTTGATACTCAACATAAAAATCTCTTAAGAGCATGATTAATTTTTCCATTCAAATTATGAGAGATTCTTTGGATAATAAAATTTTTAGGGTGTCCACTTTAGCAATAACAATGGTTTTATTATTTAGCACATAGTGTCATAACTTTTGGGAGGGAAACACTATAGCCAAACATGCCTTCTCAATAGGCATATAATTATGGTCATAAACCACTAGTGTGAAACTCAAATAATAAATTGCATGTTCTTTGCCTTGATCATCATGTTGGGCCAAGAGTAACCCTAGTGCATGTCCAGTCACTAAAATATAAAGAAGCAATGGTTGTCTAGGTGTTGGTGGTCTCAAAACTAGTGGGTTGGCCAAATATGTTATGAGTTTCACAAATGTTAATTGACAATCATGATCCCATTGAAACATGACCCCTTTCTTTAAGAGATGTGTAAATAGGTGGAACTTATCTACTAGTTGTAAAATAAATCTATGAATAGACTAAATCTTTCCTTGTAGGCTTTGAAGTTGTTTAAGATTTGAAGGTGGAGGCATTTCAACAACAGCCATGAGCTTAGCAATGTTGAATTCAATCCCTCTTTGTGATACAATAAACCCTATCAATTTTCTTGAAGTGATGCCAAAGACACACTTCTTAGGATTCAAGTATACCTTATACTCATGAAGTCTCTCAAATATTCTTCATATAACATCAAGATGTCCAACACATGCTCTTGATTTAGTTAGGATTTCATCAACATAGTCTTCAATGATATTATGCATCATGTCATGGAAAATAACATTCATATCATGTTGATAAGTAAATCTAGCATTATTCAAGATAAATGGCATGAATTGATAATAGAATGTTCCCCACAAGATGGTGAACATAGTCTTGTGTTATACTTCTTGAGCTATCTTGATTTGATTGTATCTAGAAAATATTCCCATAAGGGATAACATATCATACTCAATAGTAGAATTTATAATTATGTCAATGTTGGGAAGAAGAAAATCATCTTTTGGGCATGCTTTATTTATATCTCTAAAATTAGTACAAAGTTGTATACTTTGTGGCTTTTTGCTAATTGAAACTATATTTGATATCCATTCATAATAGTCTAGTGGTCTAATGAATCCTACTCCTAATAATTTATCCAATTTTACTTTTACCAAAAGAGTGACGTGTGGATGCATCTTCCTCAATTTATATTTGACTAGTTTGGCATCTAGATGAATAACAAATTGATACACAACCCAATTAGGGTCTAAGCCTGACATGTTAGGATATGCCCATGCAAAAATATCAATAAAACCTTCAAAATGGATATAATGTGATCTTGTTACTTTTTAATGAGGGAAGCTCCAAGGTAAATAATGTTGGGATCATTATATGTTTTCAAGTTCACTTCAACAATGTTTTCTACAAAGAGTGTAGAACCATCTTCTAAAATAGTAGGCAATGTGTGATCATGATCTTCTTTTGCTACAGTTTCTTATTGTTCCTCCTAAATATATAGATAATGTGACAAGCCTAAATCTACCAATTTAGGTAATGGACAACTCAAAAATATCTCAAGAAATTCAAGATCAAGAAACTCAAAGGCTTACTATTGTTCTGATGTGATGCTGGTACTGGCTATGGAACTAGGACTTGATGGACCTTGTCCATCCTTTGAGGAGGAGAAGAATTTCTCATCCAAGAGTGCTTGAAATAGGTTTTCACTCAAGGGATTGTCTTTGTCTTTATTATTTCCCTAACCAATGAGTGCTTCAAAGAGGTTTTCACCTTGAGATATTAATGTTTTATATTTTTCATGACCAATAAATTTTGTTTGCTCTCTAAAGTAGATAGAAGGATCTAAATAAAAAAAAAAAGACTTACTTATGATCACCAATTGGAAATTTGTCTCTAAGGCCCATTTACTCTGTAATAGATTATTCAATCTAGAATTCATCAAGGTGTATGATTGAATTTTTTTGATCCCAATCAATGAGTTTGGGATGGTTAAGGCAAAGGGAACAATGGGATGTTATGGTCATAATTGAGTTTGAATCAAATAAGTCCATGTTAGTAATCTCATAAAAAATACTATAGTGGGATGCTACATCACTACTAGGAGTCTTGTCACGAGTGAATTTAGAAGAATCACTATCGAAAGTCATGAGGTCACCCCTAAGTGGTATAAATCTGAGACCTTGATTTAATTTAGGTTTACTAGCTGATAAAGGTTCCAAGATCCTTTGAGATAATGAGCCAAGGCTTTTTCCTATACAATCAACAATTTCTATAATCTAATTAGGGATAGGATATTTTGGATTCTAAAAATAATTAGTAATGCCTTTAGAATATAACTAGTATCCTTCAATGCAAGCTTCTTGATCCCAATTTGGTGTAGTAGGTACAAATATTATTGATGGTTTCTATGTATCTTTTTTTTTCCAAATCATATTGGGTCTATAAGGGATTTTGGAAGGTTTGGGTTTACCAAATGATTTGGGATATTTGGGCAACTTAGGAATATGGAAGGCATATTTAAGATGATATTTGGAAATGCCTAAGTCTTCTATAATAACCAATTTTTCAAGATTTGTGGGAAATAGATCAAATAAATTAGAAGCAAGGTCACTTGGGTTGATATAATTAGATTTTTATGGATGTGAAACTAGGACCTTCTTTTTCTTTGTAATGAATTCAGAATTAGGCCAATAGTTATAATTATGAAATTCAGCCTCTAGGTGTTTACAATAATAATAAGGCTATAGATTGGTAGGAATGATGGCTTTAATCCCATCATGGGGAAACTTAAGGCACTGATGCAAAGTGGATAGGATAACCTATAATTCATGGATCCAAGGATGACTAAGAATTATGTTATAAAAATTTTCAATAGCCATAATGTGTAACAAAGTGTTATGGGACACAGACCCAATAATGATTGGTAAATAAATAGTACTAGAATATTCCATTTCAATGTTATCATATGCCTTTATGTTGATCATCTCTAGATGGATGTCCTTCACATTATAATCCAATCTCTTTACTATCTTGAGAAACACTATGTTTAACCCTAAACCATTGTCTATAAGAACTCACTTTATCTTATGGTTTTCAATGATGACCTCAATATACAAGGGCTTATTATGGCTAGGACCAAGAGTAGACATGTCCTTTTGATCAAATGTGACATATAAAAATGAATATAAATATCCTACAAGTGTTTGGAACTATTCAAGTTTAATGTCTTGAGGAACAATAGATTATTGAAGTCATTAAAAATATTTATATGGACTTTAGACATACGTAAAAGATATAAACTAAAAATTTGCATAGGGGTTTTACTTATTTGGTTTGATAGAATATAGATATTTTCAATATTAGGATGAGAAGGTTTAGCCTTAGCTGGTGAATTGTTCAACTTTAGAACTTAAGGCATAATGTTCACATTAGGTTCAGTGGTTGAAGGAAAGGGAAAAGGGACTTGAAGGGTAACTCATGGGAATCTAGTTATTATTTCATAATATAGAGGTGGAAAGGAGCCATTATAATTATAATATGAAGGAAAAATGCCTTAGAGGGTGACTCATGGGTGTCTAGTTGCATTGGAGAAATTTTAATTTGACAAGGAGCCATTATAATTAGAGGAAGGATGAGGTCCAAAAATAGTAACTGGCACAAACTAAGGTGCAATAGAATTACTTGTACTAGATGAAAAATTACTTGAGGGAGAGGGTATTGACCCTATAATGATGGGTCCAATACTTTAAGAAGCATGGGATAGCTCACATGTTTTAACAGTGATAGTGGCAATGTGGTTTTTAGAAAATGGATTTTTATAGATGCCCATATCCTGATTAATGTTCTATGGAGCAATTTTGATCTCAACTTCACCATTTTGAATCAAATATTCAATGAGATGCCATAATTAAACACATTTATAAGTATTATTACCAAAAACATGAAGGAAGTTGAAAATTTTATTTGCTTGATACCAATCAGGTTTAGGTTGGTCTTTACGAAATGGCCTTGGTATAGGCCATACAATCAGATTAGCTACTATGAGCTTTTGGAAAACTACCTTCATAGGCTCTCCTAGTTTTTTAAAGACTATGTACTTTTTATTGAATTCCCTTCATGGAGGGGCTCTTTACAAATTGGTTGGTAGATTACATGGAGTTAATTGTATATTTGGAGCCAATAGGGCCTACACCATTTATACATGTCTTGATTTAGTAACTCCATTTTTTATCATGTTTTTGTTATTTTAAAAACCCTTAGGTTTCTATTTTAAAATATTTTGGATAGGTTATTAGGTTTGATTTGACATTTGACCCTATGAATAAATCTTAACAAGGCCTTGAATGATAAACACCTTCTCAATCTACACACCCTTGTCTATAATTTCTTCAAATGTGTTTGCACTATCAAGCCATATATTATGCACTACTTCAGGGTATAGGTTCTATGCAAAAATGTCAACCAAATATTTATCTAGCAAATTATGTTGAAAGCATCTAGCTAATGCTCTCCACCACTATAGATATGCTATAAAGCTTTTTCCATCTCATTATTTGGCTTTTCACAAGTTAACCACAATCAACTTGTGTTTAATATTATAGGAGAAATGGTTGATAAATTTTTCTTATAGATCACTCCAATCTACCATTGATCCCTTGGGTAACTTAAGGAACCAGTCTAAAGCTTATCCCAATAAACTTTATGGAAACAAGTGAAGAAAATAAATTCTATTGTAAGCTACCTCTTGGCATAACACAAAAAAATTATTAAAAATTCTCATAAGGGTCACCCTTCCATTTTTATTTGTCAAATTTAGGTGCCTCAAAATGAGGCCAAAAGGGGAATTGGAGTATATTCAAATTGAATGGATACGGACATATCTCATCAAATTTTTACTTTCTGATTTAGTTTCATATCTCCAATCATGATATAATCTCTTTCATAGGATTCTACTCTTACATGTTTGGTGTATTAGTAGGTGGAATATAATTCTGTTGGGTTGGCATGTGTCTCTATTGCATGGATTTATTAGGGATATACACCCTATAATATGCAGCTTTGCTTTGGTCCACTCTTAAGTCGAGTAAGTGAGTTGATGATTCTTGGGTTGATAAACATTCACTAAAGTCAGTTGCCTTGAATTTTAAGTGTTTTTTATTTTGGGGAGTTTATGGTCTATTCACCAAAGTACGCATTGGTTGAGAAAAACTTGCCAAATTGTTTTGAATAATTTCTTCAATATACATTGAGTGTTTCATTCCTTGATTTTGTGAAGGAACAAGAGGTTATTGATGATTAAAAAATGTATGCTTCATGTCTAGAAGAGCATGTTAAAAAACCTCTTGAGACTTGGGTTATTTAATTGAGAAATCATGATCCATTGTAGGTGTGTTCTTAACTAAAGTGTGTTGCATTGGTTCTACTACATTCCCTTGTTCCTTGTAAGCATCATTGTGTATGAAAGTGAAAACTAAAGAGTTAGTAAAGTCCATGATAAGTTGGTACATATCATTGACTTATCTTCTTGATCTTGGTAACAAGATCTTGTTAGGGTTTTAATCTATGATCACTTAATTACCTTTGATAAAATATGAAATGTTTGATTTTTCAATATGAGTGATGGATTATTCACGATGTTGTTATTATACCCTAACCAAAGTATAAAATTATTTTATAGGAAAGTCTGATGGAAATTTAGTGCTTGATTCAATCAACCTTAGGAGTGCTTCATCTTTGTCTTCTAAGGGTTGATGTTCAAAATAGTCTTCCTTAGATCCTACAATTATGGGAATGTCTTCAAATACCATGGGATTGTCTTGTCCATCATAAAAATTCTCCTCCTCATAGCTAGGGCCATAAGAGACCCCACTATGAGTGTACCTTTGCATCATGTCTATAAAAGTATTCTCTATGTTTTGCTAATATTTGGAAAATGCTTTATAGACATTAACAAGGTGTGTTTTAATTTTGTCCAAATAAGTGATAAGGTAAAAGAGATTAAAATAAAGAGAAGTGGCATAGTAACAAACAATTATAAGAAATGGTTACAAAATTATTCAACTTTGGTAGGTTGAAATTGTCAAATTAGATGAGGGAATGAAAACTTTAAAACCTAAAGTGTAAACTAGTAAACCAAACTTAGGCCAAAGATACATCAATTGTTATAAACCCATGCTACCCCTTATTTTTATTTTTTTAGTGTAATAGTTGTTATAGATGCATATGCCTTGTAAGTCATCTCGCGAGCATTTTGTTTTATCCCACATTCATGGGAAGTAGTAGTTGCTTAGATTAGATTTAGTATATAAGTTAGTGTTGAGGCTAATGAAGGCATCCATGGATTCATTGTATTGAGATTGCTCAAAGGAGGTTGACCCCTTAAAGTGTCATGTGATCAATATAATCATTTAAGTGCTTCTATTAATTTTAATAAATCTATTATTTCATACATTTTTATCTATTTGGTATAGGAAGATCCTCTCTTTTGGTATCAAAGTGCTTTCTAGGGCCAATTTTGTTTCACTTCAGTAAGTCTTACCTCTATTCTACTACATGATTTATTTCAATAATTTTTCAAAAAATCTTAAATCTATTTTGTGCATAATTAATTTAAATAATTTTTTGCATCACAATAATCTGTTTCATAGTAGGGTAAAACCTGACTACATAACTCTAAGAAGTGCTTGGATAAAAGCCCTAAAACTCACTATGAGGAGTACCACAGGAACTCCAAATTAGCTGGCCCATTGAGAGGGCTTGCTTATTAAATGACCGATGTCCCCTTCTTGATTGAGTAGTTTTCATCCATGAGGAAAACCAAGAGCTATCATTAAGAGATAAATCCATGTCCAAAAAATTTATAGAGACTGGTACTCACTGAGATGGCATTAGTTGCTAGAGTGATATCTTTAAACCTTTAGGTAGCCATTAAAATTTAGGGCCCATTTTTATCAATTTTAGAATATTACTGTGGAGTATCAGAAAACTTGCCATATCAGATCTTCAAACTTATCATACCATTTTCAACATATTACAAGGTGAGTATAAAAAAACTACCATAACATATATTTAACAGAGTATCAGTAGCCTTACCATACCATTTTTAGCATATTACTAGTACAGTATCAAAAAATTGCCATATCCGATCTTCAAACTTGTTTTAGCATATTCCATTAGATGTGCTTTATATAACACAATAACCAAAAATAGAAAAAAAAATGTTTTTTGCCATATATTTCCATATTTAGCCCCATTGATCCTCAAATTTTATCCACACACCTAAAATTCCATTCCCCATATTTTATTCTTTGAGGTCCCATATCCCAATTCCACTCCTAATTCCAACAAATCTCAATTTAACTATTTTTCAGGGTTTGTCATAACTTTTATTTTTCTCCATTTACCTTAAAAATTTTCCATAGTGTTCCTTTCACTTTTTTACTCCTTTGACCCTCTTTGATATTTTTTTCATTTTTTTCTATTTTCAATCCTAAAATTGTCCTTACCTTCATCATGCATACTCTTATGCAAAAAAATTAGTAAAACTACCTTTACCTAATATAATTTTCCCCAAATTAAAAAATTCCCTTACTAAACGTGTCTTAACTCTAGTTTTCCCACCCATTTCTAAAAAAACTCTTATTTTGGTCATGGTAGTAACCCAAATAGGAGCTAAAAACATGGAAGATGAAATTTTCACCTTCAAGACCCACATCAAAGATCTTGATGAAAAAATTCTTGGCCTCAATCTTCAACATACCACTACAAACAATAGATGACATCTAGAGTCCTCTTCAGACATAGAGTTTTATTCCTCCATCTATTTTCATTTGCCAAAGATTAATTTTCCTTTATTTTTTGGTGTAAATCTAACTAGATGGATCTATCAGGAAAAATAATATTTTAGTTTGCATAATACTTTTGATGCCAATAAGGTCTCATTTGCATCCTTTTACCTAGAACATGAAGCTCTTCAATGGTATCATTGGTATCCAAAGCTCATGATGAGCCCAGCTAGACTAATTTTTTTACCCTCATTTTACAATGGTTTGGCCCTAGTACTTTTGATGACTTCACTAGAGTGATCACTAAACTCTGCTAAATAGGAGCCATGAGAGAATATCAAACAAAATTTAAAAAACTAGCTAATCACACAGAGGGATTGTTTGATGATTTTTTTAGGAGTTACTTTGTCAATGGACTGAAGGATGCAATTCAATTAGAGGTCAAAATTTTATGGCCCAACATAATGGTGGAAGCCTTAGGGTTGGCTAAGTTGGTAGAGGACAAGATCATAACTCAACAATGATTCAAATCTAATTTTGATCTATTCAAAAATACCACTCCATAATGATCTCAAATAATGCCAGCCCCCAGAATCACTCATATCAAGTGTTTGACTAAAGCAAAGATGTGAGCTCATAAATAAAAAGGACTCTATTATAATTTTGATGACAAATTCACTCAGGGACATCAATGTGTAGAACAAAATCTCTACCTACTAGATGTGGATTTTTTACCTAAATTGAAGTTTTCAAAGATGCTTAGGATATATCAGATGATCCAAAAGAAGATTCATTGATTATGGAACCTATTTCTCAAGAAGACCAACCAGAGATCTCTCTCCATGCCTTAGTAGGATTTGCCACCCCACAAACCATGAGAGTCAAGAGTTACTTCAAGAAGCTCCCTCTCACCATATTCATTGATTTAGGTAGTACTCATAACTTCATTAACCCTTGAATCACCAAATAAGTTGATTTTTTAATCCATCCTTGTTCCAAATTTGAATTTATGATTACCAATGGGGGCACATTACCTTGCAAAGGGAGGTGTCATAATGTGTGTATCTCTATTGGAGATTATAACTTATGCTTTGACATGTTTGCCTTAACCTTAGGTGGCTATGATGTTGTTTTAGGATCCCAATGGTTACACACACTTTGATCCATCTTATGGGATTTTACTGTACTTTTGATGTAGTTTTTAGACAATGAGCAAAAACACACATTGAAAGGCTTATAACTAGGGTCTCTCAGCATCATAAGTTCACATCACATGGAAAAGTTTCTTAAGAAGAATTCACATGGTGTCATTACCCAGATCCATTCCATTCAAATATAACCATCAATGATCTCCACTACTCTTTTTGATATAAGAACCATTCTACATAGATAAGCATGTGCCTTTGTCAAACTAGTAGGATTACCCCCTTCAAAACTAGAGGACCATCATATTCGCCTCCTTCCTAGAAGTTTTCCTCCCAATATTATGCCTTACCACTACCCATTTTAGCAAAAGACTAAGATCAAGATGCTCATTTTAGACTTATTTAAGTAAGGCATTATTCGCCCTATTACCATCCCATATTCCTCCCACTCTTTTTGTCTAAAAAAATATGGGGCATGGTGCCTTTGCATTAACTTTTGTGCACTTAATCACATCACTATCAACGATAAGTTTCCAATCCCTATTATTGACAAGCTTCTTGATGAACTTCATGGTGCTTATTTTTTCTCCAAGTTGGTTCTCTACTCTAGATATAACTAGATTTGGCTTCATGAGGATGATATCCCTAAGATAGATTTTCACACGCATGATGGCCACTATGAGTTTTTAGCCATGCCCTTTGGCCTCACTAATACTCCTTCAACATTCTAGGCATTGATGAATAAAATATTCTAGCCCTACCTACAAAAATTTATTTTAGTCTTCTTCGATGACATCCTCATCTATAGTAAAACATGGTCTAAGCATCTCCAATATCTAGAGCTTGCATTGCAACTTCTCTCTAAATATCATCTTTGTGTAAAATAGTCCAAATGTGCTTTTGATTAGGAAGAAGTGGAGTATCTTGGGCATATTTTTTCAGCCCAAGGAGTTTAGGTAGATCTTGAAAAATAGTTACCATGACAAATTGGCCTCGTCCTAAGACACTCAAGAGCCTCCATGTTTTTTTGGGGATGACTAGATACTATCACAATTTTGTCAAGGATTAAAATAAGAATACATCTCCACTGACAACTATTTTTAAAAATTATGCTTTTACATAAATACAAGCTACTAAGTATGCCTTTGAATAATTGAAATAATATGTGTACTACACCTATTCTAGCTATGCAAAATTTTGACAAGACCTTCACTATCAAGAGTGATGCTTATGGTGATGGAATTGGTGATGTTATCATCCAAGAAGGGTACCCCATTATGTTCACTATCAAATATATTTTTTTTCAAGAATTTAGTACTCTCTACTTATGAGAAAGAAATGATGGCCATTTTGCATGTAGTACATAAGTGGTGGTCATACCTATTAGGGAATCATTTTTGCATCACAAATAATCACTAGAGTCTAAAATATTTCTTGTAATAATGGGTCTCTACTCCATCACAACAAAAATGGGTTAGTAAACACATGGGTTATGATTATGAGATCACTTATAAGAAGGGTAAGGACAATATTGTTGTTGATGCTCTATTTCACACATTTATAGACCGAGCTTCCCTTTCAGCTATTTCTATGCCTATTATAAATTGGTTGGACATTTTACAACAAGGGTATGCCAATTAATCTTCATTAGCTCAAATAATTCAATAATTGGCTACTAATCCCTCTATTTTACTACATTATTCTTGGGATGGTGCTTCTTTACAATACAAGGGTTGTCTAGTGCTTCCCCAGAGCACAGATCTTTAGTAGGATACATTTTATGAACTCCATGCTTCTCCATCGATAGAACACTTAGGGTTTCTCAAAAATTATGATCATGCATGATGAAAATTATTTTGGAAGTGAAAGAAAAAGACAATTCAATAGATGGTGGTTGAATGTGATACCTACCAATGTAATAAGGGTGAAACAACACTCATCCCTAGGTTACTCAAACCCTTGCCCATCCCTATCAGGATTTGGATTGATATTTTTATGGATTTCAATGAGGGGCTCCCTAAATCTATAGGTAAAATAGTGATCTTGGTTGTGGTTGATCACCTCTCCAAATATAGTCATTTTTTTGCCCTCAGCCATCCCTATACCACCTTCATAATCACACAAATTTTCTTGGACTAGATTTTCCATCTTCATGGCATTCCTTCCTCCATTATATTTTATCATTATGTAACCTTTACCATCCATTTTTGGATAGAACTATTTCACCATATTGGTACTCAATTGAAGATGAGTTCTAGGTATCATCCCCACATAGATGGGTAGACTAAAATTGTCAACAAATGCTTAGAGAATTTCCTTTGTTGTTTCACCTCAAAACAATAATATCAATGGGCAAAGTGGCTCCCCCTCACTAAATGGTGGTATAATATCTCTTACACACTTCAAAAAAAATGACTCCATATGAAGTAGTCTATGGTCAAACACTACTAGTGCTCCTTCCATACAACCCTAGTAGTTCATTAGTTTAAGTAGTTGACATGATTCCCTAAACTTAAAATTAAATACTTATAACCCTATAGGATAATCTTCATATGGAAAAAAATTTAATGAAATAACAAGCTGATCAACACCATTCTAAGTGTACTTTTTAAGTAGGTGATATGGTTTATCTTGGTTTGCATCCATACAAGAAATCCTACCTAGAACTCAAAAGGATTTATGAGTTGGATCCCAAATTATATGGGCCCTATAAGTTTTTTTATAAGATTGGATTGGTTGCTTATAATTTGAAACTCCCACCTTCTTCTTGAGTTCACCTAGTATTTCATGTCTCTTGTCCGAAGAAAGTTCTTAGCACAAACATCAAAGTGTAAAATATTTTACCAAAACTTGATATTGAAGGATCCATCCTTCTCAATCTAGAGGAAATCCTAGATAGGTGCACACACTAACTATTATCTCACTCCATCAAAAAGGTTTTAATTAAATGGCATAGAATGTAATAAGAGGATGCAACTTGGGAACCATAATTTTAGATTTAGCACTAATTCCCACATCTAAAGCTTTGAGGATAAAGATTTTTCTAAGAGGGAGGGGATGTTATGAACTCATGCTACCCCTTCTTTTTATTTTATTGGTTTAATAGTTTTTATAGATGCATATGCCTTATAAGTCATCCCATGAGCATTTTGTTGTATCCCACATTCATGAGAAATAGTTTCTTAGATCAAATTTAGTATATAAGTTAGTGTTGAGGCTAATTAATGCATCCAATAATTCATTGTATTGATCTTTCTTAAAGGAGGCTGCCCTCTCGAAGTGTTCTATGATCAATATATTCATTTCAGTGCTTTTGCTAATTTCATAAATCTGTTACTTCATGTATTTTTATCAATTTGTTATAGGAGGATCCTCTCATCAATACCATAAAATATATGGATAACTTTGATGAGTTATAATTAGAAAATTATAATAAAGTCCTTCTAATGATGAAGGTAATAATGCAAACTAAGAAGCACAAGATGTGAAAACACACAAAAATTCCTAAGTATAAAACTAAAACCAAATAGGTAGCACAATGCCACCACATGGTAATACGAATTAAAATGGGTTCTATAACTTAGAGTGTGAGTGATACACAAGATAACCTAATTTAAAAATTATCAAATGATGATGAGTATATATAATGTCCTTCAACCCAAATGGGAAATTATACCAAGTTAACTCAAAACAAATGCAAATGGTGAACCAATTAACACCTTGTCATAAAACTTAAAAAGGTGAGATTTTGAATTTGAATTAAAAATGAAGGAGTTAAATATTTTTTCAAAATATTTTAGACTCAAATGTATAGCATAAAAATGTTTTTTAGATAATATAAACACAATCTTTAAAATAAGGATTTCAACAAGGCAAAAGGTGATTTTGATTTGGTTAGCATAACACCTCCTTATTCAAATAAAATAGTAGATAAAAAAGGTGTTTGGTTGATGTGTTTTGGTTTAAAAACAAGTTTTAGACTCAATAATACTAATAAATTAAAGGTAAAGTAAAAAAATTCAATTAAGTATAACGTCCAAAGACCTAAACTGACAAGGTTGCTTCGTATCACTAAATTTCATCTATATACATGATCTTGGGAGGATTTTAAATATTGATCCAAAAATAAAAGTGCATGAATTAGTAGTTTTTTTACAACCTGCCCCCCCCTCTTATCCCAAGATATTTTAAAATGATATGTAACTTAGGGATACTCACACTGTATAAATAACATGTCCACTATAAGTGAGGTTGTTCTAAAACTAAATTTTTGATCATCTAAATAGTCTCAAGTTTGGTTAACACTAGAGATACATCACATAAATTAGATATACATCAATAAAATTATTATTAAAATGTATTATCCTTTTTTATAGCCACTACATCCATCACTTAGTGTATTATGATGTTTGAATTGTCCCTTCAGTCTTAGTTGGAATACCACTAACAAAGTTTGCTTAATCACTCAAGCAAACATCCTAGTAGGTCACCCTTGATTTGTATACCCCACCATAAATTGGGGTTGAAATTATGATGGGAGATTAATTCCCAAGTCAATGCTTCCCTAGATAACTCATGAGTATGTTATGAACTCCTACTCAAAAGCCAAATTGCATAAAATCAATAACTAAGTGAAAAGACTTTAAAGGTTGTGCTTAAATCACCCAAACCATATGATTTTTGGGGAGAGCCTCAAAAATTGATTTTTCATGCCTTATAAAAGGCATAATTTCAAATTAAAGAGTGATTTTGGTCACCCAATTTCCCTAAAGGGGATGAGGGGAAAGCATACACGCATCTTTCATATTGAGAAAAATAAACAAGTATAAAAAATCTAGCATAAAACAAATAATTATTTATTTTAATACACCAAATGGAAGAATTTGTGAAATTTTTATCCCCTTTGCCTTAATTTAATTTTTTTTTATAAATTTCACAAAAAAACTAAGCATAAGCACTTATGTTCTTTTTAAGCACCAAATGAAAAGTTCAAGAATTAAACAATGTCAAACTTGTGCTTTTCTCCTATATATAATCTTAAATTTTTAGATGGTTTATTTAAATGAAAATTATCAATGAGAAAATAAATATTTTAAATAATTCTCTCAGGTTTCTCTATTTTTTTTATACAGATACTAACATTAGTCCATAAATATTGATGCTAGTTACAATAAAACCAATAGTGGTTATAACAAAATTGATGTCGGCCAACTCAGAACTAATGTCAATTACCTATGAAATCATAGGTAAAACATGTTTTGTCAAAAAATATTTATTATCCCAAATTAGTATAAAATATCCAAAAAACATCTAGATCCTTTAATAGCATGATTAGATAGAAACTTAGCAAACTCTAAAATCATGAATAACAACCTGTAACTTTCAAGGAAACTTAAAAACCAAAATTTTATACCATGTTATGCCTTATATGGGACTGATGCTAGTTAGATAAAATAGATGCTGGTCACTTTGTAAACTATGTGTCAAAAAAGCATTAAAACATGGAAAAAATAATGATAAAACTTGATTTAGAAGGAAGGGAAATTAAAGAGGCATAGGAGGCCTTAAACCTGATATTTACTATATTTATTGCTTATAGATGCCACCCCAAAAATTATGTCACCTGATGATACAAATATTATAAATCAATTTCCAATTAAAATATCTTAAATAATTTTCATGGATTTTCCACTTAAGCCTTTGATTTGGATTAATTTGCTTAAGTGAGATTAATTAAATTTTATTCAATTCTTTGGAAATTAGTTGCACATTTTAATCAAACTAGTTGAAATGTCATATTATTAGGTTATAATTTGAATGGATTATAATTATAATAAGGTTTCAATTGTGTATGAACCAATATCCCATTTAGGACATTGTCGACATGAAACAACACATGCACATGTTATGTGCTTCTGAATTAGAAGAATTCAGTGACCAAGAACGTCAAATTACATTTTTGGCATTTTGACCCAAAATGATTTGGAAAACACTAATGATCAAATAAAATGCATTTCCCCATTCAATGGAAGTAAGATGCAAATAATCATAAACAAACTCAAAAATAATTATAAAAATCAAGGTTATTGATCCATATTTTTCCTACTTTTGCATACACCCATCTATAGTAGGCTAGAGCTCAAATTACTTAGATTTCTAGTCTCAAGTCATACTCAAAGCATTTAAATTAGCACTCATACTAACATTCACTTGTACTTACACCAACACTTAGATTGGGAGAACTACATTGCATTTTATCCCCTTTTGATGTATTGGTATGTAGGCAATACTCCACACATGGGGTGTTGAGGTCATGTGCAGCCTACCCAACTAACCCCACTATTTCTCTACTTTTCTCCTCAAATAACCTAAAAAACACAAAGGCTTTGGGTTTTACATTGAAATAAGTTAAAAATAGATTACAAACAATGATCTAACTTTTAATCACACATGCATAGGCTTCTCAAAATCAAGAGAAGGTCTTGTTAGCACTCCAAGTTGCACCCTTTGAAGGAGATAGCTTAATTCTTCCTCAAACTTAAACTAACATAGGATTGGCATAAAGGTTGTGGGTGACCTATAGTAAGACCAAACCTATAGTTAATACTGTTATTTCCCCTGATATATCAAATTAAACTATCTTCCTAATTATTGGTTAATAGATTTATCCTATTCTAAAAAAAAAGTTTTATTTTGACTCTATAACCCTTTCTTTGAGAAAAAATGAGTTAAACAACAAATGAGTGAACTATCAGGGATAATTCCTCTCTAAATTAAGTTACAACTCCCTTTAAAATTTTCAATGAATTCAAACTACGTTAATAATTCAGACACACTTTTAACCAGAAAGCGTTTAAGGCAAACTAACATTCATACATCACCATGTTATGAATGTGGTATATTTTTTTTATATAACATAATTTAGTGATAGAACACACAGATTATATTCTCAATAATAATCATACATATAAATATGTATATTATTGAACCAACAAAAGATAAAACACATATGATGAGTTATCCAATGAAAGAATAATTACCACTTAAAAAGAGAGTTCACATAAAAACCCGATTTCAAATACTTAAACACACAGATTTAAGTATGCAATAATTATTTCTTCTTTTCACTTAGAGATGAAAATTCTTCAAACAATCATCACATATATTTTAAAACAAAGAAGTTCAGCTTTTAAATTTCTCTTATCATCTTCTTTCTATCTTCTGTCTCAAAAATTTTTTACAACTAAAAACATATATATAGTTACCCTAAATAGTTGTTATTTTAAACCCAAAGTTGAAAAAAACTCTGACCCACATGGTATTTAGTTTCATACAAGCTCATTAAAAGACAATGTTTTTTTTAAAACATAATTTCAATTGAATAACTGAATGAAGAGATTGCGTAAGCAAGATCAAGACTGGGGAAGTGGATTAGAATCCCTAGATTTGCTTTGTTCTATTAAGGAGACACATTATGCCTTCCATTTCTAATGTGCAGTAACAAATTCCTAGACTTTTGAGAAGTTGGGGATACCAATGTGTTTAACCCATGCTTTCTAAACATCTTTCTCTTTCCAAAAATTTTCCACTTTTTCCATGTGTTTTTGGAGTGCAACCACACAAAGGTGAAGAAGTGAATCTACTTTTGAAATCTGAGAGAAATCCTCAATTAATAGGTTGTCATTTTATTTAACAAAACTGATATTCTCTCTGAAGGATTGAACCACAGTATTGATATCCTTTTCTATCTCCCCATCATCTTTTATATATTTCACATTAATATATTGCAAGTCATGCTATAAGGATTGAGTGAACTCAGTTATTTCTTTGAACATTTTTGTAAATTCAATTCATCCTTGTCTAGATACTAAGTTTCTCCATTTGATATTTCTCTTTTTTACATATAATATATTATCATTTAGACTCATCAAATTGTTCTCTAATAAAAACTTCATTACCCCATATTTCTGAACATCACCAATTTGATTTATAACATTCATCCATTTTCCTTCCTCTTTTTCCCATGAAGCATTTTGTGTTTTCAAATCTTTGATGATAGCCATAATCCTATCATATATATTCTTCAATTCCTTAATATATTATGTACCCTTATGGATAATTCCATCCAACCAATCATCAAACACCTTAGTCACCATTTTATTTCTATGTATCTGATCTAGCATTTTCTGGTTGATCAGAGATATTGTGTCAAAAGATAGAGGTAGTTGGGAAAAAGGTTGTAAATTTGGACTATAAATGGCATCAATATACTTTTCCATTGACTGTAAGGTCTATTTTAACTCCCTCTTACCTTTTTCATCATTCCAGGTATGACTAACTATTCTTTTGGAAGATACTTCAAGATGGTGAACATTTGCAACACGTGATGTAGTCCTAAGATCTATTTTTTTTAATTGTGAAATCTTAAATTATGGGATCTTGAACTTCCTTATTAGTTTCCATTTGGGTTATTTCTACACTCTAGTTCCCTATATTAGAGTCAATGTCCACCCTAGACATTGTTTTTAGCTTCTTGGATTTAGGAGTCTTTCCTAGACACTTGCTAACCATGTCCTCCAATGGTAATGAAAATGGAACAATTTTTATTTTATCATTGATTAAACTTTCCAACCATTTGAGTGTAAGGATTGGAACTTATTGATCAAGATTTAATTCTTCAGAAGGCACATTTGATATCACCATCAGATCTAAAAAATCTAAAGCAACCTCTATTTGTTGATTTTCACTAATCTCCTCTGTCATTGGTGGATTAAAACCTTTATCACTTATTTCCTCTCCTAAATCCTCTTCAGAGTTTAAGTCCACAATTATTCTTTCAGAAATCTCCTTTTTCTTCTTACTTTTAGTCCTTAGTCTGGTAGTATGAGAAGGTAGAATAGTTTCAAGGGTTTTTTTGGACTTTTTGATAACAAAACCCTTCCAATTTTTGGCTTGAGAGTACCTACATCACAAATAGTAATAATCCAATTAGAAGAGCTTATTGGAGATGGTGATTCATCAATTGGTGCACATCATTGGGAATCTTCATTTTGAGCTTCTTTCAGTCTATAATCCTTTAACCATTTATCAGTTCTCCTTATCACTAGGAGTGTTTTGACTTGAACCTGATCCTTTTCGTCTTTATTCTAATCAAATTATAGAATAGGTAGCTATTTTACTTGTTCAAAATGAGGATCAACCACCTATTCTCCATCATCAATTATTCTAGAGATGTTCATACTCAGATTGAGTGTAACTATTTTCCCCAAGGAGAACTTGTATCAAAGCTTTCTTATAACTTTAATTTCATCTGAACAATCCTCCCAGTAGTCTTCAATCTGGGGAATGTGTGAAAATCCCATTCCAAAATAAAAAAATTTCCTAGTAAAACCTCTACTGTCAAATTGGGGTCTAGCATTATAGTACTAAAAATTGAACTTTTTTAGGTCCACCTCTAAATTTAAGGCATCAAAAATTGACTGGTATGAATAGTGTCTCAATTTTATAGGAAAATAACTACTGAATTCTTTCTTCATTGAAAAATAATTATTGGATCAATTAACTTATGCTAAACTTGCTTGATAGAACGTAAATTCTGACATGTGCATTAATTGTAAGTAGTTTTCGCACATGACCTTAATGTGTGATTACTCATAACCTTTTAAAATTATAAATTTTTGTTTCATAAAATATTATGTATATATTTCCCTTTAAATGATTTACTCTTTTTTTAAATCTCCCACAAATTTTGACTTAAAAAGCTTCAGGAAAGGTGGGACTAAAGTCACGAAATGTTGAATCTTTAAACTATTGAACCTTTGAACTCTTGAAATGAGGTTCAATGTGAAGGTTTAAAGATAAAAATTGAGTTACACAAAGGGACAAATAGTTCATGACTTTTGAGAAACATTGAACCATTAAATTCTTGAACTTTGAAAAGGGTTCATGTTTGAAGGTTCAATTCTTTAGTAATTTTGCACATATGAAGATAAGTGGATAAAATTTCAAAACAAAGAGCCAACTTAAAAAATAAACATATGATCAATAAGGTAAGATGGTGGGTCAACTTTTTCTCAGGGAAGGTTCACAAAAAAAATATATGAATAAGGGTGAATTAAAAGGTAACATTGGCTCTAACTAGGGACTACATTTTATAATAAAATGTAGAGAGCTCATAAACTCTAGTTATGCACAAACTGAAACACTAAGATGGAAAAAAAAGAAGCCAAACCCAAAACTAGAAAATGAAAACAACATCACATAACAACAAAGGAAAGACTATGTACAAAATAGGGGACACCTATTTTATAGTCAATACAATTTAAGATCCTATCCATTATAGGACAGGGGTAGAACAATTCCATCTGGATATTCTAATTTAAAAGAATTAGGGCTGAATACCTAATGAATTTTGAAGGGGCCTTTCCAAAGTGAATCAAACTTGCCATGTGATCCTTTAAGTTCTCTCCTCTTATCCCATAGTAGCACTTCATCTCCTTCCATAAATTTTCTAGGCCTTGATTTTCAATAAAAAAATCTTCGTAACCCTGGCTTGATGAGTGGCAATCTGATCAACTAGTTCATTCCTTTCCTCCTTGATTATGGTTAAGTACATAACTCTCTTTTCTAGGAAATCTTGAAAACATTGATCTTTAATGACATTTTGTAATTAGGCTATAGATAATTCCAAGGGTAATGATAACTAAACTCCTATTCCATAAACCAGTTCAAAAGGCACCATTCCTATTTCCCTTTTTGGGGTTACCCTATCAACCCAAATCACTTTGTACAACCTCTTATGCCAATCTTTAGGATTATCACTCACCAATTTCCTCATGATGGCTATCATATTTTTGTTATTGGACTCAGCTTGTCCATTCCTTTGAGGGTAATAATATGATGAGTGAGAAAGAGAGATATTATACTCATAACAAAAAGAATTAAGTTAAATTGAAGAAAAGTTGGTAGCGTTATCTACCACAAGCTTCTAAGGAACACCAAAATATACTAGTATATTTTCTCTAAAAAAATTACATACTACTTCTGAAGTGGTTCTCTTCATAGGGACTACTTCAACCCATTTTATAAGATAGTCAGTTATTGTAAGAATGTGTGTGTGTCTATCACTTGAAGAAGGTGAGAGAGGCCCAATAAAGTCTAATGCGCATTATTTGAAAGGTTCTTCAATAATGACAGGCCTCAAAGGCAATCCTACAAGTTGTGGCTTTCCTAAAAACATTTTACATTTTTCATAGTTAGCTACCCATTTGTATGCATATTTAAACATACCTGGCCAATAATAATAATTTTTAAGGATTTTGAAAGCTATGCTCAATGAAGAGAAGTGTCCACCACAGGCTTCATTATGAAAAACTTACAAAATCTTGTACTATTGTTCTTTATCTACACATCTCGAAAAGGTTCCATCTAGTCCCTTTTTGTATAAGACATCACCCCAAATGACATATTTTACTACTTTTAACTTTAGATTACTTTTCTCCTTTAGGGATAAGTAACTAGGATAGTCTTCATAAGTAACATAATGTGCCACATTCAGAAACCATGGATCTTGTAAACTCACTAATAAAATAGTGGGAAGTTCTTCCTCTTCTTCTACTTTACTTTTAGAAATCAATTTGCATATTCCTTGACCTCTAACTAATTTATTTCACCTAATCTCCAAGTCGTATTCTTGAATCTTAGCAACCCATGTTGCTCTTTTATTCATCCCAACATCTTGTTGAGTCAGAATGTTTTTTACAGCTAAACTAGGGACAAATACAATTGAATGAGAGTGTAGTATGTAATATCTAAATTGTTTAATAGCCTTTATCATAGAAAAAACTTAATTCTTAGTTAAATAATATTTAATTAAAAGTTTCTTAAGAGGAACACTCATAAAGGCTATTGGGGCTTCTTCATTCAATTCATTTTTCTATAACAAGATACTAGACATGGTATGTTTTAAGGCATAACAATAAATAATAAAATCTTTTTGGAAATCAGGGTTTACCAAAGTGGGTATTTATACAATCACTTCTTTAATATCTTAAAATGCTTTCTTAATAGCATCATTCCATTTGAATTCTTGTTTTTCACTCATCATCCCCATAATATGCTTCATAATTTTAGCAAAATTAGGAATGAACTTTCTGAGGAAGTTAATCTAGCCAAAGAAAGACTTAACTCCAGTCCTATTAGAAGGAAGACTTAGTAGTTGTATTACTTTAACCCTTTTTGGATCAATCTTGATTCTATCCTTTGAAATTAGATGTCCCAACAACTTACCTTCTATTACACAGAAAACTGACTTCTTAGGATTAAGATATATCCCATGACTCTGACACCTTTGTAAAATGATCTTTAAATCTTTCAGATGATCCTCTCTTTTTATAGAGAAAATAGTTAAATCATCAAGATAAATGACAATAATTTTATCTTTAATCTCTCTAAAATATGAATTCATCACCCATTGGAAAGTTGCACCAACATTAATCAAACCAAAGGGCATACAGTTATAAGCAAAAGTTCCACAGGGTGTAGTACAATTAGTTTTATGTTGATCAGCTACAACTACATTTATTTGATTATAACCTAAGAATCCATCTAACATGGACATCATCTCTGATCTATCAACTATCTATAAAATTTGATCCATCACAAGTAAAAGATAATTATCTTTCAAATTGGCTTGGTTCAGATTCCTAAAATCAACACAAATTCTTATTTCTCCATTTTTTTTAGTATTGGGATAATATTTTCCACCCAATTGGAGTGATGAATTGGATAAATAATCCTGGATTTCAACATTTTGTCGATCTCTTTAAAGATAACTTTAGTAACTTTTGGGTTATAATTTCTCAACTTTTGCCTGAATAGAATTGCATTTGTTTTTAAAGGAATATGATGTTGAAATTTACCACCCCTAAAATCTTTTAGGTCATTGTAGCACCAAGAAAATACATCCTTATACCTAATAAAAAGATTAATTAATTTGTTTTTCTCCTCTAGAAAACAAAAACTACCAATAGAAATTTATTTAGGATCAGTCTTACTCCCAGTGTTTATCTTTTCATAATCTCCTATTTTGTCAGGTTTTTAAATAAGTTTATCTTTGGTATATTCATCTTGTCGAGTGAACAAGTGTTCCAAAGAGACTAGTCCTATGGGTATTTTATTTACTATTGACCATATTTTGGTCTAACAGGCCAAAATATCAGTCCCCTTCTTCCTCTACTATTTAAGGCCAATTCATTTCAGGATTTTGTACAAGTCCAGGAATTTTCTATGAACTCTGTAGGTGTAAGCTTCTAACAGATGAAGAACCCATTCAGAGGGTACAAAGTTTTACAAAGCTTCTTCAAACTATTGTCTAAAGAAATTCAAAGGAAAAGAGCCATAAAGGGTAAGTTTTTTAGATTTTTGTCCAAGGCAGTGAACTCTTTCAGACTTTTGTCTGAAGGAATTCCTTCAGACAAAAAGTCTAAAAGAATTTAGGAAGCAAGTGGCCAAACAACAACTGTGCAAACAAAAAGTCCACGGGAAAATGTCCATGGACAAAATTTTGTAGACAAAGGTCTGTAGAAACCCAGGGAAAATAATCTAATGGAAAAACCCCACAGAGAAAAGCTGAAGGAATCTACCAAGGATAGTGACGTCCCAGAAGCTATCAACTTTAAGAAGATAGACTAGCCATTGGTTTTCAAGCTATGACGGGCCTACGAACGTCAAATTTCATAGTAGAGGAATCATCAAAGGAAAAGAGTAGGTAGAAGTGGCCATGTGTCAATTTTTGCTTGACTCTCAAAGGACCCTCCAAGTTAAGCAGATGCTGCCACATGTCCTCACTTGTCTCAGTAGAGTGTGACAAGTGTTTGCATCTGAGGCTTTATGTTTCTTCTAAGCCTTAAAGATAATCCTCTCTTAAAATGCAATGGAAGATGCCAAGTGTCAACATACATGGGTTTCTCCTATTACTTCATTATTTAGAGAGAAGACTGTGGTGGGCTCAAATGAGTTGTTAAATGCAATGAAAGCTGCCAAGTGTCAATGTCTGTGGGTTTCTCCTTTTGCTTCATTATTTAGAGAGAAGACTGTGGTGGGCCTGAATGAATTTCTAAATGTAGTGGAAGCTACCAAGTATCAGCATCTATGAGAACCAAAAAAGGTCCCAAAATTTTTCTAAGGTAGCTAAAGGTTTTGCGGAAGCTTCCACGTGTCACCTTCCATAGAAACCTCAAAAAATTACTTCCAAAGCCTCTAAGTTAAGTGGATGCTACCATGTCCCATTATCAGCTAAATGGAAGCTACCATGTGCCAACATCCACATTCTAAAGTGTCTCTTAAGTTTCAAAGTAGCAAACTGCAACACATGTCAAAAGTGGACGTGTTCTCAGCCAAAGAGCCAAAGGAGTAGCAAAAGATAGCTTGAGGGATGAAGGAGACAAAGGAGGCAAAATGGCCAAACATAGAAGCAGATGAAGTGATCCAAGTGGCACAAGAAAGTGTCGATTCAATGAGTTATTCTAGTGGTTGACATAGTACCTACCATACGATCATCAAGAGGCATGAGCAGTGAACAGTGCAACCTATTTTTTTCTTCAATATGCATTGATGAGTAGGCAAACGGTGCAGCTCATAATTTTGAATCCTGATAGGATCTGACACAACATTATCTTCCAATGGCTTCCTCATCCCAATGCTCAGAAGGCACATGGGTCACTTGTAAAAAGGGCACCAGAAGGCCTACTTTCTTCCTATATATATTGGAGACTTGTCATTGAAAAAAGGATCTTCCAAATTTGTAAGGCGAAGCCCTAGCAAATTTTCACCTGAAATCAATAAACACATTTTTACCTCTATTCTGGTTAGATATCCCTATGTGTGTCTGAGTGTTAGTTTGTGTTTAGTAATTACTTCTTAATGCTTCCACAATTCTAACACCAACACACTTGGTGTCTATAAAGTGCCATTTCTACAGGTGACAAGGAGAGCTGTATTTGGAAATGTAGAAGACAGAAGAAACTACTACACAGTGTGCCTTTCTATAGCACCTTTGGTGAGTCTCTAATTTTCTATCTTCCATTAAAGCCTCCCTGTTAAGCTTTTTGTAACCTAGTCCTTCTACCAATTTGAAGTGTACGTATGTGTTTGTTTGGCTTCAAGTGTGAGTGTGAGAAGGTCAAATCATTTGGTGCATTACCTCTTTTAGAGTAGTTTTATTTTCTTGTAATCCTTCTCCCTTTTCAACCCCCATTATATATCTATATACATGTATTACCACTTATTGGAACAACTCAAATGCATCAAAGGTATCTATCCCTTACCTATATACTCTCCCCTCCAGCTTTGCCAGTCCCATAGGTGAGAGGGGAGTTTCCATTGTTGCATGTGGAAGGCAGGAGTTCGGCCTCCTACCCCGAGTGCAATCCACTATGTCAATAGTTTTTGGCACACCCAGTGGGACTCAATTTTACACTCAATAAAGTTTTGGGATTGATGTTGGTCCTATTACAACAAATCAACTATTTTCAGCATCTGGCGACTCCACTAGCAAGAACTTCATTTCCTAATCAAAGACCAGTCTAACTTCCTATGCCTAAAATCACCACACGGTCTGCTTCTAAGGGTGTCCCTTTCAAATTTGTTGAATTAACTTTGAACTTAGAAAAAATATTGAGGTTTGAGAGGACCCATCCTTATTTAGCAAACCACCTTCCTAGACCTATTGTAAGGAACACATACGCAGCAGGGCCGTAGTTACATCCCATCCCAACCATATCATTACCCTTTGTGACTTTTCATGGTCAGAGCCCCTTGAATCTCCCATGTTATGACCCAATTCCAAGAGAAACCCTAAAAAATGTGCCTTATTTTGATGGAGAGGGGTCCATTATAGTCATTGAGCACATCAAAAATATTGCTAACCTCTGCAATATTCACAATGTCACTGAGGAAAATATCACAATCAGATTGTTGGCATTGTCTCTCAAGGGCAAAGCTCTTAACTGGTATGGAACTTTGGCTATAAATTTAATCAATTCTTGGAATGAATTGGGTACTCACTTGATGGACCTTTTTGGGGAGAAGAGAGACCACCTCTCTCTTGCTGAGCAGTTGACTACCATGAAAAGATCCCCACATTAATACATGCAAGATTTCAACACTTAGTTTCAGAAAACATGGGATAGAATCCCCATTCTGGTAAGACCAACTACTAGCTATGCTTTCCTATATTACTTAAGAGCATTAAATAGTGATATCGCTATTATGATACAATCCATGGGAGGACATGTGCTGCCTTCTGCCTATGACATAGCTATAGTAGCTAAAAAATGCTTAGTGCAGGCTGGGAAGATAACTCCTAGACCCCATATGCCACTTTTCCCAAAAATGCTACCTCCAATTCAAACCGCTTCTCCCACATTAGCTCCTCTACCTAGTATAGAGAAACCAACTGCTACTCCATCCAATGGGCTTCATGAAGTTAAGAGTCTATTGTAAAGTATGTCAAATGAACTTGTGGCTCTTAAAAGCCAGCAAGCTCAAAGCAACAGACCAAACCAAGGATACCAGTAGTATGGCCAAGCTCCTAGACCCCCTTTCCAAAATTACAATCAAGGACAAGGTCAACTTACTCAGACCAGACCTTTTCAAGGCTACAACCTAGGTGTCCCTTCATCATCTAAGGTCATAGTGCCTATTTAAAATAATCTGGTGCAAGAAAAACCAAGTTATTCAACCATGGGATATGGTTAAGAACAAGATATTTATACAAATGAGATGATGTGTTATTGCCCAAATGTATAAGAAAATTAGGTAGCTACCCATTCCCAAGTCTTTGAGGCTCCAATGTAACCTAGCATGAGTAGCGGTTAGGCCCAGCCTGATTCTACCCTCATGAATCATCTAGAAGGAGAATTCAATTTAGTCAATTATGTGAGCACTACAGATAATTAGGCTGACTATGTTACAGCCAACATAAGGTTCAGAGGAAGGACAATGGAAGAAGCTCAAGCTACTACCCAAACTTTAGCAACACCTTCTTCATCACATGCTAATCAAAAAAATTTAGGCTTTAGACCACCGATTGTACCTCTAACTCCTTGGTCTGCACCTTAGGCTATGCATAATTTCAAAGAAATTTTGAAGGAAGGCAACCCATGAGTCAATGTGGTTGACCAGATGAAGAAGCTACACATGAACATCTCCTTGTGTGATTCGATGTCAATACTAGGGTAGAAAGACATGCTATGAAAGGAATTACATGAGCTAGATGAACAAGTTGTCCCAGCAAAAGCTGATAACATTAAGATGATGAGTGGGCAGCCTTCTACCTCAGGTCAGATTTGAAAGGAAGAAAATGTTCCTCCCTTTTATGTGTCCTTAGTCATAAGAGATTTCTTGGTGAATAATTGCATCATTGACAATGGAGTGAGTACCTCAGTGATGCCAAAATGCATAGCTGACAAGTTGGGCTTGAAATACAAAGAAATTACCAAGGGAGTCCTACAGCTAGATGGAACTCCAGCAAAGACAATTGGGGTGGTAAGAGGTTTGGGCTTGATGCTGCATGCTTGCCCTACTTTCTTAGTTCTTCATGATGTGGTAATGGCAGATGTCCCTCCCTACTTTGCCATCAACTTGTCTAGGGATTTTACATCCAAGATAGGTGGTTACTTGGCAGTAAATTGGTCTTATCTAGTTTTTAGAACCAAGTAAAGGACTAAATTCAAGATTGAATTTGAGCCACTCCACAAAGATCATCTAGAACCTTATTCGCTAAAGATAACAAATGTTAGCTATGTCATCATTGACCAAGAAGAGTTCCAAGTAGACCAATCTCCATCCTCTGCCCTTGAAGGAGTTGCAGACCTGCTCTTAGATGAGTGGGGAAGTGACAAATTCAAGTATGATCCCTATAAATTCATAGAGGAGGTGGGCCTTGGAATTTATTGCATGCATGAAGAGGGTACTTTTGTACCAAATCTAATGAAGGCCAGCCAGGAAAGTTTAGGTCTATGGTAGCTATTCTTCAATGGTTCAAGGAGTAAGTTGGGAGCTGGTGGTGGAGCGGTGCTGATCTCTCCTTCAAAAGAGAGGTATTTTTTAGCCTTTTGGTTCCAATTTTCCTACACATGCAATGTCATAGAATATTAATCCCTCATCCATGGCTTGGAGTGGGTGAGGAAAAGAGGAATCAAAGAGCTAAAAGTGTTTGGTGATAGTGAGTTGATTGTCAACTAGGTAAGAGGCCAAAATTTAATGAAGAATTCTCTACTGAAGTCCTATAAACATAGGGTATGGGACTTAGTGGAAAATTTCTATGCTTTCAATATTACCTCCATCCCTAGAGAATAGAACAAGCAAGGGACCAGGCTATGGCTTCTATGATTAGCCACCAATAGCAAGTAAAGAGACACTTAGACAAGAAATCTTCATCAAAAGGTTTCTTTGAAGGAGACATTGTCTTAAAATGGGATGAATACCGAGCTAAACTTGGAAAGCATGCAAAATTAGATGCCCTATGGAGTGGCCCGTACGCAATCACTTGGTGTAAGTAGAATAATGCATTCTAACTCTCTAGGTTAGATGGTGAAGAATTGTATATCCCAGTTAATGGGATACATCTTAAGCATTACCACTGAGTCCCTTCTCCATCATGTATATATTTTCTCTTGTTTTTATCCTATCTTCCCTAAGTACTTTCTGCACATGTTAGTAGTTTTATTAGCTTTATGTGTGTTTTGTTTCCTTTTGAGGTAAATCTTCATGATTGGTTCTAGACTTATCAGAGCTATTGCTGATCTTTAAGTTACAATCTGACCCCGTGCCCAATGGATTTTGAGGCAATTGGCTTCTAAGCATAGCAAGCATGCTTCCCCTAGGAGTCGCCAATTTGTTGACCATATTTTGGTCTAACATGCCAAAATATTGGTCCCCTTCTTCCTTTGCTATTTTAGGCCAATTCATTTCAGGATTTTACATAAGTCTAGGAATTTTCTACGAACTCTGCAGGTGTAAACTTCTGATAGATGAAGAACCCGTTCAGAGGGTGGAAAGTTTTACAAAGCTTCTTTGGACTCTTGTCTAAATAAATTCAAAGGAAAAGAGCCGCAAAGGGTAAGTTTTTTGGATTTTTGTCTAAGGCAATGAACTCTTTCATACTTTTGTCTGAAGGAGTTACTTCAAACAAAAAGTCTAAAAGAATTCAGGAAGCAAGTGGCCAAACAACAACTTTACAGACAAAAAGTCCATGGGAAAATTTCCACGAACAAAGGTCTATAGAAACTCAGGGAAAATAATCCAACGGATAAACCCCACAGAGAAAAGTTGAAGGAATTTGCTAAGGATGGTGATGTCTTATAAGTTGTCAACTTTAAGAAGATAGACTAGCCATTGGTTTTCAAGCTGTGACGGGCCCATGAATGTCAAATTTCATAGCAGAGGAATCATCAAAGGAAAAGAGTAGGTGGAAGCGGCCACATATCAATTTTTGCCTGACTCCCAAAGGACCCTCTAAGTTAAGTGGACGTTTTCATGTGTCCTCACCCATCTCAGTGGAGTGTGACAAGTGTTTGCATCTGAGGCTTCGGGTTTATTCTAGGCTTCAAAGATAAGCCTCTCTCAAAATGTAGTGGAAGCTGCCAAGTGTCAATGTTCATGGGTTTCTCCTTTTGCTTTGTTATTCAAAGAGAATACTATGGTGGGCCCGAATGAGTTGCTAAATGTATCAGAAGCTGCCAAGTGTCAATGTCTGTGGGTTTCTCCTTTTACTTCATTATTCAGAGAGAAGACTATGGTGGGTCCAAATGAATTGCTAAATGCAGTGAAAGCTACCAAGTGTTAGCGTCTATGAGAACCTAAAAGGTCCTAAAAGTTTTTTAAGGTATTTAAAGGTTTTTCAAAAGCATCCATGTGTCGCCTTTCATATAAACCTCAAAAAAATACTTCCAAAGCCTCTGAGTTAAGTGAATGCTATCACGTCTCATTATTAGCTCAACAAAAGCCACTATGTGTTAATGTCTACATTTTAAAGTGTCTCCTAAATTTCAAAGTAGTAGACTATGACACATGTCAAAAGTGGATGCACTCTCAGCCAAAGAGCCAAAGGAGTAGCAAAAGATAGCTCGAGGGATGAAGGAGATAGAGGAGGCAAAATAGCCAAGTGCAAAAGTAGACAAAGCAATCCAAGTGGCATATGAAAGTGTTGATTTAAGGAGTTATTCCAGTGGTTGACATAGTACCTACCATGTGATCATCAAGAGGCATGAATAGTGAATGGTGCGACCTATTTTTTTCTTCAATATGCATTGATGAGCAGGCAAACAGTGATGCTCATAATTTTGAATCCTGGCAAGAGCTGACACAGCATTATCTTCTGATGGCTTCCTCATCCTAACGCTCAGAAGGCACATGGGTAACTTATAAAAAGGGCATCAGAAGGCCTCCTTTCTTCCTATATATATTGAATACTTGTCATTGAAAAAAGGATCTTCCAAATTTGTAAGGCGAAGCCCTAGCAAATTTTCACCTAAAATCAATAAACACATTTTTACCTCTATTCTAGTTAGATATCCCTGTGTGTGTCTGAGTGTCAATTCGTGTTTAGTAATTTCTTCTTAATGCTTCCATAGGTCTAACACCAACACACCTGGTGTCTATAAAGTGCCATTTTTGTAGGTGATAAGGAGAGTTGTATTTTGAAATGCAGAAGACAGAAGAAACTACTACACAGTGTGCCTTTCTACAGGTACCTTTGGTGAGTCTCTAATTTTCTGTGTATTCCATTAAAGCCTCCCTATTAAGCTTTATGTAACCTGGTCCTTCTACCAGTTTGAAGTGTACGTATGTGTTTGTCTAATTTTAAGTGTGAGTGTGAGAAGGTCAAATCATTTGGTGCATCACCTCTTTTAGAGTAGTTTTATTTTCCTATAATCCTTCTCCCTTATCACGCCCCCATTATATATCTATATACCTATATTATCACTTATTGGAACAACTCAGATGCATAAAAGGGAGCTAGCCCTTACGTAGAGACTCTCCCCTCCAGCTTCACTAGTCCCACAGGTGAGAGGGGAGTTTCCATTATTGCATGTGGAAGGCAGGAGTTTGGCCTCCTACCCCAGGTGCAATCCACTGCATCAACATTTACCTTTAATTAAATTACATCATCCTTTAAATTGATCCCTATATTAGGACTAAATTCTTTACATTTTGATTCACAACCTTTAAAATAAGTCCCCAAAAACATTTCAGCATTCTCCAAGAAGTTTTTGATCTACCTGTCATTCTCAAAAACTTGCCAATTCTTAGCATTATCTGGGACATTAGGATGATAGATCAATTATATTATATATGAATCCTTTTTTAAATTAGGGTGTGGGAGAAGAAGGGAAGCTAACACTACCAGAGAATCTGCTCATGTATTCTGATCTCTGGGAATCGCCTCAATATAAAAGGTATTAAAGTGTTATATCTCATCCCAAACCCTATTCTTGTAATGTCTCAATCTTTCATTTTTAACTGAGTAAATGCTTCTCACCTATTTAACAATAAATTTAGCATCTCCTTTTGTTTTGATCATCTTTATCCATTTTTCTTTGACTTCATTTAACCCAAGTAATAGGGCCTCATACTCTGTAGGGTTATTAGTATTTTTAAATTCTAACTTGAAAGAGTAAGGAAAATTTTTACCTTCAGGTGAGATTAAAACAACCCTTACTCTTGAACTAATGGTGGCATAACTACCATCAAATTTTATGGTCATAGATCATCTGAATGAGTAGATTTTGGGGTGGACTCTTCTTTCATGTCTTCAGAAGAGAGAAAGTAATTTCCAAATTCACATTCTTCAAATAGGATCTGAGATTTAGGATCATCATAAGGATACACAGTAAACTTGCATTTAGATTCAGGTTCTAGTTTAACTTTTTTATTTCCAACTAAAATTATAGCTTCTAACCAATCTAATTCAATCTCCCCACCTACGTCTTTGTAAAAGGTCATGCTCAACATCATTCCATAACTAGCATAAATATCTACTACCAAGATAGTCAATTTCACTTTTTTATTGGGATAAGTTGCAAGGGTGACCTGTGCATCTTTGATTTATCCAATTAAATAAATCTATTTTCCATCCATGGAGTAACACCTACCAAAGTTTTTATAAGGGATAGGCCCAGTGATTTGGCTACAAAAGAAGGCATGATATTATCAGAGGCACCAAAGTCTATAATACAATTACTAAGTTTATGGCCATGTATGAATAATGAAACATAAAATGGGTTGGGTTTCATATCAACCACATAAGAAGTATCATTAGCTGAGTCAATGGCCATTTTAGGAGTATGCCTAGGTGATTCAAGTGGGGAAAAAAATAATTGGGAAATTAGAGACTTAGCACTAGCATTTAGTTGACCTTTGGGTTCAATTTGTGAAGGATCACCTTCGACATATTTAGCTAATTTATCAAGTTCTTTAGGATTCAACTTAAGATACTTAGTAGGGGATATTTGAATATTTGTAGACTTGCAAAATTCTATAATATCAAAAGAAGTTTCACGATCATTCCTATGTAACAATTAACTTCTTGGGTCTTCAAATTAATGTTAGAGGTTTTAGTAAGAGGCTCCTTACCTTTAATAGGCATTTCTTGAGTATTAAAAAATCTCACATTCTTCTGACTTTTGGTAAGCACAGTACATCAAGGATCTTCAAGAGTAACCAATATTTTACCTCCTCTTTCTGAATCTGATTCATATTCTAGGAAGTGTATTTTAGAGTCACCAAGTTTCTCAAAGTTTCTTTCTTCTTCGATAATCTCTCCCAATACATCCTGAGTAGTAGCCATTTGAGCTTATCTAAGAATCTCTAGACAAGAGTTCCCATCATGATCAATAGTCAAATTAAAGGTACACATATTTCCTCTTCTAGGGGGAGCTTTAATAGATAGCTTGGGTTATGCTAATGTAAGTGGTAATGTCCTACCAGTATTTGTTTATTGTTTAAAAATTTTCCTGCTAACATCTTGATATGGTTGTTGAAATGAAGTACCAGCCTTAGGCAATTGTCTTTTTAAGGTAATCATATCATTAACTAATCTTTGAACCATAGGATCTGTAGAAGATGAGGGATGAGCATTAGGTACTTGGACTTATTTCTTCCATTTTATAGCCATAATGAGATCATCTTCTTACTCAACTACCAAGGTTTGTGCGATTACCAAGTTAGCAAGTGCACCTCTTCTAAGATGAAAAATAATATCAAGAGGCATAGAATTAATAAAGAAACATTTTTGATTATCAGGAGTTGGCCTTTTAGCATTTGGGATTTTTTGCACAATTCTATTAAATTTGGCTATAAATTCCCTCACAGGCTCATGTATTTCTTTCTTGAGTTGAGTCAATTAAACAAGAGGGGAATGTTCATCTTCCATGCTTTTGAACCTATTTTTAAACATAGTTTTCATATCATTATAGTTTTTAATTGAAGAGTCAGATGATAAAACCATTCTACTATAGTTTTAGTTAGAGTTTGCACAAAAATACTTATGGCTACATCTTGATGTTGCACACCTAACACACAACATGATACGACAAAAGCACTCAAATGTTCATCTAGTGATTGTCTTCCATCTCCATTAAACTTGGGTAAGCTTTCCATTGCATTTTAAGTTAGAGGATTTAGATTAGCCCCTAGATTTAGAGGCCATATAACTACTCCCCAAGGTTGAGAAATTGGAAGAAAACCAATGGTAGAGGGAATGATAGTACTAGAAAGGGTTAAGGCTTGACAGATAGAGGATGTAGAAGGCTTAGGAGGGCTAGGAGGTCAACTTATATCTTTTCTAATAAGAGTAGGGATATAGGGAAAATTAAGGCTTTACAGTGTTTGAAAGGTAGGATCCTCAACTCCTTCTCTCCTTAAATACCTTGTATATCTTCTGGACTCTAATTTATGGTATTGGTTTCTAAGCTACTCTTGACCTCTTCGAAATTCAAGGATTTCTTACTATGTTTTCTGCTTGCCTCCTTCTTTGTCTAAGTAATAACAATGTCAAATTATCAACCAATTCTTCTTATTTTTCTAACACTCAGCTAGCCCTTGTATAATATTCAATGCTTTAGTGAGAGTGCTATGTAAGAGTGTTTAATTGACTAATTATATCTTCCTACTCATCTTTAAAACCAAGATTAGGCTACAAAATAGGAATTGTATTTTCATGGGGAAGCACCATCATTACTTCATATTAAGGTGACTAATCTTTTAACAAATGACTTTAAATCCCCAGTAGAGTTGTCAAAAACTATTGGTTAACAGATTTGTCCTATTCTAAAAAAATGTTTTATTTTGACTCTATAACCCTTTCTTTGATAACAAATGAGTTAAATAAAAAATGAGTGAACTATTAGGGATAATTCCTCTCTAAATTAAGGTATAACTCCCTTTAAATTTTTTAATGAATTCAAACTACTTTAATCATTTGGACAAACTTTTAACCAAAAAGCATTTAAGGCAAACTAACATTCATACATTACCATGTTATGAATGTGGTATCTTTTTATATATATAACATAATTTAGTGATAGAATACACATATTCTAGTCTCAACAATAATCAGATATTAAAATATGTATATTATTGAACCAGTAAAAGATAAAACACATATGATAAGTTATCCAATGAAAGAATAACTACCACCTGAAAGGAGAGTTCACACAGAAACCTGATTTCAAATACTTAAACACACAGATTTAGGTATGTAGCAATTATTTCTTCTTTTCACTCAGAGATGAAAATTCTTTAAATAATCATCACATCTATTGTAAAACAAAGAAGTTTAGATTTTAAAATTCTCTTGTCATCTTCTTTTCTATCTTCTATTTTAGTTTTTTTTTACAACTAAAAACATGTGTGTGTGTGTGTGTGTGTGTGTGTGTGTGTGTGCACGCGTGTGTGTGTGTACCCTAAATAACTATTATTTTAAATCCAGAGTTAAAAAAAACTATGACCCACACAAGATTTAGTTTCATACAAGCTCATTAAAAGATAAGTTTTTAAAAAAAAAAACATAATTTCAACTGAATAACTAAATGAAGAGATTGCCTAAGCAAGATCAATATTGGGGTAATGGATTGAAATCTCTAGATTTACTTTGTTCTAATAAGGAGACACGTTGCACCTTCCATTCCTGATATGTAGTAACAAATTCCTAGATTTTTGAGAAGTTGGGGATGCCAATGTGTTTAACCCATGCTTTCCAAACATATTTCTCTCTCCAAAGTTTCACCACTTTTTCTATTTGTTTTAGGAGTGCAACAACACAAAGGTGAATAAGTGATTCTACTTTTGAAATCTAAGAGAAATCCTTAATTAATAGGTTGTCATTTTCTTTAACAAAACTGATCTTCTCTCTGAAGGATTGAACCAAAGTATTGATATCATTTTCCAGCTCCCCATCATATTTTATATAGTTCACATTAATACATTATAAGTCATGCTATAAAGATTGAGTGAACTCAATTATTTCTTTGATCATTTTTTTAAATTCAATTCATCCTTATCTAGATACTGAGTTTCTCCATTCGATATTTCTCTTGCTTACATATAATCTATTATCATTCAGACTCATCAAATTTTTCTTTGATAAAAACTTTTTTACCCTATATTTTTTAACATCACCAATTTGATTTATCACATTCATCCATTTTCCTTCCTCTTTTTCCCATGAAGCATTCTATGTTTTCAAATCTTTAATGACAACTATAGAACTATCATATACATTCTTCAATTCCTTAATATATTTTGTACCTTTCTAGATAATGTCATCCAACCAATCATCAAACACCTTAGTCACCATTTTATTTCTATGTATCTGATCTAGGATTTTTTGGTTGACCAAAGATTTTGGGTCAAAAGATAGAGGTAGTTGGGAAACAATTTGTGGATTTAGATTATAAATGGCATTGATATACTCTATCATTGACCGTAAGGTTTGTTTCAACTCCCTCTTATCTTTTTCATCCTTCTAGGTATGGATGACTATCCTTTTGGTAGATGCCTCAAGATGGTGAACATCCATAGCTCATGATGCAGTCTCAAGATCTATTTTTTAATTATGAAATCTTAAATTATGGGATATTAAAGTTCCTTATCAGTTGTCAACTGGGCTATTTATACACTCTAGTTCTTTGTATTAGGGTTAGTGTCCACCCTGGACATTGTTTTTAACTTCTTGGATTTAGGAGTCTTTCCTAGACACTTGCTAACCATGTCCTCCAATGGTAATGAAAATGGAATTATTTTTCTTTTATCACTGATTGAACTTTCCAACCATTTGGGTGTAAGGACTAGAAATTCTTTACCAACATTCAATTATTCTGAAGGCACATTTGATATCACCATCAGATCTGCAAAATCTAAAATAACCTCTATTTGTTGATTTGTACTAATCTTCTATGCCATTGGTGGATCAAACCCTTTATCACTTGTTTCCTCTCCTGAATCCTCTTCAGAGGTTAAGTCCACAACTATTATTTCAAAAATATCCTTTTCCTTCTTACTTTTAGTCCTTAGTCTAGTAGTATGAGAAGGTAGAATAGTTGCAAGGGTTTTCTTGGACTTTTTGATAACAAAACCCTTTCTAATTTTTAGCTTGAGAGTACCTACATCACAAATAGTAATAAGCCAATTAGAAGAGCTTATTGGAGATGGTGATTCATCAATTGGTACACATCATTAGGGATCTTCATTTTGAACTTCTTTTAGTCTATAACCCTTTAACTATTTATCAATTATCCTTATCATTGGGAGATTTTTGACTTTAATTTGATCCTCTTCATCTTTATTCTAATCAACTTCTAGAATAGGTAACTATTTAACTTGTTCCAAATGAGGATCAACCACCTATTTTCCATCATCAATTATTTCAGAGATGTTCATACTCAGATTGAGTGTAACTATTTTCCCCAAGGAGAACCTACACCAAAGCTTTCTTCTAACTTCAAATTCATCTAAACAATCCTCCTAATAGTCTTTAATCTGGGGGATGTGTGAAAATTCCATTCCAAAATCTAGATTGTCCCTAGCAAAAAATGTGCTGTCAAACTGGGGTCTGGAATTATAATACTAAAAATTGAACTTTTTTAGGTGCACCTCTAAATTTAAGGCATCAAAAATTGACTAGCATGAATAGTTTCCAAATTCTATGGGAAAATAAATACCATATTCTTTCTTCATTAAAAAATAATTATTGGATCAATTAAGTTGTGTTGAACTTGCTTGATAGGACATACATTTTGATAGGTGCATTAATTGTAAGTGGTTTTTACACATGACCTTAATGTGTAATAATTACACATAACCTTTCAAAATTAGAACTTTCTATTTCATAAAATATTTTGGATACATTTCCCTTTAAATTATTTCCTTTTTTTTTAAATATCCCACAAGTTTTGACTTAAAAGGCTTCAGGAAAGGTGGGACTAAAGTCACGAAATGTTGAATCTTTGAACTATTGAAACTTTGAACTCTTGAAATGAGGTTTAATGTGAAGGTTCAAATATACAAATTGAATTACACAAAGGGACCAAAAATTCATGACTTTTGAGAAACATTGAACCATTAAACTCTTAAATTTTGAAAAGGGTTCAAGTTTGAAGGTTTAATTCTTCAGTAATTTCACACATATTAAGATAAGTAGATAAAATTTCAAAACAAAGAGTTGACTTAATAAATAAACATATGATCAATAAGGTAAGATAACGGGTTGACTTTTACTTAGGGAAGGTTCATTAAAAAAAAAGATGAATAAGGGTAAATTAAAAGGTAACACTAATAAAACTAATATTGGGATGAAAAAGGATAGGATGAAAACTTGAAAGGAAAACCTATTCTAGGGGTGGTGATGTACCAATATTCACTTAGCCTCTCTTAACTAATCTTCAAACACACTTGTGAATCTAATGAAAGATAAATAAATAAATAAATAAATAAATAAATAAATAAGCTTCTTAATAGAGCCTTAAACATGAGTATTTCATATGGAGGTTGTGTGTCAACTATTCAACTTGAAGGCAAAGGAATGAAGGTCTACCTAAGACACTACTAATGAATTCACTCTTCAATATAACTACCACCTATCAACACTTCACATGACCTGCATAGGATGATAATATAACATTAGGTGAGGGAGAGGACATGAAAAATAAGATGAAAACCATAGTTTTTTGTGAATCAAAAATCATAACACACATTAATGTTGATGAAGAAGTCTATAACAGTCCTTTTCTCTATTGATTCTTAAGATGCAAGATATAATTTTGGTAGAGATTTGTTACACCCAGTTGAGGGATACAAATCGAGGCCTTAAGGCCTAAATATATAGTAGAATAAGAATGGAAAGAGAGGTAAAATGGCACAGAGGTGAAAAGTAGAGGTCATAATGACCATAGTCAACTCCATCAATATTTATATTAACCTTAACAATCCCCATAAGTCCCTTTCCACGTATTTATCTCTTGATTGGTAGTCTTCAATGGACCCTTAGGCATTAAAGTGAAGTGGTGGATGCTATAGTTGACTTATTCAAGGTATGTCCATACCCAAAATGGTCAATCACTGTCTATGATAGTTACAAAGTGTAAATAGGGTGTAATTAGGCTTACATGAGGCATTGATCAACCCACCATCTCTTATGCATGTGGACAAGACTTAAAACTACCTTTCTCATCAAAATGATAATAAGGTGTGTGCCCTATTTTCCCTTAACATCAGTTTCATGGTGTAGTAACTCCATATTGACCCTCCTAGTAGTCCCTCAATGCTAATTTTAATCTCCCCTTATTGACCAAGTAGGCCAATTAGGCCATTAGGCCTAGTTATATGACTATTAGTTGATTGAGTGGCCATGAAGCCTACCTAAAAGCTATATAATATGTATATAGGTGAGTTTTAGGATTGAATAAAATTCACATATCATGAAATAGGCCTTTTTATTATCTCACACCTATAACTTCACCTTTCCTAGTTGATTAGGTCACTTCTTTTTAACATCTACAGACTGGATATTTGGTGTGGACTTGTAGAGGCATTTCCTAGAATAAAAGTGAGTATATGGTGTCTTGGGAAGATGAAATAAGTCTCAAACCTTCCTCTCTAATTATTTGAAACTTCTAAAATAACTTTTCACTTTGTTATTTATTCAAATCCTTGAAAAAGTACTAGTTTTTGATAACTTCATATAATATTTATACAACTAAGTATCATGAACATGGCCTCCTCTAAGTGGATAATATGAAACAAGTGTTTTTAAAGTGTTTTACATGTATTTTTATTCATTTTATATTAAATTTATCTATTTGGTTTCTTATTAGGGTTTTATGGAGGTTTAAAAGTGTTTAAGACTCTTAACAATGGTTCATAGAGGTTAAGGACTTAACCTCTGAACCAGTTACACTAAACTCTTGTATAAAAGTCCCCTCAACTCTCCTAAAGTTATTATCCTCCCATGAATAAGTTCCATATAGTTTTAAGTATGTGAAAATTCCTCTCAAGTGATAAGCATGCATTTTGAGTAGTCTCTAGGTGCCTTTAGGATAGAATGACCAACTATGGCACCTCCCCTACAACCCAAATTGACCTACACCTCTAAACCAACTTGATGATCTCCCCCATAAATGTTTGAGGTGTCTTATAATCTCATTTCCCACCTAATATATCTCCTATTGGCACTATCTTAATGAGGATGCTATATCAATAAACATAAGTATAGGGTTTCTAAGTTTTGGTCTTAACCTAGAGTTGTGAGGCACATATCCACTACACCTAACATGAAGACCACCTTTGAGGGTCCTTAGAGTAACTGTGTTGGCATCATCAAGATAATTACTTGTTATTATATATAATGGTATCTCTCACTTAGGCACCCATGTTTGTCTACAAGGGTAACCAATTATAAGGGTTCCTATAGGTGGCCATTTTGAGATATTTTAGGAATTTTAAGACCTAATATCACTTCAAAAACCCATGGTATGTGAAAATCCTTCTTAGTTCCTCATTTATAGGCTTAAAATATATTTACTAGGCTTGATCTGTATAGTGTATCCCATGCATGTGCTAACTAATAGGTCATTTGGATGCTTAGAATATCTGGGGAGACCATTAGGACCATTTCAAGTCTCAACTACATCCTTTGAATGAATTTAGAGGCATAATTCTATCATTGGGTGCCATCCAATGTTTAAGAAGGGTTTTGGAGGTCTACCATATTAATGATTGTTCATATAGTATAGACATCCAAACCAAAACTTATTATCATGAACCTTTAGTCCATTGACCCCTTCATCTCTCCTAAATAACTTAGGATCCCATGAAAAGTGTGTGTGGAGATAAGAGTGCTAGAAGTTTTTCCTTGAATTTTTTACTAAGTAATTTAAGTAGGTTAACTTCTTAGTATCCATTCATAAAGTTGGTCCAATTAACCCCTATCATTATTTTATATATTTTAAGTCCATATGGGTACTTAAGTTTCACTAAGATCCTTAGGCCTGGGTCCCTCTATGGTGAAAGGTATGAGTTCTTGAAGATGCAACTTGACTTACCTATTCAGGAAAATAGATCTTAGGGAAGGGCTAAAACCCAAAAAGGACTATATCCTTATATTATTTTAATCCAAATACCTTCCCTAGTTTTTGAAACATCCTCCCACATATACCACATAGCATTAAACTTGTTTGTAGGTCTAGATTTGCTATTGAATTGGAGGTAGGGTTATGAGACCTAGGTGAGCCTTTAGGTCTTTTAGAGATAGACTAGGTGTTGGAACCTTAGCCCCTTTATGGATAAACCTATATATATCATGGTCCATATCACCTTTCTCAATAAATTTTTACCTTATTCACATGTTTCCATATGTTTGCTCTGACCACTCACCAGCCTATACTCTCTTTTGTGGCATGCTTGAATCATCACTACTTAGTATATAGTCCTTAAGAAATTGACATGACAATCTGAACAGTCCTTTTAGATCCTTATATGGGTATGGTCAAGGTTCATTCATCATGGTTCAAATCATGATGATAACCCTAAGACTCATCTCTCTTAACCTTTATAATAGGTTTCACTTACATAGTCACACATAAGGTTTATATTGGATTGAGTATGTAATTCAAACAAGGTGGCCACCCTTAGATTGATGTCACCATCTTATGAGGCATTAGGGTTTGTTATTTTTTCCTCTCTATAAGACTCTACCTTAATATTTTCTAGGCATTATCACTCTCTTTACCTTGGCATCTTCTCATTCTTGACAAACTTAACTGGCTGTATATGCTCAACTTAGTCTAAAATGCGTTCTTCTAGGCTTCTCTACCTTTGGTGAGATCACCTACATGATTTACATTTTCTTTCAATCTATATCTTTTTGCTTTATGTGCATACATTATCTTATACTAAGGGTAGGGTACAAATGTCAAGGCTTGTCAACAATATTATAGGTACTAGTTCATGTATGTTGACTGGTAAGGGCCCTCTTAATTACATTTAAAATATGTATGGCTAATTTAGGCTCAAATCCATATCTATAAGATAGGCATCTGCTCCTTCATATTCACTTTTTATGCTTAGGGTTGATTTGTACATGGTGACTTTGGAGGACTTTACCAAGTTAGGTCCATGTGATTTCTTGGAAGTGGTTATTTAATCTCTCAACATGGTATATAACTACATAAGCCTATTTCTTCATGGCACTAATGGTTATTGACAACCCTATAGAATATTTAAACCTTTATTTTATGACTTGTACTTGGGTATAGGTTGGTGACTTGTGGGTGATGACTATGGGGATATATAGAGTTTGAAAATTTAGTGTAGGGCTTACATCTGAGGTGGAATGATAGTGTAAAGGTTGTTAAATTTTAGAGGTCTCTCTCTCTCTCTCTCTCTCTCTCTCTCTCTCTCTCTCTCTCTCTCTCTCTCTCTCTCTCTCTCTCTCTCTCTCTCTCTCTCTCTCTCTCTCCAATCCTGCCAATGAGATTGGTGAGGGAAGTAAACAAGTTTTGGGATATTTGACCCTAAAACACTTTTATTTCTTTAACAAATGTGTACAATGGACCCCCTTATAGACCCTTGGCTCCACTTGAGATAATTTGTATTATATAGATTCATATGACTTAGAAAGCTCCTAAAATTTGCAAATTACTTGTTTTATCTCATGTTTTATACTATAAACCATTATTGATGGGTAGGAGGGAAAATAGGAGTTAAGTGACCTATGAAAGCTCATGGTAAAAATTGGGGAGTTGAAAAATCACATTTTGGCAAGTGTGGAGACCATTTAGTGGTAAGTTGGTGCTGACTTTTGTGAAAAGGGGTCATTAGTGCATTAAATGCTTTGGGTATGGCCTAATGGGGTTTATTAAGGATATTAAATGCATAAATGGTGGTTTTAGTGGCCTTTCAAGGTTAACTAGTATCACATTGAAGTCAAATATTTTCATTTAAACCATATACATGACTTCAAGGGGATTTCCAACTGAATATCATTTCAGTACATATGAAAATACCTTAGGACCTAATAAGGAATTCAATTAGGCCCCCATACATTTTAATAACATTATTAAAAAATTGTAATTAAACCATACCTTACATATCCTACATACATCACAATGGTTTATGATGACTCATCAACTGTATCATTCACTCATCTTTACCATGACACTTTTGAATTTTTGAGACTGCTTCAAACCCTATTATGGACCTTCATACATGATCAAACAATATGAGGACACTTGACACAAATTGAAACATGTAAGAGAGATAACCACTATGTGTTTTCATAACATGACCAAATAGTGGACCTATTATATTTGGAATGACAACTAGTGACCTTACTTTGGATTATCCTAATTCACCAAGATATGTGACAACTATGAGGTCTTATGATGGAATATGGTTCATAGGGTTTAGGTTGACCCTTTTATAGGCTTAAGGGTAGAAAGTGGTCAATAGGTCCACCCAATAATTCACTATATTTACTACACATGGACATTAACATAGCACAAGGGATAATAACAAGGTGCATTATTGACCAAAGGATCATGTTACTATATAGATGATGTTTTGATGCTTGTTTCTTGTTAAAAACACTTTGTATTATCTGTACACTAATTTTTATCCCTCCACTTGTTATTCTTAATCAGTTTTCTAACTATCTCTTTTGTAATTTATTATTATTTATAGGCTAAGCAAACAATTCAATTATTGTACAAATTAGTGGATGTTGATATTTCTATATTTATTACCTGATTTATTATTCTAACACTTTAATAAGCTAGGGTTTTACATTCCATAACTTAATTAAAATTTAAATAATAGATAGTTCAATCTCATACAACACAATCAAATGCAGATTTCATTTAAGATGACAACTCCTTTTCTAGTAGATCATAACCATAACTTTGAAGTAGACCAAATATACCACCTAAATATAATTTTTAATAATATAAAATGTTATGAGAGAGATATAAATACATTTTCCTTATACTTGTAGCATGAACAGATTCATTTATACTTCTAAATCAAACATGTCTCACATAACATTTGCAATACACACATCTTGTAATAAGTAAATCTTCATACTTTAGAAAATTCAAGTGAAAATCTTGTGAGAGATTCATAATAAAACACATACATATATTAATATAATCATACACATGTATATGCATACAACACGGGTAAAATAATATTAACTTATAAACCATACAAGAGTCTCTTAGCAAATGACTAATAATATGTACAACTCAAAATAAAATGAATGAATTGTGTAAAGACCTTTCATATACATATTTGTAATATTAACTATTTACATACTAAGTAGGGGGTATAAAAATTATTGAGAGAATAGTATAAGAAGGATACAACAAGATTATAGGAAGATAAAGAGAACAAATATCAAAACAACATGAACTAAAAGCATTGTCTCCTTTTACAACCATTTACAAGAGCCCATCTAAGATATAAGGATACTAGACATTATAATTTTATTTAAAATATCACTCTAAAATAAGATCCATCATGAAAATAACTCTTAAAATAATGTGATATTTTTTTATAAGTTGAAAAGGAATCCATAAAAATAAACAAAATGATAAGACATCAAGCTCTAAGCTTTAATCTCTAAGTGGAAAACCTATACACAAGTAGATCACTCTCAAAAAAATACATAGTAGACTAAAGGAGGGTGATTGAACATCCATGTTATAGGAATAATGACATGCCTTATTCACCAATTAAGGCTCATTCATAGCCTTACCCAAGCCCAAGGGAAAGAGGCTTGCCTTAACACATATACACAAGGTTAAAAGGTTCAACAAGACCAGGTTGTGGTTACCAAGAATCTAAAAAATATAATTAGGATTGAAAACACACAAAAAACATGATGAAGTATCAAATAATTTACTATGGGGAAGAGTGGAGAGTAATTACTTATTTTTAATAAATATTCATAAGGGATTTTCAAAGTTAAATCAAAGTTCCACTTCTCATAGATGGAATTATGTCTCGAAGGCAAGATTTAGGCTTGTCTAACAATCCAATAATAAGATTCCACTTTGATGTAGATATATTGATAAACTTACCTCATTCATTTTTATATATCTAATTTATTATTTAACCCCTTCTATGATCTTTGCTTTACTTATTTATGACAGATACTTTTCTCTTGTTTTATCACCCTTGACCAATATTACCTTTACTAAGCCCCTGAGCCTCCTTGCACACATAGTCCTCTTATCTCTCTACAATACATATCACATTTAATTTACATATGCACTCTCTCCTCCTTAGTTAAAACACCATCCTCTCATACATAACTTTTTAGGCTTCACTCTTTGTTCTTGTTTCAAACTTGCTCATCCTCATATAGGTTCATAAATATAAAGGCTTAGTGCAGGGATCTAAAGTTCCTGTCTCCATAAATAGGCTCATATGACCATACAACTAAATATTTTTAACTCCATTACACATCTAACCATAATACTTAATCTCCAAACTAGAACTCTCAAATAATACACTATTTCCTCTTGAAGGCCTAGTCTTTAGTAGCCATGTTTTAGCATAAAGCTTGTTGGTTTAAATAGACTACAAGATTCAAGATTAAATAAGACCATTTTTAGATACCCTTTATCCCCTTACAACTTTACCTAAATTTTTAAGTCAAAAATATTTATTGATACCTACGAACTCATCAAGCCTCCCTATCAATTAGGTTTCCTTAGGCCTAATTTAATGGCATGGTCTTAGTTACCATAATGTATAGTTAGGTACAAAATTAAAACCATAAAAATAATCTAGAGAATATAAATACACATTGGATTGAAAAATTTTAATAGGTGTAAACAAAAATTATTCAAGTTGGAAAATGAAAACCCTAGTTTTGGTTTTGACAGGCATGCACAACTTCGAGAGCCTATAAAATGGGATAGATTGAGATATAAACAAATTTAAACACTTTTGAGACTTGGATTAGTTATAATAAAACTTAATTCACTTTTTTAAACAACTATTTATTCATTAACAATCACTATAAGGATCCAACATGCTAATTTATAGAATTTTGTGTGCTTGTATGGGACTATGTTAGTAATAATGAGGGTTTGAGTTGAATATTTCACTACTAAGTGGATTCCTGAGCCTCCAAAATGATCACCATTATTAAATAGAGACTATAATACACTTCAAAACCCTTGAATTAAACTCAAAAGAAACATTATGTTGTCTTCCTTATTGATTATGTCAAAATAGAGTTCTTCAAGCTTATTTAAACCAACCTATATCTTGTAAATAAGTGCCAAAATTTCAAACTAATAAAATAAAAACAACAACATGAAATTTATCATATATAAACAACTTATATAAGCCTAAAAACATTCTCTTATTCATTATTCTCATTGCATAAACAATAATCATACACATAATTTTGCAAAGCAAGCATGGTTCTTTTAAATCTTGGTATTTATTATCTTTTTTAGGCTCTCCACTTCTCTCTCCTTGATTTATCCAAACCTAAGCCACAAGAAAGTAAACATATAATAAAAATACTAAACTTAATTAATTACATTTCAATACTTGGTTTATAATCCTTTTTATAGCCTAAATCTTATATAATAACATGACTACAATTAAATAAAAAATCATATATTCTTGTTCTCTTTTATATACTCTTTTTGTAACAGGATTTCAACACAATAATACTACAAGTTTAATTTCCACATTCAAAATACAAAATATTTGATTTCATCTACATATATGAGTAATCACCAAATGTCAAATTAACTATTCGTAATTTTTTTATAGAATCACATTATAACTAAAGAATGTTCTTTGTATTTACACTAGACACCATGTAACACAATGATAATAATTAATCCTGAAAGTCAACATCTAATTGATTTCCATTATCCTAACCTATATTCATGTGAACTAAAATCATAGGTAACAAGTGTCAGTATAAAGCTGACAAGAGTTCTCTTTCTTTAATATTTCATCATTTTAGCTAGAGCAATAAACATCTAAACTTATAGCATTCAATAACACATTTAAAACTTTATACCATCCACATAAATCTAGTTTATCATGAATACTTACAAAATGATTTTTAAATAAGATATGGAAGTTTCACTTCAGACTAATAGGTTGTTATCACTTTATATTGTCTTAACTCAGCATGAATACTATTATATATGGAACTTGATTCTAAGAAAACATTCAACTCAACAACAAACCAACATTGTAAATGTACATGAAAATAAACATCCTGAAATAGAAAAGAAATCACATATTTGGAGGTTTTTTTAAACTATGCTCTCGTAATTTTGGATATATATATATATATATATATGCTTACATAAATTTTTTATAATAACTTATAAGATTTATGGTTGTATATAAAACCCCTGTTAGCTTCCAATTCATGTCTTAAATATTTTATAATTGACCAAACCATTAATTTAAAATGAGAAGAATGGACGTCTATATAGCAGCCTCAATGATTAATTTACAAGCAAGGACACTCAAGAATGATCAGAGGTGAAGTGTAGAATTCTAAAACAAATGTCTAGGTAAAAATAAGATGTAATAAAGCAAACCAAATAATTTAATTACCAGCAAAACATAAGGGGGCATACCCCATATCTAAATGCATGGGTTACCTAATAGGTTCAACCACCACCAATAATAAGCACAACTCATTATATCAATCAATGTACATCTCACTATATAAATAAATGTATTTCTCATTGTATCAATCCATGTACAATTCATTATATCAAGCAATGTATAACTATACAAAATAATCAAATGATCCTTTTTTGTGTGAAAAAAATCCATACAACAACATCAAGCATAGTTTATACTCAATTGAAATTAATCACAGATATTTCATGGATACTAGGGCATGGATGTTAAGGGATTTTTTCCATTAAAAGATAAATAAAAAATACTAAGAACTAAAACCCTAACACCATCCACCAATATGGTTACTACATAGCCCTATAACATGCTATGTAGCCACCAAACCTTACATGGCCTCCCAATAAATATAATAAGACATTATTATTATTATTATTATTATTATTATTATTATTATTATTATTATTATTATTATTATTATTATTATTATTGTTGTTGTTGTTGTTGTTGTTGTTTCTTTGTTAATACTTCAATGTTGTTGGCTATAGAAATACACCTGACATGCATTCAATCAAGAAAATATTGTGTGTGTATGTTTAGGAAGAATACATCCATTTACATAACTAGATAGCAAGAATAAATAGTTGAAAGAATAACATACATCAATACAAAAAGGTTTTACCATAGAAAATCCATAATCCCTAGCTAAACAAGGACCTACAAAGGTTTATGGCTCAAATTAACATGAACAAATATGGCATAAATTTCACTTACCTAGGATATTTGGTAGATCTCCTTTCTCTTTTTTCTATTACACCACTAACATATTCTCTCAATTGCTCCCAATGTCACATTCCAAACTATTATCAACTCCTCCTAAGGTGCAAGACAATTACCTTGATCTCCATTTCCAAAACTTTTGCATATGTTTTCTTTCTTTCAAGGATATAACATAATTCCCTAGAAGGTTTTTAGGCTACATCGAGTAATTTCAGGGATGAAATGGCTAAAGATTCTTTCTATTCTTATAAGGTCCTTTTTATCTACTCAATGTCTTTGGCTGACATTACCTCCACTACTATGCCCCATCTATCATTGCTTCTAATTTTAGGTTTTTTATTCTTTTGAAAAAATTATTTATTTTAAGGCAAGCCCTACCATGTTACACCCCACACAAACATTATTTTCCTTAATTTATTTTCTTCATCCAAATAATTTTTATTACTATTTTCATTTATATTTATTTTTGTTTCATTTTATTTAAATTTGTTTATTTCATAATGATCATAACTATAAATGTATTTATATTTAATTTTTATTTATTTAATATTATTTTAATTAAATATATATAATATATACATTTTTTATGTATTTATTATAATCATATATTTATTTCATAATATATACAAGTATATAAATAATCAATTTATTTATTTAATAATAGAAGATTCCATTTAAGGATAATCAAAAGTTCTTAATTATAAAAATTAATTTTTTATTTTATGTGGTCATGGTATAAAGGACTAAAACAAGGTAATCAAGACACAACTACCTAAAATACATTCCAATAAAGAACCGTTGCATATAGATGCTCATAGAATTTAGGGCAGAACTTATTAGTACCTAAATAAAGGCAAACAATAACTTAAACATGTCCTCCTAGAAGATTAGAAAAAAACTAATTGACACACCTATTGAATAACTATAATAATCACATGATCCTTTAAAAAGTTACAAATTCATTTAAACTAGGGACACCATAGCAAATAGGTACATTACACATAACTTAATACTAACTAGTTGAATAGGGAGTGATTGTAACAATAAACCATGATTGGTACATTGAGTAAGGTACCATGTTTAACACTACTCACACAAGAAATATAATCAACACACCGAGACCAATATAAAACAACATTGATGAGAAGACACTACTGTAACTATGAGTGAATTACCGCTAGGATGACCTAGTTTTAAGAAAAAAATATTGTTAGGATTTGAACTAGGTTGGCTAGACCAACTTAATTCTATAATGTGAACTTTAAATTTCATAACAAGGTTGACTAGGCTAACTTAGTAGGAAAACAAGGTGTTTAATTAGTTAGGGGATATAATCATTAAAGGTGCTAAGACATGTAGTATATATATATAATAAATATTTAAGTATAAGGTACTAAAATAGGCAATACATATATAAAATAATCTTGAAACACTGAAATATTACCAAGTCTTAAATATTGAAACCTTGAAATATAGCAAAGTCTAAAATCTAATAAGACCCTCCAAAACCTATAATTTGAATTATAGCTCCTAGTGGTCTGAAACCACTCACAAATATAACTTTTAGGATGTTTGAGAGTGGTTTTAGACCTCTAAGAGCTATAATGCAAATTCTAGGTTTTGGAAGGTCTTTTTGGATTTTAGACTTAGCCATATTTTAGGGTTTCAATATTTTAGAGAGAAATCATAAGAGGTAAATAGATGTACACTCTAAGGAATATAGACAAATAGTAGCAATGATATGATTAACTAACAATCTTGTGAAGCAACAATGGTCTACCCACCCCTTTTCAGGCTCACCCTTTAAGGTGTGCACTCAAAGAGATTGAAACTTGATAGGTTACTGCAAGAGAGAAAGTGTCAATAAATGATAAAGTTTAAAAATATTATGTGTATACAAAGTCAACCCACCTTTTCCCCTCTTTTATGAACTAAAAACCTAGTGTGGAAAGTTGACCTAGGATTTCTAAAATGAGATAGATCTCTAGGATTACATGAGCATTCAACATCTAAAGATCACACATAGATACAAAAATTAAGTAGTTGTAATGACCTATATTAGAATAGAGAATTAAAATACACATAGATGAAATTTCATATTCAGTCACCAACATCAATTGGTACTGACTAGAGGTTGATGGTTTTATGCAGGCACACACATATATCCAATACCTAATTTAAGCAACATATATTTTGGTTTTCTACCTTCCCTACCACCTGTATTTAGTTTCAAACTTATAGAAAATAGTAAAATGATAAATATATAACCTTCTTAAGACATATCATAAACAACAAGTGAAATTATCAAATCATTTTTTATCTTTCACATTTAGATTAATGCTTAATTATAACATATACTACAACCTGAATTAGTATAAAGTTTTATACTTGTTAAGGTTCATTAATAAAAAATAATATAAAACATATTAGTGAACCTATTTATTTTTTGAACATATACAAACCCTAAGTCTTCCTTAGGGTTTCATCCTTATTTTTAGAGTTTTAGATTTATGTCTTAGGATTTAATTTTGAGACATGATTTCTAATTTTATCACATTAAAAAATTACATGTGGCTATAATGGATGAACACAATTTCTATTTTTTGGCTCAAGTTATGATTGTAATCATCACATGTTTTCATTTGATATGTAAAATATATAATAATTATGTAATTCATGTTGTTTCCTTCATTAACACACCCCATTTTCAAACTAAAAATAAGGACATTTTCAATTTTGAGCTAAATCTTGATTTACTTGGTTTAGGGGACCTCTTTGCAGTTTTTTTGGTGTCTTTTTTTTAACCCTTCCTTGATTGGTATTTTTCTAGATGTCAAGTTACAAATGATTGTTCATGCTTGTTTATAATACTCTTTTATTTTACCTAATTCAGTCTAAAATTTCATCTATGAACATCAAATTCTATCTTATAAGTTTATTTTAATCTTATGAAGTCTTAGTCCATGATAAAATGCCTCAATATTTTTCCATTTGAATGTCAAACCTTGCCCCCAGATAGGTTCATCTAGCTTTTGGGACTTGTTTATGGCTTCTTTTTGGAAGTATAATGCATGATTATGATTTTCATAGTAAATTGTATTAATATTTGTAATTTTTTATTTGAGACTTGCCTAAATATTTAATAAATCATGATACTCTCTACCTAAGTGTGAATAAATTCTATTGCTCCTTATTTTAGATCATTTTATCACATTTTATATAAACTTTATTTTATGAAATTTGGACTTAAATATTTGTTGTGTTAATGACTAGTTTTAATTCTTGTATTAATTGATTGCTTCTCACATAAAATTTATTTAGTAAAGACTTAGATTTCTTAAAAATATTTATTTAGTTTATTTTCTTATTTTTTCACAATTTTTAAAGAGTTCCAAACCTAGATCCTTTCACGTGTCCAAGTTGCATCAACAAGTAGCTCCACAATCAAATCCTCTTCAAAAAAATGACTAAGTATTTTTTAATCCCCTACGACCTTAGATCATGCCACATGTCACAATCATGATGACCTATCCCAATGGAGACTTAGAAAGCAATGTAAATTTCTATACCCATGGGAGCCTGGGATTGTACCACTAGGCACCATCTCATGAGCTTAGTAGCTTGAGAATGAATCAATATTGTAAAATATATATGCCCCCAAAATACCCAAGATTATGCCATGTGGTGCCTATTAAGATCTTAGGAGCTTGGAGTGATGGCAGTATTATTCTGGACCCAGGGAGGCATTAACAAAGCCCTGTGTCCCTAAGGTTTGCCACCATCCTAGGAGCCCAAAAGGATTAACAAAATAAAAAGAAATACTAGACCATGTGGACCCAAGAAAAAGACCCTAAATTCAAGAATGAATAGCCTATAAGGTTGAGAAGAAACCATATGGTCACAACCATGAGATAGATAGACAATAAAGTAAAGCTCAGGGACATCAGTATACTTCGAAATGGAAAATTGATACCCAGTAAGAAAAGCCATGAATCCTAGAAAAATATAAGGGATGCAAAGTATATGAGGATCCATGTGGAAGTGGTGAAATTATAAGATAAGAAGACTAATATTAATGGCCTACCTAGTTATCAAAAAGATGTCAAGATCCCAAAAGCACTAGGTTTGAAGTTCAAGAAACATGGTCAAAATTTAATTTGTTCCTCACCAACTAAAAGGCCCATAAGTGACATATTTAAAGCTATTAAAAGGGTGAATTGATCCAAGAGAACCTGAAATCAATTAGGGATGGTTCATTCATTTAATCAACCTCTAAATTAAATGTAAAAGTATGTGCAGGACATGGTGGAATGGTGGTCCCAAGAAAATCCCAACCATAATATACCACAAATATTTGAATAAGATTACTACTTGTTGTAGTGAAATTTGATTGTCCAAATTTAACTACTCCATTTTCTTCATTTCGTGTCATTTTTCATACTACCTTATTTTATATGATATTTTGTGTAACTCAATCATACAATGGACAAGGCACCCTTTGTTATTATCCCACATAAATAAAATTGAAAATTTTATATGATGGGCTCGATAGAATATTATTCAACCTAATTATGTTATTAATTACTTTATAATTAATTAACATTCATTTAAGTTATTAAATGACTATATATTTTTGGTCATTTTATAAATTAATTCCTTTTGGAAATAATATTGTTTTGTAAAATACAAAATTGAAAATTTCATTTAACATTGTGAATTTGACCAAATAAAAAGAAAATAAATGACTTTTCAACTTCCATAGGGAACTATTGTAGAAAAAAATCTAGATTTTGTATAGCTTCTTTTTCTTTTTCTCAAGATATTTGAGAGAGATAGCTGCAATTTTATGTGGAGCCATGTTATTTCTAGTTTAGAGCAATGAAATTCAAGAAAAAGGGTGAGCCTCTTTTGGGGTGTTTGTAGATATAATGTTCTTTGTTTAAAAATTCTAATTTCCTATTTGTTAATGAGGAATCCATTAAAATTCTGAATTTATTTGACTATGTGTGACCAATGGTGTTTCCTAAACTTTATGTTAAGATCCTCCATATATGATTTTCCTTGATGTCCATGAGTTTATACATGTTTAATCTCAACATAAATTCATACCAAGTGTGTAAAAAGACTTTGTACTTTCATACATGCCTTTTGTTCTCAAAACGCTTGTTGATTCTATATTCATTCTTATGTGAGAGGAATAAAATCCATTTATGTTGTTTAGTTTTGAGTTATCCTAGTGGTTCTCTATTTTTATTTCACTATGGATTTATCTCATTTTCTCCTTTTATTTTCTATTTTGTTTCATTTGTTGATTTTGGGTTTAAAAACACAAAACCCTCAAATTATTCATATTTTATGAGGGAATTATTGACCATTTTTTGGTCACTATAGAGGAACAACTTTTGGGTTTCATTCAAGGCTTCACATTGCCTATAGGTTCTTGAAGTTCAGTCAATTTGATGGAAATCAAATGAGTATGAGGTCAGGCCCAGATGAGTTTCAACATATATATTTTGAGGAGGTTCTTGAGTGTACATTAGTATTCTCAACCTCCCTTCTAGCATTTTTGGGGAACACAAAGCATTCCCATAGCCTGTAAGAGTTGAATAGAAAAAAGACTTAGCTATTTCAAAATTTTGTCCCTATTATAATTTTTTGAGGTGATGAGATTAAATTTAATGAGCCTTCAATAATTTTGTAATGACTTCCTAGGTTGTTAATCATAATAGGACTCTAGTCCAATTAAATGGAACCATGCATAAATAATTCATAACTTTGATGTCCTTAGACCCATTCAATATTCCTTTTAATACTTATTCAATTCTTTATGATCACCCAAATCCACGTGTCACTTTTTCACTCAGTGGGATAACCATTTCTCTTCAGAGGTTTCCCGATGCCACTTATCACTCTCTCGACAATTTTGAGCATATTAAAATGTCTTTTAAAGACTTAATCAATTTTAAAGAAGTTTTATAAAAAGGACATGGGATGAGTAATCCTCTAGGTGAGTGATTGAGTAAGAAAATAAGATGATTCCACATGTCATAATATTGGTGACCCAAAGTCTCAAAACCATTCATATAGTTGAAAACCCTCTAAGTTAGTAGGTTATTAGGATGATGCCATGTGACATTATCTCATAATTCCACTCTTCTAGATATTTACATATTTCCCAAACATAATGTCAGAGCCCAAGGCTAGTGGGTAAGCGAGTTTGTGTCACATGGTATAATTTCTCTGCTCCATATCCCTAAGGTCATTTGTTTAAGCCCAATAATGTGTCATAACATTGGGTGAGCGGGATGACACCACATGGTGAAATATCACTTCATTGCAATATAAGTAATAAGCAAGACTCATCAGTATCTCAAGGTGGTATAATTGTTTTACTTATCATAGCCTAACCTAACTAGGGTATGTCACATCAATTGGATATCAGTTACACCTATCTTATAGACCTAACAAAGATGATTGAATGAAGTAGACATATGCGAGGTCAAATGATAACTATAAATCAAGCCTGGGGATAGTGTGGTAGGAGATTGGATAATTGGAAATGGGAATATGTAAAAGTGGTTTTCTTGTTGGAAATCCCAACCCCTTTAATAGTATGATAAAGGTACCAATCATGCATTGACACATGACATAGTAAATTAATGAGATCTAAGCATTATCAGTCTTTCAAGACTGAGTAACTGAGTGATTATTATTCATTGTAAAGAGATTCTCTTTTATTCCCTTTATTAATGTGGGATAAAATTCCTAGGGTGATTGTAGTGAGCTTGGTAGATGTCACATGGCCAAAACCTAGTTTTAGCGAGCTCAAGATAAGGATAGCTTGATCTTAGATGGAAACATTTTGAGGAACCCATTTTTTCAAAGAGCTTGTTTCAAAGTATAAGAGATCAACTTAGGGTTTGAATTAAGCCTAAGCTCAAAGGAATGAAGATATCACCAAATAATTCAAGAAACTTTGATGGGTCACCAAGTGTCAAACAGAGATGAGTCCTTAAATAATTAAGAAAAATGGGTAATTGATTCCTTCTTGAAATCATTCTAAAATGAGGTGGCATGTTTTAATTGAGTCCATTATGAATGGTTTGAAAAAAAAAGTAATTTAATGAATCATTCCTCTCATCTAGCCATCAACTCATGAGAAAGCTATGTAATTTCATTAATTCATAAAATCAATCTTAGTGCATCTCAACTCCAACTATTAGAGTAACAAGAGGAGATAAAGTTGTACATCATCAATGCACCATCATCATTACCATTCAATGTAGGACCTAAAAAAAGACTAATACTCTAATTTTATGCCATTATGAAGAGTTATGATCAATGAAAGATTAAAAATATCAGCTCTTCCCTCTATGCCAAAATTAAGGAGAAAAAAAATTCAAATCAAACAAGGACTTCATCAAGTAGAGTTTCATCATGCAATATTGGAGAAGTGAAGAAGATATCAATTGACAATTAATTTTAATTATGTTTCAATTTTTAGCCTTAATGAGGGTTTTGATGATAATTTTTCATTATCCCCTCACTAAGGCTCCTTTTGCTATATATACTTATTCTTTCAAAGTATCAACAACCTCTAGCTGGTTGTAATTCAACCCTTCCAAATTTCAGACTTGTAGACACCTTCTTAAGCAATAAAGAAACTATTTTTACCTTCTCATATGCTGGTTATTGTGTGTGATTAATAAATTATTAATGTAATATTTTGATAATTACATCTTATCCCTAGTTTATGTCCAATTTTAAGAATATTTATGTAGTAAACTTGATCTTGGGTAGGTTTTAGATTGTCTTTGAGAGTTTAAGCAATTCATAGTTGTGATGAATGTTATTTGAGCTTCCTAAGATAAGTGGAGATCTTTATAGATACTATTATAAGATGAATCATTTATAAAAAACACTTATTCCCAAGATTCATTGGTAAGTTAAGAGTTGTGTATGTGTGAGTGCTCTTTGAGCTCATTATGTGTGTGTTTAAGCAAGTTGAGGTATTTAATTTTGTTGCATCACCCCATAGTTAGTCATATAAGTATAGGAATCTCCCTTTCTTTTCATTTTTAAGAAGTATTTTATGTGAGGATCAAGGTGATTTATTAAGGTAACTAGCCCTCTCTATAGGTTTAATTCCATTATAGGTCACCCATGACCTGGAAGTGATATCATTGTGTCAATTGGGTGAGGGATCTTGAAGACCTTCCTCAAAGGTGTAATTAAAAGTGACAATAGTTTTTGGCATGATTGATGGGATAATATCTCAATAGATTGTTAAATATTGGTGATGATTTTATTAATTTTCATTAGAGACATTACTCATCTACTCAACATCTGGTGATCCATAAGCATATATACATCCTAGTGATAGATTAGTACAATTTTCATTGCAAATGTCACAACAAGGTCAAATATAAATGGTATTTATTTTTATCTTACTAAATTAACTTTGAATTAAATAAAAATAAGGAGGTTCTTGAAATCTAGTCCATACACCAAACATTCCTCTACCTCAATACATCAAAACTTACCTCAAACTAGCCCTATATCAAGACAAAATTTCATTATGGCTAATAAAAACTAGGTTTTTGTGCCTTTTGATGGTGTAAACCCTTTGAATCTTGCCCAATACAATGATATTTTAGCCTCAACATTGAAAATTTTACCTTTATTCACTTGATAAGATAAAACCACTCCTATAGAGTAGATTAGAGATGTGGCTAATCTATGTTATATGCATCATGTGACATAAGAAAATGTAACTACTAGATTGATTGTTTCATATTTCAATGGAAATGATATACAGTGGTATAAACACCTTCTTCTCAATTTTGTTGTAGCCTAGGTTGAGTTAGGGGTAACCTTTTGCAAATAATTTGAGGGCAAATTAGACCACCTCTGTCTAGTTGAGTAATTGACTACCATTAAGAGAGATATCCATGAATTAATTGATGATTTCAACCTCAGGTTCTAAAAGACATGGGATAATATCTCTCCTATGATTAGGCCATCTCCTAAATATGCATTTTTGTATTTTTTGAGAGCTCTAAAAATTGATATATCAATGATGATCCAGTCAATGGGTGGAAGGATACTACCAAATGCATTTAAGGTCACTGTAAGGGTATAAAATAGCCTTATACAAGCTAAAAAAACTTACACCAATGCCTCATATGCCCTTTTTCAAAAATTTGACCCATTACACCTTTTCAAGTGACCATATTAGCCTTAACTCTAGCTCTATCTAATCAAGTTACAACTCTTCCTAGCTCATCTAGTGAGCTGAGTGAACTAAAGGGTCTTATGCAATCATTTGGAAATGAAATGGTGGCCACAAAAAGGAAATTATCTTAGCCTAATAAATCATATCATCCTCTTTATCAATATAAATATCAACCTAATAGGTCTCCTTTTCAAAACTTCTATTCAAATAAACCTCCCTATCAAGGACAAGGATCCATTACACAATGTAGGCCATATACCACTATTGATCCAAGTACTCCCTCCTCTTCCAAAGTTATTATCCTTACTAAAAATAACCTCATGCAAGAAAAATAATGGTGTAATCCATGTAAACGACCCATAATTAATCCTCTTGACCAAATAGAGTTTTGAATCAAACTCTACATGTGCAAGGTATGGTAATGCCTCAACTATCACAAACAAAAATACCACCTCAAAGAGAGATAAATGATGGTCAAGGACAAGCTAGTTTTACATTTTTAAACTGGAAATAAGGAGACAATTGTGTAATGAATAAAAAAATAGATGCAAACAAGGTGGTTAGCCTAATAACAATTATCACAAGAGCTAAGAGGAGAGCAATAGATGATACACAAGAGGTACTAAAAACTTTTGATTTATCTTTGTCATCTTATAAAAATACTAATGAGCCTCATGTAACCCCAAAAGTATAGGAAAATAAAAAATAGGTTGTTATAGTAAATGTAATATCTTAAAATTCCCATAGTCAAGAGAGCACTGATGTTCTGAAGGGGTAGCCAAGGGTTAGTGCAACTCCTCTTAACATCTTAGACCAAATGAATAAGGAACACTAAGAAGAGATCTCTAACTATTATCTATTACTATCCCAGAATAGAGGAGAGTAATAGATGATTTGGAACACTTTAAATATTTTGAGACAAATAATTTTCTCCAATAAGATATCTCTAACCTCCATATCTCAGTTGGATTAGTAAAGAAGTAAAGTGTGGTTCTCACTAATTCTAGACTACCTATTAAAGAGAAGTTGCAACACTTCAGGGCTAAAGTGTAGCTAGTTAAAGATGGTAAACCTTTATTTGATCATTGGCGATAATGTAGTCCACAATTGTATGGTTGATAGTGGTGTTACTAGCATGATTATGCCAAAATAGATAGCTAATAAGCTTGGCTTGAAATATGATCCAAACACAAAAGGAGTGTTGGAATTATATGAGATAGATACCAAAACAATGGGAATAATTAAAGGTTTATAGTTGACTTTGAATGCTTTCCCAAGTATTTTTATTATTAAGGATGTTATGGTACTTGATTTGCCACCATATTTTATATTATGCTTTTCAAGAGACTTTACAATGAATATTAGAGGGTACCTATCTTTAGATTGGTCATATTTGTTTTTTAGAACAAGGTATGGTACTAAGGTTACTATAAAATCATAACCTACTTTAAAATTTCATATAAAACCTTACATGCTGATCATTAGTAATGTGAATTGTATTATACTTGATGAGAAGAAACATCTAAATGATCAGTATCTATCCAATCTTCTTCCTTGATGAGTGGGAAAGTAAAAACTATGAGTATGATTCTTAAATTCTTATTGAATAAGAATGTTTAGGAGTTTATTATTTATATAAATAAATGACATTTAAACCAACTCTTGCCAAGCCAAGTGAGTCTAATGAAGGATTATGGAAGCTATTCTTTAATGGCTCAAAGAATAAGAATGGGGAAAAGGTTGGAATGATGGTAATTTTTATATCAAATCAAAGGTACTACTCTTCAATTAGATTTCAATTTGGTTGTACTTGCAATGTAGTTGAGTGTGAGGTACTCATACATGGTCTTCAATTGGCAATAAAGGTAGGAGAAAAAAAGGCTACAATTGTTTAGTGATAGTGAGATAGTTGTACATCAGGTTATAGGTTAGAATTTGGATAAAATATGTCTCTTAAAGTCATATAAACATAGGGTGTAGGATCTCATAGTAGACTTTGAAACTTTAAACATACATGTTATCCAAAAAGATGAAAATAAGCATGTTGATTAGTTAACATCCATAGGGGCTCAATTTGACATTTATAATGTTATCAAAAATGAGAAATGTCCATCTCACATCTAGGTAGTGGTAAGGCCCTCCATCCCAGATAATGTTTTGAGTTGGAAAGTATTTGAAGATGATAAATAGATAACATGTTTTCTTAAAAAAGAAGATGATTTATCTTCTAAAAATCAAAATAAATTGTAACAGTAGTATGAGGATCAGATTATGTAATTGAAGACAAATAATCTACTCAAAAGACTCATCACATTTAAGAGCATATTTAATAGTTATGACCAAATGAGGAAAGATAAATTGAGGATTTATACAAAGGAATAAAATTATGAAGGTATTTCCATCTTTAAAGATAAGATTATTAAACATGGAAAGCTATGCTAAAAACATGAAAGAGAGTCATTTGTTGAGTTATGCTAAGAGTTCATTGATGTTTTTATTTTGGAATATAGTGACATCAATGGGTTTGATCCATGCTTGGATCAACATGTTTTAGAGTTAGAATCTAATGAAAAATTAGTAATACAAAGGAAAAGACACATCAATCCAAAGATGGACTATTTAATGATAAAAGAGTTCACCAAGTTGATTGACTCAAAAATCTTCTTTCCCATTAATAATTCCTCATGAGTTATAAACCTTATGCCTATGAGAAAAAATAATGGAGAAATAAGGTTGTGTGTGGATTTCAAAAATTTGAACAAGGCTTCCTTGAAGGATCACTACCCTTTGCCATCCATGGAGCAAATTCTACAAATGGTAGGTTCTGAGTGGTTTTCTATTCTTGATGGCTATAGTGGGTATAATCATATTTTGGTAAGAGAGGAAGACCAAGTCAAAATAGCCATCACCACTAAATGGGGAAACCATGCTTATAGGAGAATGCCCTTTGGATTTCAAATATAGGGGCTACATTTCAAAGAGCCATGGACATGACATTTCAAAGTTTGTTAAATGAGATAGTTTTGGTATGTCTAGATGATATGATTGTATTTTCAAAGAATGATAATGATCATTTGAGTCATCTTAGGTATATTTTTGAAAGGTGTGGGTAATTTGATATCACTCTCAATGTAAATACACGTCTTTTCAATCATGAAGGAAAGCTCTTGGGTCATATTATTTCAATGTAAGGATTGACCATTGATCCTAAAAGGGTAAACTCAATATTGTCCTTGTCCTTGTCCTTGTCTCAACATAAGAAAGGAATACAAATATTTTTGGGTAATATCACCTTTTTAAAAAGGTTCATTTCTGATTTTACAAGTTTATCTAAGCCACTAATAGCCATGTTAAATAAAAATTAGAATTTTAGTTGGACAAAGGAAGTAAAGAATAGCTTTGAAGTAATAAAGAAAACTCTTACCTAATCACCTACACTTACAAATCTTGATTTATCAAAGGATTTTATATTGTATTCATTTGAAAGTTTGGAGACTATTTCAGCTATTTTGACCCAACATAATGATGAAAAGTTAGATCAACTAATTGCCTTCTTTAGACAAGTTTTTCAAGACTATGAGGTGAGGTATTATTTTGTAGAAAATCAAGTACTTTAATTTATTACAAGTCTGAATAAAATCATAAATATGATTTCAAACAACAAGATTCATCTTATGGTGTGTCACCCAACTGTCAAGGATTTAATGTTGAGCAAATATTTGAATGAGAAGAGGGTTGTTTGGATCAAAAAAGTGATGGAATATGACATAGAATTTAAGCTAATAAATATAATAGAAGGTAAGGAGCTATGTGAACACTTAGCTTAAAATTTACAAGAGAATATGGAGGTTTTCCTAGCACTCTAAGATGAGTCACATGTAGCTTCATCTTCATATCTTACAAGTTGGACACAAGAGATGATGCATTACTTTCATATTGGTAAGTTCCCTTAAGGTTTAGATAGGATGAAAATAAGTTATTTTAGACTTAAAGCTATTCTCTTTATCCTTATTGATGGTGGGTTATTCAAAATAGACATTAATGGTGTTCTTCCAAGGTGTGTTTATAAAATTAGATTGATAGATTAATAGAAGAGTTTGATGATGGATTTTTAGGAGGGCATTCTGCTCTAAGAACTAAAACTCTCAAAATCATGAAAGGGGGATACTGTTGACCTAGTATCTTCAAGGATTGTTATTCATAGGTCAATAAATATAAGAAATGTTCCTTATTTGTGGGTTAATAGAAGTTTAAATCCATTCTTATTCACCCCATTCAAATTGAGCAACCATTTATGCAGTGGGAATTGGACTTCATAGGTGAAATCAATCCACCATCAAACTTGGGACATAAATGGATACTAACTGCAACAAATTACTTTACCAAGTGGATTGAGGTAATCAATTTAAAAGAGTTAAATGAGGCCAACATTTTTTACTTTCATGAAGGATTATAACTAGGTTTAGAGTCCCTTCTACTATTATATCAAATAATACCTTGGCATTTCTTAGCACCAAAATAACTAAATGGCCTATAAAAATTGGAATTCACTTGATTACATCTTCAAATTATTATATTCAAGGCAATGCACTTGCCAAATCAAAAAATATGAACCTTCTAAATATCATCAAAATAAATTTAGATGAGAATCATAGGGCATGGCACACAAAGTTGAAATCATCATTATGGGCTGGTAGGATTACTCTCAAAAGGTCTATTAGAAACTCACACTATAAGATTAACTATAGTAGAGAGGTGAGATTAACAATATCCATAAAATTAATAGCCTTATAACTCATAAACTAGCTTGAGATTATGAAAGATGGAGCTATGGAAGTAAAATATGTTGATCTAATGGAGTTAAAGGAACTAAGAGACCAAGTTGTGCACATAATGGAACTTCATCAAACCCAAGTGAAAATGTATTTTTATAAGAAATAAATGGCAATAACATTTCAAGAGGGAGACCTTGTCCTCAAATGGGATGAGTACAAAGTAAAGATAGGTAAACACACCAAATTTGACATAATATGGAGTGGTCCTTATGTCATTTTTAGCTAAAAATTACATAATGTTTTTTAGTTTTCAAAAATGAATGGGGAAGGGATGTTAATCCCAGTCAATGGGATATTTCTCAAGCAATGTTATTGAGGTGAAATGTCATTTTTTATATAGTAGTGTTTAAATTTAAATTTCTTTCAAATGTCATGGCACATTAGCTTAGATGTTTTCTTTTTCCTAAGTACTTGTGTGCATATTATAATAGTTTTAGTTATTTTTATATTCCTCTAAGTTCCTTTGGCATATTTTTGTGTTTCCTTTTCTTTTTTATTGGAGGTATTTTCAATTTCATAATTGGTGTAGGGATCAAGTCTCAAAGTAGGGAAAAATTATATCTTTAAGGCAAATGTAATGGTGTCTGAGGGAGATTATGAAGTTTTGAGAAATTTATGGGGTATATCAAAGACAAAGCTAGAGAATATTTTCAAATAATTTATATGCAACTCTAATTTTAATTATATAGTGGTTATCTTGATGGTTATAGCTATGATTCACTTTTATAATCAAGTGTTTTGGATGCATTTATGACTCCATGCCCAATGGATTTATTCAAAGGTTACTAAGTTCCTACTTAGTATAAAAACATCCTGTAGAGGTCACTAGAATGATGACCATTTTTTATCACCATGGAGGAGTAGTTTTTGGGTTCGATTGTTAGGCCCCTTTTTGCCTAAGTCTAGACCCATGTCAACTCAAAAGACATCTCAGCATGAGGTAATCATGTGGAATGATTACTAGTTAGGTATATTTTATGCTAGTTAGAGGAATCAATGCTCATCTTATGCCAATTGGCAAGTGATTAACTGACACCTAGATTTTATGGGGTATTTTCATGAGTATCTACATGTGAAAACTAAAGCACAAAGGGTAAAAAGTGATGGAGATAGTAGAATGATCAACCAAGGTTCTAACTCAACACTCGACATACACCCTCCACCCTAGCAAGAAGATGCTCCTAAGTGGTATAATACTAAGCTTAGTCTAGTGAGTAGAGAGATGTGACTTGGAGATACAGAAACTCTACAAAAATGGTTCTAGGCATATCAAAACAACTACCATTAAAACTTAGTTTTGGTATGGATACCTATGAATATTCACCTTATAGTTCCCAAGCTCACCTATGAGCCTCTGAGTCGATAGTTATTTAGATGAGAATGTTCTCTATTTTTGTTAATATGAACTCTATTATTTGAACCTTGGTAATTAAAGAATGACATTGCACCTATATGTGTATTGATCTAGTTTATATGGTTATGACAAGGTTCTTGTTGACCATTTTTTGCCCAATAGGCCAAAAAATCAGTCCCCTTCTATCCCTGTTGTTCTAGGCCATTTCATTTTCTGATTTTGCATGAATTTGTTCATTTCTACAGACTCTACAAAATTTCTATGGACTCTGCAGGTCTAAATCTATGAACTATACAGGTTTTGGTTTTCTACGGACTCTACAGGTTAGTCTTTGGTGCATGAGGGATTAGTTCAGAGAGTGCTAGGTTTTACAAGGCTTCTTCGGGCTCTTGTCTAAAGAAAATCATGAAGAAGGTTGGCATCATTGAACCATTGAACCTAGTTCAATGCCTTGGTTTAATGCCTAGTTCAATTGCTTGGTTTAATCGGCCTTGGTTCGAGCCTTGGATCAATTGGCAGTTCAATCAGTGCATTTCAAAGCTTGGTTCATTACTTCAAGTCCATTACTTTAATTTCCAGGCTTGGTTCATCACTTGCTTCATGGCTTTTGGTTCAAACAAAAGAGTTCAACGGGCTTGTTTCAATAGTCATGTGAAGCATTAAACCATTGAATCAGTTTAATGCATTGGTTCAATGCCTTTGGTTTAAGCCTTGGTTCAACTCAGTTGGTTCAACACTTCAGTGCTTAGTTCATCAGTGGGTTCAAACACTTGGTTCACTCAATCGGTTCAACAAGGAGGTTCAACGAATCAATTTGAAGGCTTGGTTCAATGGGATCGACGCGCAGTGGTTAAACCATTGAACCGATTAAACCATTGAACCAATTTTGGTTCAAGGGTGTGCCCTACAGTCAGAGGGCAGTTCAAGATCCAAAAGCCCTTGTGGAGGGCAGATAATGTTTCAAAGGGAGCTGAAGAGATTTAAGGGACGCGAGAAGTCTTAAGTCAAAATTTCTTTGAACTTTTTGTTTGAAGGAATTCCTTCAGACAAAAGGCCTGAAGGAATTTATGGAAAGGATTTTCAAAGGGCCCGAAGGTGCAAAAAAAGTCAAAGAGCCCGTAGAAAAGTCAAAGCGGCCAATTCCCACAGACTTTTTGTCTGCAAGAAAAGGCTCAAAACAGAAAAGCCACAGGAAAGACCTGAATTTTTTTCCAAGGACGGTGACATCCCAAAATCCATCAAATTTAAGTAGACAAACTAGCCATTGGGTGATGGCCATGTGAATGTCAAATTTAAAGTAGTGAAGTAGCCATTTGTGTTTTGAACTGTCCAAGTGCCAAATCATGGAAATAGCCTAAGGAACACAACAACCCATTAGAAGATCACCCCCAAGGGCTAAAAGAGTAGAAATGTCAAAGCATTCAAGTGGTGAAGGGAAGGTGAGTTATTAAGATGAGTGGTGTAATCTATTTTATGCAGTTGGCATTGATGAGGGGACAAACTGTAGTCTATTTGCAAAAAAAAGGTGCGGCCATGCTCTTACATTAATTTTTGAATGCCAAATTCAATTTTGGTGATTGTACAACATGGTTTTAGTAGGCCTTTTCTAATAAATGACATCAGTAATAGTGGATTTCCTCTTCTTGATGTGTTCAGTGCACATGGGCCACTTGCAGAAAAGGGCACCAAAATATTTTTTTAGAAAATGCCAAGTTCTCTTCCTCTCTCTATAAATTGTAAACTTCTCTTTTGAGAAGGAATCCGCTCTCAGCTTTAAGGCAAAACTCTGCCCAAAAATCTCTCAAGCTTGTAAGGTAGAGCTTTGCCAGAATTTTACCTAGAATCATAACTTAGTGTTTTTACCTCCATTCTAAGTTTTGCATCTTTAGTATGTGTCTATGCATTTGATTCTATGTTAAGTCATTTTCTTAATGCTTTTGCATAATGATTTTAGCATGTCTGGTGCATTTTTGAGTTTCCTTTTATAGGTCTATTAGAAGTGTCCTTAGAGGAGTGTACGTGAAGTGGATAGGCTACTGCAGTGTGTCCCAGAATGCCTCTAGTAGTTATTTCCTTCTTGCATCTCCACAAACCCCTGACCCACTGATGCAGAAGGTTCTCTCATGTCAGATGAAGTGTTTAGGTCTTCTTTTTGGTGAAAATTATATGTTTGGGCTGAGACGATCACATTTTTTAGTGTATCACCTCTTTTCTTTTTTTAGGCTTAGGCTTTGTTTTTAGCATCTCTCTCTCTCTTCATCCCCCACTTTTTTTTCACATTTTTTGTTATTAGTAGGAGAAACTAGGGCCTAAATGATACATCAGAGGGAGATAGCCCTCATCTAGAGACTCTCCCCTTTAGCTTTGCTAGTCCCACAAGTGAGAGGGGAGTTTCCATTATTACGTGAAGAAGGTAGGAGCTCAACCTCCTACCAAGGGTGCAATCTTCTACGTCAACAGTTTTTGACACATCCAGTGGGACCAACTAGGACAAGTTGTGTCTAAAGAGTTGAAGAATTTTTGGTGTGTTCTTCAATCGACCAGCCTTTAGAGGCTTTTGCATCAACACCAATGGTGACTCCAAGTTGAATCTGTTAGTTAAGTAGCCTGGTGCCATCAAAAATCACTTTTTGTATGTATAATTCCTTTGCACAAGATCATGGGTCTTGTTTTCCTTCATATGACTATGATCAAGCTCAAGATTTTTAGAGAATTGCCTTAAGCAGTTCTCCTAGTGCCCTTCAATGATAAGGGAAGTGGCCCTGGAGTTTGAGAAGTAGACAATGGAGATTAACAGACTAGAGGAGTAGTATGGATATCAACATGAGCTGATGTATAAAGAGGAGTGTTTGTTTAGGTAAGCACAGGCCTTGCAATCCATGGAGGAAGAGGTAGCAAAATGAAGAAATCCATTTATTCAAGGCAGTCAGCCTTGTGTGCCCCCTCATATTCTAAAGAAATCCCCCTCTTTTGCACCAAATCCTTTCTATGAGATAGCACTTGCTCACTCCATCTCATCTGATGCATCTACTCTCAATTCCATGTGCCTAGCTTTCCAACATTAAAGGGCATCAGAGCAACCCCCCATGGAGATCAATCTTCTCAATTCCTTATATTGTGAATCTTCCATTAGGGGGAGTATCACAAACTACCACATCCCTCTTCTAGAGACTCTTCTGATGCATCAACAGTCTCTTCCTAGCATTCCTCAACCTCCCCAAGTCCTTCAACATGATGTGCAGATTCTGAGTTGGAGGAAGGAATGCTAGGAACCAACCCAGAGCCTTAAAGAGGATGATGTTGGTGACCTCCAAGAAAGACTCTTTTAAGACAACCTAGCCAAGAAAATTGAAGATTTAGAGGCTAGGATGAGTCTACTCAATGAAAGAGAGATAGAACTCCCAAACCTTATGGAGGAGCCCTAGGACCTTGGAGAAAACAAAGATGCTACCTATTCACAGGAGCAAAATTCCAATTCTGAGATCCTAAATTGGGGGAAAATGGTAGAATCATGGGGCAAGAAGGAGGAGAAGCAAGGTTTTTTTCAAAACCTTGAAGAATATGAGGCTGCTCCTACTCATGATGATGTTGGTGACTTCCAAGAAAGGCTCTTCCAAGAGGATCTAGCTAGAAGAATTGTAGAGTTGGAATCTAAAGAGAGATTCCTCAACTAGTGTGTGATGGATGGTTCAAACCCAATGGCACATTCCATGTCTGAACACACCCCATCTACACACTTCCAAGAGAGTTATCAGGCCACACCTAATATAGATGAAGTGCTAACGAAGTGGAAAGAGGAGAATCATTTGATTCTAGCTCAAAGACTGCCTCCTCTTCCAAATGTTTTCTCCACTCCATCCTTTCTCAAGGAGGAACCTATTTTGAAAGAGGTAGGTGAGGAGTAGAAGATCCAATCTACAGTTATTCAAGAGGCTATCATGAGCGACAATGAAGGTGGAATGATCATGGAGGCTCCTTGTGAAGACCTCATCAGTAATGGAGAAGACTCAGGGCATGCATATATGCAGATGTTCCAACAATACGAGGAAGAACATAAGCATGGTGAGCTCTCTTCCCCTTTGTTTGATGAACTTCCCTATTACTTAGATGAGGAGGATGACTACATTGGGGAGCTTGAGTTGGAGGAGGATCAAGAGGATACCTTTGAACATCTAGAGAACCTAATCATCAAGGAGGAGAAGGAGAGGTCTATCTTCTTGGAGGAATGCCTTGAAGAAGAAAGTTTCAAATAGAGAGGTGATGTTATGTGGGATGAACAATCATTTTGTGATTCTATTTCAGACATCACAATTGTCACCCTTCTTCAAGAAGGCTAAAAGGAAGTAGAGGATGATTCTAATAGAGTCTTCAACGAGGTAGAAGGAAACAAGTCAGACCATGATGCACTACAAGGGATCAATACATGTCAAAGGGCTTATGGTGATGAGCCAATAGCCACAGATTTCTTGGTGAAGAGCACCAATATGAGGGACCAACATTCAACAAGCTTTTAAGGACAAGCAGAGTACATATATGTTGAAATCATGTTCAAATCTAATCCACTCGAATAATAGCCCATCCAGGTGATAGGTAAGAGGAGTAGGTCACCAAATCTCCTTTTCATTCAACTACTTACCTGGAACCATAAGTCTTCTTGCCAGGAAGGGGACTTAAGAAATTTTCCCTTTGATCCAAGAGGGAGGTGAGAACACCTGGTTAACTATATATAGTAGTTTGCTTTTAGTTTTTTTCCTGCTTTCCCTAAGTGTAGTTTGCACAGGTAGTGTTTTTAGCCTTGTGTGTTTCCCTTTGTGTGTGGGGTAAAAGCTTCATGTTTGATTCTTATATCTTTGGGGTTGTTGCTAACCTTTCTTCAAAGCTGCATCTGACTCTGTGCCTAATGGACTGCAAGGCAACTAGTCTTTAAGCATAGCAGGTATGCTTTCTTTAGGAGTCACCAATTTGTTAACCATTTTTTGCCCAACAGGGCAAAAAATTGGTCCCCTTCTATCCCTACTATTCTAGGCCATTTCATTTTATGATTTTGCATGAATCTGTTCATTTCTATGGACTTTGTAGAATTTATACAAATTCTGTAGGTCTAAATCTATGAACTCTATAGGTTTTGGTTTTCTATAAACTCTGCAGGTTAGTCTTTGGTGCATGAGGGACCAGTTTAGAGAGTGTTGGGTTTTACAAGGCTTCTTCAAGCTCATATCTGAAGAAAATCATGAATAAGTTTGGCATCGTTGAACCATTGAACCTAGTTCAATGCCTTGGTTCAATCCTTGGTTTAATCACTTGGTTCAATCAACCTTGGTTCAAGCCTTGGTTCAATCGAAAATTCAATCGATCCATTTCAAAACCTGGTTCATCGCTTCAAGTCCATCACTTCAATTTCTAGGCTTGGTTCATCGCTTACTTCATGGCTTTTGGTTCAAACAAAAGAGTTCAATGGGCTTGTTTCAACAATCACTTGAAGCATTAAACCATTGAACTAGTTCAACACATTAGTTCAACACCTTTGGTTCAAGCCTTGGTTTAACTCAGTTGGTTCAACACTTCAGTGCTTAGTTCATCGATGGGTTCAGACAATTGGTTCATTTAGCCAGTTCAACAAGGAGGTTCAACGAATCAGTTTAAAGGCTTGGTTTAATGGGCTCGATGTGTAGTGATTGAACCATTGAACCGATTGAACCATTGAACCAATTTTGGTTTAATGGGTTGGTTCAACGGCTTGGTTCAAGGGTGTGCCCTATAGCCAGAGGGTAGTTCAAGATCTAGAAGCCCTTGCAGAGGGCATAGAATTTTTCAAAGGGAGCTAAAGAGATTTAAGGGATGCGAGAAGACTTAAGTTAGAATTTATTCAAAATTTTTGTCTAAAGAAATTCCTTCAGATAGAAGGCCCAAAGGAATTCAGGGAAAGGATTTTCAAATGGCCCAAAGGTGCAAAAAAAGTCAAAGAGCCCATAGAAAAGTTAAAGTAGCCAATTCTCACAGACTTTTTGTCTATGAGAAAAGGCCTGAAATAAAAAAGCCACAAGAAATACCTGACATTTTTGCCAAGGTTGGTGACGTCCCAAAAGCCATCAAATTTAAGCAGACAAACTAGACATTGGGTGATGGCCACGTGAACATCAAATTTAAAGCAGTGTAGTAGCCATTTGTGTTTTAAACTGTCCAAGTTCCAAATCATGGAAATAGCCCAAGGAACACAGTGACCCACCAGAAGATCACCCCTGAGGGCTATAAGAGTAGAAACATCAAAGCATTCAAGTGGCAAAGGGAAGGTGAGTTATTGAAGATGAGCAGCGCGATCTATTTTTTGTAGTTGGCATTGATGAGGGGAAAAACTATAGTCTATTTGTAGAAAGAGGCATGACCATGCTCTTGCATTAATGTTTGAATGCCAAAGTTAATTTTGGTGATTGTACAGCATGGTTCTAGTAGGCCTTTTTTGAGAAATGACATCAGTAATAGTGGCTTTCCTCTTCTCGATGTGTTCAGTGCACATGGGCCACTTGTAGAAAAGGGTGCTAAAATATTTTTTAGAAAATGCCAAGTTCTCTTCCTCTCTCTATAAATTATAAACTTCTCTTTTGAGAAGGAATCTGCTCTCAGCTTTAAGGCAAAACTCTACCCAAAAATCTCTCTGGCTTGTAAGGCAGAGCTCTGCCAAAATTTTACCTTGAATCAGAACTTAGCATTTTTACCTCCATTCTAAGTTTTGCATCTTTAATATGTGTCTATGCATTTGGTTTTGTGTTAAGTCATTTTCTTAATGCTTTTGCAGAATGATTTCAGCATGTCTAGTGCATTTTTGAGTTTCCTTTTATAGGTCTGTTAGAAGTGTCCCTAGAGGAGTGTAGGTGAAGTGGATAGGTTGCTACATTGTGTCCCAGAATGCCTCTAGTAGTTATTTCCTCCCTGTATCTCCACAAACCCCTGACCCACTGATGCAGAAGGTTCTCTCATGTTAGATGAAGTGTATAGGTACTTCTTTTTGGTGAAAAGTGTATGTTCAGGCTGAGAGGATCACATTTTTTAGTGTATCACCTCTTTTATTTCTTTAGGCTTAGGCTTTATTTTTAGCATCTCTCTCTCTCTCTCTTTTCATCCCCCCCCCTTTTTTTTACATTTTTTGTTATCAGTAGGAGAAACCAGGGCCTAAATGATACATCAAAGGGAGCTATCCCTCATCTAGAAACTCTCCCCTTTAGCTTCACCAGTCCCACAAGTGAGAGGGGAGTTTCCATTGTTGTGTGAAGAAGGTAGGAGCTCGGCCTCCTACCAAGGGTGCAATCTTCTACATCAATAGTTCTTTGAATGTGACTTGAATGCAATAGTTATAGTAGTGTAAGAAAGGGCATTCACATAAGATTTGACACCTACACTAGGAGTGATAGCTTGAGTATGAACCCCTTGATATAAGAAATTCCTTTGTCTAACCAAGTTCTTGCATGATGCTTAGATTAGTAACACAAAGGCTTACACCCTTAAGAACCTAGGACTAACCCAATATAAGCTTGTGACCCTATGTCTAGAAAAAGTTCCCTAAAATAGGAATTACACCTATAAATATTTAAAATTCACCTAAAATGTCTTATGCTAATGAATTTACCAACATCATTGTGGTAATGACCAAGCCCTTTAAATAATGAGTTGTGCCATGGCAAAAATATCCTAATATGGGCCCCATTTATTTCTCTATTGCACTTTAGGTGAGTGCATAAGGCTTGTACCTTATGTGAATTGATGTTAGTGTAGTCGAGTGATAAAATTTGAGTGCTAAAATATTATTCCATGTTTTTGCCTGGTTGTAACAAGTCTAGAACTATCTTGGATAACCAGATAAGTGCCTAACAAAGTATAAGACTTGACAACTAATTGATTTTTCTATAATATTTTGGTTATGTTTCCATGACATGTGTTGACTTCTATTGTTGTAATGGTGTAAAATAATAATGCTTTGAATCTCCCTCGATAACATTAAGTGATGGTTGGAATAGGTGGAAGATAGGTTTTTACTAAAGCATCTATCTTGTAAAGAATAAAAGATAAGGAAGTGGGTCTAGAACAACCTGTATGATGCTCTATATGAGGTCTTATTTTGTAAACTACCTGAGCATGTGTACTAATGGTTGGTTGCTTATGTAACCCATAGAAGATAAAGCTATGAACAATTCCTTGAGTGGATGAAGGAGCACTTAGAAAATATTGAAAACCTTGATTCTACTTAAACTAGAGTTTTAAACAAATGGTGGCAAGGAATGTTGAATAGTTATGTTCTTGAATCCACAATATTAACATACTCCTACCCTAAAGAAGCAGAACATAATTTCTTTCATGAGACCAAAGGCACATTTATGAAATAATTCAACATAAAGATTAAAAAACTAATGGTGGATTATGGATTTGAAACTATAAGAATGGAAGGCTAAAATCCTTTCACATATGATCAACACAATGGTGAAGAAGGGGATGTGTAGGTGAAGCACAATGGATGGAGATGATTAGATTGACAATCAAGAGCTCAAGTGACATACTTATAATAAGATAAGGCATATAATTATGGAATATCTAGAACTTGGAAGTGTTGAGAGAACCCATAGAGAGTAGGAAAGGCATGGGTAAGGATCTCTTGAATTGTAGTAGTGCAAGGAGAGGAATAATGAAGCCATAGATTAAGCTCAATTATTAATGGGTGAAGATTGCATTGGGTCCCTATATAATTTGACCATTGAATATGTGATAATATTTTATTTACCCTTTTTGAACCTATGGCACTATCTCATGCATTGGATCTCCCACAAAAAGAAATAAGAGTGATAACTGACCCTATTATCCACATTGACTTTGACTAGTTTACAAACTTGGACTATAATTTTATGATTAAATAAGTTATTCCTTATAAAGAGATAAGTGAGGATACCTCTAGACCTTTGGGTGATAGCTTGATAACACACAATTTAAAACATTCCAGTTTAACAAATGTCAGTTGTGCATACTAGGCAATAGCCCATAGGAAGTGGCCCAACACCATAATTGAGTAGCATCACACCATTGAATTAAATGGTGAAAACAACAATAATGGGTTTAACACCCAATCTAATAATCAGAGGCATTGGAGGACCACCATTAGGATAAGTACTAAAGGGCAAGTGCCTTAAATACTAGCACCTCCCTCATAACAAATATATTATGGGATGGTAATGCACTTGATAGAATATCATGGCATGGAAAATGCCATGGAACATGTGTTAAAATGTGAGATTCAATGGTGCATTTGGGGTATAATCCAATCAGAGTGTAAGGCAACATAGATTGTAATAATTCTACCTGATCACCTCATACTTGGTCTAGGAAATTTGATCCTAACTAGGCTATGATTGATTACAACACCTTGAAGGAAGCATTTCTAAAGGAATTTAACATACCTGAGTTTGAATAGTAGAGCATCATTATTCTCAAGGAAATTAGCCAAGGGATATTAAAGAGCATGGACTTGTATGATTCTAAGTTTAAAACTCTTCTTTCTAAGATTCCTTATGACACATACCCATCTTAACATGTGCAGTGGTTCATTGGAGGATTGCTAGTACTATTTAGAAGAGAAATCTCTTTGAAGAAATTTATAGATCCTCAAGAAGAGCTTGAAGTTACATTTAGATCTGAGGTAGTCAGAAGCATTGACACTAAAATCAGCTCATTCATGGAAGTGAAAATTACTTCCATGGCCAACCAACTCTAAAAAATGATTGTTAGTTCATCACAAGATGCTCAAAGCAGATTATGGTGCACCAACTATGAGACAGAAGGCCATAACTAAAATAAATACCCTCAAAATAATGTGCACAAATTTATTTAAAGCTATGAGGTTTGTCATGAGGTGCATGATGTTCACAACTACCCTTTGTTGTAACACACTAATCAGGTTAACACAACCATATATTGTCAGGTGTGTGACACCTACACTCATACCATAATTAATTTTTGCATAATCAATGAGATGCACAAAAATATGGAGAGAGGTGTATAGAAAATAATTGCAATAGCTGGAGGGTAGGTAATCCAAGGAAATAAGGTCTATGGTTAGTACAATATAGGCTATGGCTAGTAGAATGTAGGCTATGGGATGAAAAAAGGCATCAGAGGGTGGGATAGAGGATGTAGTGGAGAAATATTCCCACCATGATCATACTACAAGCGTTGTTCGATTAAGAAATATTAGTATGACTTCCCTACACATCCAATGTGTGGGTATTATTAAGGAACACATAAGGTTAAAGAAGTCCTAAACTTGTATAAAAATTTATCCCAAGGCCAACTTGATGTAGACAAAGGCATAGGAATGGTTTAACGTGATCTAAAAGTAAATAAATAGGTTTTTAGGGCACAACCAACCAACAATAAGAAAGCCAAGGTGTAGGAAACTACTCATATTGGGCTTACCACTCAGCTGCTAGTTACACCAATACTAGACTTGTGCCCAGAATATGGGGAACTAAGTCATACTAAGTGTATCTTGTGGTTGAAACCCAAAGTTGTGCCTTACCCTGACCCTATGCACTAGAAGGATGTATTGTAATAGGCCATGAGCATCATTTAAAAACTATAAGGGGAACTCCAAATAGTGTAAGATATAAAGGCACAAGCTACTACCTCTCACAAGAAGTAAGATAACCAGGAGGCTAAGGTATAAGAGCTAAAAAATATCTTTTTCCTCCTATAGATATAAGGGATGCTACCCCTTTTTAAGAATTTGGTTTTAGAATATACCTGGTAAATTATAGTTGAAATTATTTTACCATGCATGGAAAGGGCCTGAGAGGTCAATCATACACAAAACATGGAGTACGATCAAGAGCTCCTGGTAAATGGCACCATTAATGGATGGTCTATATGTAAAGTCCTCATGAACATAGATGTTGAGGTCAATATATTGACAAGGAACACATGGGATAAGATGGGTAGGATAAACTTAAGGCCTTCCCATTATGTTCTTTTCATGGCTAATAAATTTAGGATGAAACTACTCAAAATTCTTAAAATCACCATTATAGATATTATGGGTGCAAATTTCTATGTTAACTTCAAAGTGATCAAGTTGGCTGAGCAAGATAATTATCCAACACTCATGGGTAAGCCATGGTGCCACATGAATAATGCCAACATGTACTTTAAGAAGTAGTATATGACCTTTGAAAATGGTAAGGAGAGAATCATGATCCCCCTCTCAAGTTACTAAGGACCCCTTTATGTAGAAAGTGTTGATCTTGAAGATGAGATCAACCATATCTACAATATCATGGTGCAAGGCACCAAAACTATCAACCCTGTGAAGATTGCTATTATTCTATAGCTCTAGACCCCTTCTATATAAAAAAATGTTCATGTGTTTTTTGACAATTTTGGCTATTATAGAAAGTTTATAAGGATATTTACAAGGATTGCATCACCACTATAGGATTTATTTCACAAGGATGACCCATTATACTAGGGTGAAATGCAAGATGATGCCTTTGAAACTCTAAAAATCAAGTTGGATAACATGCATATCCTTTAGTTTCTTGACTGAATGACTCTATTCCACATCCATTTCAATGCATCAAGCTCTACAATTGTCACCATTCTATTGCAACCTAAAAATGCTACCAGATGGATCATCCTATCTCCTTTACAAGTCATAAATTGACCCTAACAAATAAAAATTACACAACTACCAAGCATGAGGTGCTGGATATGGTTTATGCCCTCCAAAAATTCAAGAAATACTTGTTGGTGACCTCATTCATATTTGTCACTGATCATGAGGCTCTCAATTACCTTGTGAATATCCCCATTCTCTATGGGCACATTTTTAGATGGATAGTTCTATTTCAAGAATTCCAGTTCTCAATCAAGGTGAAACCTAGCAAGCAAAAATTGAGACCAGATCATTTATCTTGCATTAACTCTAGTGATGTGGTAGTGCCCATTGAATATCATATGCTAGATGTGTAACTGTATAGAGTCTAAAACATTCCAAAATACTTTGTGGAGATAGCCATATTTATCACATCTAGGTTTTCACCCTAGACCATGACAACCAAAGAAAAGAAGCAACTTTTCATTCATGCCACCCCCTTTTAGATCATTAGTGGGGAGATATACAAATTAAGTCAACATGAATTCATGCATCGATGTGTTTTGGAACATAAAATAGTCTCTATTCTATGAGATTCACATAAGGGGATTGTATGAGGCTATTATGTTGGAGATATAAAAACACATAAATTGATACAATCAGACTTGTGGTAGGCAATCCTATTCTAAGATTCAAAGTATTATGCTAAGACATGTGACATATACTAGTGTACAGGGAAGCCAAACTAATGGGATGATATGCATCTCATCCCCATTCTTGCCTAGATGCTATTTGAAAAATGGGTTATTGATATTTTTGGGCCAATCACTCCTAAAATAACATACACAAGCACAAGATATGTTTTGGTAGCCATCTATTATTTTAAAAATTGGGTTCAAGTAGTGCTTACTAAAAATTTCACTACCACCATTACCACATGATTCATATGGGAGAACATCATAAGTCACTATGGGTGCTCACTTAGTATAACTAGCAATAGAGGAACACACTTACATAATGAAACTATGAAAATCCTACTAGTTGAGTACATGGTGGTGCACCACAAGACCACCCCATATCATCCCCAAGAAAATCACACAATTGAAGCATTCAAAAAGATATCAGGAACATGCATCATAAAAATATGCGATGTTGGTTGCAAAATATTGGGATGATCGAGTGTCAAAATTTCTATGGTCATACCACATAATGTACAAGTGCTTAAATAAGGCTATACGATCCTAACTAGTGTTTGGATCAAAGGCAATTATATCAATGGAGTTCTTGGTGCCATAATTGTGCATAACATGAATCAATCATTTGGATGACCAAGAATCATTAAGTGCATGGTTGGAGGACTTGGAGTGGTTGGATGAGGTACATGCCCAAGTAAGGTAGAGCCAACAAATAGAGAAGGCATGCTAAAAGCTCTAACATGACAAGCATATTAAACTCAAGGTACCGACTAAAGGAGCATTAGTCTTTTTCTATGACTTAAAGTACCTCAAGCACCTGGGAAAGCTACAAATCAGGTGGATGGGCCCATATGTCATCCATAGTATATTGGAAACTGGCACATACAAGATGTGCACGTTGTTAGGTGAAATACTCCTTGGGAATTTCAAAAATAACATATTCAAGTCATATATGTAATACAATGGTGATTTCACTATTAGACACCAACTTCTTGGTCATAAGATGGTTGTGTTGTGCTGACCTAAATCATATTTAGCACAAGCAAAATGTTTCCTTATATTTTGTGATTATTTTTCTTGTAGAGAAAATAAGTGGTGCTTTCAAGCCCATTAGAGAAATATTTAGGATGATTTTTCCAAAGTGCTTGAGGTCATGCACCTAAGTTTCTAGGTGTATAGAATTTGTCATAATTTTGAACATATGATCACCAAGGGCGTAAAGCAAGTCACAAAGGGTGCTCATGCATAGTGTTGAAACACAATTATCTACTAAGAGGGAGGTGAATCATTAGATCAACTAAAACCAGTCCTTTAGTCTTTTAAATCAAATTCAAAATCATATGCATATTAAAATAAAACTTCAAAGATCGCATACACATAAAAATACACATGACACCAAATTTATACATGGAAAACCCAAATGGAAAAACCACGGTGAGAATAACTTTTAAAATATACTATTCTAATCCAACATCATAGTTCAAATCCTCATTAGAAAACCCCACTAGTTACACATTTAAGGGCACCAACCCTAAAGAGACACCAATCCACTAGTTTAAGAGCACCAACTCTAAGGAATCACCAACTTGATAACTAAACACCAACTAGGCTTAACCTCACTAGTTACAATGTTTAAGGGTTCCAACCCTAAGGAAACACTAATCCCTTAGCTAAGCACCAACTTAGATTATATGATGACACCAACCAATCAGATCTATAGAGCTATAACTCTAGTATATAAAATAGATTCATAAATGAATCTAGGTCTCTATTTTGTGTTACAAGTCTATTATATAATTGCTCATACTTTGCACATTCTCTTTTTTCCTTTCTTCCTCTCTACTCCTCTCTATTCATCTAGTCCTATGTTTGGATATGTATTTATTTGACACACTTCATTGCCTTCACCAACCACTTTGATCTACTCTTCCCCCTCTAGTTCTATGTCTTTATGATTTTTTATTTGACACACTTCATTGTATTTTTCTCTCTGCCTCTATCTATATTTGATTTTGATAAATAGTAAAACTAATAGTTATAATTTTTTTTCCATTATCATAGATATCATATATATAAACAAATGATCTAGGGTTTGCTTCTTCTTTGTGTTCACACTAGGACTATAACGCATCATGCTAATTATGGAATTTAGTTTATTATGACATGAACTATAAGTTTCCTACATCTTGATTCCATGCATCACACCATAGTTATAGGTCTCTTTATTATCTATAACATTTGTTAGACTCAAGTTTTCAATGCATAAGCTTTTTAAATTAGATTTGATTTATTGGATCGATCAATCTCATTATCTATGTTAAGATATAGAGCTTATACACAAGTTCCTTTATGTTATTACATGTGATCCAAAACTTGAAAGCTTTGGTTGAAATATAATTCAAGAAACAAGAATAAAATTATTCAAATAATGTTATCTTGGAGAAGAGATGTTTTATTGATCAAATTTGTAGACCCAAACATATGCTTATCTCTGAGAAGAGATGTCTGATTTACATTTTAGGTTACACCTTCATTTATACATGTTTTGAAGGTGGGGGAGGATGTGGAAGGTCACCAATCTTGAGGGATATGAATTGGTTTGACTTCCATGATTTGCAACAATATATAATTTGAGGAATTACTATTTTTAGAAACTTACTAATTTTAGACTACACTACTAAAATTGAAATTTAGGGAACTTCTATTAGGTTTTCAGGGTTCAAACTTCATTGAGAAAATATGCATGCCATATCACCACATTCTCGTCATTCTTATCTTTTCAATGATTCAAATGATGAGTCAATTGGAGCTATGGTGCAAAAGATATGGCTCCCAGAAGTTTCATCATCAATTGGGGTGGACCTATCACCTGAATTGTTGCCCAGATCAACATGTTTCTCCACTCGACCATTGAAATTTAAACACTTTACATACTAGCATTTGATCTCTTTCTTCATGCCATCTCCAAGATCTCTCACTCCATCAAATTTCTATAAATTTCTAAACTTTAATGTTCCACTCTTTAAAATGTGTCCATCGATCTCTAGATCGTATCTCCTACACATCATTATATTTTTGAACTTGTATGATCTTTACCTTAACTTAGTCATTAAACTTTGACACTTTGACCTCATCTCACTACTTCATACATCTTTGGATCACTTTTACTCCATTAATCTTCCTGAACCTGCTCGATATTTAACTCACCACTATGTCAATAAACATCGATCACTTTGTTCCATATAATTCCACACACTAAATTGGATCTTTCTCATCCAAAGTTCCACATGCCATTATATCTTTAAATATGCATGATCTTTAATTTTGTCTAGTTATTAAATGTCGATATTTTTATAGCATTTGAGTCCATTCACTCTATTGGATCTCCTTTGCATGATCACCCATGCACTATTAGATCTTCTAACAAGCTTGATATTTATATTTGATAGGCTCACTCTCATTAGTCCTTTATCTAAAAAAATAATGTGTTTGTCACACTTGGCATTAATATGTTCACTTAGAGGGACCTTTAATAATTTGACTTCATCACACTCCATTAAATATCCAAAGTTTATTTAAGCACAAACTATTGATCTTATAATAAGCTCAAACATTAACTCTGACAAGCTTATGCTCATTGGGTCTCTATCTAATAAGTTCTATGAATGTGGCACTTGTCACTAGCATGTTTACTCAAAGGAGACTTTGACAAATCTGACTTTGATGTGCTCCATTGGATCATCTAAATATGGTGAAGCATGGGACATTGATCAAGTTTGGACATATATTAAGTCTTAGACTTAAGAAAATATAAATTCCTTTAAACATTTCTCAAAGTCATTAATTACTAGGTTGAGGGATCAATTTATCAATGATAACAAGGCCTTAAGTTATTGCGTCCAAGCTATAGCTAGTCACCATCAAAATATAAAGTGTATGTTATCTCTATGACTTAAACCCTTAGGGTTTTACTGAGAAACCCTATCCAGTTTGAGAGTAAAGATAATTCAATTCTGAACTCATTCATTCTACTTTGAAACTATAGACCATATTTCTAGAATGTACATGAAAAACCCATAATGGATATTCTATCTATTTGACTTTAAACATATATAAATGGTCTTTGTAAAATCATGATAAATTTGCATAGTGTAATTATGAAACATGCTCTTCTCTCCATCAATCCTACCTTATCCTTTTGACATCAATGGTAATCATATTGCCAACACATAGGAGATAAAAGAAAGGCACACAAAATGATAATGTGAAATGGATAGAAATCAAATGCATAGATGATCATGTGAAAGAGATATAAGAAGAGATTGAAGTGATAGAGGGCTATTAAAAATTATTTATATGGGGTAGGAAATGTCAAGGCAAAGAGACAAAAGTGCATAAAAACCAACCAAGATAGGAAAGTGCACTTGAAATGAAAGCATATTAGGAAAATAATATGGAATCATGGAGGCTAAAACATGTGCATGTGAGGTACTATGCCCAAGTTGTCATAAGGAAGGTGAAGGTCATACCAAATGAATAAAAAATAAGAGAAAGATCATCAGGACACACTGTCATCCACCCAAAGTGAGGTAGGAAATGACTATTTGAACTACATGTCACTTCACCAAAAATATCATTAGAGGATTTATTAAGGTGATAGTAGAGGCACAAAGATTTGCATTGAATGCATAGGTGGCAATGAATTTTCATGGATTTTGAAATTTCCAAGAACTTTAGGTGTCATCATACCATTAATCACCTATAATTAATATGGTAGATGAAATTAAGGGTATAAAGCAATGACATGCCAACTGGTTTAGGTTACAAACCTTGAGATAATTTGCACCCAAAATGTAGACTAGTGAACTAGAGCCAAAGTAAAAAAAATACTACCAAAGTGAATCCTTGAGTACCCATGAATGCCAAAAGTGAATGATTGAATAGCAAAAGGCATTACATTCACTTTAAGATTGACATAAGGAAGTGTGGGGCATAAATTATCCAAAAATTAAGACATAAAAAACTAGAGTGACACCAACATTGCCATTAAAAACACATGAAGCTCAAAAACCAAAGTCACAGTCACAAACCTCATGATTTTGAGAAGTACCAACAAACATTAGAGGATTTGAAAAAGTAAACAAAATGAACTTCAACACTAACTAGTTTAGGATGGGAAAGAAGCACATGATTTCTAATCCATAATAGGTGTAGAAGGATGCTAAGATGGAAAAAACAATAGAAGATACGGATACTATGAAGATCAAGGTACAACCCATTATAAGAGTAAGCATTGTAGAAGTAGACACGAAGGTGTTTGAAAAAATGTCATACCAAGTGACACAGTTTCACTTGGAGGTCTTGGTAGGGGAGAATTAGATGTCTTTTATGTACACCTACCAATTCAAATAATATAACCACCATACCTCAATCCATGCATAATATCTATTGCAAGACTAGATGGTGGACACAGGGGGAAAATAAATATAAGCACAATGTTGTTCGATGTCTCCATTTGAGATAGACTTGTGACTTTTCATACAACTCAACTCTATGAGTTATGCTTTGGGAAGCTAGAGGAGCTCATACAGTTCTTCCTCTTGTGCATCTATGGGGATCACATCTATTTTATAGGGAGGTACATGCAAATATTGGTACACCTAATGGTAGAATTATCAGGCTCCTAGACTCTAACATAGACATCCACCAGATGATGGTAGATGATGTTGAAGTTAAAAGGGTCATGAAACTCCTTATGTGCTATAAATGATGATTCACATTCCTTATAAAAGATATCAAGGACCTTGGCATGAGGGTATAAATATGCCTCGTGATTTCAAAACTTTACCCTGATAGTCAATGGATAGACATCACCAAGGCCTACCTATAAATCATCTATCACATGGTGTAGGGATTAATTTTAATGTCACAAAGTTCATTATGGAGGAAATGATAAATAATGTGTAGTGTCATACATCATGGGAAACCTTTAGGTGGGGGTCAATATTAATTTTGATACTCATGGAGGAGATCATCATGCTTGATGGTAATGAATATGATCTCTAGTTCGTCTTGGATCACAAAGCCTCCCCAACACAAATGTACCAAGACTTCACTTTTCCCCTTCCTTCTATATAAATTACAAGACCTAAGAGATGGGGTGGTGCATGAAATATATCAAAGGGTTTAGGATAGATTGGCATATCCCCAAGGAGCTTACCCAAAACATGTTTGGAATAGTAACTTTTGCTATTATGAAACACTTTTATGTAGTGTACCTAACACTAACAGATGGTAACCACATGAGTTGGCTCAAGTTTTCTTACACATTCTCTATGAAATACTTTAGGGAGACGCTAATAAGGATCCCCAATGCATAATATCTAAACATCCCATTGAAGGAGTTAGACTTAGAGAGGAGAAGGTTGTGGTGTCAATACATGCACCCAAGAGGAAAATCCACTAGGGATGAGGAGTTTGAATCATATTGTATCGAAATCTATCACCTCCAAAAATAAGTGATTCTTGAGCACATTCATATGTTTTATTATGAGATGAAGCCAAAAAATAATGGTATAAGCACCGATAAGGATGATGACCTCTCCCTTTTAATTGGTGATAAAGGGAAGCTAGTACCAATAATGTAGAAGAAGTATCCCCAATAGAAAAATGGGGAGACACTTGAGGAGATACAAGAGTGCCTCTACTTTAAGATCACTCTAGAAATGAATAAACTCCCTTCACACCAATTAAAAAACATGTGGACTTCAATATAGGGATTACTTCATCTAAGTAAAGGGAGAAGAAAAAGAAGTCAAGGGGGAAATTACAATGCCCATAATAACCTTGGTAGAGATGGAGGTGAAAAAGGTGCATGAAGAATTGGAAGCACAAGAGGTATAAAAAGAGATGGAGGAGGAAGGAGGGATGAAATTTTACATCATCCAAGAGGAAGAAATAAAAGAGCCTAATTATAAATAAGTTCAAGAGGCCCTCCAAGGTGGCATTACCATTGCACTTAGAGAGGAAGAAAAGTTACACAACACCTCATCCAAAGAGCCCTCCACATATCCTCCACTAACTAAGGAGGAAAAGAGAAGTTTATGGAATAAAATAGGCCTCAACAAAGAACATATAGAGATGACACTAGCACTAGAGAAGAAAAGAGCAGCCATGAAGGTATCCTACATGACCCAAAAAGAGATTGACAAGGTTGAGATTGAGGAATTAAAAGATGAGGAAGAAAAAACCATCAAAATAATAAAGAGGATTAAGGTAGAGAAAAAAAATACCCAAGAGGAAAGGGCCAATAAATAAAAAGAATATATGAAGGTTGTCTTCATCACAAAACTAATGGAGGAGAAAGCAACAAAGGTGCCTAGTGCCCCCACCAACACAATAGAAGAAGTTACACCACAGGCATGCCCAAGTAGTGAAGAGGTGCTTGGATATTAAGAAGGTGATAATAGCTCCTTAAAAGAGAAAATGGAGAGCATTGAATAAACCTACCAAAAATAAGAGGGTAAAGCTAGCACTAATGTAGAAGAAGAAACATATTAAGGGGATAAGTCTAAGGAAGAACCCTTATTGAAACAAGAGGAATGAACCTCAGAAGGAAGTACTGAAGAGATCACTAGTGATTATTAAGAGGAAGGAGAACATATGGAGTTGGCCATCACTGAAGAAGAAGGCATTGAGCCAAGCCTAAGGCAAAAGTCATATAAGGGGTGAATTGATAAAGATTACTATATGTTTGAGTACATGCCCCTTGAAGATACCAAAATCAAGATACACTAATAGTTGTCATTCACCTTTGATAGTTATATATATGAGCCTCATTTTGAGGTACTATAAAAGCACATACTAGGCATGGAGGATCCAAAATAAGGTTATGATTCCCTTCTTATAAACCTCTATGTAATGAACCTAGTTAGTTCAACCAATGCACTCATCTAGATGGCCTCTAAAGTACCATAGAAGAACATCATTAATGATGTTAGAGATTCAATATGGAATAAGATCATGCTAAAATTAGAATAGGAAGTAAATTCCATGAAGTTTAAAATATAAAAATTGATTGAGAATGTAGAGGAAGTTAAGCCATCCCTCTTGGATAGAGTTGACACTTTGAATATTTTAGAGGTTGATAAGGTTTGTATGCTAGTGGAGTAGATTCTCCCAAGGTTGAAATAAGAACCAACATAGGAAGAAGAGGAGGAACACCCTTGTTCCATCTTATAGAATGATATATAAAAAAAATCTCAAAGAGGTGGAAGACTTATTTGTGTAAATAGAAAAAGGCACAGAGGTAGCTGATACTATATTCATGGACTTCTCCACCAAGCATCAATCATCGATGCATGCCTCAAATAGGCAAATGGGGGAAGGAAAGATTTGATGGTAAATGTGTATACTATTATTGGGATTGAGTATGCATAGATCATGGAAAAGGTCAATACCTTGAGTACTCAGATCAATAACTAGGAGAAGAACCTAGAAGAACTCTTCTACACCTTGAAAACAAAGGCTGACAATAAGGGACAATATTAGATGGAAGAGTGAAGAGGGTAAAAGAAAGGCTAGAGGCCTTTAGAAAAGAGTTATATAAAATGATGTGATTATTTTTATCACTATATTAATAGATATTGACAACATTGTTGAAGAAATAAAACTCACCATCAAGGGCTTTGAGGACTTTAGTGTTGAATAAAAGGACATTGGAGTTCTGTGCACCTAGGGAATTGAAAGACTAGTTCAAGAATGGATTAGTAATTTTATATGGGGTAATGTTGAGCCCTTTTTTTACTAAGTTTGAACCACTACCAACTTAATAGACATCTCAACATGAGGTACTCATGTGGAATGATTGCTAGTTTGGTATATTTTTCACCAACTAGAAGAATCATTGCTCATCTTACGCTAGTTGGTAGGTGGTTAATTAGTGCCTATATTTTATGGGATATCTTCATGAGAATATACACATGATAACCAGAATGTAAAGGGTGCAAGGTGATGGATATGGTATAATGATCAACCAAGGATCTAGCTCAACACCTAGTGTGCACCCTCCACCTTGGTGAGAAGATACTCTTTAGTGCTATAAAACAAATATTGAACTAGTGAGTAGAGAGACACGACTTGGAGATAAATAATCTATACATAATTGGTTCTAATCATATCAAAGCAACCACCATTAAAACTTAGTTTTAGAATGGATACCTAATAAGATCCACTTTGTAATGCCCAAGTTTGTATGTGAGCCTCTTGGTTGATAGTTGTTTAGATGAGCATGTTCTCTATTTATATTAATATGAACTCTATTATTCAAACCTTGGTAATTGAAAGATGGCATTACACCAATCAGTGTATTGATCTAGTTTATATGGTTATGTAAATGTTCTTTGAATGTAAATTGACTACAATAGTTACAATAGTGTAATTTTGATATATGAATGTGTTTTTAAGAAAAGTTTTGTTTCAATTCATTAATGTCATCCCTATTCTAAATAATTATGTTAACCTAAACTAAAAAATATCCTAAGTGTAGGAAAGGGAATTAACCCAAGATTTGACACTTGCATTGGGAGTGCTAGCTTGATCATGAACCCATTGATATAAGCAATTCCCTATCCACCCAAGTGTTTGAATGATTCTTATCTTAGTAACACAAAGGCTTTCACCCTTAAGAACCTGGGACTAACCCAATCTAGGCTTGCAACCCTATATCTATAACAAGTTCCTTGAATAGGCTTTGCACCTATAAACAGTCAAACTTCACCCAAAATGGCTTATGCTAATGAACTTACCAATACCATTATGGTAATGACCAATACCCTTGAAGAATTAGTTGTGCCATGGCAAAAATATCCTAATGAGGTCCTATGTTCTCTCTCTACTAAGATTCAGGTGAGCACATAAGGCTTGTACCTTGTGCGAATTGATTCTAACATAATTAAGTGATAAATGTTGAGCACTACATGATTATTCCATTTTTGTGCCTAATTGTAACAAGTATATAAATAACTTGGATAAACATATAATCACATAAAAAGGTAAAATACTTGACAACCAATCAAATTTTCTACAACATCCATTCAAGGATTCCAATCATCCATAGGTTCTTAAAGTTTAGTTAATTTAAGGGAAATAAAATGAGTATGAGTTCAAAACATGATTAGTTTCAACACTTAGAAATTGTGAGGACGTTATAAAATGTGTATTAATCTTATCAACCTCCCTTTTAGCCTTCCTAATAAACACATAACACTCTCAAAGCCTGTAATATTTGAATAGCAAAAATACTAAGTCATTTTAGTTTTTTTCCTAGTGATGGCTTCTAGATGTGATGAGATTAAATTCAATAGGCCCTCAATGATGTCTTTATGAATTATCAAGTTGTAAGTCATAATAGGAATCTGGTATAATTTAATGGTACCATGCAAAAATCAATCGAAGCTCCCAACAACCTCAGACCTATTAAAAATGTCTTTTGACACTTAGTCAATTCTTTGTATTTGATCAGAACCACATGTCACTTTTATGCTTAACATAATTTATCCATTTATCTTCAAAGGTCACCCAATACCACATGTCACTCTCCTAGAAGTCCTAAGATTATTTAAAAGTCTTTTAAAGACTGATTCAAATTTTAAGAAGGTGCTCGATGAGCCAATGACATCAGTAATCCTCTAGGCAAGCAGGCAAGTTGAACGCTTCCACATGTTATAATCTCAATGACCTAGAGTCCTAAAACCATCCATATAGTTCAAATCCCTTTAGGATGGTAGGTTATTAGGATGATGCCACATATCATAATCCCACTAGTCCACTTTTCAAGAGATTTATATACAACTTAAACATAATGCCAGAGCCCCAAACTAATGGTTAAGTGAGTTTTCACCCTGTAGCATAATCTTACTATTCTATAACCCTAGGGTGGTCTGTGCAATCCCAACATTATGTTAGAATAGCAAGTGAGTGTAATGATGCCACATGATGAAATATCACTTCATTTTGATATAAACAATCAATAGGACCTATCAGTCTCCTAAGGTAATATAATTATTAGACTTATCATATCCCAACCTAACCATGAAATTGCACATCAATCAATTGTGAGATGTTTCTATCTCCTAAACCTAATAGAGATGATTAGGAAAAGAAAATATATCTATGATTGAATGGCAACATGATAAGCGGTAGATGAAAATCAATCCTATAGAGAGTATGGTGAGATATTAGCCAATTTGAGATGGACATATGTCTAAGTGGCAATCTCATTAACAAGCCTGACCCCTTTTGTAATATGATAAGGGGACCAATCATGCATTAACACATGGCATAGTCAATAAATGAGATTTTATAATAAGTTATCTTTCAATATTGATTAACTAAGTGAGTTTTATTCATTATAAATAGATTCTATTTTCTTCCCTTAGCAAATGTGGGACAAAATTCCTCTAGTGAATGTAGTGATCTTGATAGATGTTGCATGGCTAGAACCTATTATTAATGAAATTAAGGTAAGGATAGCTCAAACTTAGATGGAAACATTTCAAGGAACCAAATTTTATCAAAAGAACTCATCTTTAATTATATGATCTTAAATTTGGGGTTGAATTGAGCCCAAGCTCAAAGGGATGAAGATCTCACCAAAGAGCATAAAAAGCTCTAAAAATTTGTTAAGTGTCAAACAAAGATGAGTCCTTGAGAAATTTATAAAAAGGGGTGATTTATTCTTTATTGGAATAAATCCAAATTAGGTGTGGTACATTTTAATTGGGCCCATTATAAACTGTTAGAAAAAAACTAATTTAACAGCCTGTTCCTCCCATTTAACTATCAACTCATGAGCAGGATGTGTAACTACATTCATTCACAAAATCAATCTTAGTGAAACTTATCTCCAACTAATAGAGTGGCAAGATAAGTTAAAGTTGTGCATTATCAATACACCATAATCATTGCTAGTCCATATAAGACATCAACAAATACTACTAATCTAGTTTTGTGCCATTATGAAGAGTTATGAGAAATCAAATATGAAGAAGATCATCTCTTCTCTCTATGCAAAAATTAAGGAGAAAAAATTCAAATCAAATAAGGATTTCACTAAGTGTATTTTCACCATGTAACATTGGAGAAGTGAACAAGATGTCAATAGAAAGTTAACTTCAGCTATATTTTAGTTTTCAGCCATAATGAGGGTGTTGATGATAGGTTTGCATGCTTTTCCCCTCACTAAGGTTCCTTTCAATGTGTGTGTGTGTGTGTGTGTGTGTGTGTGTGTGTGTGTGTGTGTGTGTGTGTGTGTGTGTGTGTGTGTGTGTGTGTGTGTGTGTGTGTGTGTGTGTGTGTGTGTGTTTGTGTGTTTGTGTTTGTTATTTATAAGTATCAATGACCTCTAGTTAGTTATGGCTCAACCCTTCCAAATTTTAGACTTATAAACACCTTCTTGAGGAATAAAGAAATTGGTTTTACCTTCTCATATGCTAGTTATTATGTGTAATTAATGAATTATTGATGTAAGCTTGTGATAATTACAACCTATCCCTAATTTATGCTCAATTTTTTAAACCTTTATGTAACAAACTTGATATTGTGTAAGTTTTAGTTTATGTCTCTAAGAGTTTATGCAATTCATAGTTGTGATGAATATTATTTGAGATTCCTAAGATAAGTGGTCATCCTTCTAGGTACTATTATAAATTGAATCCTTTCTATAAAACACTTATGCCCAAGATTCATTGGTGAGTTATGAGTTGTATATGTTTGAGTGTTCTTTGATTTTATTCTATGTGTTTCTAAGAAAATTAAGGTATTTAATTTTAGTGCATCACCCCATAATTAGTCATATAAGTATATGAATTTTTCTCTTTTAATTTTTAATAAGTAGTTTAGATGAGGATCAAGGTGATTCATTAAGGGAACCAACCCTCTCTCAAAGTATACTTCCATTATAGGTCACCCACAACATGTAAGTGATCCCATTGTGTTGATTGGGTGAGGAAAATTGAAAACCTTCCTTAAGGGTGCAACTCAAAGTGACAATAGGAACTATCCATCTTAATTGTACAGGAGGTTCCCCATTCTCTATGATGATATCTCCAACTATTGGCTAATTGGTTTCACTTCACATTAGATGAGTCACAAACCAAAAAATACCAAAAGTTTTTTTTCCACCAATAGTTTTTAGCAACTCTGTTGGGGATTGAAAAGGTGCCTTTTAATTCCTAAAATTTGAAGGAAATCTTCCCCTTAAAAGAGAATATTGGTGCATCCATTGAAAATATTCAGAGAAATAAGTAAACACAAGCCATACTTTTAATGTTCTAATTTTTATAGTGCTTTTAATTATAGGTATGAAAATATTTCAACTAAAAAAAGAATATGCATATAAAAGGAAGAAAAATTGATGATAAGTGTCTCAAATGAGCCCAAATTAGGGGCTGATTAGGTTTATGAAAATGATGATACAATAAGCAATGTCTTTCTCTTCATACCATAGTTTAAAGAAAATCAGATTCATGAAGTTAATGATAAGAAAAGAGTGCAATTTTTGAAAGACTTATATGGATCTATATAATTAGAAAAGAAAGAAATTTTCCCATCTCAAAATTTAGCTCAAGTGGAAAAATGCATGTAAAATGAAAATTCAGCCACCTTTCTAGAGTGTTAGATAAATCATGCAAGCTATGGGTTTCATACTGGTAAAGAAAAATCATGCATTGAGGTTGAACATGAACTCATAAAAAGTTTTGGATAGCAAAAGAGACCTAATTTGTAATAAATTTATAACCGTTTTGAGTGTCAAAAATTTTTAGCCCCAAGCTCACATGTGGATGTGCCTATGGGTGATTTGGTTCATCCACTCATGGTTAAAGAATCATAAGATCAGCCAAGAGGTGAAGATGTTGAAGGTATGTCTCATGTTGTTCATGTTTTAGATTTTAAGTTAAAATAAATACCTCTCATTCATGAGTAAAATTAAAGTAATATTTACTTTTTGATTATGCAATATCAAGTTTTTGAAGTGTTTATCTTTCCCCTATACCTCATGTCCTTCCCATTGATGCAATGAAAAATATATTGTTTCTCTTTCTTTTGTCTTTGTGTTTGATTTCCTTATATTATTGAATTTTATCCCACAAAGGTTCATAATTTTCTCAACCAATAAATGGCTATGCTTAGCATTATTTTGTTTTTCATCCCTTTGTAAATAATTTCCCTTTCTACATAATTTTGGTTTGTGTTAGTTTCCCCTTCCATTTTTCTATTGTGTTTGTGTGTGCGTGTTTTTAATAAAAACTCAAATTGTTCATTGTGGTATTTTCTACTTCTTCTCATGTTGCTTCCTTGACCCCACTATGAATTTTGGTGGTTGTGCTCTTTTTTGGAAATCATTTTATTTTGGTGAAGTTTGTGGCATGATATTTTTTTGGTTGTGTTCTTGCCAATAAATTTTCTATTTTTTTAATCATGGATTTGTTACATGATTTTGGTGGTCAAGTTTGGAGTTATGTTTTCAATGATTTAAATCAATAGGTAGTTTTTTTATCCCATTATGAATGGGACCATAAGATTATAACTGTAAAATGCATAATTTTCAAAGGAATTATTCAATTATTTCATTGAGAATTTACCCATGTAGATTGGTGATGAATAAAGTGAAATGATAATGGAAATAGATATTGAATGTTTTATTTTAATCCAAGTTTAGTATAAATACAAAACCAATGATAATTACATAATCAAAATTAACCACATGTGGCTGCTTGAGTATGGTTTCACCCTGGAACATGAAGAGGTTCATCAATGTGATTAGGCACTCTAGAATTTTTACCATTGACCAATACATGAAAAAGCATGAACATCCTCATGATATAGAGATTAAAATTAAATTGGAATCAATAATTTTATCAAAGATCATATTCAATAATGTTTCCAAGCAAGGGGCAAAGTATATAGAGTAAGAGGAACTTCTTAAATTATTGAAGAAGAGTGAGGTTGACATAATATTTCCCCACTTTGAAATAAATATTGAGAGTGAAAAGATGTCATTATTATATTAATGGGAATTTCCACAACCCATTTTATTTTATGGGTATTATTTATGCTGGTATGAGTAGGATTCATCTTTAGCAATACTGGTAAAATAGTATTTTAATCAATTGTGTTTGTATTTATCATGCATCCCTTTAATGTTGGTGATAAATTTGTATGGATGATGTTTAGATGATTATTTAATAAATGAACATTCTTATCATAGTTTTTCTATATCATGATAATGAGAAACTATACTATCTAAACTCAACTCTAGCCACAAAGTCGATTAGTGATTTTATCGTAGACCAGATATGGGTGATATTATGGAGTTCAGTGTGGATATTTCAACCCCACTAGAAAACATTACTTCCATAAATAATATGATAGTGAAGTATCTTGAAATAAATCCACAACAATGGCACCCAAAGTATAGTGTTGATGTAAAAGACATTGAGAACATGAATAATATGAAAATGGCTTCGTATGCATTGCACTTAATATGTTGTCATTATGTTTCTTTATTGATTTGACAAACTTACATGGAGAAAAGGTCAAATGAGTAATGAGGCATGAAAAATAATTGGCAATTAGGTTTTTTCCAAGGTTGTAGTGTCACTACATAGCCATCAAATACCAAAGCCACAAATGAGACTTTTATTGTTGTGAATGTAAACACATAAAATTCAATTATATTAGGTAGAGGATGTTCCTTAGAAGATAATTATTTCAAGGTGATCCTTATGTAGTAAAAAAAAGAGATTAATTCCACTCTAATACCTCATTTCATTTAATCAAAACCAAGTATAATAATATAAAATAGATAGCAACAAGGTGTAGCACAGAAAGTCTAGGCTCTAAGATATATCAAGAAATGTTGGTAACGGCATTGACAAATAATTATAATTAAAAATTGTTTATATTTGATAGAATTGAAATTATTATGGACTCATAATGAAGGATGCAAAAGAAATAAAAGGACTAAAACCCATAAGTAATAACCTAAGAGAATGTTGGGGTAATTTTCAATCAAAATATGACATGTTACCAATCAAATTACATGAATTGGGTTTAGTCTACAAGGCACCACATCAAAATTGCATGTAAGGATGAACAAAAAGTTGTAGTTTATGCATTTATGACCCATAAATAAGTGGTGTATTATACGTGTCGAAACATATAATTCATAAAGGTGATGATATGTTTATTCTAGGGAATAATGGGTCTATTGAGCCCAATGGAGTGCAACTTAAAAAGAAGGATGTTGTCAGTATTAAAGGAGGAGATGAATTTGTTTTTAGTTCTTTTAGTCATCACATTTATATATTTAAACTTATCATAGATAAATATATTACAGCCCATCTATTACCTACTTCAATGTGGGTAGGTCAAAAAGTCAAGTGGACAAATTGTTGGCCAAGTGGCAAGGTGTGGAAACTCCTTTGAGACATTTATTTAATAGTTAAGAGTTTTCATTGAGGAATTTTGTCAAACCATTTTCATGTTTTTCCTAAAGCCTATTTTAGACACATATAAGGTGAAAATTTAAAGTGATAGGTGTAAATTATAGGTATACAACCTCGCCTACATCCTCCCAGCTCATATCAAATGAGATAGGCCAACAGGAAATCAAATTGAGTGTTAATATTAATGAGGCATTTTGTCAATAAGTTCACATGATTTTTATAGGTGGAATGAAAAGGATAGTAGATATCCAATGTGAAAATTTCAATGAATTAATTGGTCAAATGGTATGTGTGCTTTCAAGATATGATAGGGATCCCCTCAATGCCATATAACCTTGTGGAATTTGATGCCTATAGATTAATCACAAAATTAGTTAAATATTGATATTTATCAATGTAATTTCAAGTTTAGTGGTAGTTTATGTAGTATTTGGAAACCTATGTAGTAATTTGGATGACCATTTTGAGGATACGTATGCTAATTTTAAAGATCAAATTAATAAATTATATTTATAGGCCATAGGGATGTTGAAAATGATGAATTGAAGTGTAAACCTATCCCATATCATGTGTTTGATGTGAGTATTACTTAAAACATAGTTGCATATTGATTAATTGTGAAGATATTATCTCAGTTAGTATATACACATAATATTTTGAAACTCTATCAATTTTTGATGCTTTCTCTATTTTAAAAACCCTACGAGTCTCAATATCTCTAAGTTCACACCTTAAAGGGTGTATAAGGAAAGGGGTGGGAAAACCATTGGTGATTTTCAATATAGTTGTCCCCTATACGACTACTTAAAACTAACATAAACCTCTCTTATACATGTTTCTAAGATTTGAAACCTCACTTACACACTCCTCCAAGTAATTCACTACCTCAAACAACCCTTACCTAAGCCAAACCCTCTTTTTAACATTTATCAAAAAAAATCAGCTTCATCTAACCTTGTGCTTAAAATATAAACATGTTACAGGATTAGGTTAGCCTTGACCAACCTAGTTTGAGACCTAACTACTTTATTTATTAAAGAAGAGGGTAAATTTAGTTGAATATATTAGTTAAAACTTTATAAGAGTTTAGGGTTAGATTCAGTTATATAAACATATCCTTTTTGTCATTCATTGAGAGATACAAAAATAATAATTTATTTTCACTTCTACTTATCCACTATTCTACTTGAGGAACCATTACTTAGGGTTTAATAATACACTTGGAGATAAGAATCTTATCTTTTGGGAGAAGTCTTTTGGATGCATAGGATAATTCATGTACCCTAGAGCTGACCTATCTTTATTATCCTTATAGACTAAAACAAACTCTTATGAAACACCTTCACCAAGGGAGAGATTGAGGATTGATGAGTTCATCTTCAAGGTAAGTATTCCTAAATTTTGTTCCTCTTTATTAAATTAGTTAGATTTTCATTTATTAACTTATGAATATGTTTCTCTCTCCATGCATTAGGATTACCTCTATATTGACTTGAGTAGAGTTCTTATTTTCATGTTTACTTTTATGTTTATTACCCCCATTTTGTGCCACATGCTTTGGTGAGAACTATATTAGATTTAATTTACTTTTTCATTTTCTTTCATAGGAAAACATATGACCTAGATAGGGTTGTTATGTGGTATTTATCAACTAAAGGCTTTAAAACCCTCTCTAGTGATATTATATTATAATAAACCCCTTAGTTAGGTATAGAAAATCTATTTTGGTCATGACCCTGATTATCTAAATGTACCAACAAATGAAAGGACTAGTGTACTTTATCTTCTCCGAGCTAAGATTGATTTATAGATCAGCTTCACTTTCCCTTATATACATTCTGGTGAACCCAATATGAACTAACCCATGTAGGTTTTTCTTCATGCCTTCATTTATTATCATTTAATATATATTTTGATTTTTAAAATACTAAATTGAATCTATTGAATCAATATAACATTTTATGTGCATATTTAACACATTCACTATGATCAAATTTATATTTCTCTATGTAGGTCATATTCAACCATACGTAATTGTATTTATCATCTTGACTCAGTTCACTGCTTTATAAATAGGTTTTAAAACTTAGTTGACCCAATCGACTTTGTTAGAAGGATAAAAATCATCGTCTAGACAACATAGTATAAAAAAATATTTCAACATCCTCAAAATTATTAGGTTCATTCTCACCATCTTAGTCATTTATATTCTTCATTTATAGTCTTATTTTTCATAGTTTTCAATCTATAAAATTGTAACCTTATAGCAAACTAGGTTAACTAGATCAACAGAGTTCTATAGCTTTCTTTCTTTCTTAAAAGACTCAATCAACTCATTCAACTATGTTATTTTAGATCTTACTTCAATAGATAGCATTAATTTAGTTGATTTTGTTTTGTACTATTTGCCTACTTAGTCACTTGAATTGACCCTATACTCATCAAGAAAAAGAATTAACTCATCTTATTATTAATTAATTTACTTTTCATTTTAGTTGCTTACTTGTTTAGAGTAACACACATAGACTAAATAAGAAGTTTTAATTTATAAATTTAGTCACACTATGTTTCTTTATTATATACTTCCAAACCAGATAACATCAAAAAAATTAAACAAATTCTACCCAAGGTCTACCTACATGGATTTCATCACCAAAGGAAAAACCGACTCAATTTTTTGGTCAAGTATAAATATACGGCTGATGGTATATATTGGTAAGGCACTTGACACCCTTATTATTACAAGATTATGATGTGAGGGGGTAGGCCTCAATACTAAGTCATTACCATCACCAATACAAATCCATTTCAACCTTAACTACCTGAAACCATCATTGGATTGCATTTTGAGTTCCTCATTATAACCAACTCTCTATCAAAATTATTTCTAAAATTATTATAATTTAAAACATTCAGGATTGACCACATCTTTTAGCATCTTTATTTTTGTTGTTTTATCTTTGATAATTGTATTTTTTATTGTAAAACTTGTATCAACCAGCATTGGTTCAAGGTTTATGTTGTATGCCATAACTAGATTGACTGGATTGATATAGTTGTTTGTGTGTTTATTTTAAGTATTCTACAAAATAACACTAGATCATTTATAGTCATAATTGTCAAAACCTATCTCTACCTTTAGAACATAGTTGATCTACTTGACTATGTCTCCTATAATTTCTATTTTCCCATAGAATATTATTACTTTGTTTGAGCCAGTCTCTTATAGTCTATTTGTTTTATTTCCCTTAAACACATAGTTGACCTATCTGATTATGTGTCTTTTAGACTCTCTTAGTTTCACCATCTATAGAACATAGTCAACTAGTTCAACTATGTTCTATTTAACTTAAACACATAGTTGACCTATTTGATTGTGTCTTTTAGACTCTCTTAGTTTCACCATCTATAGAACACAGTCAACTAGTTCAACTATATTTTATAGTTTATCCTATCTACTATCCTATAAGACATATTGACTAGTTCAACCATGTATCCCACTAGTTGGCATTCCTTTTTTACAAATTTTTTAGTTTCCCTCTTTCATCATGAATTTATTTATTTAGGATAATATATATTTCAATCAATCAAACATTATGAGTTTTACCAATCCCAATAGGTTTCCTAAGACATATCTTGTGGCACCAACTATGGATCAAAGCAATATCCATGTTACCACCCACACTACCAACTATGGGGATCTTCCCCATTATTCCTTTACACTTAAACCCTTGTTTTCATTAGAATATGAGTGTGATCTTGAATACATAATGGAAATGTCATTTTTCATCAATAAAAACCCTTAACATAGAGGAAAATATCCTACAACCATATATAATCTCATGATGGGGCCTCATATAACTTTATTCACCTTCCCCTAATTTTTCCCATGGATTTGGGGGAAGCCCTTTCTTTTCATCCCAATATTTCCCCTTTATAATTTCTCCTTCCCATACCATGACATAATCTTCTTTATCTTCTTCAACCTCCATGCCAAGTATTTCTATAACATGGTAGGTTCTACTTATAGTGGGCCTCTTTAAAATAGCCACTTCCTTAACCAAGCTACCAATGCTTCTTTTTATACTAATGCTTCTTTTGATATCAATTCTTATTTTGATACCAATGTCAATCATGCCCGTAGTACATCACATGCTAATACCTCATTGCACACTCATAGTGCATCCCAAGTGTATACACATAATATTTTGAAACATTATCAATTATTGATATTTTCTATTTTATAAGAACCCATCGAGTCTCAATATCTTTAAGTACATGCCTTAAATGGTATACCAAGAAAGTGGTGAGTAGACCATTAGTTCTTTTTAAGATTGTTGTACTTTATTTCCACTTATTATCAATCTAACTAGTTCCTAAAACCATTCCCTTAAGCTTGGCCTCCTATTTTTCACCCTTCTGTAGTCTTTTTCCATCTTCATTAGCCCTTTTCCTAACATAAACCCCTTTTTAGCAATTTACATGACATAGTCAGCCACATCAACCTTGAATTGTTATTAGCAAAGTTTACTAGGGACTAGGTTGACACATGGATAACCTAATCCATGACCTAGTTTGTTTTTTGTCAATTACAATACTAGGTCGACTGGGTCAACCTTGTTAGCCTAAACTTTTGAAAGGATTTAGGGTTAGATCTACCTATATAAATACATCCATTTTACCATTCTTAGAGAGATATAAAGAATTAAGTATTAGTTTTTTCTTCTTGAAAATATTCTCTTCCACCATTCTATTTGAGGAGTCTTAGCTTAGGGTTTCTACTTGGAGAAGAATCTTGTCTTATGGAGAAGTCTTGGATGATTGGTCCTTTCTTCATGATCCTTACAAACCACAACAACCTCTTGTGAAGCACCTTTAGCCAAGGAAGAGATTGAGTCTTGATGGGTTTATATTCAAGTTAAGTATCTCTAACTTTGCTCCTCTCTTTAGTAGATAAAAGTAGCATAAGTAATGGTTTTTGAATAATATTTCTCTCTCCATGCATTATTATTTTACCTATATATATCTTAAATAGTATTATTTTACACATATTTACTTTTTAATGTTTACTAACCCCATTTTGTGCGACAATCTTTGGTGATTACTAGATTAGATTTTGCTTTACTTGTTATTAGTAAAGTGACTATGAAAATATATTACCTAGTTAGGGTTATTGCATAGTTTTATTTGACTAGAGGCTTTATAACCCTCCCTATTGAATTTATTATGCTAAGAGATCCCCTAATTAGGTTTAGTGGATCCATATTGGTCATGACCCTAATTATCTAATGTATTCCCAATCAAAAGTGTAAGTAAAATTTATCTTCTTCAATCTAGGATTGATCTATATATTTATTTCATTTCCCATTGCATACATTTTGGTGAACCTGACATGAGATCTAACCCTTTTAGGTTTTATTTCATGCTCTTATTTCTATTATTTTATAATTTTTCTATATTTGTGATACTATGTCAAACTAGTTGGTATAGTTTTAGATTTTATGCACAAGTTTAACACATACTGATATCAAAATAACTATGTTCTTTTTGTGTAGGTCTTCATTAGATACATGTTACTAGATTGGATAGGTTGACATAATACTCTTCTTTAGTCTAAGATAACAAGTTATGACAAATAGGTCAACTTAGTCTTTTAGTCAACATTTAGATCAATAAACTAGGTTGAATAGGTCAACTTAGTCTTTATTTAGTATAAAAATAATTAAACTAAGTCAAATAGGTCAAATTAGTCATCTTATCTTGCTTCAATATAAAGGGTTTTATAGAATTCGGTCAAACTAGTCAACTTAGTTTGCATAATTTGAAAGCAGCATTCAAGGTACTTCAACCAAAAATTTGTAATCTTAATCATCTTCCAACCCACCAAGTTTCATCTCTTTCTCTCTCTGTCAATTTAGTAATTAATTACAATTTGTTTTATGCAAGTTTACATTCTTTAAAATAACAAACTTACAACAAACTAAGTTGACCTAGTAAACTTAGTTTTATAGCTTGTCTATTGTTTAAAAGACTAAGTTGACCTGTTCAAATTTATTCTTAAATGCCTTTGCCTCCAAATAATAGTAATGACTTAGTTGACTATGTTATGTACTATTTTCATACTATAATCATATAAAATTCAAAATTTGGTAACTTGAGTGTGGCTAATGACACCCAATCCATAGGTCCATCTTGCTTACTCTCATGACCCTCATAGGCATTTTTTCACTAATTCCCAATCATCCATGGCCTTCTAGACTGAACCCTTGTAGATATAAATTTCTCTTTCCATGCTTAATCCATCCCCCAGGTCTCATTAACCATGGATAACAACACCCAAACTTGGACTACAACACTAAAACCCAATGTATCCTATTTTTGGCACTATTTTTCAAGTGTATTTTGGATTTTAATGGTCATATTATTCTATATCCTTATCCTAATCCATGTCAATCTAACATGAATTAATTTAACCCATGATCATTAAATACCCTATAAAATTCCATTCAAAGTCCATTTAGAAGGGTTGGTACTCATTTAAAAGAGAGAAGAAAGAATACAAGTAAGACCACTCAAGCACTTTTCCCTATTCTTTTCATATATCCATCCAATAATATTCCAAGCCTATTCAAACCTTTACACCAGACCCTAGTCATTCTAAGTACACCTAGTTTTGAATTTAATTTCATTTTTATCACACTATTGCACCAAGCACTTCAATAGGAGAACTACATATAGCTTGATCCCTCCTCAAAGTAGTGGTATGTAGACAACATGCCCACACATGGGGTGTGAAGTGCATCCAGCATATCCTTTACACACCAACCCCTCTTTTCCTTTATCCAAATTTTATATTCAATTTCAAACATACAGATGACTTGGAGTATTGATGACTAAATTAGGTACATAATGAGCTTTATAGACTTTTAGTCTTTGATATTTTATAGGTAGGGTCACACATACTTGATGCACAAAACCTAGAAAGCTTATATCATCAAAACAAAAAAATTGAGATAAGACTACAGTGCCAAAACCTAGGGTGCCCCACTTTTGATGCTCTTATCTAATTAAGAAATGAACTTTTGATGCTCTTATCATAAATTCCTCAAAAATTTTAAAAAATTTTAGCAAATTTTAAAATAAATTTATTTTGAACCCTAGTTATATCAACTAGCTCTCAGTAATTTTCTAATATTAATCCAATAATTTCTTAATTTTTTGCTTGCATATCTAAATAAAAAATTTGATTCAAATTCTCAAATTCAATAGTAATTTCAAAAAAATATTTATTTATTTTAGACCCTAGTTGTATCAACTAGCTCCTAGTAATTTTCCAATCATTTTTTGAATTTTTAGTTTCATATTAAAATAAAAAAATCAATTTCAAATTCAAAAATTTATAGTAAAAATAAAAAATATTTACTTTTTCCAAACCTTAGTTTCATCTACTAGGTCCCATTAAATCACTAATTTTCCACTAAGTTTTTGATGTTTCAATTGCATATTTAATTCAAAAATTCAATTTCAATTTCAAAAATTCATAGTATTTTGTAAATATATTTTTGAAAAATCCCTATTTGTAGGTACTAGATCCTATTTTGATTCTTAAGGTATCACCTTACATGTTTGGAAGCCCCTTATCCTTTTTATGCATATTCTAGTTCTTTTTTTAGATTATATTAGTTTAATATTTTTTACTATTATCTAATTTTTTTTCCTTATGCCACGTAATTTCCTTGCATCTCTTCCTTCAAGATGAAGTGTAAGACTTAGTAACAATCCTCTTGAATTCACCTAGATTCCTTTAACTTGACCATATACTATAAATAAATAACCAATTTAGACTCCAGCTATAGATTCTACACATCTAGATTACACTAATTTTAATTAGAATGATTCAAACACTAAGTACAATGAAAATACCAATGATGATGTACACATCGATGCTTATGCTCCACCACATTAGACTACTGATCCACTTCCACCCATTATTGATAATGAAGTTGTACTCAATAAATATTTTATCCTCTAAATTTTAAAAGAGAGACTCAAGGAACAACCTCAAGATCATACTCTTATATTATAATCTCTCATGAAAATCAAAAGGGATAAACAAGTTGAGTTTTCCACTCCTATATAGCAACCAATTGTAAATGAAGCTAAGGGAATAACTGTGTCTCAAAAACCCTCTATAGCAACCCAACCTACCTCTATGACACTAATTACAGCTAGTATAACCCTATCTCCTAATGTGGTAGCCCTTGTACAAGAGATAATATCTCTTCAATCCAAGGTGCTACCTCATGAGCAATATGTCACTAGACCTACACAATATTTATATTCTTTTGATCTTTTGCATACACCATTAGCACATCACATTGATTCTACACCCTTCCCATAAGGTTTTTTTCAACCTAAGATTAATATTTATGATGGAAAGGGTGATACAAAGACATATTTGAGATATTTTCACATAATATGCTTGGATTATGTGCCAAATGACTGGCTACTTACCAAGTTATTTCCATGGAGTCTAAAGGATTATGCTTTACAATGGTTCTATAGTCTACCAAATCAGTCAGTCAATGCATTCAATCCTTTAGCTGACATGTTCCTCTCACATTTTAGTATCAACATTGGTGATAAGGTCTCTTATGCATAAATTTCACAATAGAAATAGAAATCAAATGAGCATCTCATAGACTGTGTGCTTTGATATAAGACCATCTTGGCTAATATGACTAACTTCATGGTAGATTAGGAGTTACATGATCTCTTAAAATAAAGCCTTCTACTATCATTACATGAATCTATTATGTTCAAAATATTCTCTTCATTCACTAAACTATGTTATACACTAAAGGAAAGATAAGTAAAACTCATTTCAATGGGCAAACTCAAGTATACAAGCATTCTAGACATAACAAACAAGAGTAATAGCAAAGTCTCATACAAGGTCAAAGTCAATGAGAACAAAAATTAGAATCAACTAATAGTCAATGTAACTTCATAGCCCCCTCAGCATGTGGTTTTATCAACACTTCTTTAGTGTGCATTTACTAATCTACTAATTTCTCTAGCTAGAGTTTTACAATAGTTATTGGAATGTAACATCATCACTCTCCCTCTTATTTAGGAAGTTGACCCAACAATGCCTCTTCCATGGGGATATGATCATCATGCATTTTGTGATTTTCATAGGGCATCAGGCCACACTACAAATAGATACATCAGTTTGAGGCATAAGATACAAGATTTGATAGATGATAACCTACTTGATCTTGGCACTTCAGTTGAGCTTCTATAGTCAAAACTAACATAGGATAAAGCTTTAAAAATATTCTTATATATATTTTCACAACATTCTAAACAAGAGAAATGGGACACATCAAGTGTTCACCATACATACCATACACATTCTCCACCAATTACATACTAGACATCTTTAGTTGAATCACATCTTTTGAGCAGAATGATAGGTGTGTATGAGTCTAAGGTTCCAACTGGAGATTTGATATGCTTCTTAGATCAATATATTATTGAGGATAATTTAGATTATAATGCATTCTTTACCAGATCACATATTCATAATCATCCCATTCATAGTGTTGTCATGGATAATGGTTCTAGTGTCAACATGTACACTATTACATTATTGCAACATTTGAGATTTTTAGAGCAAGATATCACTCTAATAAATATAGTTATCAATAGATTTAGTGGGTACATATAGAGTTCATTGGTTGAGATTGTACTTCCTTTACATATTGGTCCAACACATATGACCACACATTTCACCATAGTTCCCAATGCAAGATTTTTTGATATGTTACTTTGGCACCCATGGATTACAAAAATTTGAGAAGTACCATCTATAGTTCATAGATATGTGAAATTCGTTCATTATAATAAAGTTATTATAGTTGGTGGAGTTCCATGTGAGTTACCATTACCCACTTTAGATCCATCTCCTTTGTAGTCACCAATTTTAGTTTCTCCACTAGTTATAGGTCTCCAGCCAATATAGATTTAGACAGATTTGATGCATCTATTACCAATAAAAAGGGTTCATACACCTCTATAGCTTTAGGATTATATATAGCTTCTAGCTATAGTATTCACATCTATGGAAATTTTATTGAGAACTCATGTATCTACACATAGAGTGCATGTTCAGAGAGTTTCTCCTACTTCTAGATGGATCCCTAAGAGCCCTACAATTATATCCACTTTTGAGAGTTATAGAGGGACCCCATAGTCAATTTTTACTTCAAGTATTTTAGAACATTTACAATGCACAAAAATTTTATAATCATAATCTTAGCCTTTCCATCGTGCTTCATGATCATGCACGATACCTTTGTTCAATATAGGACACCATGACATGGAGTCTCATTCAATACTCATCGATTAGTATCTTTTCTTCTTAGTATTTCCTATACATAGATTGTTTCAAAATATAAAAATAATATAAAATATTAAAAATACCAAAAAATATTTAAATATATCCAAAACACAAAAACATTTGGATTGTATGCATCATCCATGATTTACATTGCTACTACTATGCTAGACTTACACTTATTATATGATATTATTTGTTGATTTATCTACATTACCATACATCACTTGATCTTCTTTGAGTGTATGCAGTGACATCTATATCCTTGATTGCTCACTCTACCGATTGAAGGGGCATCCTAATTCTACATTTGAGACATACATCGATATACATCCCCACTAGGGGAATCTTCTACATGACTACACCATTGAGGTTATGTCATTCCTTCACTACAAAATCCAAGTTATCAAGCTAATTTACATTACTTACTAGCTTACATAGATTACCATATCAATATTTCACTAGTATCTTATACTTGTGTATTTCCTAGCATATACCTAGTCTTGTACTAATATGTCTTGCATACTTTCACTTCTTGATTTGATTAGTTCGATGCGATTACACTTCCAATATATACATGATTTCCTTTCTTGCTTAGTGTATCTTGATGGTCTGCCTTTTCTTAGTTCTTGTTCCATGTCTTGTATGTGTTTTAGGACATTTGCCAATGTCATTTGCTTTTATTCATGTGTGTTCCTTAGGACACTTACCAATGTACTTTATTTGTAATCTTCCATGTGCCTATGGCTCTTGTGCTAACCTTTACTATTTTAATTATATGTGTATATGGAATTTGAACATGCCTTGTATGCTTGCTTTACAATTTGAGTGACATCTACCCATGTCCCTTGATTGCTTGGCCCCTTGGCCACTTTTGTATGTTTATTGCTCCTTGATTTGTATACTTGTTCCCTAATTAATTTTCCTATTTGTAATTCCATGATGCATATCATGTATTTCCTTGATTTCTTGGATGCCATGATGGACATCATGCTCCATTCCTCTTACTAATAGCTAACAACTAATACTTTCAATTTTGGTTTAGTACTTTGTACATGCTATTACATTGTTACATCTATCTAGGCATACCCTTATTGATCTAATAATCTCTCAAATCAAACCATGTTATATTTTGAGATATCTTGTTGATTATCATTGCTATATCATGTATATTTCTAGCTTAACACACTTGCAGGTCTCTTTCTTCTAAGGGTAGTCATTGTAATGTCATCATTCTTACCCTCAAAAGAGGGGGAAACAAATAAGATTTTTATCACAGACATTAGATCTCATAATGATCAAAAAAATAGTTTTTAAAACACTCAAAACAAAATCTAGACATCAGACCAAGGAGTATAGATCAAGCATATAGTAGATAATCCAAAATAGTTACCATATTTTCCCCTAAATAATAATGACAAAGTTAGAGTACAACACTGGACAATTGGGTGTCTTATTTTTGGTGGTCCTATATAGATAGTAAAAAAATTAATTTTTTTAGAAACAAATAGAAAATTGAGTTTAGTCATAGGTTTGTTAGCTCAGTACAGTCCAATTTTAGCATGTTTCAATATAGTTTTTACTCAAAGAATCCATATATTGGGGGCATCCTACATGGCATGATGACTCTCACTTCTAGTTTTAAATTAGGAAGTTGATATAACTTATAGACTATAATCCATGTTATAAACATCAGTGATTGGGGGAAATGTGCACAACACATTGATCCTCCCATTTTTCTAGTTTAGTCTATTTTCCAAGCATTTCTCAGTAGTTGCATGCCTTACTCCATCTACAAGTGGTTGAAATCCTTTTTACATTTTGGATTTCATACAATCTTAACTTATCAATTACCTGAGTTCCCAAATTGGATTCCACATAATCCTATTTTACTAGTTTTGGAGTGGCTTTCATACGAGCCTAACCTCCATCTCTTGAAATGGCCAAGAGTGGCCTAGTTTCTAGTATACATCTGGCTATTCACACCAATATTATTAGATCATAGTAAATTTATGGGATTCAAGAACCATCTTATATGACATCCATTCCATACTGATATTAATTTATATCTTCACTTAGTATGCAATGATGAAGCTAAAGGACTAGCTAGCCTTTGTATTCTTGAGCCACCTATTCAGAGGGATTGGACACATAGTCCAAACATCAATTGACACACACATGATTTGTTAGATTCACTTAATATGTGATGATGGAGCCAAAGGACCTACCTTTACATTCTTGATGCACTTTTAAGGAATTGAGCATTCATCTCCATTCACGATGTTACTTTAGGTAAAGTAGACACCCAACACAATCCAACATCACACAAGTTTTGTATTGATTTAGATACCCAGTGAGGTGTATTCATTCCTTTCTCTTCCTCTCTTTCTTACTTGGATTTTTTAAGTTCTTATTTCAGATATAGAATATCTAATACAAATTTATCTACTCCTTTTATATTACAAATTTACACTTTAGAAGAATGTCACACAACTTCATAAGCTTCATCTTTATAGGTAAGTCCAGGTATGCTTTCTATTTTTCATTTATCCTAGTATTTTACTTTGATTCATCATTATAATAAATTAGGGGCAAATATAATCATATAAAATATGAAATTTAGTAACTTGAGTGTGGCTAATGACACCTAATCCATAGGTTCATCTTGCTTGCTCTCATGACCCTCATAGGGATGTTTTCACTGATTTATAGTCATCTATGACCTCTTAGACTAAACCCTTTTAGACCCATATTACTCTTTCCATTCTTAATCCATCCCCTTAGGTCCTATCAACCATGGATATTTCCCAAACTTGGGCTACAATATTGAAATTTAGGGTGTCCTATTTTTGACACTATTGTCTAAGTGCATTTTGGCTTCTAATAGTCATATTATTCTAAATCTTTATCCTAATCCATGTTAGCTTAACATGAATTCATTTAACCAATGATCATTAAATCCCATATTAAATTCCATTCAAATTCCATTTAGAAGGGTTAGCACTCATTTACAAAAGAGAAGCAAGAATACAAGCAAGACCACTTAAGCACTTTTCCCTATTCCCTGCATATAGTGATCCAATAATATTCCAAGCCTATTTAAACCTTTACACTGTGATCTAGGAATTTGACTCAAGAGAGGATGGTTAGTATGGTGTTAGTTCCAAAATGAAAACAAAGTGAAATAAACACACTAATAACATAACATCTCTAAGTATGGACACTAGGGAGAGCTTAGTTAACAAAAGCAAATGACAACACAAATAAAAAAGTAAGGAATGAGAACACAAGAATTCATTTACCTTCTTTGGATTCTCCAAATGCCTTTGTAGTAGTGGCTTTCTCAGCTTGTGCTCATGAAGTCCTTGGAAATGGAAGCTTGGTTACCTCCATCTCTCCTTAGCACCTTTGACTTGTGGCTTGGAATCAATTTGGCATGGTAACACTAATTTTTTGAAGCTTTTGAACCAATTTGGAATTATAAATTTTCACAAAAAATCTTAGAAATGATGTTGTGAAGCCTCCTATTTATAGATTTTTACAAATGTCTAGAATCAATTTGAATCCTTCATCTCAAGATTGAAATGTGTGGTTGAGGAGTAATTCAATTTTTGGAATTAAGTTTGTAATTATCATCATCATGACTTTAGAAGAAATGGAAATTAAGAGGCATGGAGGGCATCATGGAAGGCATTGATGAGGCATGGAGGGCATGAATCCTAATATTTATGGCATTTATGGCCTAGGGATGTCTTCATAATAAATGAGGTCACTTGATGATGCAGATATTCAATATTCATTTCCTAAACAAATTATTTAACAAGTTTCCATGGAATTCTTAATTAGGCCTTGATTTGGGTTAATTATCTCTTAAGCATGCTTAAGCCCTTTGTGCACAAATTACTCAAATTGATCATAATGCCTTATTATTAGTCCAAAATTCAACTAGATTGGAATTGGAAGTCCATATCAGATGTGTTAGATCCATATTCACATTTAGGATGTTTTCAATAACAAAGGCACAAGTCTTGTGCAAAAAAATTGATAGGGAAGAGTAATCCATAACACCCAAGTGTAAATTTGGTATTTTGACTTGAAATGATCTGATCAAAGTTAGCTATCCCATAAATTGTATTACCCCATTTAGGGATACCCTAGCCAAAATTGGCACTTGAAGATGTCAATTTCACATCATTTAGCATGTTTTAGTATTTTTAGGTCAAATTATGCATTTTGGGTGGAAATTGGTTAAAATCTTAATTAGAGGTTATTGATGGCCATATTTAGGTGTTTATAGTTTACCCTTATTTAAGAAGGCATTACAAGCTATAAACATAGTAATGTCTTCTCAAAGAATGAAAATATCCTATATGCCTACAACTATACTGATGATAAACTAACTGTATGATACCCACTCAAGGGAATGGTTCGCACAAGTAGGTCAATGAACAGTCCCTCAAAAAGAAAGAAGTGAAATGAGGGGACCATAGAAAGGAAAGATGATGGGGGTGAAAACACAATGATATTGAAAAAGTAGTCAAAATAATTGAGAATGCAAGTGGGACAATGTACAATGGTTTGCCCAAAGGTGGTTATAATAATTATACCCTGATAGTGGTATTGTGGTATGAAAACACAATGATTTTCCTAAGGGTAGTTATAATCATTGAGAAGATGGAGCTACCCCAATTAGGATAAACAAACAATAGAACAACATGCCCTTGCATAGGTATAACAATCAAAGTGGTCACAATAAAATTATTTACCCAAAGGCGGTTATAATCATTGAGAAATTTAGGTGGGATGGTGTGTAATGATTTACCCATAGGTGGTTATAATCATTAGACCCTGATTATGGAAAACATGATAAACTTGGCTGAGGATGATGATAACTTAACATAGAGGGTAATGATGAATTGGAACAACCTACTAGTAGGGAGATGTTTATCTGAACTAATAAAAGTTAAAATTCTTTCATGTTTAATTACTTTATTTAGGATATGATTAAGATGAAATCAGGATGTCAATGCTAAAAAGAGGCTACCATTATTGAATAGACTTCTTGAATTTGAGGTTTATTGTAGCACGTGTAGATAGCTATCATGGTATAACATCATGAGGACTTGGTTGAAATATGCATGAGGACTAACTCTTGTAATCCAATACTCAAAATAAAATAATGCACTAATGATAGAAACCATGATGACAATGTAAACATATGAATATGGATGGATTCAAGTGTAAGTGTGGGCAAGGAATCACCTAATGAACACACACAAACCAAATCAAGGAAACAATGCTGAAAGTAAACAAATAGACAAACAAACAAATAAAATAAGTAAAACTAAAAAAACAAACAATGCAATAAAAACCCTATGATCATTACCATCAAAAAATAGGTGACAACTTAAAAAATGAACAAAAGGGGGGAATAGAAGAAAAGTAAGGGGGTAGTCGAGCTATCTCCATATGCACTAGGCAAGTGGATGTTGCCTACATAGTTCCATAGATATAATATCCAATAAAAAACTTTAAGTCAAAATTAGTTCTCCCAGGGAATAGCAAGAATGTGATAACTAAGGGAAACAAACAGAATGGATGTGAGAGAAGAATATAAATGGTGTTGTAAAATGGAAAGTGCATGAGAGAAAAAGACTAAAAAGGATGGGGAAAATAAATGACAAGTGATTTTCTTGTAACTTAGTAAGGGTTCCTAGAATCCTTAAGGCAAAGAAGTGGTTAATGTTTTTATTCTTTTTTAACAATTTTTTCAAATGTTTTTGAAAGTGTTTAAAGTATCTCAACTCAATCGAGAATTATGAGACACTAAATGGTTCAAGCTCATGAAATGATGAGAGCATTAAAACTTAGGTTTCTCGTAAAATGGTGAAAGCATGGCTTAGGTTGCTTGTAAAATGGTGAGAGTGTAGCTTAGGGTGATTGAGCTGACCTCAATAAGTATTGAACACTACTTACATAGTCCCAGAATAGGACCTCAATTCATTATAGTTCCACCCTTACAATGGAATAATTTAACTAGTGTAGCATATAATTCAAATAAAATAGGCACATTTGGTAAAAAGGCATAGTACAACATAGGAAGGGGCAAGTTTTTATGTCAAGGCTTAATTTTGCCCCTAGTTTGTCCATAGGTGGTTATAATCAGGACACAATGGTATAGATCAATGGTACTAATTAGCCCAAAATATGCTCTCTATCTGAAGTACCTAAACTAATTGATAAACTTATTAGATACCTTAATGCTAAAACTATGTAATGAATGGAAAAAACAAGGTTAAATGGGCTAGGCTTTAGAACACCCTAGGTTGGTTGGTCAGAAATAAAAAGTGGATATGAGAAAGAGGATGAATAAGGATGGTATTTTTACAAAGAAGAATAACATCAAAATGGCATAACTAAAATGGTCCTTATAGACAATAGACCTTGGCATTCAAGCATAGTACTACTTGAGATGAATAATATTCATTGGCTCCAAATTTTCATCATTATTTAGTGTGGCAAGCTAGTATGGTCTTGATCTATAATCTACAATGATGATGAAAGGCCCTATCCAATTTGGTTTGAATTTCCATTTATACTTCTTATCAGCCATGGTATTATTTTGGTTTTCTTTAAGAATAAGATCACCAAGTTCAAATGTTATATTCTTGACATGCTTATTTTAGTGGCCTTTGAGTCAGTTTTGATATTCTTGAAGATTTTTTAGCACGGATGTGCATTTTTCATCAAGTAGATCTAGTTCTTACAGGCAAGCTAGTTGATAGTCATGATCATCTAGGACATGCTTGAAAGATATGTATAGTGAAGGTAACTTGACCTCAATGGGAAGGATGGCTTCAATACCATAAACAAGTGAGTATGGAGTGGATCCTATGGGGGTATGATGATTGGTCTGGTATGTCCAAAGGGTATAGAATATCTAGAGTTACCAATCACGACCGGCATCATTGACAATCTTTTTGAGAATATTGATAAGGGTCTTTTTGGATGCCTCAACCTATCCATTACTTTGAAGATAGTATGTTGTAGAAAAATGTTGTGTGATGTTATATTTAGTACATAACTGGTATACATCTTTGTTCTTGAATGATCCTCCATTATCAGATATAATGTCAGAGGGCATACCATAGAAGCAAATGAGGTGGTTGAAGATGAATTTAGAAATTTGATTTCTAGTCATGTAAGTGAGGGGTATAGCTTCAACCCAATTAGTGAAATAATTGATGGTGGTAAGGATATATTTATGGCCATTAGATGAAGTAGGGTTAATCTTCTCAATGAGGTCAAGTCCCCATGTAGAAAATGGCCATGGTGTCAACATTAGTTTCAATTTTTTTGTTGGGGCATGAATTAGATTAGCATACCATTGACATTTATCACAATTTTTTTACATATGCAATGGCATATGCATCCATTATGGGCCAATAATAACCAATATGCAAAATATTTTTGTATAGGACTGCCTTGCTAGAATGGGCTCCACATGCTCCATGAACTTCTCTTAACACTAGCGTAGACTCCACTAAAGTTAAATCATGAAGCAAAGTTCCATCAAAACTATGGTGATAAAGGGTGGATCCAAATAGACTATAATGAAAAGAATGATGAATGAAGTCTTTAGTTTATTTTTGAGATAGGTTAGGTGGTAGAACTTGGTCATGAATGTAGTTATAAAGGTCTAAGTACTAGATATAATTAGGACCAATAATATCACAAATCATGGCAATGGTTGAAGGTTCATGAGCTAGTACTGACAAATTCTTGATGAGGAATTGATACTCTCTAGATTTATATATTTGTCAAATTAGAGAGCCAATAGTATCCATGGAATTTTCAATTTTGTTACTAGCCCTTGATATGTGCTCAAACTAAATATTAAAAATTTGTTGTTTAAGAGTGTTGACCATGGCTTTATATAAAACCAGTTTGTCATCTTTGGTCTGAAAATGATCTATAACTTGATTGATGATTAACTAAGAGTCACCACAAATGTGGAGATGAGATATATTCCAATGCATTCCTTGTCAAAGTCCTTCAACAAGTACTTCATACTCAGTCATGTTGTTTGTACAAGGAAAGATGATTCTAAATGATTTAGGGATTATATCCCCATATGGTGTAATAAAAAATAGGCCTACCACCGATCCATGTGTAGTGAATGAACCATAAAAATATAGTTTCCAAGGCTACTCCTCAAGGTGTGTGTCTAAGATGATCATGATAGATTCATTAAGATATTGAAACATGAGTGGATGTGTCTCTACAAGAGGTGATATAGTAGTTGATCTATAATAACTTGTCCTTTGATTGCCTTTTGATTGACATACTCTATGTTAAAATCATTGAGAAGCATGATTAATTTAGCCATTCTACCTTTTAAATATATTTTAGATAGTAGATAATTGAGTGGATCTACTTTTGAAATGACCATGGTTTTATTATTCAACATGTAATGGCATAACTTCTGAGTTGCAAAGACCATAGCTAGACAAGCTTTTTCAATAGATGTATAGTTATATTAATATTCAACCAAGGTATGACTTAGATAGTATACAATGTGATCCTTTTCTTTGTCATCATGTTGAGCCAAGAGTGCCCCTAGAGCATGGTCAGTAGCTGATAGATGTAAAAAAAAATGGCTTTCTTGGCATATGAGGTAATAAAATAGGTGGATTGACAAGATAATCTTTGAGCTATTGAAAAGATATTTGGAAGTGTTCATCCCAGTGAAATGAAACTCCCTTCTTCAAAAGGTGTGTAAATGGATGACACTTATCCACCAATTGAGAGATGAAGTGTCAGATGGAATGGATCTTACCGTACAAACTATGAAGTTGCTTCAAATTGGTTGGTGGCAGTATCTTGGTTATAGCATGGACTTTAGCCAGATCAACTTCAATACCTCTACAAGACACAATGAAGCCAAGTAATTTTCTTGAAGTTACATTTAACACATATTTATTTAGATTTAGTCTCGCTTTGTATTCTCATAGTCTTTCAAATTTCTTATGCAGCACTGCTAGATGGTTGGCCTTGGTCTTGGATTTTCCGAATATGTCATTGACATAGTATTCAACAATATTATGCATCATATCATGGAATATGATAGTCATGGCCCTTTGATACATAGATATAGCATTATTAATACCAAATGGCATCACTTGATAACAAAATGTTCCCCATAGAGTGGTGAATGCTATTTTATGTTGATCTTTTAGTGTTATTCTGATCTGATTATATCCTGAAAAGCCATCTATAAGTGAAAGCATTTCATAACCTATCATGGAGTTGATGATCATGTCAATATTAGGCAAAGGAAAATCATCTTTAAGATAAGTTTTTTTGATGTCTCAAAAATTATTATAGATTTTGATCCCTTCAAGATTTTTACTAATAGGTACCACATTAGAGAGTCATTTTGAGTATTCAATGGATCGGATACATCCTACTTCTAAGAGTTTTTCCAACTCTTTCTTTACCAATACAAAAATGTGAGGATGCATCTTACGTAACTTTTATTTTATTAGTTTAGCATTAGGATTAACCATAAGGTGGTGCATAACCAAGGTGGGATTTAAACCTAGCATGTTAGAATAGGCCCATGCAAAAATATTCACAAACTCTCCCAATAAAGCTGCAAAGACATCGCATTCCTCCTTAGTGAGGGATGCACCTAATTTTATCCATTTCAAGTATGATGGAGTCTTGATATTTACGTCTATTATATCTTTGACTAGAAGGGTTGAACCATCTTCTAGGAGAGTAGGCAATGACTTGAACTATTGGATTATGTTAGGGTCCTCTTTTAGGACTTGCTCTTCAACTTCTCTTAGGCATGATGAATATGAGTCCCCTAATGGAATATCTAGCCATGTGACAAAATAGTTAGAAATTATTGAAGAATTTGATCAAATACTTGTTTCTCAAAACTAAGCTTAGATCTGTAGGCAAGTTCATCATTGGTGGTATGTTGGTCTAAATTCAAAGAAGAATGAACACCCCCATCTAATGGCACTTGAAATAGGTTTTCACCACTAGACTGGCCTTTATCTTTACTTTTTCCCTGGTCAAAAAGTGCCTTAAAGAGGTTTTCACTTTGGGATCTCAATGTTTTACTTATATGTTTTTGGCTAAGGGTGTTCACTTACTCTCCAAAATAGGCTATAGTATCTAGTGTGATTAAGAACCCTGATTTTTTATCTCTGAATGGAACATTGTCTTTAAAGCCTAAAAAGTCACAAAATGCCTCATCATTTTGTAACTCATCAATCGATAGACTAGATTCTTGTTGGTCCCAATCTATCAGTTGGGGATAATATAATGGCAAAGGATTGTGATGAATGGCAAGGGTAAGGGTATAAATGGCATTATTTTTAAACAAGTTGGTTTCAGCTAAGTCATGAAAGGTGAGGTTATTATTGGACTCTACTTCACTATCAACATTAGCATTACTAGTCATTGGTGATGGAGTTTGAATAAGATATGTGGGGTCATCCCCAGGAGGTTTAAATCCAAGTCCATAAGGTCTTTCATACTTAGTCATGGAAATTGGCTTGATGGTTCCTTGTTGATTTAGTCTAAGGCCTCTTCCTTCATATTTGTGGCACTCTATGATCCTATTGGGAATAGGATACTTCATTTTTTTATAAAAATCAGCTTGGTTATCATTATATAACCATGATTCATCTCTTTCAAGAGGGTCAGATTCTAGGCCAGATGCTAGTACAAATATGACAAGTCCCTTATCTTTATTCTTTTGTTGCCAATGCATATGTGGGGTGACTTTAGGCCACCCAAAGGTTTTCAAAATTTGAGGAAGATTGGAAATATGAAATGTATCATGGGTCACATACTCTCCTAGTCCATTAGCTAAAATGGTGAAATAATTAGAAGCTTCAGGAAGTGACATGTGGGAAAGGGAATCCAAGGTATTAGGATCTATGTAATTATCTAGTGGAGGATCAATAAGTATGGCCTTTCCTTTATCCTTCTTGGAACTGGGATTCATACTGTACTAATAATTATAGCTTTGAAATTTGGCCTCAAGATGCTTGCAGTGTTTGTATGGGTGTAAATATCTTAGAATATTCACTTCCATCCTTGCATGGGAAAACTTGATACATTGGTGCAGTGTTCATAGGATTGCATGTTGTATGATAACTCAACATCAAGCACATGGTAAAGTGTATCATGGGTCAAATGCCCAATGATAACTGGTAAACTAATGGTTCCTTGTGATTCTCTTTCCTAATTATCATAGGATTTGATAGTTATTATTTTTAGTTGGAGATCTACCATTATGTATGCAAGAAGCTTGATGAGATTTAGAGACACTACGTTAAGGCCAGATCTATTGTTGATAAGGACACATTTCACTTTATGTCATTTTATATAAACCTCTATTTATAATGGATTATTATGAAGTGGGCCAAGGGAAGACATATCACTTTGGTTGAATGTGACTTGTTGGGCTGGAGCTAGGTGTCCAACCAAAGCTTGAAATTTATAAGGGGATATGTCATTAGCAATAATGGATTAGGTCAAAAAATCATTTAAGATATTCTTATGGATTATTGATGTTTGTAACAAATCCAAGATAGAAATTTGTGATGGTGTCTTTTGCAATTGTTCCATAATATCAAATTTCTTATCTTGGTCAGTAGTGAATGGTTTATTTTGAGATTGAATGGTTGGTTGGATGCTAGGAAAAGTGGTAGATGATTATGGGCTTAGGATAGTAATATTTGACCTCAAAGTTGTGATTGAATAATTGGGATTAAATACTAGACCATTATTACTAACTGATGTTGAAAATGGTTTGGGACCAGACATGACAAGTCTCAGTTGCTTGTGCACTTGCATTGGTCATGTGGCAAGAATGAGTTATCACTATAAGATCCAAAAGGGGAAGTCCTAGTTTTTTAGTTTTTTAGTTTTATTGTATCCACTCCTAGGTCAAAGAAGGATTATCTATGTAATTTGGCTGAATGTTGTTGTTTAGTAATGGTCTAGACTGGTTAGTGTTTGGTCTAAGATTAATGGAGATGGTGTTAACACTACCCCCTATAATATAACCTACATCCCTATTGTAGTCATGTGAAAATACATGGTAGGTTTGTTGGTTGTTACTATTATAACCTTGGTTTTGTCCATTATTTTGTCATTATGGGTTTTGCTACTGATGTTGTTGATTATGTTGGTTCGGCCTTTGATTTTGCTACTGCACTGGCCATTGTTGTTGTTGCTAATTATTCTGTGACTACTGATTATTATGTTAGGGAAAGGGGTTTTGATAGATCCCAATAGTTTTATTGGAAATGGAAGTACCATTATCCAATTTTATCTCCTCATTCTCCAACATATTCTCAATTAAATGTTTGATTTGGACACATCTTCATAGATTATGCCTATTAACCTGATGATAGTCATAGAATTTGTTTTCATAGTACCAATCAAGATAAGGAATTCCTTACAGATAATGATTTAGTATGGTCCAACTAATTAGATTAGAAAGAGCAAGCTTGTGAAATATATAGTTAATAGGTTCTCTTAGGTCACTAAAGACATGATGTGTAGGCATGGTTATTTTAGGAAGAGGGGTTTATAATGGTAATCATTGTTGTATTTATTGTGTAGGTTTTGGTTATTATTCTTATAACATCAGTTGGAGGGGTTTTTGGGTAGGATTAGGTTAAAAAGGTGGTGTAGATGATGTCTATACTATTTTCACATGATGGGATTAAATTACTCCATTTCCCACAACATTCCTATTATGGTTGAATTGATTTGGTTTTTCATGGTTATTGGCCTATGCCAGTTATGATGCTTGTGCTTGGATGGGATGTTGGTCAATTTCCTTAATTGGTACCTTGATTTTGATTAGTTGAATTAAGCTTGATGACTCTTTCATTGATGAGCACCTGCTCAATCAACAAACTTTTATCAATGATTTTCTTGAACATATGTGCACATTGTAGTTCCAGATGATAAGCTATCTCACTATGCATGTTTCTGGTAAACAAAGTAGCTAATTATTTATCTAGTAAACTATGGGTGAAAAGGCTTGTAAGGGCTCTCCATCACTGTAAATAACTTACAAAACTCTCCCTAAATTTTTTATTTACTTGTGTTAGGTCCACTAATGAAATCTCATGCTCGAGATTATAGGAAAAGTACTACACAAATTTATTAGAAAGATCATCAAAGTCCATTACTAAATTATTGGTCAACTTCAAAAAACCCTCCAAAGCTTGTATAGCTAAGCTCCTTGGAAACAAAAAAAAAGTATATATCGTTATATGTCACTGGTTGACATGTGACAAAGAATTTAGTCAAATAAGCCTTAGGGTCACCTTTCCTTTTGTATTTGTCAAATTTTGGTGGTTCGTATCCTAGAGGAAATGATATGTGTAAATATTCCATGTTGAATTGATAAGAACACACATCATCCAATTTGAACTTTTTAGTTTTCTTCCCAGCTTGAATGATAACAATTACATCCTTCATCTATTGTAATTTTTGTGATAGGAAACTAAAAGGAATATTGGTTTAAGAGATAATATGGGTTTGGATAGATGGTTGGGAGGTTACAAGTGAAACACTTTGATCAGGGTATAATGGAGTTACCTATTGGGGTACATTGGCTTGGTAAGGGAATGGACCAAGAATATGTATACATGGATTAGGATGTACATGAAATTGCACATTTGGTTGTCAGATGTTCTGGTTTAGGTTGGTGATAAAGGTTTGACTTAGGGGATTTCATGGCTGGGACAAAGGGATATAACTATAATATGCCTATTTTGGTTGAAAAGGGACATGATTCCAACTAATTAAACCTTGTTTTCAAGTGGGAACTTGTAGACTAAGACCTTATCTCTAGATTTATGGCACATTTTGAACCAATAGTTATCTAGTAGGTACTTCAAAAACATAGGGACCTCCTTATTGCATCAATCCCTATGAGAAAGTGAAATTAGGTTATATATTTGACATTTATCATTGACCAATATTTTCACATTATTGACTAGTCATTATTTGGTTTTGGATTGGCATATTAGTCTATGATTGAAGAGGTATGTTTATCAGTACCTGGTGAGGTGGAATAATAATTTCCATTGATTGAGGTGGTAATGTATTTGTCCTCTATTGTATTTATATACTAGGTTGTGTCTACTATTGTGGAATACTACTTGCTACTTATTGAGGGGGAGTAGGATTCATCACATTTTATCATTGAGGTATAACATTGGTCATTATTTGATTACCTAACCCCGTGGGTTGTACACTTGAGGAAGTAGCTAGTTGAGGCTGGGGTGTAGAAACTCCTATTCCTTAGTATGATGATCTACTCATGAGATTAACTATAGGCACATGTTATTTGCTAGTTGTTTGTGCTTTAGTACCATTTTCATCCAAGTTGGACATTATTTGCACATTATCTACTATGTTTGGCTCACTGTTTAATGTAGAGGCTGAAGACACTTCTTTAATAATGGGCACATACATCAAGTTATATATTGAAATGGATTTTATGAATGGGTTGAAATTTGGACTCTCTTGTCTAGTTAACTCTATCAATACTCATATTAAAGGAACTAGGTCAATGAGAGGCTTACTTACCATGTTCATCTTATTGAAATCATGTGCTAGATTTAGATATGTTTGATATGCTATCTACATTTGGTTAAAGTGCTCTTCCATGATGTTTTTGCCTTGATAAAAAATATTAGGATCTTGGTATGTTATTTGGACTAGAACCATAGGGTTTCTAGAAGAATCTTGTTGATCGTAAATGATATTGTGGAGCACTCTTACTAGGCTTGGTAAATTTTCATGGGGGAAGTCTACTAAAAACTTGGTCTCCACCTCTATGGCTCTAACCAAAATATCATCCTTGTTCTTTAACAAATGACACTCAAATAAAAATGGATCATACGTGGAAGCTGTATTAGTAAAATATGACTGTTTAAGTAATGGCTCATCCATTGCAGGTATTGTAGCTAGGTATTACACGGTCTACTCTTGGTCTTATTTTATGTAAGGTGGTGTGTTAAAAAAATAGTTAACCAATGGATCTTGGCTTTGTGCCACTGATTGAGTATTATAAGAGGGATAATAATCCATCTCATAAGCAATATTATTTGCATAGGGATCTTGCACCATTTCTTCATGCATAACTACATTACTAGTCTCTGGATTGTACATGAGTCTACTACGAGTGTAGGAATACATGTTGGGATCCATAGTCAATGCTTTTGTGATAAAATTCAAAGAGTTCTACAAAATCTAAAAAGGACAATGTCTAAAATAAATGATGTTCCAACTTGGTTTAGATTTATCAGAGGATCAATAGATTTATGCAAAGGTTTGTGAGAAAACAAGCTATAGTGAAGTATCTAACATTTCACTATTCACATAAAGGTAAGAAAGTAAATGGAATAAAAATCAAAATGCCAAACACTAAGGTTAAAGTGTTTTAAATCAGTCTAATATAAGAAATTTAAAAGTTGTTAGGTATTTTGGCCAAATGCGGCATCAAAAACTAGACTCAAATAAGGCATGTGTTAGGACTCTTGGCCAAACGACGTCAAAATCTAGACTTTGAAAATAGATGAATTTTTTAATTTAATTGATTTGAAACACTTATAATAAACACTAGGCATTCGATTCTTGGACATGATCTTGATCAACTAGGTATAAGGTATGAAACAAAAGGCACTTTAGGAATAGTTTATTTTCTCCTAAATAATGGTATAAAACTTGGTATTTTTGACAAACAAGCTAGACAAAGGTGAATGGTATAAATTTGATTTAGACAAAGGATCACAAAATTACACTTGGATTGGTCTAAAAATGTAGGAACAAATTTGGAACTCTATGCAAGAGGATCTATGAAACAATCTTCAAAACATTTTGGGTAGTGTTATGATGCTATACTACCCAAAAAGGTGTGATAAAAATATTTGTTTCAAAAACTCTCTAAGGCAAAGATGCTTTCCTACAATTTTGATAGCATAACACTACCTTTCTTGACTCAAAATGTGGTGGTGTATAGACTCAAAGTGCACGTGTTTAACACAAAATGGCTTAAGTCTATTAAGTGATGAAAATGATTATGAGTCTTAAATGACCTTAAAACTAAATTGGAAATTAAACCTAAGTTCCCTCAAGTTTTGTGAAAATTTTGAACCCACTTAACACATCAACTCTATGAACTTGTAAAAGTGTAATTCTGAATTTAGGTTATAAGTGAAAGACTTAAACAACTTTGGTAAAGGTCTAGACTCATTTTGGGTGACATAATTGTGCCAAAGTGGATGATATGACTCTCACGTTTTTGATGAACTTTGAACAAGGAAAATTGATGATCTCACGTAGACAACATAATGCCTCTTTATTCAAAGGAAAATTTGGAATATGTGTTTGGTTTGGATTGTTTGTTTACACCAAGTTTTAACTTCAAACAAGACTTTAAACTAGGACAAAACTAACTAATTAATCTCCCTTAGATCTTAAACTAGCAAGGTTGCTTGGTATTGTTGGAATCTATGAATATATGTCATTTGAGAGGATTTTAAGTGTTCATCCAAAAGTAAATGTGCATTATATGGTAGGGTTTTTATACCCCCCTTCTCTCAAATGATAGTACTATGACATAGACCATGAGGCATACCTTGTACCAACAATACTTCCACGACAAGTAGGGATTTGTCTAAGATCTAAAAAGTTTCTAAATGATCTAGGGGAATAAATTACATAATGAATTTCATGCCAAACAATGTAAAAGAAAAGCATATATTTTAGGTTTGTATCACTTGGCTTATTGAAAAAAGTTATAGTCCTTTTCGCAACCACTACATCCTTCTATTCACTCAGTGTAGTATGATGTCTAAAGTACCACTACATCCTATCTATAACTCCAAAAGAGCCAAATGAAGTCAATATCAGGAGATGAAACCCCAAGTCAAAGCTTCCCTAAAGAACTTGTGGGAGGTGATGAAGTCCCCTTGAAAGCCAAGATGCATAAATAAATAAAGCATGAAAGTAGAAAGACCTTAAGGTCATTTTCAACGTCACCCAAACTTTGATGAGTTTTTGGGGAGTGCTTTAGATGAATTTCTTTCTAATCCTTGAATTAGGATACTTGCAATAGGAATGGTGCTTTTGATTCCAAGGGTTCCCTATAGGGGACAAATGGAAGATCGTACATGAAACATTCCTCTTTTTTCCAAACAAAAATTTGATTAAACAACTATTACAAACAAGAATTGACAAGTGTGTTCAATTTTAAACCCAAAATGAAATATTTGGTGGTGTTCATTTGACCCCTTGTTCTTAGTTGCAACTTTAAAAATATTCACCAAAACATCTAAGTCCTTTGTTAAATACCAAAGTAAGGTTCTTTATTGATTTTTAAGCATGTAAAGGTGATTTAATCATGTTTTTAACAAATATCAAGCTTGGTCCTATAGTAAAATTGTTAGCGTGTCCTTTAATTTTGAAGCTCTTTTTAATTTGAAACAATGAACTTTGAAAAAGTAGCTCCTAGGTTTGTGTTTTTGGAAAAACATAGTGACTGACATCAGTTATTACCACCGATGTCAATTACTCTAGCTAACTGAGATCTAACTGATGTCAATTTTGCTAACTGATGTCAACTAATCAGGTAACTGATGCTGGTATGTTGGTTAATCAATTTGAAAGCATTTTAAGGGTTCAAATAAATATTTTAGAGTTATAAAATGATCTCTTTTAGGTGTGAGATGTGTCTAGTTCCATGAGGTGTGCCATTATGTGATCTATGAATTTGACTCAAGAGAGGATGGTTAGTATAGTGTTAGTTCCAAAATGAAAATAAAGTGAAATAAACACACTAATAGCATAACATCTCTAGGACTAGACACTAGGGAGAGCTTAGTTAATAAAAGCAAATGACAACACAACTAAAAAAGTAAGGAATGAAAACAAAATAATTCCTTCACCTTCCTTTGATGCTCCAAATGCCTTTTGAGTAGTGGCTTGCTCAGCTTGTGCTCATGAAGTCCTTGGAAATGAAATCTTGGCCTCCTTCATCTCTCCTTGGCACTTTTGTCTTATTGCTTGGCTTGGCTTGGATTAAATTTGGGATGGTAACACTTATTGACTGAATCTTTTGGAAATAATTTTTCATTATAACTTTGCATCAAAAAATCTTAGAAATGATATTGTGAGGCCTCCTATTTATAGATTTTTGAAAATATCTAGAATCAACTTGAACCATCCATCTCAAGATTGAGATGTGTGGTTGAGAATTAATTCAATTTTTGGAATTAAGTTTGTAATTATCCTCATCATGACATTGGAAGAATGGGAAATGAAGAGGCATTGATGAGGCATGGAGGGCATGAATCCTCATATATGTGGCCTTTATGGCTTAGGGTTATCTTCTCAAGAAATGAGGTCACTTGATGATGCATATATTCAATATTAATTTCCAAAAAAAATTATTCAACAATTTTCTATGGAATTTTTAATTAGGCCTTGATTTGGGTTAATTATCTCTTAATCATGTTTAATCACTTTATGCACAAATTACTCGAATTGATCAGAATGCCTTGTTATTGGTTCAAAATTTAGCTGGATTTGAATTGGAAGTCTATATTAGAATCATTGAATCTAAATTCACATTTAGTATGTTACCAAAAAAAATAACAAAGGCACAAGTCTTGGGTAAAAGATTTGATAGGGAAGAGCAATCCAGAGCACCTAGATGCAAATTTGACATTTTAACTCAAAATGATTTGATCAAAGTTAGCTAGCCCATAAATTGCATTACCCTATTTAGGGATACCCTAGTGAAAATTAGAATTTGAATATGTTAGTTTCACATCATTTAGCATGTTTTACTATTTTTAGGCTAAATTGTACATTTTGGGTGGAAATTGGTCAAAATTTTGATTGGAGGTTATCAATGGCCAGATTTAGGCATCTATATACATCAGTCCCTAGTCATTCTAAGTACACCTAGTTTCATATTTACTTGAATTTTCATCACACTATTACACCAAGTACTTCAATGGGAGAACTACATATAGCTTGATCCCTTCTTAGAATATTGGTATGTAGGTAGCATGCCCACACATGAGGTGTGAAGTGCGTCTAGTGTATCCTTTACACACTAAGCCCTCCTCTCCTTTCTCTAAATTTTATATTCAAGTTCAAACATAAAGAGGACCTAGAGTATTTTAGACTAAATAAAGTACACAATAAGCTCCATATACTTTCAAGTTTTAATATTTCATAGGCAGGTTCACACAGACCTGATGCACAAAACCCAAAAAAGCTTAGATCACTAGGACAATAACACTAAGATAAGACTACAATGCTAGAACCTAGGGTGTCACACTTTTGGTGCTCATGTCCAATCAATAAATAAACTCTAGATTCTTATTTTTGATAGTCCCCCAAGCTTACACATAGATTTCCAGACCCTGTCTTAGTCAGAATAACACATAATTAGATAATTTTAATTTTCTCTCTCTCACTAGTATTTTTAGAAAAGCCCTAATTAAGTCAAATTTGACAAATGAGTAGCCTAATTATTATACATTATTTACTAATTTTATCTACTAAGACCCATTTATTATTTAGGAATTAAGGATCTAATTTCCCAAAAATAATAAATCACATATAATGTCATCTGAACTAACTCTGTACTATTCTAAATTTGGAAATTAACAACTATTTGCTAGTAATTAATTCACACTTTTATTTTTAGTGGTTTTCATGCTTATAATAACTCACATAGTCTAGATAGGTGGTTTTTCAAATTATCATTTAGTTACACTATTTTTCTCTTTTTGCACACACTACTAAATCATACAATAATCAAAACACATTTAACATTTGTCTTCCTAAGGCCTATCTACTTAGATTTCATCACCAGGGGGGAAGTTGACTTGGTTTTCTAGCCAAGTATAAACACATGGTTAATTGTATATATTGGTAAATAACCTGGCACCCTTATCAATGTCAGATTGTGAAGTGAGGGATTAAGCCTCAATACCAAGTTAGTACCATTGCCAATATAGATCCCTTTTAGCCTAAATATCTTGAAACCATCCATAGATTTCTCTTTAGTTCCCTATTTTCAGCCAAATTCACTATCACACTTAAAATAACACTTTATAATAATCTAATAATACACATGATGACCACTTAGTTAGCATTTACTTTTTAGTTGACTACTTGATTTTTGATCATTGTGTGTTGTATTACAAAAACTTGCATTAGTTAGCATTAGTGCAAGGTTTTATGTTGTGTGCCACAATTGGATCGCTCACATTGATCTAATTGTTTGTGTGTGATTCCATTTATTATTTCAATAATATTACAAATATTTATCTATTTTAGCACACTATCATTTTATTCATTACAGTCTCCTACAAACTATGTTTTCTCCTATTAACAGTATAGAGTTAACCTATATGATTCTATATTCTTTTTTGTCAGTCAAGTTTTAGTACTAAGTTGACCTAATTAACCTTGTATCCTTATCAACTGATTTTCATAACCTATATGCATTATTAAGTCAACTTGGTATACCTTATACCCTTATTTTCCTCTTGGAATATATTACTAAGTTGACCTAGTTGACTCTACAATATTATGCCTTCCATCCAATAGTACATAGTCAACCCAGTTGACTCTATACTCTTCTTAGCATTTTTTCAATAATACTATGTCAACCTACTCGACCTTGTATTTGATTGTTGTCCTAGTTCTCTATATAACCAACTTAGTTCTCTATCTGGTTGACTTAGTTATTTATCTCTTGTTCTTCTTTTTTAACATCCTTTTTATTTTATCTAACATCATGAAATCCCTTATTGAAATCTTATTGGATAACCTAGATCCATTTAGACATAATATTGGGTGTTCTTTTCTTCTTATATTTTCTTCCTATTTTTAACCTTTAGGTCATATTGCAATTCCCATCCACATATTACTTTAACATTTTGGGCATCTTCCAATACCTAGCCACATATCATTTTAGACTCTGGGGCATCTTGCGATGCCCATCCCTACATCTACTTACCCTTTTGGGCATCTTATAATGCCCACTCTTACTCTACATCACATGATACCAAACTAATTAAACTTTAATAAACCTTCTGAGACACATATGCTTATCTCTAACATGCTCATCATTGATATAGATGTTATCATATGTCTTCCCCTTCTTATCATACATTCTAGATGTAGCAATTTTCTCTTTTCATAAACCTTAGACCTTCTTTTTAGTCTTTTGGTTTTCCATTTTATTTATGAGTTTCATTTCAAAACCATGGATAGGACCTAGTAATCCTCATGATGTAATTTTATCCTCTTTGTTTTATCACTTTTCAATACTTTTTGATACCCCTTGGGTCTTGCTTTTGTGAGTTATAATGTAATACCATAGATAGGACCTATCCTTCCTCACAACTACCATCTTTATCTTATTTTATTTTCACATGCTTTACACACCTCCTTGGGTTTCCATTTTATGAATTACAGTGTCAGACCATGGATAGGACCTAGCCTTCCTCATAATCATGATCTTTTCATTCCTTATCCAGAATGTGTTTTGCAATGGCTATAAGTTTTGATCTTCCTTCTCAACTTTAGCTTTTGATTCTTTGGTAGATAAAATTTTCACAATAATCTATGTTAGCATGTTTTCCTCTATTTCCCTCATTCTTATGGTAAGGAATCATACTTTTATATCATTTTATCCCTTTATCACATTTTTATGATTTAAAGTAATTCAAATTATTTCATGTCTCATTTCTCTTGATTCCCCTTCCTTTCATTCCACATTGGATAAAACAAGGTCAAATTCAAGATAACATTTTTATTGCACCTAAATTTATGAGACTCTTAGAAACCATGCTCTCTAAATTATGTCTCTTAGCAACTAAGTCCCTAGTATTCAAATGAAAGTCATCTTTAGCACTCATGTTTGGTTTTCCAAATCCATATAGAGGAGGAATAAAAATAACTATCAAGAAAGTTAAAAGCCAAATTATTTGAAAAAAAAGCCAATGATATATAAAAGGAAACATATGAAATCTCAAAAGTCAAAATCAAACCAAAATATGTGATTAAAAGAATGTACCCTATCTCCAATTAAAGCTCAAACTCCATAGTTGGCCTCACACTAGATCTGAGGTGTATTGGGGTATGCTAGGCTATTATATTGTAATAGGAGAATTCAACAAACTTTATGGTGATACCTACTTTCTCATGAAATTACCCAATATTTTTAGAATACCAAAGTATTTTTAAAGGGTCCTTAGGAATGGGGAACACATTATGAAAGTTAGGTCCATTTTAGTTTTCATGCATACAGCCTTCATGGGATGATCTACATAATTCATTTATTGACCTGAGACTTGTATGGCTAGGAGAAGTTCTTTAGATTCCTTAAAGTCAAAAATCATCTTATTCTAAAAAACCTAAGTTGAGTGTCTTAACTTTGATAAAGAGTTCCTCTACCTTATTTTTTCTTTCATTTCCCCCTCCACCCATTTCATTTCCCCCTTGATAGGAAAAGTGTGATTTTAAATCTATTTTCCCTTCTTCTATACTTACTTATTATCACATCTTAAAAATATGTTAGCACTTCTTTATTTTAGTTTTATCTATTTTTTGAAAAAAATAATATGCTTGAGCAACTATGGATTACTTTTTTTACATCTTAGCTTTACACTTCTAGATGTGCCTTGATTTATTTTACCATTTTTCATTATGGTACTACCTTTTTTTATGGACACCTAAGTTTATTTCTACTTTCATGTAATTTTTACATTATTAAGTGAGGTTATCTTGTTACTTCTCACTCACCAATGTTATTTTCCATTTTATGCACCTTTTTCCATTGATGATTAACTAAGGATTGTTAATGGTCACTCATCAATGTTGTTTTATCATTTTTTCTTACCCATCTTTGCTTAATTGAGGATTGTTACTACGCTCACATTAATGTTTGATTATCATCTTTTTTGACATGTATCCTTGGTTTGAATTGGTGAATTTGCCTTTCTTACTTAAGGTGTACTTGTTTGAGTTGTTGGGTCTTTAGTAACCTTGTCTTTTTTATTACTTGATTTACTCTAAAATTTGACTTGGTCCTTTGGTCTAACATAACACTTGTCACCCTAACCTACCAAATTTATAATTACATCCCATCCACATAGCATCAATTATCTTTCCTTTCTTACATTTGTTTGTTTTTTATCTTTAGTTTTGTATCTTTGGATTTTTTTAAATCAATCTTTATGCCCTCCATGATCATAACTACAAACATAGTAGAAAACCATCCAATGATAAAGGTATGTCAAGGTACACATTACTTTTTAATTTTTTTGTTATTTCCCTTTGAATCATTTACTTTTAGTTATTTTATGTTTTAAAATACTAAAAAAAAAAATAGCTTCAACATTATGTGTTACTATGTTTTTTCTCGAAGCACCATCCCTTGTTACACCTAAGTAACACATGATGATCTTCAAGTAGGGCATATATATACACATAATATTTTAAATTTTTATCAATTACTAATTATTTGTATCTTGTAGGAATATATCAAGTCTCAATATCTCTATGTGCATGCCTTAAAGGGTGTACCAAGAAAGGGGTGGACAAACCATTAGTGCTTCACAAGATTGTTGTCCCTTATTTCCACTTATTATCAATCCAACCAACTCCTAAACCATTCCCCTAATATTGGCCTCCTATTTTTCACCATCATCTAGTATTTTACCATCTTTATTATCCCTTTCCCTAACCTAAACCCATATTTAGTAGTTTACATGACATAGTCAGCCACATTAACCTTGTATTATTATTAACAAAACTTACTAGGGACTAGGTCAATCAGGTGGACCTTGTCAACCTAAAATTTTAAAATTTTTAGGGTTATATCATCATATATAAACACATTTATTTCACCATTCTTATAGAGATAACAAAATTCACTTATTTACAATCTTCTCTTCTACCATTTTGCTTGACGAGTCTTAGCTTAGGGTTTCTACTTGGAGAATAATCTTGAATTATAAAGAAGTATTGGATGATTTGGCCTTTCTTAGTGATACTTAAAAACCATAAAAACCTCTTATGAATCACCTTTTTCCAAGGGAGATATTGAGTCTCGGTGGGCTTTTCTTCAAGGTAAGTATCTCTAAATCTGATCCTCTCTTTAGTAGATAGAAGTAACATAAGTAATGTCTTTTGAATAATATCTCTCTCTCTCTCCATGCATTAGGGTTTTACCTATACATAGCTTAAATAGGATTATATTATGAATGTTTACTTTTATTATTTACTAACCCTATTTTATGCCACAAGCTTTGGTGAGCACTAGATTAGATTTTGCTTTACTTGTTATTAATATAGTGAATATGAAAACATAGGACCTAGTTAGGGTTATTTCATAGTTTTTATTGATTAAAGGATTTGTAACCCTCTTTAATGAATTTATTATGGTAATATATCCCTTGATTAGGTTTAACATATCCATATTGGTCATGACCTTGATCATTTAATGTATCCCCAATTGAAAGTGTAAGTAGGATTTATCTTCTTCGAGATAGGACTGATTTGTATATATACTACATTTTCCATTACATACACCAAGATATTACTACCTAAAATAATACTAATGCATTACATGTTACAACCATTAACCAAATTTTTTCTCAAACTAATCAACTTTCTTAAAAATGTTTAACTAAATGCATACTTTTCAAACTAATGATGCAAACGCAAAATCATCTCATACATCTACAAAACCAACCTCAACAAGTTCAACGGGGAACACAAAATCCTAATGATTCCCCACCCCCTAGGTATTCCCATGGTAACCTCATACCACAACCTTTATTTATCAATAAAACCATCAAACATTTACAAAATAAACATCTAGTACCTCAAATTGCTAACATTGGCATATGAGGTATCACCCCCATCATCACTTACAATGGATTTAAATATTCTACCTTGCACCTAAAAACATTTGGTAACCTTTATAAATAATGGGTTAAGCTTAATACCTTTGTTGACACCAAAATCTTGGTTAAAATGCTCTCAAGAGATGCTTTAGATTGGTATAATCAATTTAAAACCCACTCTATCACTAGCCTAGAAGACTTGGTCAACTCACTAGTCCAAGAATTATAAACTAGTGATCTTGTTGAAAATAAATTATCCCATTTTATAAATTACAAAAAAATTGAAACTAAAATGGCACAAGTCTTCATCAAATGATGGAAAAAATTATCTAACAAATCTGAGCATAATATGTTAGATGACAACCTCTTCCACCTATTTACCAATGCTCTCCACCCTAGATTACAATATCACCTTAGGACCCTCTCTAAATTTTTTTTGGAAGAAGATCTTAACCAAGCCAATTGATAAGATTTCCTTATGCATCAATTTAAACCACCTCATCCTACAATGGGAACTTGCATGCTCATCAAAAATAAAAACCATCATGTAACCAATGATGGTGTTACTGACACTTATGATTCTTTTGTCACTTGAATGCACCTAATGAGGAGATGGGACAATCTTCTCCTCACTCAAGTGACACAATGGAACCACCCCAGGTTTTGGGTATCTCTAATGGTGGGGGGGGGGGTGGATCTTTAGATTAGGGACTAGCTCCCCTTGATGCATCATTTAGGCTCATATTCCTACTACTAATAACTTGGGGAATTAAAAGGGTTAAGAATAGGATGAAAAGTAAACATATTCTACTGGAGGTGATGCACCAAATATTTTCTCTACTCGCATTCTTGACATGTACTTTAAACCAAGAGAAACCTAACATACACTACATCCAATAACAACCTTCTTCTTACATCAATGTTTCAACATGGGGTCTTAAAATTGGCTTAGGATAGGAAGACTTAAACAATAGGCATTCTAAGACACACTATTGGAAAAATCTATTCACTACACCTGTAACTCCATTTGACACTTCTTGCTGACTTACAAAGAGAAGTCTTTGAACTCATAAGGTACTATGAAAATTAACATGTGAAGGTAAGTTAAGATACACTTGTACAAGATAATAAACATCACATACACTTAGAGAATTATTGAATGAGGTAAAAATAACTATCTTTATTGATTTAAGACAAAATTTTGGTAGGGATTCACCATATCCAAGTGGATTTCTTCCTATACAATGCTAAAATGGCTTAATTTATAAAAAAATTGAGAACAAAAAAGAGGGAAGCTCAAAGGTTATAGAAAAACATGCTTGGGCTTGAGAATATGAATAGTTACGCTACACATATGGCTGAGTGAGAAGTAGACAATGAATGTATCCTAAGATAGATGTCCATGTAAAATCATGGAAGACTCATCTGAAATGGTGTAATGACTCTGCTACCATCCTTCATGAAATTGACTCCATCAAAGACCATCCATGAGCATTTGAAATTGTCAATAGGGGAGATGACACATATCATTACTCTAGGGAAATGGAATTCATTTAGATAGTTATAAAATACTTTCCCTAACTACTATCCATCCTTTGGACACCTATGTTTATGATTTCATGGAAGCCCTTTGATTTGGTCTACTGTCAACAATGACTTGAACCATCAACCTGCCTATTTTTTGCTTGCTTTGTTTGCACTAGATGCTCAGGATTCTACCATTTGTCACCTCCACATTTGCCCTCAGGTTCTCACCAAGCTTTTTAATTCCAATGGCTAGCATATGGCCCTAAACTTGATGTCTATAGACCCATCATGAATTCCTTTAGGATATTTTCCTCAGACACATTTTTGTTTCCCTCGGAATTTTATTTTTTTGGGCACTTTCTCATGAACTTAATGTCTTTGGCCAAATTTCTTTAGATTTTTTTATTTCCCCTTTTATCAGATAAAATGTATGAAAGAATTAAACTTATCCCTTTTTCAATGCAGATAATTTTCTAGACTTTTTCTAAGTGCCCTTTCTGAAGGGAAAGTACCCCTCAAATTTTGAGAAATAGACCTTCAAAGTTCTTGAAAATGTTATTTAGAAAAATTGTAAATGGTCCCTTTGCCCTTTTACCATGAAAATTGCCCTTCAAATTTCTATAGATAGACCTTCAAAGTTCTTACAAATGAATCTTTTGAAAGGAAAATTGTCCCTTTAGGTTTTTGTAAAATGCCCTTCTAAAAGGAAAATACCCTTCAAGTTTTTGTAAAGTACCTTTTAGCTTTGAAATGGGCCCTTTATTAAAGAAAAATACCTTCAAAATTCTAATACACCCCTTCAAAAGGATTATAGGATGCCCTTCAAAAAAATTTAAGTGCCCTTTGGAAAAATTGAAGTGGATAATTTTCCCAAAAGACTTTTGACCCTTAGACTGAAAAAAGATACCCTTCAAGAAAATTGCTTTAGATAAAATGTTTGAAATAATTCCAGACACTTAAACAAAAAACTTGAAAACAAAACCTCTAAAATAATGACTACTTGAATTTTTACCACAAGTTTTGTGTGGAACACCTCCTCTAAAATAATTTTACATACTAGACCTAGCCAAAAAGTATAGACTTCGTTGGTTGAGATTTCATATAGGGGTGCCCAATTTTGACCTAAAGGGCCAAATTTTGGTCAACAAGTTGGTGACTTGTAGGGATAGTATGCCTGCTATACTAACCAAACCAGTAGCCTAATTAGTCCATTTGGAATGGAATCATCTACCAACTAAAACAAATAAGAGATCTTGACCATTGACTCAAACCTTGATCAACAAGACAACCATTGGCTACCTCAAACACACAAAGGAAAGAGACACACACCAAATACTAAAGCAAACACACATGTACTAGTTAGCACTTAGGGAAAATAAACATATTAGAAAGGAAACAAATATGTGCATTGATATTATTCATACCTCCATTCTAGATCAAAAGAGAAGTATCTTAAGTCTCCTTCCTCACTAGATGCATGAGGATGCAGGCATGCTTCTTCTTGGATGGGATACTAGATGACTCTTTCTTCCTTTTTTCTCTTTATATTTGTTTATCATCCAATGGAATCATCTCCCATACATTCTCAAATTATGAAAGGTCTTCTTAAACCTTAAAGCATGCCTCAAACTACTATCCCTTCATCTTGTCTTGATAAATCTAAAAATCCATGTATGGAGTAGCTTGTTGTAAGATCATCTCTCCTTGAAGGATCTAATCATCCTTTTCCATTCTCATAATCTATTCAAAATCTCTAAGGATCATTGTATCAAAACAATTTTAAAGTGTTTCTTGATTTCATTCTTCATGAAGATTGTTGGAGGTGGCTGCATAGGTAGATGTAGAGACAGGCTCCAAGTTATCTTCCAAAGGCCTAAAATCATCATAGATTGCTCTATTATGATCTAGGTTCTCTGCATGATGCTACTCTTTAAAATGTATTTGTTATCTCTCATCTTGAGCTTGCTTGTCTAAGAGCTTGGTATTTTCCTCCTCCTCATACTCTTGGAACTTTTGCATGTAAATATACCACATGTCCTCCTTTTAAGCCACCTCTTATTACTTACCATGACTAGTCAGCTCCAAGGGTTTTGTAGGTTCTTTGAGAACTTAAAATTCATTACATATGATCTCAAAAAATTTCCATAGGTCATCATCTTTTGGTTGTCCTAGATCATGAAAAGGAGAGACAAAAAGGCCATTTCTTCTTCTTCTTTAGAGTCCAAGAGAACTTATTCCAAGGCATCTTTCCTAACATAAGGTGAATCTTCTTTCATGTCCTCATAACCTAAATTTTCCTCACCATCACTCAAACCTTATTCATCCACAATCTAATCTGATATTTCAATCTCATCCTCCCTCCTAGTGACATTAACCTTAGGCACTTCAAAAATAGAGAGCTTGGCCAAAGGGGATTCCCAAGTGGCAATACAATTTCCAACATTAGGAGGGGAAATTTGATTAGTTAGAAGGGGATGAAGTATGGTTTCAATAGATTATTGAGGAGGGGTGGGAGGGATTTTAATGGTTCTAAATGTCTCTTCCCTAATAAATTATCCACTTAAGCATGATTTATTTCTTCCTTAATGAGCTTCCATCACATCTTTCCATCTTGGGAAGGTGGGTTCAAGGATATTTTCATGGGATTGAGAGGTTGATGAAGGGGTGAAAGATATATTTAGAAAAGTTGGAGTTTCCTTGGGATTGGCACCTTGATTTAAAGTTGTAGAAGTAGGTTTAGATAATTCATTTTTAGTTACCATGATAGGTTTCATCCATATTTGATTTACCAACTCAATTTCCCTTTCAAGTTGAGCTTCAAAACTTAATTTTTCTTTTTCACAATATTCCCCAAGTGTGCCAACCTACTCCATCATGATATATTATTTCCCTTGACCACTTTATTGAATGGGTTTCCAAGATGAAAAGTTTTGGGGAAAGGATAACCATTTGGGACACCTTGAGGCTGCCAAGATGGAGTTTGTTCATAAGTTCTCAACCTTTCTTCTAGGTGGAAGATCAAACCAAAAATATAAAGAATATCATTAGAAAGACATGGCCAACTAGCTATCTCTATAGTGATCCATTCCTTTTTTACTTGATCTAAAGCTTCCCTCACTCTATTGACACAAACACTAGAAATAATTTGACCACAACCACACCTAGTGTCAAGGTCTAACATATATTATTGGTAACCAAGGAAAGTTATTTTGAAACTAAAAATGGAATGGCTTGAAGGAGAGCTATGTGGGCCATCTCAAACTCATAAATCTCCATGAATCACTTCAAAAAAGAGTATAGAACAAGAAAATAACTTTAATTGGTATACCTAGGTTGCTTAACTAGCAGATATGTATGTGGAGTCGCTATTGATGTTTATTAGAATTGCCTCCAAAGGCTAATGTCTTAAGGAGAACACAAAAACTCCTCAAATAATGGACTCAATAGTCCCACCGAGCATGAAAAAAACTATTGCCACTTGAATTTACCCAATGAAGAGATGGGGCAATCTTTTCCTCACTCAAGTGACACAATGGAACTACCCCATGGTAGTGGGTCTCCCTATTATAGGGGTAGATCTCTAGATTAGGGGCTAGCTATAATATCCCCTATTTCCCTTGAATTCTGAAACTGGATATTTTGAATTGCTTTTCTATGTATTCTAATTTTTTGGGTGTTTTATGCATGTAATAAGAAAAATTGCAAGTTTTGTAGAATAATTCTAGATAAATAAATAAACCACAATATAATCTCTCAACTGTCAAATCAAAGATCTTATTACTCGTCCAGATGATTATAATTAAAGTCCTCTATCATGCAAATAAAGAATATTAAAATATAGTCTTAAAAACTTGATTATCTTCTAATAATCTAAAAAATACCCTAGATCTATGTGGCTTGGGTTGCTGTGTCAAAAACACAGTCATCGACATCAGTTATTATTCTGTCGTCGATCGATATACTGCTGATGTCGGTCTCTATTGCCAACTACTCTGCTGATGTCAGTATGAAGTCGGTCGATGTCAGTCACTGGGTCCCTTGTGACACTGTCCAGCCTGTGGTAGAATGGTACAAATTTGCATGGATCTGTACAGATTCCATACAAGAGCAAATAAAATATAGTGTGGTTTGAATGTTGAACACCTGATCTAAAGATCTCTATCTGTATAATTTTTTAAATCAAAAACTAATGAAATAAATACCTATAAATCTCAATGACAACTTCTGTATGAAGCTATCCCTTGAACTGGCAATAGATCAGCTGATATCTCACAACCTCTGAATTACACACACTGAAGAGTGGACATTCTCCAATGCAACTGGAATACTGGAAACCCTTGGCTCCTTCTTAGAAAAAACTTAGCAAAATTCTTCAATATCAATAATAAATAATCATAATCATATTCATATTCAATATTGGCCTCCCTCTAATAAGAAACCCTTATATACTCCAAAAAGGTGTGCTTGCCCTAATTAGGGTTTCTTAATTAAAATATGATAAAATAATTAATATTTAATTAAATCAATCAAATATTAATATCTCCCTCAATATATGTCCGATCCTCAAACCGTCTAAAGCTGGTGAATCAAGGAGTGATTATGCACATGACCATACCAAAATAAAGGTGCTCTACTACATGTCAAATATCCCTAAATAATAGTAGCTCAAGAAAACGTGTCTAAAAGAGCCTGAATGAAAGCCAACTATAGAAATTCTGCTAATCGAAGCCAAGCCAAGCTCTATCATGACCCTCTATCCATCCTATCAGCCTATGAGGGTCACATAATAGGCTAACCATCAACTCTGAAGATGTTAATTGAAAAGGGGACATGAGAATTTGCCCCTCCTAAAATTGCTTGTCCCCAAGCAATCTCAGAACAATAAACAAATCAATCCACCTGGATCCCAAACGTAGTCATAATCTATACTGATGATAATCAACACAAGCTCCTGTAATATCCTTTGAAGTATAACCAAGAGGAATTGATAATCAAACTGGCGAATGAAACTCAACCAAACTCCAAGATTACAAATACTAGGTACACATTCTACCATGCTATGTGGAAGGCACACTCCAACTCTGCAACAAATCCCAAATGGAACTAAGCCAACTGTGGAGAATCCACACACTGTACCTCTATTGTGATCAACATATCTCTAATGTAAGTCATGCACCAATAAGCTGTCAACCCCAGCACCTCTCACCATGCCATGACTATCACAACTCTCATCCCATGGCATCAAATCATCCCATAACTAATGACAAACACTTATAGTTTAATGTCGATAAAAGGCACCACTCTCGATCAGTGGCTCAGACTGCAATCCAGAAGAAACTAACTACAACTGATCACTAACCAAGCCTGAACCAACTACTACCTCTGAAGACACCTCCAAAGGGGTAGTATCATAAATAGGAACCAAACCAACTATTGGCTTACCAACATCACAACTGATCCCTGATACAACCTCACTAGTCCCCATGCCATCAGTAATAGAGACCATCACCATATCAGGCTGACTACCATGCTCAACTATAGCACCCAACTCAACTAAATCTAACTTTAGTGGAAATGAACTAGGTAAGCCAATACTAACATTGAGGATAGATATATGCTCATCCCCACTATCTCTAATGATCTTGACTATGGACATCCTCGGGTCACTAGATAACACACCCTGTGACTGCATGTACTCTAGTAAAGACTGAAGTCACTCTAACTCCATGGTCACCTCCACCAAATGAAACTATGACTCCTCATAAGCCAACTGTGTACTCTCAAAAATCTCAGAAGTCACCTCGATCTGTTGAGTAAGATCACTCACCTTATCTTCCTTGGCCAATAATGCCTCATAAGATAATCTCTGTCAGCTACCAATTGCATATAATCCTATCTCAAAATCTAGATAGCCTCCCATAAAGAGTGGATCTCTGTCAAGGAAAAATAACTACCTCCCCACTCATCGCTAGTAGGAGAACCCCATCCATAAACTGCTAACAATTGACGAGCAACATCAAAATGCTCACAAGCAATAGCAATGTCTCGCTTACTAACTCTCAGTTGACTAGACACATGATGGCATTGGCTAGATTGTCTCCTATAATCCTCATCTGATGCATGGTCTAAAAGAGTAGACTCAAAATCACTAATCTATGGAGTACTACCATCCATACTCTGCGAATCAACTCCAAAGCTCATATCAACATACAGAGTATCAAAAACTGTAGCATCGTTGTCCAACTCCTCCATACTAGAAGGAATTGCCGATGAAACTAAGTCCTCAAAACTGTCCACTACATTTTCTTGGGTGTCATCTGCAATACCACTGTAATATCCCCTGTTTCCCTTGAATTCTAAAATTGGATATTTTGAATTGCTTTTCTGTGTATTCTAATTTTTTGGGTGTTTTATGCAATAGTCAGATCTTGGGAATCTTCTATAGACTCTACCATATCTGAGAGATCATCAACTCTCAGTGTAATAACATCTAAGTACACCTCCACACTTTGAATGCGAGCATCAGACTCATCCTCATCTAACTCAAAAGAAGCTATGGCTGAAACTATCTCATGAGAATCATGGGACATGCTACTATCCTCAAACAAATCAATAACGATATCCTACGGTTATAAAATGTCTCCATCATGTGTAGTCACAACACTAGTGGCTGCTCCACTAAGTAAATGATTAACTTCACCTATAGAGACCTCTTGTTTCTTCATCTTTTTGTGTTGTGATGTGGACCCTCTCAAAATGGATGTCATACACCGTACTAATTTGGCTTCTATTGTAGGGTCTGAAATAAATTCATTCATTCTCCTCTGATGTTCAACTAACTTGTTCAAAACTTGTTTAAACAATCCATATCCTTGTCCCACTATTTCTGATTACTTGAAGTAATCATGATTAGTTAGCTGATTCAATGTCCAATCTACCCAACAGGATGGCAGAATTTAGCTCTGATACCACTATATTAGTGGTATCACTGTACAGACCAATCTACCCAAACTACCCAATAGGATGGCAGGATTTAGCTTTGATACCACTGTAATATCCCCTATTTCCCTTAAATTCTGAAACTAGATATTTTGAATTGCTTTTCTGTGTATTCTAATTTTTTGGGTGTTTTATGCATGTAATAAGAAAAATTGCAAGTTTTGCAGAATAATTCTAGATAAATAAATAAACCACAATATAATCTCTCAACTATCAAGTCAAAGATCTTATTACTTGTCTAGATGACTACAATTAAAATCCTCTATCATGCAAATAAAGAATATTAAAATATAGTCTTAAAAACCTCATTATCTTCCAGTAATCTAAAAAATACACTAGATTTGTGCGGCTCGGGTTGTTGTGTTAAAAACACAGTCACCAACATCAGTTATTATGCTGCCATCGGTCGATATACTACCAACGTCGGTCTTTGTCACTGGCTACTCTACCGACATCGGTATGAAGTCGATCGATGTCAGTCACTGGGTCCCCTACAACACTGTCCAGCCTGCGGCAGAATGGTATGGATTTGCACGGATCTGTATGGATTCCATATAAGAGCAAATAGAATATAGTGTGGCCTGAATGTTAAACACCTAATCTAAAGATCTCTATCTGTATAATTTTCTAAATCAAAAACTAATGAAATAAATACCTATAAATCTTAATGACAACTTCTATATGAAGCTATCCCTTGAACTGGCAATAGATCAGCTGATATCTCACAACCTCTGAATTGCACACACTAAAGAGTGGACATTCTCCAATGCAACTGGAATATTGGAAACCCTTGGCTCCTTCTTAAAAAAAAACTTAGCAAAATTCTTCAATATCAATAATCAATAATCATAATCATATTCATATTCAATATTGGCCTCCCTCCAATAAGAAACCCTTATATACTCCAAAAAGGTGTGCTTTCCCTAATTAGGGTTTCTTAATTAAAATATGCTAAAATAATTAATATTTAATTAAATCAATCAAATATTAATATCTCCCTCAATATATGTCTGATCCTCAAACCATCTAAAGCTGGTGAATCAGGGAGTGATTTTGCACATGACCATACCAAAATAAGGGTGCTCCACTGCATGTCAAATATCCCTAAATTATAGGAGCTCAGGCAAACATGTCTGAAAGAGCCTGAATGAAAGCCAACTGTAGAAATTTTGCTAATCGAATCCAAGCCAAGCTCCATCATGACCCTCTATCCATCCTATCAGCCTATGAGGGTCGCATAATAGGCTAACCATCAACTCTGAAAATGTCAACTGAAAAGGGGACATGACACTAGCTCCCTTTGATGCATCATTTAGGCTCATATTCATACTATCAATAACTTGGGGAATGAAAAGGTTAAGAATAGCATGAAAAGTAAACATATTCTATTAGAGGTGATGCACCAAATGTTTTCTCTACTTACACTCTTGGCATGCACTTTGAACCAAGAGAAACCTAACATACACTACATCTAATAACAACCTTCTTGCATCAATGTTTCAACATGGGGTATTGGAATTGGCTTAGGATAGGAAGACTTAGACAATAAGCATTTTAAGACACACTATTGGAAAATAATTTCACTACACCTACAACTCCATTTGACACTTCTTGCTGACCTACAAAGAGAAGCCTTTGAACTCACAAGGTACTAGGAAAATTGACATGTGAAGGTAAGTTAAGATACACTTGCACAAGATAATAACCATCACATACACCTAGATAATTCTTCAATGAGGTAAAAACAACTATCTTTATTGATTTAAGACAAAATTTTCTCAAGGCTTCACCATACCCAAGTGGAGTTTTTATTATATAATTTCAAAATGGCTTAACTTATAGAATTTCCAAGAACACAAAAGATGGAAGCTCAAAGGTCATAAAAAAATGCTCAAGCATAAGAATAAGAATAGTTATGATACACATATGGTTGAGTGGGAAACAGACAATGAATGTATCCTGAGATAGATGTCCATGTAAAATCATGATAGACTCTTCTGAAATGGTACAATGACTCTTCTACCATCCTTCATGAAATTTCCTCCATCAAAGTGTTGGGGATCAACCAACAATAGATTACACTTATGAAAGCAATAAACGCAGAATTAAATCAAATAGACAAGTAACTAGAATGATAAATAGCAACAACAAGAGATACAAGAAACCACCCTGAAAACTTGTATTAAACTCTTTATAAAAAGAATACAATTGAAGAAACTTCTTTCTTCCACACCTCTCCTAGATGTATAGATCTCTCACTAGATCTCTATTCCTCAAGAGCTCTCTCTCTCTCAAGAACAATCAACTCCAACAAACCTGGATTGATTCAATTCTGTACTGTTCTTCAACATACCAATACAATGAACTACTACAATAATTCACACAAGCTAAGAAGATCTAATTCTACATATAGAATTAGGAAACTTGAGCATGCACTTACAACCAATAGTTAAGCCTCTTAAACAAGGGCTCTAAAAATAATATTACTAGTGATAGAGACGTGAACTTAAGACTACAACTTAAACTCATCATGCAAACACTCACTTCTGTCCTCAAAAATAGCATTCTGGACGCGCAGGTAATCGACGTTGGTTCCTGCCTGCTTGCCTGTGACTGACATCGGCCGATCCACTGCCGACACCGGTGCCTCTTCAACTACACCTGACCGATGGCAATCACTCCTGACCAATGCCGGTGACTGTGTAGACCCAAAACTATTAAATGCACTCATTTGTGAAGCTTTTAGGCTCCACACCTTAACAATCTCCCACTTGGAGATAAACAGCTGCACCAGTACCTGTACAGCAACATCTTCTAGCTCCTCCATCTTCAACTCAATCATGAAGACCAACAGAAGTTGAATGAGAATTCAACTTCTCCTTTGTAACTGGCTTGGTTAACATATCAGCCAGATTCCTATCTGTATGGATCTTCTCCAGCTTTAACTCACCATCTTCTAGTACCTGTCGTATGAAGTGATACCTTAGCTTTATGTGCTTTGTTCTTGAGTGAAAGGCTGAATTCTTAGCCAAATGGATTGCACTCTGACTGTCACTATACAATCTGCAACTCTCATGCTCCCTACCAAGCTCATCCATGAACCGTGTCATCCATATCATCTCTTTGCTAGCCTCTGTGGCTGCAATATACTCTGCTTCTGTAGTTGACAAGGCAATAACCTTCTGCAACTTAGATATCCAGCTAACTGTTGTTCCACCTACAATAAAAACATAACCTGTAGTGCTCCTCCTGCCATCTAAATCACTTGGCATATCTGAATCTACATAACCATGTAGAGAAGTATCTGAACCTCCATAGCATAAGTGTCTACTATTGGTTCCTCTCAGATATCTAAGGATCCAATGAACTGCTTTTCAATGTTCCTTACCTGGATTGGCCATATACTTACTTACCACTCCCACTTCTTGGGCAATATTTGGTCTAGTACACACCATTGCATACATCAAACTCCCTACTGCGGAAGAATATGGAACCTTGCTCATGTACTCTACCTCATCATGTGAATTAAGACATTGTTCTTTACTCAACTTAAAATGTCCAGCCAAAGGTGTGCTTACCAGTTTAGCATCCTGCATATTGAACTGTTTCAACACCTTGTCCACATAATCCTCTTGAGACAATATCAACCTATGATTTTTCCTGTCTCTTTTAATGCTCATGCCCAGGATTTTCTTTGCTACTCCCAAATCCTTCATAGCAAACATTTAAGCTAATTTCACCTTAAGCTCAGAGATATCCTGCATGTGTGATCCTGCAACCAGCATATCATCTACATACAACAATAGAATAATATATCTACCATTATCAAATCTCTTGAAATACACACAATGGTCAGATTGACACCTATTATAGCCATGCTCAGTCATAAACCTATCAAATTTTAAGTACCATTGCCTAGGAGCTTGCTTGAGGCCATACAAGCTTTTCTTCAATTTGCACACAAACTTCTCCTTACCCTTGACCTCAAATCCTTCCTATTGTTCCATATAAATTTCCTCATCCAAATCTCCATGAAAAAATGATGTCTTAACATCTAGCTGCTCAAGATGCAAATCCTCAACAACAACCAAAGACAGTACAATCCGTATAGAAGTCATTTTAACAATAGGAGAAAAAATCTCACCAAAATCAATACCTAGCTTTTGTGCAAATCCTTTTACCACTAATTTGGCCTTATATCTCATCTGTCCATTCTCACCTTCTTTTAACCTATAGGTCTATCTGTTCTTCAGTGTCCTCTTACCAGCTAGCAATTCAACCAAATCCCATGTTTGGTTCTCTCTTAAGGACTCCATCTCCTCAACCATGCCACGCTCCCACTAACTCTTGGACTCCACATGTATTGCTTCTTCAAAACTCTCTGGTTCTCCACCATCAGTTAGCAATAAATAAAATAATGAAGGAGAATATCTAATTGGAGGCTTACTCACCCTTTTTGACCTCTTGATGGGTGTCTGAGACTCGTTCACAACACGCTGTCCACCCAAATTCTCTGACAGTGACCGACCTCGGTCACTTCCAGACTTATTATTGGCTGACGTCGGTTCTACCTGACTGACGTCGATGCCTATTCTGCCGACGTCGGTCTCTGTATGACCGACCTCAGTTTCTGTTCTACCGACACCGGTTCCTAACCTATCGACATCTATCTCTGTGTTTTCCTGCAAGTGATTATTTCTTTTTCCCACGAGCTCATATTAGACCTTCACCTCGTCCAATTCACCATTGCTCTACATAGATTGATTCAGCTTCCTCAGCTGATCACAATACATCACTCTTTCATTGAAAATAACATCACAGCTCCTAATTACCTTGTTAGTTTTTAGATTCCATAATCTGTAACCAAAATCATCTGAGCCATAGCCAATAAACGTGCACCTCATAGACTTAGCATCCAGCTTTTTTCTATTTTCTTTATCTATGTGCACAAAGGCTTCACAACCAAAAACTTTGAGATATGAGAGATCTACCTTTTTCCCTATCCATGCCTCTTCTAGAATTCCACCATCCAGAGCTGTAGAGGGTCCTCTATTAATCAGGTACACTGCAGTGTCAACAGCTTGTGTCCAAAACTGTAAGGGCAAACCAACATGCAATCTCATACACCTTGCACGCTCCATTATTGTCTTATTCATCCTTTCAGCAATTCCATTCTACTGAGGTGTCCTTGGAACTGTCTTTTGCTTGTGGATTCCATGCATATAACAATAATCTCTGAACTTATAGCTGCACAACTCACCGCCATTGTCAGATCTCAGGCACTTCAATCTTTTACCTATTTCATTCTCAACCATAGCTTTCCAAATCTTAAAAGTCTCAAATACATCATATTTTCTCTTAATACAATAGATCCATACCTTCCTTGTAGCATCATCTATGAAAGATACATAGTATTGTGATCCTCCAATGGAAACAACTTGAGCCAGTCCCCACACGTCTGTGTGAACAAGCTGCAACTTATGCCTCTTCTTAGTAGACCCAATCTTGAGAAAACTAACCCTTTTCTATTTTCCAAATACACAGTGCTCACAAAACTCTAGATCTATGCCTTTTAAATCTGAAAGCATACCTTTGGACTTAAGAATTGACATCCCCTTCTCACTCATGTGGCCAAGCCTTGAGTGCCATAATTTAGCATCCACATCTGAAGTAGATAATACAGAAGGAGAATTGTTAGTAACACAATTACACAAATAGAGAGTACCTTCTCTCTTACCTCTGGCCATAACAAGTGCACCCTTGGTCACCTTCCAAGATTCTGCTGTGAGAGTTACTGTACAACCCTCATCCCCTAAATTTCCTGTAGAAATCAAATTTCTCTTCAAGCTAAGAACATGCATCACATCTCTCAACACCCATGTGTTGTTATTCTGCATCTTCAGCTGCACTTTACCTTTGCCAATTATTTTACAGGGCTCATCATCCCCTAGATACACTATTCCAAAATCTCCATGGATATAGTCACAAAAATATTCCCTATTAGGGGTAGCATGAAAAGATGCACCAGAATCTAACACCCAAGATTCTATATTATTATGTAAAGAGAATATTAAAGCATCTTGTGCAATACCTGCAACCTTGGCTTCTTCCTTTCCTTCGTGCTGATTGTCTTCCTTAGGCTTTGACCAGCAATCTCTGCTTATGTGCCCAATCTTTCCACAATTCTAGCATTGTGGCTTCCTGCCATTCCTAGATTTGGATCTTCCTCTCACCTTAGACTTTGATCTTGATCTCCTCTTGCTCTTATCTTTCTGCCTTCCCCTGCTCTCAAAACTTAAAGCATTTCCATATGTCTCTTATGTGCTTTTCCTGCATATTTTTTCATTCAAGATAACGCTAACAACATCCTCTACTTTCAAAATATTTGATGCAGATGCAGTATTACTAACTGCCATTACTAAGCCATGCCAGCTTTCAGGCAAAGAACATAATATTAAAAGATATTTTATGTCATCATCAAACACTATATTGACTGAACTTAATTGATTCACAATTCCATTGAAATCATTCAGATGAGTAGAAACAGATCCACCTTCATTCATATGCAAATTAAATAACTGCTTCATAAGATATACCTTATTAGAAGCATAGGGTTTTTCATACAAGTTTGCTAAAGTAGTCATCAACTCTACTGTAGACTTTGCCTGTGATAAATTGGATATCATAGTGGATGCTAGACTCAGTCTTATAGACCCCAGAGCCTTTCTGTCAAGAACTTCCCATTCTTCATCCTCCATGTCTTTGGGCTTCTTTGCAACCCCACCTAATGGTAAGTAGAGATCTTTCTGATACAGATAATCCTTTATCTGCATTCTCCAATGTTGGTAATTTTTGCCATTGAACTTTTCCATTCTCAGTTTACTTTCATCTGCCATTGCTTCTCCCACTCAAACAGAAATCCCTGCAGAAACCCCTGTGAGAAGCTGTAATCAATACACACTACATAGATCTGAACCACTTGTTAGTGAACCTGAGCTCTGATACCACTTGTTGGGGATCAACCAACAATAGATTACACTTATGAAAGCAATAAATGTAGAATTAAATCAGATAGACAAGTAACTAGAATGATAAATAGCAACAACAAGAGATACAAGAAACCACCCTGAAAACTTGTATTAAACTCTTTACAAAAGGAATACAATTAAAGAAACTTCTTTCTTCCACACCTCTCCTATATGTATAGATCTCTCACTAGATCTCTATTCCTCAAGAGCTCTCTCTCTCAAGAACAATCAACTCCAACAAACCTGGATTGATTCAATTCTGTATTGTTCTTCAACATACCAATACAATGAACTACTACAATAATTCACACAAGCTAAGAAGATCTAATTCTACATATAGAATTAGGAAACTTGAGCATGCACTTACAACCAACAGTTAAGCCTCTTGAACAAGGGCTCTAAAAATAATATTACTAGTAATAGAGACGTGAACTTAAGACTACAACTTAAACTCATCATGCAAACACTCGCTTCTGTCCTCGAAAATAGCATTCTGGACGCGTAGGTAACCGACGTTAGTTCCTACCTGCTTCCCTGTGACCGACGTCAGCCGATCTACTACCGATGCCAGTGTCTCTTCAATTGCACCTGATCGACGGTGGTCGCTCCTGACCGACGCCGGTGACTGTGTAGACCCAAAACTGTTAAATGCACTCATCTGTGAAGCTTTTAGGCTCCACACCTTAACACAAAGACCATCCATGAACATTTTAAACTATCAATAGGGGATCCAACACATAACACTACTCAAGGGAAATATAATTCATTTCTATAGTTAGAAAATGCTTTCCCTAACTGCTAGCCATCCTTTAGACACCTATGCTTATGATTTCATGGAAGCCCTTTGATTTGGTCTACTGATAACAATTACTCAAACCATCAACCTACCTATTTTTTTCTTGCTTTGTCTATGCCAAATGCTTAGAATTTTACCATTTATCACTTCCACATTTGCCCCTAGGTTTTTACCAAGATTTTTAAATCCAACAGTTAGCCCATGACCCTGAAGTTGATGTTCATAGACCTATCATGAATTCCTTCACGATATTTTCCTTGGACACTTTTCTATTTCCCTCAGACTTTTATTTCATTGGGAACTATCCCACGGACTTAATGTCTTCAACCAAATTTATTTAGATTATTTTATTTCCCCTTGTATTAGATAAAATGTTTGAAAGAATTAGACTTAGCCCTTTTTCAATGTAAACTATTTTTTGGACTTTTTTTAAGTGCCCTTTCCAAAGGGAAAGTGCCCTTTGACTTTTGATAAATAGACCTTCATATTTCTTGCAAATGTATTTCAAAAAAAATTTAAATGGTCCCTTTGCCCTTTTGTCAAGAAAAGTGCCCTTCAGATTTCTAGAAATAGACCTTCAGAGTTCTTGCAAATGAACCTTTTAAAAGGAGAATTATCCCTTTGGGTTTTTTTAAAATGCCCTTTCGAAAGGAAAATATCCTTTAGGTTTTTGTAAAGTACCTTTTAGCTTTGAAATGGGCCCTTTCTTAAAAAAAATACCTTCAAAATTATGAAAACACCCCTTCAAAAGGACTGCAAGATGCCCTCCAAAAAAATTGAAGTGCCCTTCAGAAAAATTAAAGTGGATAATTTTCTTGAAAGACTTCTAACCCTTAACCCAAAAAATTATACCCTTTAGGAAAATTGTTTTGGATAAAATGACCAAAATAATTCTTGACACAAATAAAAAACCCAAAAACAAAACCTTTGAAATAATGAACACTTGTACTTTTGTTGTGGGTTTTGTGTGGAACACCTCCTTCAAGGAATTCTACATACTAGACCTATCCAAAAGGTATAGACTCAGACGGTTGAGATTTTATATAAGGGTTCCCAAATTTGACCTAAAGGTCTAAAATTTGGTCAACAGATACCATACACACCATCTAAGATATTGATCCAAACAATGCAATGGATCATGTTCCTCCCCCTAACAACACTCGTAATCATACTCCCACATTTACTCAAAAAAACCACACTAATGTACACAAACCATTATCCCTAGAATAAATTTAAAAGCTTCTTTCAAGATCTCTACCATGAGATCTTGACCCCACTTATCCTATAAAATCATGGTATGATACAAATAAATTCTATTAGATTCATACAAGTTGGGGCCATTTTCATGAGACATGTAGACAATTAAGAAATATTACTATGGATTTTCTTTTTATTCCTAACTTTGACCATGAATCCCTTATCCAAAAATGTCAACAAGCTTATGATATGTCTCTTAAAGCTCATGAGATGTAAAATAAATATAAAATTATAAACCAAGCTAATGCTCATTTAGCTATCTACAAGGATCCCCTTACTAATCACCAAGACAACAATGAACAAACTACTTATACTAACAACATTTAAATTCTTATAGACCTTAACACCAATGACAAAAATGTGGTTAATAAGACTAATATGAGAAGAGTAGTTGATTTTATTAACTCAAATCTAACACCCACACATCACAGCTCTCAACCATTTCACATAATTCAAGATACTTCCCCATCCCATCTCATGAAATTAGAGAAAGAGGAACCAATACCCATACAATCACCACTCTCAATAACATAAATGGAATATATCTCTCATACCATTGAAATAATGTTTATTCTTTCCCTAGTTTCCATACCATAAGACATCACCCCTCAAAATTCAAATAGTATTTCTTCTACTCAACCACAAGAAATACCTCAACCAACCATCACATCACCTAAAGTCACTCAACCCACTTTAAACCAACCTAAACCAGCCATACCCTATCAACATAATTTTAATCATATCTTAGATTCTCCTCAATATCTCTTACAACACTGTGCCTATATCTAACAATCTTATCATGGGTTATGATGAGTGGGATATATTGGCCAAATTTGTCCCACATAAGGATATTTTACCTAAAAATGGTTTAAATAGATTAACAGAGTTCTGGATGGATTGAGTGGGGGACCAAATAATGAAGAAGAATATTAAATGTCACTTACATAGATTTTGAAACACTTTAAGGAAGCTTAAAGTGTGTTTTATTGATCTTTGAAAAGTAAGTCCTGAAATAGGTCTAAGATTGCAAGGTGAAAAGGACCAATAGGTTCTCATGGTGATCATAGTATTCAAGGATAGGAAATAGATTGCACAAATTCTTAGAAGTTCATTGGATCCTTCTAAGGAGACAATAGTTTCTTGCACAAGTCTAAAAGAACCAGACTGTCACGAGCACATCACATAAAAATGAATGGGTTAGCTTGATTTTATATTTAATAAATTCACTTAGGGAACAATTCAAGGCCAAAAGACCACATAGACATAATGCTTTCAGTGCCAAGATCATCCTCTACAAATTTTAGAACTTGATGAGTTGTCTATCTCAAGTTATAAAGCCTTAAAGTTAGACTTGTAAGGTGAAACATGTGTGGGGACATCAAGTTTAAGATTCATGAAATAGCTATTTTAATTCAAATATATATAAGGTGAACACATGAGTGATAAGTGTCCAAATATTGGGAGCTAAGGTGAATACATAATAGTGAGTGGGCAATTTGTAGTGTCAGTTGGTCCCAAAGATCTAATAGAGCATATGAAATAATATAAAGTAGATCAACAGTGAGTATCAAGTCAAGGAGTCAACATAAATGAAAAGCTACCAGGTGGAAAGATCTTGGTTACCTGAATAGAGATCCAATGGTACATGCCGATTGATAGAGTTAGTGGGTTCAGGTAGATTAATGATACATGTTCACTCATACAAAGTAGATTAATAGTGAGAAAGAAATCAAAAGGTCCAAGGATCTCTAGGGTGAATATGTAAGTGACAAGTGTCTCAACTATGTTAGACTGGTATAAGATCTATGGTTCACTTTCATTCATACTAAGAGAGATTGACAATGTATATGAGGTCAAAAAGTTCATAATATCTTATAAAACAAATGTGAAACTAATAGTTAGCACAATATGAGAAGCCCAAATTAAGATCAATGACTAATAATGAAGCTTGAAGGTGTCATAATTTCAAAGCCTAGATCAAGATCGATAGTTGATATCAAAGGTATTAAAAATTAAATGAATTCAAACTAGATTTAATCCACATAAAATCAAAATTTAACTTGTGTAAAATCAGATTTAATTGCATACTATTTCATCACGGAATCAATTCTTCAAATCATAGTAATTGAAAGCATTAATAGAGAAAATATAAACAACAATAAAGACCATAACATAGATATACTGTGGCTCACCCAATGTGGGCTACATCCACCAAGAAAATCCTTAATAAAATTAATGATAAAGAACCTCTTACAGAGATTAAATATCTCTTCCAAAATTCACACAATAATTCTTTGAATTTCTGATCCAAATCTGAAATCTATCAACAATTCTCCACATATGCTCTACCACACCTGTACCTATATAATGACATACCACAAGCTACTATACCACACCCTGTAAATAAACACATCACCCTGTAAAGTCACACCACACTTGTATATATATATATATATATATATATATATATATATATATATATATATATATATATATATATATGTATAATGAGGAGAAATCCACCAAATAAGGAGATATATGCCATGCTTAGCCAAGATAAGCATTATCCACAAGGAAACACCCATCCTCTACCTAGTCATGCTTATCCAAAATCCCACATAAGGAGGAACACAACATCCTCATCTCTCCTCCACAAAATGCTCTCATAATTTTCAAGTAGATAAAAACTAAATCCATAAAACATGGAAGTCAATCCCACTTCCATAAAACATGAAAGTCAACATGGAAAATAGATATCTAATAACTAACTCCGTAAAACATGGAAGACATAAAAATTGGAAAAATATCTAAGAATATTCCACTCACATGGAAACAAAGTTCCATAAAAGGTAGATTGGGTAAAAATATCCTCCCCACATTTTTAGAGATCTCTAATCCCCCAAAATGTTCCACCATGGTCATATGATAGCCTTAAATGGATCCACACTCAATAATCTCCCACTTGGAGACCATTTCTCCTGAATATAATCTATATCTGCTCCATGACCACTAAGGCCAACCAAATCTAAATATAGTCTCAAATTTTATAATGTGACCACCTTGGTCATCATATACATAGGATTATAACTAGTATTAATCTTATCTAGCTTCACCAAGTTCTCCTTGAAAGCTGTCCTGATGAAGTGATAACATAACTAAATGTGTTTTGTCCTTGAGTGGAAAGTAGAGTTCTTTGCCAAATTAATAGAACTTTTAATATTACTGTGTATTCTCCCAACTTCTTTCTCATGCCCTAACTCTCAAAATAGCTACTATAACCAAATCATCTCTTCGTTAGCCTTTATGGCAGAAACATACTCTACATCTATGGTTGACACTACCATAACCTTCTATATCCTAGAAATCCAAGTAGCCATTGTATCTCTAACAGTAAATATATAACCTATCATACTTATCCTGATATCAATATCCCCTACCATATTTGAGTCCACATAACCACATAAATTAGTATCTGATCCACCATAACATAATGCAACATTCATGGTTCCTCTCAAATATCGAAGAATCCATTTCACTGCTTGTCAATGCTCATAACTAGGATCACTCATATACTTGGTCACAACTCCCACTGCTTGGGTAATATCCAACGTAGTATAAAATATGGCATACATCAAGATGTTAATTGTTGATAACTAAGGTACCTTGGACATCTTATTATTTTCAACCTCCATCTTGGGACACTACTCCTTTGATAATCTAAAGTGGCCTACCAAAGGAGTCCCAACTGATTTAGCATCCAACATGCTAAACCTTTCCAAGACTTTTTTCACATATTTTGATTGAGATAAAATCAACTTTCTCTCCTTTATATCATGAGTAATCCTCATACCAAGGATTTGCTTTGATGCACCCAAATTCTTCATAGAAAAGGAGTCACTAAGATATTTCTTGAGAATATAAATATGTTGTATGTTATTTCCTGCAACTAACATGTCATCCACATACAAGCATAAAATAATAAAATAACCATCATCAAAATGTTTTATGTACATGCAATGGTCAAAATTACACCTTTGATATCCTAATTCTAACATAAAATAATCAAATTTATTATACCATTGATGTGTAGCTTGTTTAAGGCCATATAAGCTCTTCTTTAGTCTGCATACATAGTTCTCCTTCCCTTTGACCTCATATCCCTATGACTGCTCCATATATAACTCTTCATCCAAATCACCATGAAGAGAAGTAGTTTTCACATCAAACTATTCTAAGTGCAAATCTTCAACTACAACTAAACCAAGAATAGCCCTAATAGAAGTCATTTTTACAATAGGAGAAAAAATCTCATCAAAGTCAATACTTGATTTTTGTACAAACCCCTTGATCACCATTCTAACCCTATACCTTTTTCTCCCTTCATCTTCTTCTCTTATTCTATAAATCCACTTGTTTGTAAATGCACTCTTACCCTTGGGTAGCCTTACCAAATACCACATTTAGTTCTCCATGAGAGATCTATGCTCCTCATCCATGGTTTATTATCACTTATTCCTAACATCTACCTACATTTATTCCTCATAACACTCTAGTTATCCATTATCAGTAATAAATAATTTAAAAAAGGAGAAAAATATTCAAGTGATATTCTTACCCTAGAATACCTTCTTACTATAGTATTTTGGGGTCTTTGTGGAAAAGGTTCCTAAATTGATTCATTAGATACTTTCCCATCTGCATTGTCATCCAATATTGTGTACTCTTTCTATTCTTTTTACTATTCCTACAACTAATTCTTATACATGACTTTTTCATTAAAGATTACATCTCTAGACTAAAATATTTTCTTATCTCTAATGCTCCATACATGGAAACCAAATTCATCTTCACCATAACCAGTAAATATGCCTTTTTTTGATTTTGCCTCTAACTTGGTCCTATCCTCTTTCTTAATAAGATAAAAAAACCTCACATACAAAGACTCTAAGAAAATAATAATCAAAATTATTACTAGACCAATCTTTTTCAAGAATTCCTCCATCCAAATTCATTGAAGGTCCTTTATTAATCAAATAAACTATCATGCTAACTGCTTCTACCCAAAACTATAAAGGCAACCTTGCATGTAACCTCATGCTCCTATCATGTTATATTATTATTATTATTATTATGTTCATCCTTTCAGATACCCCATTATGCTATGGAGTTCCTAGAAGCATCCTTTACCTACAAATTATATTTTTAGAACAATAATAAAAAGCATTATTATAATACTCACCTCCATTATCTGATCTAAGACATTTCAACTTGAGACCTATTTCATTCTCAACCAAGGATTTCTACTTCTTAAAAGTTTCAAACACATTAGATTTCCTTGTAATGCAATAAACCCTTCTTTCCTAGTTACATCATCAATAAAAATGACATAATAATTAGAACCACCAATAAAAAATACTTGAGTTGGTCCCCATACATCTGAATGTACCAACTCTAACTTATGCTCTTTCTTTATGGGTCCAACTTTTAGGAAATTAACTCACTTTTGTTTCTCATACACACAATCCTCACATAAGTCTAAATCAATATGTTTTAATCTAGGTAACTTATCTTTTAATATCTATATGCCCTTATGGCTCATATGACCAAGCCTATAGTACCACATAGTTGCATTTCCATCTACAATAACTAAATCACAAGAATCAACACTACTATTCAAATATAAAGTACCAACTTTCGTACCTCTTAAAATCACAAGATCACCTTTGGTAACTTTCCAAGAATCTATATTAAATATTACTGAATAGCCCTCACTGCCAAATTACCCCACTAAAACCAAATTCTATCTCAACATAGGCACATTTCTAACATCCTTAAGTAGCCACATGTTACCATTCTACATTTTCACCTAAACACAACCTTTCCCTACTATCTCTCATGGTTCATCATCACCAAGATAAACATGTCCCAAATTTTCTTGAACATAATCAATAAAATAATGCTTATGTGGGGTGGCATGAAAAGAAGCCCCTAAATCTAATACCCAAGACTTAGAAAAATTATCCAAAGAAAGAATTAAGGCATCCTAACATGAATTACATGATGTCACATTTACCTCATTCATTTCTTCCTTGTTGGAACTTTTATCTTGAAGTGACCAACAATCCTTCTTTGAGTGTCCACTCTTTGCACAATGACAGCATATCATCTTGGCTCTAGATTTGGATTTAGATCTACCCTTTGACTTTTCATGGTTTCCTTTTCTCTTTTCCTTTTGCCTCCCTCTAGTTTCAATATAAAAATTATTACCTGAAGATGATTCACCAGTGTTATTCCTTCACATTTTCTTGCTAAGAATCACACCTACAACATCCTCAAAATTTAAACTTCTCTTGGTAGGGACTGCATTACTCACATCCATAGCCAATCTATCCCAACTATGAAAAGAACACAAAATTAGCAAATCTCTAACTTCATTATCAAATTTAATTCTAATAAAAGTGATCATACATACAATCATATTAAAATCATTTGAATGATCAACAATAGAACCATTCTCAGATATTTTCATATTAAACAATCTTTTAATAAGAAAACTTTTATTTGAGGTAGAGGGTTTCTCATACAATGTTCCAAGTTTATCCATGAGATCCTTTGTAGATTTCTCATCTAAAATGTTAAATGCAATAGAAGATGCAAGGCATAATCGTATGGCTCCCAATGCCTTCCTATCAAGCAATGTCTAATCTGCATCACTCATAGCTGCAAGTTATCCTCCTTTCCCCTCCAAGGGGATATGAAGTTCCTTCTGATAAAAGTAATCTTTCATTTGCATTTTCCATAATCCAAAATTTTTTCCATCAAATTTCTCAACTCTGAATCTAATCTCTTATCCCATAGTTCCCACTCAAGCTAATAACCCTTCTTATGATTTACAACTTTAGCAAAAAACACCACCAAAGCTTTGATACCAGTTGTTAGGAATTAAATGAATTCAAACCAGATTTAATCCACATAAAATCATAATTTAACTTCAATTAGTTTCAAATTTGTCCCACATAAGGATATTTTGCCTAAAAATGGTTTAAATAGATTAGTAGAGTTCTAGATGGATTAAGTGGGGGACCAAATAATGAAGAATAATATCAAATGTCACTTACATAGATTTTGAAACACTTTAAGCAAGCTTAAAGTGTGTTTTATTGATCTTTGAGAATTAAGTCTTGAAACAAGTCTAGGATTGCAAGGTGAAAAGGACAAACAAATTCCCATGGTGATCATAACATTCAAGGATAGGAAACAAATTGCACAAAGTTTTAGAAGTTCATTGGAGCCTTCTAAGGAGATAATAGGTTTTTACACAAGTCCAAAATAACTAGACCATCATGATCACATTATGCAAAAATAAATGGGTCAAATTGAATTTATATTTAATAAATGTAGTTAGATAATAATGCAAGGCCAAAAGACCACATAGACATGATGATTTTAGTGCCAAGATCATCCTCTACAAATTTCATAACTTGATGTGTCATCTATCTCAATTTATAAAGCTTCAAAGTTAGATTTGTAAGGTGAAACATGCATGGGGACGTCAAGTTTATGCTTCATAAAATAAATATTTTAATTCAAATATCTCTAGGGTGAACATGAAAGTGACAAGTGTCTAAATATTAGGAGCTAAGATGAATATCTAATGGTGAGTGGGTAATTTTTATTGTCAATGGGTCCCAAAGATCTAACAGAGCATGTGAAATCATACAAAGTAGATCAATGATGAGCATCAAGTCAAAGAGTCAACATAAATGAGAAGCTACCAAGTGGCAAGATCTTGGGTGCCTAAATAGAGATCTAATGGTACATGTCGACTAATAGAGTTAGTGGGTTTAGGTAGATTAATGATATGTGTTCACTCATACAAAACATATCAATAGTGAACAAGAAGTCAAAAGAGATCAAAAAGTTAGTAGGGTGAATATGTAAGTGATAAGTGTCTAAACCATATTACACTGGTAGAAGATCTATGGCTCATGTTCATTCATACTAAAGAGATCGATAGTGTGTGTGAGGTCAAAAAGTTAGTAGGATCTTATGGAAAAAATATGAAGCTAATAGTTATCATAATATGAGAATCCCAGATTAAAATTGATGGCCAATAATGAAGGTTGAAGTGTCATAATTTTAAAGCCTAGATTAAGATAGACAATCGATATCAAAGGTTGAAGTTATGAATCTTTAATTGGAGGTTAAAACATGATCCAATCTAAACTACAATAAAAGTTTTTAGGATCAAATATTGCCATTAAAGATTAATAGAGGCATAATAGGTTTTTTTAGGGCCTAATAAATAAATCAAAGATGGACTAGGAGTTTTTGAAGCAAGACTAAATATCTGAGGATCTCATTAATGTATTGACTATATGATAACCAATAATTTGGATTGATTTTCAAATATATAGTAAAGATATATATTCAGGTTGGAGTAGGGGTAGATGTGTAATCATGGAGAAGTGACTCATCTATTGACATGGTCATATTTTCAAAAAATAGGTACTGTAGCTTCTAAAAGTAGACTTAGGCATGGCTCTATCAAGTCCATAGATATAAAGAACTTAACCTCATAATGAAGTAAGTGGAGATGGTTTAGAGTCCCAAGATAGAGATCTGGTGGTCAAAGAAAGCAACTGGAGCATTTAATATATATTTAGGGTACCTAAAGGTTTTCCTTCATAAGCAAGATCGTGACTCACCACCTTTGGCAACTATTATCTTTTAGTGCATTTTTCTTAGCTAATGAAAAGATTTGGGGGCTATTGGGATAAATAAAAAGTTAACTTATCAATAGAGAACTAGTTTTGATTTGATAATAAAGGTAGTATCTCAATTAATGATTTCTATACTCATTATCCCTCTTCTCTCTCACTTTCTCATATATTATCCATTCTTTCCATTTTTTAAGCTCTCTCTCAATTTTTAAAAGAAAGACTCTCTCACTTTTGATAGGAACTCTCTCTCAATTCTAAAAGAGCAAAGACTCTCATTTGATAAGGCAAGACCCTATCAACACTTGTATGAAATACCTATTGAATATAGTAAACATTTCCTTTACCTATCTCTTTCTTTTTAACTATGTTTAGTAAGATTGTGCATGATAGCATTATGAAGGAGAATCTTCCATGCCCATTATCTTTCTTTCTTGACCTTTTTAGGTTGTTTTCTAGTTGATTTCAAGTCTACATTTGTGTTCCTTCTACCATTAATGTAATCTTGGTGTGTGTTTTATAATTCCTCTTAGATTTATTCATTTATTCTTAAGCCTAATGTATGAAATACTTATACAATTACCTAGATTTTAAGATTGTGTGAGCTAGTTCTATCTTATGTTGCTTAAGTGTATATTTCATTCTTGTGTGAGTTATCACTTAATTTGGTGCATCAACATTTTATCCTTCTTAGGATCCCTTTACACCTTCTCTAACCCTTTTCTCAATGTAAACATTAGTATAGGTGATCCATCAAGAGGAAGCTAACCTTCTCTAGAGGTTTAACCCTACCACAAGTGGCCCACAGCTTAGAGTTATTTTAATAGTGTAGCTCAATTGGAGAGAGCCTAAATAATCCTCTCCAAGGGATAAAATTGATGCTACAATATTTTTTATCACACTTGGTGGGACACAATTCAATAATATTGATCGAATATTTATGTTGGTTTGATCAATTTTTAGTAGTTATAGATTCCAAGCAACAACATCTGATGACTTCAAAAAATGATTCAACATTTTGGTAGCAGAGCAGTGACTACATCTCATGCCAAAGGTGACTACAAGTTCAATTACTAGATGTATTCCCTTTGAATTCATTGAATTTCCTTTGAAATCAGCAAAAAAATTAACATTTGCTAGTACACACCCATATAAAGGTAACTTTGTTCCTGAGTCAATTTCAAGGCCCACCCCTGTAATAAGATCTTTGTTAAACCCTTTCATAGCCATGGTAGCCCCTATAGTTTTTTCCTTTATGGATTTTAATGTCCAAATTCCTATAGACCTCTTTAAATATGATCATATTCCAATAGTAACTCTCAAAAGTGTCCCTTATTTTACTAAAGAACAAGCTACAACCCCTTTTGAGCATCATATGGATATAGCCAACTTTTATAACATTCATGATATCAATGCGGAAAATGTAGCAATAAGGTTACTAGCCATATCTTTCAAAGGGAAAGACCTAGACTACTAGAGAAGCCGTTTTCTAACTCTATTACATCATGGGACCAATTAGGAGATGTATTGTGTAAAAGATTTGAAGACAAAAGTGACCATTTATCACTTATAGGATAATTAACACCAATAAAAAGATCCCCTCATAAAGTCATGTAAGACATCAACACAAGGTTTCAAAAGACTTGGGATAGAATCCCAGTCTCTATTAGTCCTACCCTAACTTTTCTTTCCTATACTATTTGAAAACCCTTAACAGTGACATTGCAGTAATGGTCTAGTCTATGGGAAGAAACGCATTGCCAAATGCATATGAGTTGTAAATTAGAGTAGAAAATTATCTAATGTAGGTTGGAAAGCTTACATATAAACAACCAATGCCTTTATTCCCTAAGATTAGACAACCCCTATTTCTATTCCTCCCCTTGATTTCATTCTTCCTATGCCTATAATTGTTGTTATACCCTAACCTAAGCAAGAAAAGGATCAATCTAGTGATTCCCAAGAACAAAAAAACTTTCAAGAGCTTAAGATCATATTGTAATCCATGGGAAGTGAATTAGTGAATGTTAAGAGGTAACAATATTTTAATAGGCCTTATCAAGCCTCATATCAGCCTCAATAACAATCCTATCAAGAAAATAGGCCACCCTATAAAGGAAACATCTAAGACCAAGGCCAAGGTCAAATTAAGGGATAAGGGAATCCTAAATATGTTAGGAAAAAAATTATAATCCAAATGCTATAAGCACTTCCTACACTTTGATCCCTATTCAAAATGATGTTGCTCAAGAAACTGAGGGTATCATGCCTTGGAATTAGTATTTTAGGTAATCCATTTTCCCAAATATTGACTTCAACCAAGATATAAATTATCAATGGTAGTAGGCTACCAATTATGGGTAAAATCAAGCTCTTATGGCTCAAAACATAGAGTTACCCATGATGACAAAACTAGAAGAGCCTCAATAAGGTCAAAGCCCTAATCAAGGACCAAGCCAGTTGGGTACTAACATGGTTAATTATGAGTAAAAAGAGTGTTATGCACTCAATTAGTAAGCTAGTTCTAGAAAGGCATACATTCTAGTGGCATCAAAAATAAGGTTCAAAATAAGGAACATGGATTGTAATCAGGAAAGAGTCAAAGAGCTTCCTATCATTACTCTTTCAATATCAAATAAATCAAAACCAACCTGTTATTGCTCCAAAGGTTCCAATAGCTCTAAAGAATCAAAATCAAGGGAATGTCTTTGTCTCTCAAAACTCATAAATTCAAGGTGCATTTGTGGCTCGAAAAATACAACCAAAGGTTGGTGGTTTACCCATCAACATTATAAAATAAATGAAATGGTCCAATGTGAGTGTGCTAATGTGGGATATTATTTCCATGCCTAGTCAGGTAGACATCCTCCAAGAAGGGTTTTCAAGAATAATTTTTTTTTGATAAATCACTAGTTAAGAAGAATGTGGTTCTCACTAATGAAACCAAAGGACTAAGTTAAGAGAAAATAGGTAGGGTGATCAAACCTCCCCCGTTCTACATTTTAGTAATCATTGATGACTCTTTAGTGCATAATTACTTGGTAGATAGTGGGTCTAGTACCTCAATAATGCCAAAGTATTTGGTCTAAAGTATGAGCCCCAGTCTAAATGAGTTATACAACTTGATGTTTCTTCCATTAAGCCATCTGGTATCATCAAGGACCTCAACTTGACCCTGCATGTTTATCCTAGTGTCTTAGTGTTTCAAGATGTATTGATCCTTGATGTGCCTCCTCATTTTGTACTATGTTTATCTATATAATTTAGAGAAAATATTGGAGGTTATTTTACAACATATTAGCCATAAATGGCTTTCATAATAAGCTATGGGACCAAAGTGTCTATCAAGGTTGATCCCACTGCATAATTCCACATAGAGCCTTATGGGCTAGATAACATAAACCTTAATTACACCATTTGTGATAAGGATAAAGATATGGTTGGTCAAGAATTAAACACTCACCCTAAGGAGATACTAGACATGTACTTGGATAAGCTATGGAGTGACAATTATTTCCCTTAGAAGTATTTGAAGAGATAGACATGGGTGTCTACTACTTACATGAAGAGAATTAGTCCATGTCATCCCTCATTAGACCTCAAGAATATATTAGTGTCTTATGAAAATTATTCTTTGATGGTTCAAGAAGTAAACATGGAGTGGGTATACGTGCAATGTTGGTATCCCCCTTTAATGAGAAGTATTTATCATCTTACAAGTTCCAATTTAGTTGATCTTGCAATGTAGTATAATAAGAGGGACTTATCCATGGCCTTTAATGGGATAATAAGAGAGTAATTAAGTAATTAAAAATTTATGGGGATAGTGAGTTGATAGTGCACCAAGTTAAACATCATAATATCACCAAGAATGCCTTGATGAAGTCTTATAAACATAGAGTGTGGGAGCAAATTGAGGATTTTGAGGCCTTTAAGATCCAAATAGTACCAAAGAACCAAAATGGAAATATTGATAGGTTGGAAATTATGAGATCTCAATTTGATATCCCTAATGAGTTAAAAAAGACCAAAGTGCAACCACATGTCAAAGTGGTGGTAAGACCATCAGTGCCAGATAATGAAGGTCATTGGTAGGTCTTTGAGAATGATAGGTAAATTGTCTATTTATTGAAGTAAGAATTATATTTATCCTCCATAAACCAAGAAAAGGTTCAACACCAGTATGAGGAGCAAATATTTCAATTGAGATCCAATAATCTTCCTAAAGGGTTGGTTACCCTTGAAGGTCTTTTCCATGAAGGAGATCATATGAGAAAAAATAAGGTAGTAATGTCAACCAATGAAGAGAACTATGAAAGAGTATTTATATTTAAAGATAAGCTCCTCAAGCTTGGGAAGGTAAGCACTAAATCTTAAAATCATGCTTTCATATAACTTTATAAAGAATATGTAGACATATTTTCTTGGGAATATAGTGACCCAAAAGGCTTTGATCCCAAGCTAGCCCAACACACTATAGAACTAGAGGTTAATGAAAAGCCTATAAACCCAAAAATTTAAGTTCTTATGAGGAAAGAATTGACCAAATTAATTGAATCCAAGATCATCTTTCCAATTAAGCACTCCTCATGGGTAGCCAATTTGGTACCTGTAAGGAAGAAGAGTGGGGAAATTAGACTGTGTGTTGACTTTAGAGACCTAAATAGGGTCTCCTTGAAGGATCACTATCCTTTTCCATCCATAGAGAAACTTATTTATATAGTTTTTGGTTTAGAATACTTCCCCCTTTTGGATGGATATTCAAGTTATAACCAAGTGTTGGTAAGAGAGGAAGATCAATATAAGACTATTTTCACCATAAATTAGGGCACATATGCTTACCAAAATATTCCTTTTGGATTGTCAAATAATAAGGCAAACTTTCAAAGAGAAATGAACATGGATTTATAAGGGTTGATAAATCAAATGGTGCTAGTCTACTTGGATGACATCACAATTTTCTCCAATAAAGATAGTGAGCATATAGACCATCTAAGGTTTATCTTTGAAAGATGCAGAGAGTATGGGATATCTTAAAATCCCAAGAAATGTGTGTTTATTTTTCATGAAGACAAAATTTTGGGTCACATTATTTCAAAAGAAGGATTATCCATTAAATCTAATAGAATAAGTGTTATCTTAGCACTATCTCTACCCAAGCACAAGAAAGGAATCTAGAGCTTCCTTAGGAAAATAAACTTTGTGAGAAGGTTTATATCTAGTTTTGTAAACCTGGTCAAACTCATCACCATCATGCTGAAGAAGAGATAAGTGTTTGCTTATTCAAATGAAGGTAAGCAAGCATTTGAGGCTATCAATCAAGCTATTACCCAAGTACCCTCGCTCATGAATCCTAATTTCTTAAAGGATTTCATATTTTACACCATTTCCAATGTTGACATCATATCAATTATGCTAATGTAGAAGAATGGTGAAGGACTTGAGCAGCCAATTACTTTTTTAGTCAAGGGATAGAGCGATGTGAGGTAAGGTATACTTACATAGAAAATCAAGTTCTTGTAGCTTTGAGGAGCCTAAAAAAGTTTAGACCAATGCTCTCCAATAGTAAGGTTCATCTTATGGTGTCTCATACTAGAGTGAGGGTCTTTCTCTTCCACAAGAATTTGAATGAGAAAAGAGCAGGATGGATTACCAAGGCCATGGAGTATGATGTGGATATCAAAGTCACCAAGATGATAAGAGACAAAGTCTTATGTGAGCATATGGTGGATGACCTTAAATAAAATAAATAATTTGTTTTAGGGACATATGATAAATCATAAATAAATTCACCTCCACTTCATGATAGATGGCTCCAAGATATGACACATTTATTGATGATAGGAGAATTTCCCCAAGGTTTGGATAGAGAAAAAAGAAGGTATTCCAGACTCTAGTCCATACCCTATACATTTTTTAATGGTGTTATTTTTATAAGGGACCTTAATAGGGTACTTCTTAGGTGCATTGATGATAATCAAGTGACAAATCTCTTGGATTAGTTTCATGATTGACCTATAAGAGGCTATTTTAATCCAAGAACAAAAATAGAAAAGGTAATGAGAGTTGGCTATTATTAGCCTAGACTTTTCAAATATGCCTATACATGGGTTAGAAAATGATAGAAGTTTGCTCTCTTTGTAGAAAATCATACATTAATAGCTCTTTCACTCAACTCAATTCAGGTGGAGTTACCCTTCATGCAATGGGGTTGGACTTCATAGGTATGATCAAAACACCTTCTAATGCAGGACATAAATGGATGTTCATTGTAATTGAATAATTCACAAGGTAGGTGTAATAAATTGCCTTGAAAGAAGCTAATGAAACAATAGTTTTAGACTTCTATGATAGTATAGTAACTAGGTTTGGTGTCCCAAATACTATAATTTTAGATAATGCATTAGTATTTATTAGTATGAAAACAAGTGAATGGGAATTCAAAATGGGTATCTACCTCAACACATCCTCCAATTACTAGCCCTAAGGAAATGGATTGGAAGATTTCACAAATAAGAACTTGCTAAGGATTATCAAGAGGATTATGGAAGAGAATCAAAGAGTGTGGCATACAAAGCTAAGGACAACCTTGTGGGCTGACAAAGTGACTCCCAAAGCTACCTTTGGTAATTCTCCATATGTTCTACCAGCCACAATCATGGCTCCTTTTTTAATCTCCTCCATAGCAACACCTACAAAAAAAACCAAATATACATTATATCTCATGTATATATATATCTCAAACCATAGATCTATCAATACATACATAAATGATAATGCAACTAGTTATCTATGTCAAAAACTTGATAAATAAAAACATTTATCACCAGTATTAGTATCACCAACCATGATCTCCCTATTCACGCACCCATCAAGCACCTTTTTTATTGATTACCTCTACGCAAGTGCAAAATTAGGAGTTACCACCTAATCTTATCATGATCCCCTCTTTAGTTGTATTTTTATTGACCAGTTATGTCCCATAGTCACTATATGATCACCATGTTCAATTGCTCATGCTTGTGTCCCCTCTTATTGATGGTGTTTCCATCTCTAATTATTTTTTGGTGATCATTATCTCCTCTATTTTGAATCCACTCCCACATCCCCACACACAACATCCACATCCATAAAATCCTTTTCCCAAGGCCTCATTACCTCTTGATATTTCACTTACCTTGTCTATTGTCTCACCCACTAAGGCCTAATAATAGGTATCTTGGTATACAACCCTATGCCTCTTCTCCCTCTTGAATATCTAGCATACTATACCAAATAAGAAGCACTACTAGAGGGGTTACTAGATGTGGTAGGCCTATCTACCTAGGTATATGAGCTATTAGATGCAACTCAACCCATAAAGTATAATGGCTCATGATCTGAATGCACAGAAAACTAGTCATACAATTGCCTAACATGATCATATGGTAGCAATTTTATTGTAAGGATGCCACACTATATACCCTCATTTAATATTTTATAAAGGTAGAACATGGGGCATGACATGAACTACATGATCTTACCTCCATATAATAACCTAATGTATCCTATAATCAACCACATGGGAATCCCAGTCAGTTGATACATAAGGAATATCTCATATATTTATGCACTCAATAAAATTATGGGACCTATCATCTTTTAACTCCAAATCAACATCCCACACATATCATGCATGAGTTATACCTAAATGATAAAACCTAGATCATATAATTCACCCTGCTCTAAGATGGACTAAAATAAGGCTACTACATATAATGATATTTTTCCATCTAACTTGTGACATGGCACATGTGTTGTTATAAGTCCTATTAAAGCCTTATAGATATCCATAATGGTCAAGATATAAACATCAAACAAACTCACATGCAAAATAGGATAAATACACTCTAAGCCTACCACCCAATAGGCTAAGGTTCCCTTCTCATCCTCTATCTTTGGTGCATCACATATGATTGGAGTCTTGATAATGGTAAGTCCAAAGAAGACATGGACATCCTTTAAGGTGATGCCCACCTCTGTTCTCTCCCTTTCCACCTCCCATTAGAAAGTGTTGGTTAGTCACTCCCATACTCCTAGGAACATGAAGACTAGATCAACACTAAGTGGTATCCTCCTTATCTCCATGATGCCTCTAAACCCCAAGACAACTAGTCAAGCTCAATCCATGTGTGATAGTCACTCTAATAAATCTAGTAACTAGGATGCATCAACCAGGGGCCAAAATCTTTGTCACCTTTTAAAAATATCAAAAAACAAAGAATGTATTAGATCTTGATGTCATAATAATAAAATACATTCTCAAAATACAAAAAATTAACTACTTCATCAGCTGATTTTTCTTATTTTTCCATTTTCCAACACAATCATCCCTTTTAATATTAAATCAACCCTATCACCTATTTGCCATACTAAATCAGCCCTATGTTATATAATTCACCCATTCTTATAGACATAATCAACCTTTTTAATACTAAATCATACATCTACTATCATTGGCATATTATACTAGCCCTCTACCATGCAGTTGGCTTCCTTTAATAGACTGTATCAGTGAATTATTACATACTGCATTGACTAGAAGGTACTATTTTATCCATATCTATTTTTATAACTAGATTAGATCTTTGTTATGTAGCTAGCCACCATCGATGATACTAATTCAACCCTCTAATATGTATTCATCCACCTTGACTTCTCTTTCCCTTTCAAACTGAGTCAATAAGGCTAAATCTGTTCTTATTTTATGATGAATTTTTAACCATTTATCATAAATACCTTACACATTTATTGGTCCAATTATTTCCTACCCAATAGCTCTTTTAATCCCTAGTGTATCAAATAATTTCCTAGGGTCATTTTTTGTATCTATATTTTTCCTAATAACTAATTTTCTATATCTATCTTAATTTCTAATAAAATTACCAAAAATATGAAATTAATGCATCACTTACCTAAGTTGTACTAGTTACGGTTGCTAAGCATCCTTCATGTAAAATTTGTCATCCCCTTACCATGGTCACTCTTTAGGCTTAACTAGGTATTTCAAAGCATTATTTTCTTAGAATAGTAAAAATAATAAATGAATTAATTTTCACCCTCTTTATATTTTTTATTCAAAATTATTTACCTGTCAAATATTTACAACCAAATTCTATTTTTTTCCCATAACTTTGTTTCTACTAGCTTTTTTTTGAACCAAAATATGTTCTGAAATCTTGACATCATGGAGAATTCTTCCATATATTACATGTATATTTTATAAAAAATTCAAAATTTCACTTATTTTAGAGGTTCGCCTAATGTTTTTTACATTGGACACTTTCACATTTATCTTACTTAATTCCTCTTCTAAATCACTAAGGTAAGTAAATGTTTGTATTTTTCAATTATGTCTTTTCATTTATCTTATTCACTTCTTACTTTAATTTACTTATTTTAGCATTGTGTTTTTTTGTTTTTTTTTTGAAGTACCAATCCATGTTGTAACTATGTGACACATGATGATCTTTGAGTGTGGAATATGTATACACACAATATTTTTAAACTTTATCAATTAATGATGCTTTCTATCTTATAAGAACCCATCGAGTCTCAATCTCTTTGAGTGCACATCTTTAAGAGTGCACCAAAAAAGGGGTGGGTAGACCATTATTTCTTCATAATATTTTTGTCCTATATACCACCACTTAAAACCAACACAAACCTCTCCTATACATGTCCCTAAGCTTTGACACCTCTATTACACACTCCTCCAAATAATGCACCACTTCAAACAACCCCCACCAAAATTAAAACCTCTATTTGACATTTACTAAACAAAGTTGGCCTTGGCTGACCCTATACTTAAAATCGAAGCATGTTATAGGATTAGGTCGGCCTTGATCGACCTAGTACAGGACCTAACTTATTTATTTATTAAAGAATAGGGTCTATTAGACTAACTCTATCAACTAAAACTTTAGAAGATTTTTAGGTTAAATTTGAATATATAAACACATATTTTTCAATGTTTCATTGAGAAAGTGATAATCATTTATTTGTGAATCTGCTTATCCACCATTCTACTTGATGATTTATTGCTTAAGGTTTAATACTACACTTGGAGATAAGAATATTTTTTTGTGAGAGAAGTCTTTTTGATGAAAAAGAGAAGTCATGTAGCCTAAATTTTACCTATCTTTATTATCCTTACAAACCACAACAACCTATTGCAAAACACCTTGGCCAAGGGAGAGAGTGAGGCTTGATGAGTTCTTCTTCAAGGTAAGTATTCATAACTCTTACTCCTATTTATTAAAGTATATATATTTTCATTTTTTAGTTTATGAATATGATCCTACCTCCATGCATTAGGATTACCTCTACATTGGCTTAAGTAGAGTTCTTTGCATGTTTACTTTTATGCTTATTACCCCCATTTTTTGCCACATGCTTTGGTAAACACTAGATTAGATTTACATCACATTGTCATTTAATTTCATAGGAGAACATAGGACTTAGCTAGGTTTATTTTGTGGTATTACTTGACTAAAAGCTTTTTAACCCTCTCTAGTGATATTGTGTGGTAAGAGACCCCTTAGTTAGGTCTAGTATATCCATAGTAGTGATGGCCTTGATTGTCTAAATATAACAACAAATGGAAGGGCTAGTGTGATTTGTCTTATTTGAGCTAGGATTGATTTGTATATCAGCTTCACTTTCCCTTACATACATCTAGCACTACCATTGATGAATTTATTTAACTTACATGATGAAATAAGTTTTTCAAAATGCACAATGGACATGTATGGTGCCTATGAATTTGAATTGAGTGGTTGCTTAATAATGGATATTACTTATAATTTTGATTCTAAATTAAGTTCATTATGCATTTATTAGGATTTATAAGATCTAAAAATTTTTGGGGATGAATATGAACAACCAGGATTATTCTTTTTCACCTATGAAAAATTCAAATAATCCTAGAGAGAAGATGGATGAAGATGCATAGGATAATAGTGTTTGAGAGTAAATATGATTGAAATAGATTGTTGAGAATTCACATTTGAGTTGTAGCGTTTATTATTTCTCTATCATTTCAAGTATGAGTTATATATGTGCTATAATTCTTAGATTTGTGCTCACATCTAAGAAAATTGTCACTTGTGAAGAAATTACAACAACTAGGTCATATATATTTATCCTTTTTGTGATGAAAATATACAAAAATATGCACATAATATATGTAAAATCAAGAAACTTTATATTCAAAATAGAGAGTTTTATAATGCAAATAGGCATATTTTTTATATATGGATCATGGCGTGAGAATAGTTGATATTTTTAGGGAATTTCAATACGTATGATCTGACTTGGCAACTAGTGTTCATTCCCATACAATTGGGATAGGAGAATTGGTTTTTAGTTGGTAAAATTGAGATTTTTGAGTGTACTTACAAGTTATATTTGGCATATATCACCATAATTTTATGGAGTTTTCATGCATTCCGCTAGGGAATGTGGTCCCATAGTTGAATCCAGTTATTACAGTGAAATTTGGCCATCTAAATTTCACTACTCAATTTTCTTTATTTTCCATCATTTTTCATATTACCTTATTTTCCATGATATTTATTGTAACTCCATATCCAAATGGACAAGGCACCCTTTGTTATCAGCCCACATAGAGTAAGTTACAAATTTGATATGGTGGGATCGATGGGAATTCAATCTACTTGATTGTGTTATTAATTATTTTATAATAAATTAACATTAATTTAAATCATTGAATTGTTATACATTTTTGGGCATTTGATAAATTAATTCATTTTGAAATTAATATTATTTTTTAAAATACAAAATTGAAAAGTTCATTTGATATTGTGACTTTACCCAAATAAAAAGAAAATAAAAAATGGATAAATAAATGACTTTTCAAATTCCAAAGGGAAGTATTGCACAAAAGGTGAAAATATGGATTTTATATAGATTCTTATTTTTCTCAAGTTCTTAGAGAGAGCTAGCTACAACTTTGTGTGGAACCATGTTATTTCTAGTTTAGAGTAATGAAATACAAGCAAGTGGGTGAGACTCTTTTGGGGTGTTTGCAGATTTAATATTATTTGTTTACAAATTTTGATTTCCTATTTGTGGATGAGAACTAAAATAAAATTATACATTTATTTTATTGTGCAACCAATGGTATTTCTCAAACTTTGTGTTGAAATCCCCTATGTATGAGATTCCTTGATATCCACAAGTTTCTATGTGTTTATCTCAATAAAAATTCATATCAAGTGTATAAAATTATGTTTGTGAGGAGTATTTATACTTTTAGACGCGTATTTTATTCCAAAATTCCCTTCTACTTATATATTCATTCTTATGTGAGAGTAATAACTTCTATTTCTGTTGTTTAGTCTTGAGTTATCTTGACGGTTCTCTATTTTTTATTCTATTATGGGTTTCTACCCTTTTCTCCTTTTATTTTTTATTTTATTTCTTCTTGTGATTTCAAGTAAAAAGTACATAAACCCCCCAAAAAAATTGATAACCTATGAGGTAATTACCCATCTTAATTATAAAAGAGATTCACTATTCTCTATGGTGATGTCTCTAACTATTGGTGAATTGGTGTCACTTCACATTGGGAAAGTCACAAACCAAAAAATAATAAAAATGCCCATTTTTACACAAACACTACTAACCCCCTAAATTCAATTAAAAATAATCAATATGGCATGAGTCATCACTTAGTGACTACATGGTAAAAGTTCAAGGAGAGACAATGAGCATAAAAGATAAATTCCAACCTTTAATAGGTATGGTCTCTAATCTATAAATCACGTTCAAGTTGGTAATCTGTCAATGAATCAAAACAATCCTAACTGTATCCCTAGTCATCATTGAATATTTGTAACCACCCCAATATTGGGCTAATAAAACTTCAAGGATAAATCTTTATATATAAGGGACATTGTTTTCCCTTTGAAAGGATCGATACTTAATGTAAATAAACTCTATCAAAAATATAATAAAATTATTTTATTCATTTTGACCCAGTGTTCTACTCATTGAATGTGGTCCATTGTTTCTAGCTGAGAATTCATGCTTATATAAGACAAGTGATTTTATACTTATTTTATAGAGATAGATATGGTAGTTAGATTGTGTATTTGTAAATTTAATTCCTTATGTGTTCTTTTTAGTTTTCTTGTAAATAATCCATGTTTTATGTGATTTCAATTATATAGTGTTTTAAAAGCTTTGTATGTCATTACTATAATTTTTTTGTGTTTACATTCTATGAAGGACTTGCAAGTAGAATATTCATATTGGTGTCTCTTAGATTCTTATCCACTGAGTGGTTAAATGTTTGTGCAATTGCTAAACCAAGCATAAATTGGTATAATTGTGACATGGAATGCTTCAATTCGCAAGCATTAGTATTTTCTTGATTACAAATATCTTTTTGTACTCCTTTTCCCCTCTTTTTATTTTTATTTTAGAATTGAAACACTCTCCCCTACTTTAGAAATTGGAAAAGTTGAGCTCAGCAACAATTAACAATCAATTTCAATCATCTATAAGAATTTTGAACATTTTTAAAATAAAAAAGACATTGAGCCTCTAGTGGTAATAGTTAATGTTATTTGAGTAAAATAGGTTAAACTACTTGGTCTTTGGATTGAATCAACATCAATCCTAAAATTAATGAGGATATATCTTTATGCCGTGCATTGTCCCACACTTTTCTTTCTAGAACACTCAACCTCATGAATGCCTTTGGGCTAAGATTTTGGGGTGAACAATAATTGGTGTTATAAGGAAGGCATGATGAGTTAGTTTTAATCTTTGATTAAGCATAAGAATAATTATGAATGACTAAAAGCTATTAAGAATTGGCTAAGAATTATTATATGATTTTAGATTTTAGTTAATTTTATTTTGTTTTCTTGTAATTCTAATTTTCCATCATGTTTTAAGTTTAAACAGACACAATAATTTACTCAAAAATAATATTTATGGGTGAATTATGTAGGGTAAACCAAGTTAGATCCTAGTGTGTGCATTATCATGTCCCAATATTCACACGGGAGATTGATTATCTCACCATAATAGATCCATAGAATATCTTGAACTACTAAAGGTAAACTTGATCCTTTAATTACCCCTTTTGGATCAATGTATCAAAACACCTAGAATTAACATATACCTATCATATTACCTATGGCTTGGCTTGTTAGGTTGGTCATAAATATACTTGGGGTTGTCCATGACTTACCTAGGAATCTATAAATATGCTTGCCAAGATTCAATCCTAGTATTGGAAGGACTACAAAGGAACATGTAACATCATACAAAACTACCCTTAGACTCCTCAATATTGAACATGAAGATGTAGCTTGTAGACTATTCTCCTTCACACTTATGGATGCATCATATGATTAGTTTTAAAATTTCTTGAGGATTCCATTACAAGTTGGGACTAGTTTAGTATTACTTTCCTACCCTAATATGGACAAGTTATAGATCCAAGCATTCAATATCAATAATTTGGATGCATTAAATGGGATTCTAATGAGCCCATTAATAATTTCAATACCAATCTCCAAAAGATATATAGATGAATCACCAATCTTTACAAACATGATGCCCATCTAGCATTAAAAATGTATAAAAATGCATTGAACCCATGGATTACAATGTTCTTGAGGTGAGACCCTGTGGTGGTGACCTTACCTTTGACATATGTTGAAACTATCAAGGTCAATAGAAAACTCAATACACAAGGACAAATGATGACTCCCACCCCTAATGCATTACCCAACATGATCACATTAAATCTTCTTCCTAATATAAACTATAATATGCATGTGCCTCAACCATTACCTATAATAAATGTACTCCTAATGAGACATACTACTCCAAATTAGCTCATGTGTGTTCTTAACCTAGTGAGCAATGAGATGATTCCCCAATTATAAAACCAAATGATGTTATCATCTAATAAAAATACCCAAACCATACCCCAAGAGTCTACAAAAAAATGAGTTGGATTCCATCTAAAGAATGGTATAAAAACTAAGTAATGACTTAGTTTTCAAAGGCAAATGGGTAGCTCTCTTACTGAGAGTTCAAATAAGAACTTAAATTGTAAGATAAAAATAGAAATTGGAATTGTCCCCACAATCATCCAGATCCTTCTCCCAATAAATTATATGAAATTAACATTTTTGAAATAGCCCTTCCTAATTATTATCATGTGCATAACATATCCCAACATGGAGAGCTTGATTGCATCGATTTAAATAGTGCCTTCAATATTTTTCAAAGGTAAATGGAAGAGTATGAGGTAGTACCAAACCAAACCAAATCATCTAATGCTAGTAGGTTGCCTATCATGTCATGGTGTTAGAAACCATGGAGTTCCCTAGCCAAGAATAGATGAACTAAAGAGAGTATTAGTTAAGTACATGATTTACAATAATTTCAAATAAGTAATTATGCCCTTAGGAACCAACGATAACAATAAACCCTCACTACCTCAAATCCTTTGAAAAATGGTGAAAAACCTCATAATCTTAAGGCTAGGAATGACCCTCCACCTCCAAAGTCTAATGAACCCAAATCCCATGTAAAGAATCAACCATCTCAGGGAAAAACTAGATATAATATCATGAAATATATGAAAATGATCAAAATCCAACATCACATTACATGATTTTTCTCTAATCACCAAGTAATGTGATCTTTTTTTCAAGTCACTTACTAAAAATCTAGTCTAAATCAAGTAGAAAATAACTCATACCAATTTTTTATTTATAAAAATAAGATTTAAGTGCCTCCCTTTCTCCTAACTATTAGGTTATTCAAGAATTTTCATAATTGTCTAGTATATTTAGGGGCCTTGGAAAACGTAATACCTATAGATATTTATGGAAAGTTAGGCTTAGACCCCATCAATTCAAAAAAAATTATGGTCAAAGTAGTATGCAAGCTACTCAATGTGTACAGGTAATTAGAATCAAAACTTAGAATCCAACAATTTATAGATATATAAGTTGTATACATCCCTGAAGCATATGGAATGCTAATAAAAAAATATTGGTCTAAATATTTTAATGGATACATGGATACTAACTTCTCTCACATGTGGTTACCTCGGAGGGTGTTGTTCAACCCAAAATCTTGTGTTTGATATCACTCATGAAATTGAGTGTTTCATAGGGAAAATAATGGGATAATGCATGGGATAAATATATCCCCTCATTAATTTTAGGATTGAAAATAGTTCAATCTAAGGGTCAAATAGTTTAACATGTTCTACTTAGAAAACATGGACTACTACCACTAGAGTCTCAAATTCTAATTTATAAATACCTAGAATTCGTATTAGCTTGATGGGCTTGATAATTAACTTATATTGATTTTAACATTTCTAATTCATAAAATAGGGGAGAGTTTTAATTTAAAAATAAATGTAAAAAGTGAGAGCAAGGTAGGGCAAAAAATCACATTTCTAATCCAGGGAATGTTAATGCCTGAGAACTAAAGCATGCTAAATCATAGTTATACCACTATGTGCCTAGTTTAGTGATTACACAAACATTTATCCACTTAGTAGTAAATCTTCTAAGGGACACCAATATGAATATCCCACTTGTATATCCTTCATAGAATGTAAACACTCAAAATATGTGTAGTAATAACACACAAAGTTTTTGAAACACTTTATAACTAAAAAGTATATAAAACATAAATTATTCATAATAAAACTAAAAAGAACATACAAAGTGTTATGATAGAAGATGCACAATCTAATTTCCATATTCATCTATGTAACATATGCATAAAATCACTCATTTTCAATAAGTGTCAACTCTAAACTAGAAATAATGGACTAAATTTCATGACTAAAAGACCAAGTTAAAACAAATAAAAGTATTCTATTACATTTTAAACAAAGTTTATTTACAAAAAGTATCAACCATTCAAAGATAAATAAATTTACAATATATAGAGGATGGGGATTACCTCCAAGTAGCATGATATTTCCATCCTTGGCCATGATAGCTTCCCAAAGTTGTCACAACTATAAAGATTCAAAATAAATAGATGATGACATATTCTCTCTAGAATATGTCTGGGGGCCCACTTAATTAATACACTAAGTAGTTGGAGAAGAACCATCTCCCAACTACTTAGGTTATGCCTCCTTGGTGGCCAGCATAGTGGCCACCAAATTGAATTCCCTATCTAGCTTAGTTGAATTCATGGGAGGCTCCTAGAAAATAACCTCTCATTGGTCCAATAGTCTTTGATGCAAATAGAGTGGGGACTTGAGGAAAAATTTCACCTTTAACACCTAGCTAATGATCAGTATGGATTGGTTCAAGAGATCTAGAATCACATTGGCTCTAGCCTTATTAGCCTTTTCCACCTTCCTCCTCATAACCTAGTTGAAATGAACTAGGTGGAACTTGAATTCTCTTATGTCTAGTAGGGTGTCATCTAGATGGAACAACACTTTGATGTTGACTTATTTAAAATAAGTTTTAATTTATTCCCTAACTTCTTCCAAAGGTTTAATGACCATCTACACCACTAACATGAACTCTTCAATTGAATCTCTCATGCTACCAGCATAGGTCTAATATATATTTAGGTTAGAAAGAGGCATAAGTTTTAGCTTTGGGAACATTCTGATGTTAATAAATATAGAGAGTGATCCTTTCCAAGTATGCATGTACTCATTAGAAGTGTTATTTTCTAGTATTCTATGTTCTAACTACTTCCCCTAGATCTGTGAAGAGTTCCACAAGGGCTTGTTTGACCCAAACAAGTAATTCTATAGGGAAGGTGTTACTCACCTATTCCTCAAGAACTTGAGCCTACTCCTTCATGTCCTCCATAAGTTTATAAAATATGTTTTGAGTGTCCTAGATCAGATATTATATCTTTAGCCACCCTATCCTCCCCCTAGATGTTCTCACTTTGGTGAGGGATAAAAGGTCATGTTTGGTCTATCAGACCATTGGGTCTCCTCCTTGAGTGAATTTATATGTGAGGATCCTCCTCATATTCCTTAAGTTCTTGTCAAAATTCAAATAGGATTTTGGATCACCCTATAAAATCATCTTGGGTACCTATGATACCATGGCAATCCCTAAGGTAGAAGCGGTGAAGGTGGGGGTAGTAGAGATAGAGGTGGAAGGTGGAGATATGGGAGGTTGAGAAATGGATAAATCAGATGGAAGGAATGAAGAGATAAATAGACAAGGAGGTATGGGGGTGAAAGGGGGAAGGAAAATGGGGAAATCCATGGGAACATTTGGGCATTCCACTAGCTTTGGTTTAAATTGACCTATGTGCTCATAACACTAAGGAGATGAGTATTCAAAAGGAAAGAAGAAATTAGCTAGTTAAATCCAAATCTTTGGTCACCTAAGATAATGGAAAAAGGGGTACTGGGAGGGATAATTGGATAAATAGGGGGATGAGTAACATGAGTTACCTTTTGTTTCTTCTTTGGCCTCTTGCCTAGATCAACTTGCATTAAGTAGTAAAAATCATGGTGGAAGTAGTGGCATGGGTTGAATAAGGAGTCAATAGAGTGACTGTGAATGTCATCAAGGTAGCTAGAAATGATAAAAGTATGCACATTAGTGCACTCATTACTAGGGTCACTAGGATTTGAGATGGTGCAAGTCTAGATTAGTCACTTGATGTGTACTAAATAATGGGGGCACCAAGGTCTAAGAAAATACAACTCCTAAATACCAAAGGTAAATCATATGAATCCATGCTAATGTAATGGGATGAGTAGGTATAAATTGGGATGTGGGAATGTTGTACATGGTTAGATCCAAAGGTACTTGAGGGAATTATGGATGGGTTGGAATGGGAAATAGGGGAGGCACCATCTGAGTGGGCCTAAGAAGAAAATAGAAACTAGGGGTTATTCCACTAGGTTGTTAAGGGATGGTGGAAGTAGGGGAAGGGATCTGCATAGATGTTGGTTGTTGGTTATGATTTGAACTTAACTCAGGGTTATTTTTATGTCAAATCATAGTGCCTATGTAACCTATGGCTGAATATCCTAAACTCAACTTGCGGGAGATGGAGTAAAGACTTGGGGAGGTGAAACTCATGGAGGAGAGGAAGTTCAAACCCCCTAAATGATCTTTATTTAAATCTATGGCATAGTCACCTGACCATCTCCCTAGGGTTGAGCTGGTGTCAGGCTATCACCCATGAAATATATGAGATATTACATGACAGGGGATCAAACCTCATACTAAATGGGTCAACAAAGAGGTAATTGATTCCTACATTATATGCACATTTAAGGAAGAGGTATGTGCTGAGATGATATTGGTTAATAAATTATTTGAATCAATTAATTTGTTTCATATCAATATGCTATAAGTTCCCTTAACATCATCCTCAAAGGAGAGGATATCCTAGACCCTGAGCAAACTATCAACTTCTAGCTAGTGCACCATATCATGGAGGCCTAGGATAGTGGTAAATTTTACATGATGAGTTACTTGGTAGATATAATTAATGATACTATTATGTTTAATCCTTCTACTTTCCCACCATGGACTCTTGAGGGTGTAGTGGTACATATAGTGTTTTAAAAACTATATGGCCACTATTACCAAAACCACATATGGGAAATATGAGAGTCATTCTACTTGATGGTCTATATAGATATGAATGAGGTGGTCATACCTTGGCTCTCTAATGAAATTAAGAAATATCTTACCACCATTGGTGATTATTGGTACTACAAGTATAACACCATCATCTAAGAGGTAGGTATTTATAAGGCCCTCATTTGCTTACCTTATCAGGTTCTAGATCAGTTGGCTGAGTAGGAGATAGCCTATAAATTGATTAAAGGCATCATCAACCACTACCTCAATTGATAATAAAAGGCTTTCTTAGCCTTCCCTTTCATCATATGCCAACACATCTATAAGATTTTACCTCTATTATAGAATATGGTGGTTAGCAAGGATTCTTATGACATGGGTAGAGTGAAGCATAGAGAATGGAACCCTCATGGCATTATTAGAGCTCATGTGGAAAAGTATCAATCTCATCTCAAAATCACTTAAATCCATGTGCCTTACCCAAAAAATGAAATCCACCTTAACCCTATAGATGAAAAAGAGACGCTTACTTGACTTGAGGTGAATAAAAAGAAGGGAAAGAAGGTTCAACCTAGGACATCTACCTAGAGTGACCCTATTTCACCTGATACCAACTCAACCCTAGGGATATGTTCAAGAAATTATGCCCCATATTTCAATAAATATCATCTAGGGGGTTTTAACTCCCTCTCCTCCATGAGTTTCACCTCCCCATGTCTCTACTCTAGCCCTCCCACCTCTTATAGTTCAGGCTACTTAGCTAAAGGTTGTATAGGCACTATGATTCAACATTAGTATTATCTCTAATTTGATATTGAATCATGACCAACAACCAACATCCATGAATATCCCTTTCCATTCTTCCACCATCCCTCAACAACCTAGTGGATCACCCCTCAGTTTCCCTTTTCCTACCAAGCCCACAAACTTCTTTGAACATAGATCCTCATGTTATAGGTGTTAGGCTAGTACCCATAAAATATATGAGATATTATTAGATGGGGTATCTTAGGGTATGTTCAGGTGGCCCACTCTAATATATTGTAATACACTTTAAATGTAGTTCCTAAAATATTTGAAATCTTATGCTTGCACCATATAGAGTATACCATGTCTTGGACACCATCCTACACTCACTTAGATGTGAGTAGTATATTTTTTAAGAGGTCAGCATAGGGGAAAACCTCAATTTTGGATGTGGCCTTATGTAACCCATATATTTCATGTCTTAATGGCATCTAGTAATTTAGCCTCATCTTTATCATCGTTTGAGGAATAATTGGGCACAAATTTGATTGCTTTAAATATTTTTTTGTAGTGATTGAAAGAGGATAAGTTCTTAGGGAAGGTGGTATCTATATATTCATATTTATCCTTAGGGTTAGAGGATAAATTAGCCATGGAATAAAGGGGGTAAATCTTGATAGTAGATAATTTTGATCAAGGAAGGCACATAAGGCACATGAATGAGATAAAAACAAGGAGGTAAAATTTAGGAATTTGATAGCAAATAAAAATAAACCAATTTATGTTTGGGAACTTATAGGGATCTATAAATATCTCATATATTAATTTCATTTAGCATTTCACCTAGTGTGAGTTCAAATTTGAGTTGGTGGCATAATCCACCTATTCACTCCTCAATCTAGAATCAACTCAAGAATTTGAAATAAGATGCTTCTTTTTTAGATTTGGTGGCTAAAATAATGTTAAGGTGTGGAGCTAAAAGCTTCAACTATTTGCAGACACAAGGAAGGATGCTAAAGAACCAGAGCCACCGGCGTCGGCAGTATGACCGACATCGGTCAGATGCAGTGGAGAAGGAGACCGGCGACAGCAGGGAGTCGGCCGACGTCGGTAGCACCAGACAAGCAGGGACCGGCGTCGGTCGCCTGTGTGGTCCAGAACTGTTCGTTGCATGAACAGTTAGTTAGTTGAACCGAGTGTTTTCATGCTAAGGGGCTAATTTAAGTTGTGGGCTGTGTGTCTAATTTTAGTAGTTAGATTTCTATTTTTGTAAGCATGGGATCCTATTTAAAGACCCATAAGGCATGTATTGTAATTATTCTAAGGCAAGTAAAAGCATTGAAGCTAGCAAGGTCAAGGAGATCTATAGGTGTAAGGTCAAGGAGATCAGCTGAAGCATTCAAGGAGGAATAGAAACTCAGGATTTAGAGTTGTTGTGTTGAGCAAGAGAGAGAGAGAGAAGAAGGTCTTGAGGTGTGGCAATCCTTTGAGGTGGAGGAAGAAGTGGCATCTTCCTTATTGTATTTTCTTCCAGTAGTAATTAATACAAGAGTGTGTATTGTCTCTCAAATTCTTTGTTGTCTCAAGTTTCTAGCTACTTTATCATTCTGGTATAATTCCGTGTTTAATTGCATATAAGAAAGTAATCAATTGTGCTCTAATTGGTAGAGCTACAGATCCCCTGACAAATAAGATATTTTAAATTATCCAATAGAGTCCCAATTTCCATTTAGTTAATGTGAGGATTATAATAATCACATGGCTATTTCACCCATGTGGCATCTTGGGTGGCTTTAGCTCATGCCACATTTCTATAATTGGTTAGTCTTATTTGATTTAAACTACCACATAAGCACAGACAATTTTTATACTTTACCTATTTGAGAGATATAATTGGCCACCTAGAGTATTAAGGTGACACATGGCATATTTTGATTTTTTTAAAATCTAATTTTACCTATTTACACCCATCTTGAACATACTATGCCTTTCTACCAATTTGTACAAAAGTGCTATGTGTCAAGGTTTGATCGGTCAGACTCTTCTAGGATTTAACATCTCTGATAGGTCTAGGATCCTAACACCTTTGATAGGTAGGTTTCATGGTGATTCCTCATTTATTTTATCTCTCTAAATCTTTAACATATTGGATAGGTCTAAGAGATTAACACCTATGATAGGTGGGCTACATTGTGCTTCCTCATTTAGTCAAGCTCTCCTGAGCTTTGACATCTTTGATAGGTCTAAGAGACTAACACTTTTAATAGGTGGGTCGTATAGCACTTATTAATTTTATCAAGGTCTCCTAGTCTCTAACATCTATAATAATTTTAGGAAAATGATACCTCTAATAGGCAAACTATATGTTACTTCCTTATTCAGTCAAGCTCTCCTAGGCTCTAACATCTTTGATAGGTGTAGAATACTAACACCTCTGAAAGTCCCACCATGTGGTTCTTCTTGATTTGGTCAAGCTCTCTCGAGCTTTGACATCTCTTACAAGTTTGGGATACTAATATCTCTAAAAATTTATTTGTGTATCACTTCCTCATTTAGTTGGGCTCTCTCGAAAGAATTCATGAAAAGTGACTAAGTTAAAAGAAAGCCACATAATCAATTAAAATCTCACCTATCTACAATCAAATCTTTGTGAAATGTTGATCAAGACTCTAGGAGACTGACATTATATGAAAATGAACTTGAGTTAAAATATGTGGATAACATAGTTAATGCAATAAAATATTCTACATATGAAAACACCTTTGTTCATTTAAAATGTAGAAAAGAATCAAATATGTTTGAACTTAGAATACTATAAGGGTCTTTCACAGATACCAAATTATCATTACAAACATTATTAAACATTTGGTAGACTAGGGTAGAATAATGGTTCAAGGATTTTCAAAGAAGATGTCAATTGAAAAGGGACTAAAACTTCAAAAACTTCATGTTGAGCACTTTCAAAGATGTCCGCCACTTATCCAAATAAGGAGGTGTGCTAGCCACAAAAAAGAGGCATTTCCAACCAAATAAGAGTGGATAGAGAGCCTAGAATGAAGCACATGATGATAAAATATAACATGGTCAATGAAAAGGTAAACTTAGTGAATTTTTATTTAAGGATATACACTTTGGAAATAAAGCTTATTAAAGGCAAGATTGATATTGATATTAAGTTGCCTAGGTTGTGGTCATTATATATGAATGGATCCCACTCTAACTAAGGTTATAGAGATAGAGTCTTGTTTATTTATCCCCAAGGTAAGAAAAATTTATCTACTTATAGGATAAAATTTCCATGCACTAACAACTTAGCAGAATATGAGGCATTAATTCTAAGATTATAATTTGTAGTAAGGTATAAACCTAAAGATCAAAAGATATTCAGTGATTCTAAGCTTGTTGTGAATGAGGTTACAAGTAAATTCCATTATAAATTACCATACCTTAGAAAGTAAAATCATAGGGCATGGGATTTAATTAAAATTATAGATGCATTAAATGTCATCCTTATACCTATGGAGGAAAATTTGGTAACTAATTTGTTAGCATCCTTAGCTGTGAGCTTAACGCCTCTTGACGACACTAAATTACAAGAATTAATTATAAAATCAGTCCCTTACCCCTATATTCTAGATAATGTGACAAATTTCTAGGTCTTTGAGGATGACCAATAAATTGTTTAATTCCTTAACAATGTTTTGGCCTTTGAAGCCCAAATAATAGATGAAGAGGGAAGAGATAGTCCTAAAGTTAAACTTGACAAAGAAGAGATTCCTAAAATCCAAGGGGATTGAATCCAAAATGAGATGATCTCTATATAAAATTACTTTGACATTTTTAGCCCTACCACCTAATTAAGAAACCCAATTTTTCAAATTAGAAGTGTCAAACCATTAACATTAGTTCCTTTGAAATACCCCAAACTATCAACATATGTCCTAACTAATGGATGCAAAGATTGAGTAGCTTCATAAATTTATTGATAAGTTATAAATATGTAATTACTTGGGCCTATCAAGACCTCAAAGCATTTGACCCAAATTTAATCACTCACACTATTACCCTTAATCCAGACCAAAGACCATTTTGACAAAATTAAAGGACTATGAATATAATCCTTAAACTGTTAATGCATAAGGAAGTTCACAATATCCTTTCTATTGGAATAATATTCCCAATTCACCATTCCACTTGGGTGGCAAACATAGTACTTATCTAAAACAAAAATGGTGAAATTAGACTATGTATAAGTTTTGAAATTTGAATAAAGCTTCAAATAAGGACAATTATTCATTGCCTTCCTTTGATGCAGTGATTCATATAATTAATGGATCTTAGGTGATGTCTTTCTTGGATAGATTTTTGGGATATAATTAGCTTTTAAAAAAAATTGAGGACCAAGATAAAAATGCATTTTATAATGAAATGGGGCACGTTTGCCTATAAATGAATGCCATTTGGATTAATCAACATTGGAGTGACATTTCAAAGAGTAATAGATTTTGATTTTGAAGATTTAATCAATAAATACATAGTAATTTACATGGATGATTTAACTATATTTTCAAAATATAGGTTAGACATATCTACCATTTACAAAAAGTGTTTGAAATATGTAGAAGGCATGGCATTTCCTTGAACCCAAAAAAGAGTGGGTACAATGTCATCAAAGGTAAGCTTATCAGTCACATTGTCACAAAAGAAGGTATTGATATTCACCCCAAATGAGCTAAAGTGATTTTTAAATTGCCTAAACCTAATATTAAAAATAGATAAAATTCTTCTTTGGTAAAATCAATTTTGTTTATAAGTTTATTTATAGAATTTCTAAAATTGTTAAGCCTCTAAACATTGTGTTGAAGCAAGATGCTAAAATAGAATGGCATGATGAGTCAAAGAATTCATTTTAATATATAAAATATGTCATCATGAAAGTAATAGTTCTAATTAGTCTGGATTATGATAGAGACTTCTACATTTATATTTTTACATCGAAACACAACATTGTCATTTGTATCACACAAAGGTTGGATGGAAAAGAGCACCATGTTGTTTTCATGAGCACCAATATGAAAGATGCATAACTGAGATAATCTAATTTAGACAAACATACCTACATTTTGATCAAATCCTTGAAAAAACTTAGGCAATATATTCCTACAAATAAAGTGATGCAATTATGCTAGACCCATCTATCAAATAAATGTTGGGCCAAAATGAGCTAGGGTAGCATAGAGGTAGATGGATGAATAAGATTCAAGAGTATGATTTAGAGATAAAACTTGCCAAACTAGTCAAAGGATAAGGTCTTAATAAACTAAGAAATGATATTTATCTAAGGATAAATGTGCATCAATTATACCAAGAGCAAGTGTTATAGTAAACTTCATACACCCCAATTATATATTACCTTCGCTATGGAAGCCCACCTCTTAAACTTAATCAAATGTAGAAGAGATACCTCAAAATGAACGTGACATAATATATGCCAAATAAATGAGTTCTCTTCGAGAAAAATCATGAAGGCATCTATCTTATATGTCTATTAAAAGAAGAAGCCAAGGAAGTAATTGCAAATTTTTATGAGAAGTTAGGCATTGATCATTCTCAAACAAATGTAATGGCACACAAGATACATTGAATAGGATATTATTGGATTACCCTATTCAAATACATTCATCACATGTTATAATGTGTGATCATTGTGAGACCTATGCCAAAAGAGAAATCCACATTGCAATACTACTATAACTAGTCATTGAAGGGACACCATTTACTCAATAGGGGATGGATTTAGTAGGAGTCATAAATCCCAACTCCTCACCAGGACACAAGTTTTTTCTCACTGTCATAGACTATTTCACAAGATAGATAGAATTATTGGTAACAAATAATAGTATTATAAGTAAGGTGATCAAATTTATGGAAAGTAATGTGACCACTCAGTTTGGGACCCTAATTTCATTAGTATTTGATAATGGTCATGCATTCCAATATAATAAGTTCACTAAGTGGGCATATGAAAATGGGATCACTTTAAGGTTCTCATCTAATTATTACTCTTAAGTGAATGGATTGGCATAATCCACCAATAAAAATCTAATTGAGGCCATCAAAAAGTATGTAGAAAAGAAGCCTTAAGAGTGACATTCATTGTTGAAGTTTGCTCTTTAGCTTGATCATACTAGACATAAATAAGTAGTTAAGAGCTCACCATTTATATTAGTCTATGGATTAGAGCCAATGCTACCAGTCACTCTCAAGCTACCCACCTACAAGTTTATGTAGCAATACATGGGATATAATGAAAAGGTAAATTCTAGGCTTTTAAACATTACACAATTAGAATAAGCTTGAGACAAAGCCTTAATAAATTTTAGTAAGTATCAAATCACTATCAAGTATTGGTTTTCCAAGAAGGCCAAGGTGAAGTCCTTTAATATTTCAGATCTAGTGTCACTATAGGATAAATCCCATGATAAAAATGGTCAATATTCTAGGTTTAATCCACTCTAGATTGACCCATACCAAATAGTTGAGTTACTGGGATAGAATGCTTTCCACCTTAACGATATAAAAGGGAATGATCTTCTATAATTAGTGAATGGTTAGGTCTTAAAACATTACTTCTCAGATACCCCTTCCACTACATCTTCATAATGACCTTCCTAGACTAGTTTGGTAATGTATAGTGTACATAATAGTTTAGTCTCCTTCTTTCTATTTGCTTTCTTACTTAGTTTATTATTTTCTAGTTTAGTGTTATGGTAGTTTCAATTCAGTTATGTGTGTTTTATTTTATCTCCTAGTTCTTTATTTTGTCCCTTTAGGTGTGTTTTCTATGCAACACTGCTCCATGACTATAGTTCATCTTGGTTTCTCCTTATTAAATAATTAACTCCGGCTCAAATAAGTGAAAAAATGAGCTATTAAGTTGTCTATTAAATAATACAATAGCATAAATTTGAAGAGCTCCTATTTCTAGGTAGATTTACAAATGAGTCATCCAACCTTATGATGAATGATGAAGTATAAATTAGAAGATGATAACTAATTTAACTTTTTTAAGGTTATGGAGTGTAAGTGTTAGGATGTAAAAGGGTCTAAGTATAGTAAATTAGGTTATAAAATATGCAATAAATATAGCCACTAATTTTTCAAATGACTAAGTTAATCTGATATTTCTAATAATAGCAATGGACACAAATGAATACTTATCTATAAATTACATGAGATGAAGGATTTGAAAGCTTAAAATTGGTATAGGAGTTAGTATAAGTATCACAAATAGGATCTATGTGTCAAAATCCCTCTTGGACAATAGGTCTCTACCCTAGATAGTAGTATTATGGTGTTAGTGTCCACTTATGACACTAATGTCCTTTGTGTAAGAATTAAACTATGTACTTCTAAGAGTGTATGTGTCTAAATATTCCAAGCTTGTTCTTATGTTAACAAACCCTTTTTCAATGTTTTTGACCTTTTATGATTGATTTCTTATGCAAACCCTAGACCTCCATATGATTAGGTCATTTTATTGGCATAAGTCATAAATGTGTGGTGTTCGTTGGGTAGGTTAGATATCCTCAACACCCCACTATGATAAGAGTTACCTACTTACCAATACTTTGAGGAGAGATCAAACCTGATGTAGCTATCCCCACCCAAGTGCTAGTGTAAGTGAAAGTGAAACTAGTAAGAATGTTAGTTTGAGTGCCTTGAGTGAGGCTTGAGATTGGAAATATGTGTATTTTGAGCTTAAGATGGTTAAAAATGAATGTATGTAGAATTAGAGAGAAATAGGGATTAATAACCTTGATTTTTCATAAATTATTCTGAGTTTATTATTGTGTATTTACATCTCATTTCCATCTAGTGGATAAAGGGCTAAAAATCATGTATATATATTGATATGGTGTTTTTTCATGGTTTGAAATAGGTCTAGGTTGACCATATGTGTCTTATTAAATTGAAAAGATATATGTTAGAGCTAGAAAGAGGGAAAAAGACAATGACACCCAAATAATACATTATCAATATGGCACTAGTGTCTAGTTATGGTGCTAGTGTCTAGGTGGTAGAACTTGAGGCATTAGAGCCTAGATGAAGGCTCTAATATTGATTTTTATATGTCTAGGTATGTGTGTAACTCACATGAAATATAAATAAGTGTTTGAATAGGCCCTATGATAGTTTTAGGGCTAAGCTATGGATGGCTGGTCTCAAGTAACACTCTTGGCACTCAAGTGACATTTTACGTGACTATATTTCCCCCCCCCCCTTTATTCTATAAATGCAGTAAAGAGAAATGACTAGGATTGAGGAAAATAAATGTAACTAGACTTACCTTAGAGGTGAATCTTGTAAATCTGGATATGAGTATGTGAATCATGATCTATTAAAACTCCTAGAAATGAAATGTGCATAAATCATTCCTTATTAATAGATATCAAAAGCAAAGACAAAATTGAGTAAAGAGATAAGAGAGAGGAAAGTAAGGAATACACTTTAATAGGTATGTGAACCAATGCATAAAATTGGTGACATATTATGTGTGTGTTTGTAGACAGTGATCAAATTAATGAATAGCTTAGACTAAATTAATGGCTTGCTTAATCCCCATGTATGGGTGGCTCAAGAACTTGATTTGATTTTGACTTCATCATTTCCCACCCCTACTCAATGGATCATGACCTACGAATAGCTTAGATTGGACTGATGGCTTATCCAACCCTCTTATGTAAGTGACATAAGAACTCAAGTAGACTTTCACTCCATCATTACCTACCCATGTGTAGTAGATGCATTTGTAACTGAATTTCTCAATGTAACTAAATTTGTATGATTGTAAATAAAATTATATATAATGACTTTGAATACACTTGGTAACTCTAGAATGAAATTCAACTTAGGGACCTTTCAAGCACTCAAGTATGTAGCTGAGGGACTATATTGTAATGCCAACAATTACAGATGGAGTAAGGATCAATTCGGTGAATAACTTGTAAAATCATATCTAGTGTGTACAACTTAGTTAATGACATGGATTTTGTCAATCCATCTGATCAATTGACACATAAGTGAACACAAGGAAATAATTTTTTGTGCATATGCCCCCAAATCTGATATCTGTGTATATATATTATGGATTGAGTTGTAATAATATGTATCTAAGTATCTAAAACTAAAATGGGAGTGTTTATGTCATGCATGATGCCCCCAATCTAATAAAATGGTATGATTTTGTGAATAAAAGAGTAAAAACCAAGCAAAAACTAATAAATTATAATTGAATCTATGTAAACCTAGACTATAACTAATGTAACTTTCTAGCAATTCTAGAATTTTCTAATTTTGGGGATACTAGACAATAACACCATACCTTAGTATCATTGTGGTGTTAGAGTCCACTTTTGGTGATAGTGTCTATGTTGCTTTTATACCAGACTAACTCTAATATCTATTTAACTATTTTTCACTATGTTTTCTTAAAACTAAGCTCTATATTTTATGTGTGCATGATAAAAACTATACTCTTATTGCATTAAAAAGTCCTAAACTCTATGATAAGCCTCTATGAATGCCCCTCTTTTGAAGAGAGTTATTGAACCTATCCAAGAATTATCCTAAAAAAAAAGCTCTACATGATATGTGTTAGCTTGAGCATATATGACATATGTATAATAAACTAATATAATATGTGTATATGACATTGGAATTTAAGATAATATGAGCATAAGTTGGTAATGTATGATGTATGTTAGATCTAGCATTCACAAGACTATCAAGATAGATATAATAATGTAAGCATGTGTATGAACAATAAATTTAAGTAAAAAACTAAGTAACTATCTAAGGGGATGGGGCATGATGTCCATCATGGCACATAGAGAGGAAAGGGAGATGCATGAGGTCCTTCATGGAAACTAAAATTGGAGTATTTAAAAATTAAGAGACAACTTCATGGCCATAATGTAGACACCAAAATTGTGTCTACTCCTTAGTCGACTCCCCCTTGGTCCCCTTGGTCCACTTCTAACACATTCCTAACCCACACATTTATTAATTTAAAATAAATTACCTATTTTAAATTAATAACACCACCCTTGACACCTCACCCATGACACATCACCCTTAACACCTCACCCTTGGATTCCTCACCCTTGGATACCCTCATTCATTACCTATGACTAATCATTCCAACTCTCTCACTAATCCTCATGCCTATTAAACCCGCCTTCGACCGTTTAACCACAACCACTAAACTCGACAGATGGAGGAATGGGTGAAAGGCTAAAAATAGCCTTTTTACCCATCTTCTAGCTGCTGATGTTGGTTACCAGTCGGTCGATGCCGGCGGGATCACCGACATCGGTTGCTTAAAACCAACTAGCAGGCCGAACGGAAAACTAATCACAAACCCAAATGAGAATTCTCTTACACCTAGAAGTTGACCTCTCTCTCCCTCTCTCTCTCTCTCAGATGCACGCTAAGCATCATAGGCTATAGGAAATCTGCATCAGTCACTCCACCCCTGATTGAAACATTGCAAGAAGTCTTCTACATCAGCCGCATCAGCAACAAGTCTTCTACACTCTTTCTTCAGCAAACCAGAGCTAAGTATTTCTTCTACCCTTTCATTTTAGTAGTTTAGAAAGCATCAATAATTAGTTCTCTTTTTACTAGTTCTAAGCACTGTAGACCAGACCAAGCCTAACTTTCTTCCCAGAGAGGCTGAGAGGCCTTCCCTATATCCTTACTCCTTTTAACAACCTATCCTCTACCCCTTGTCCCTCTTAAGACTCTATTGACTTCCCTGCAATCTTGCACAGACCTCCAGACCTAAATAGACCTTCCAGACCCCTCTATCAACCACAACCCTGTCCCAAACCTATCTAAGGCCATTGCCCTGACTGACATTGACTATTTCCCCTACCGACGTTGATAGACTAACCAACATCGGCAACCCTGACCAACCGACACTGGCAGACTAACCGATGTCTGTGAATATGACAGATCGATAGCAGAATATAGGTACACATTATCTCTATTTCTTTTGCTTAGTCTTTCATTATTTCTCTTTATCTGACATTCTTTTTATCAACAAGTGGACTGTCATCCCTCAAGGAAGTCTTTGCACTTCTGGGACTAAGCTTTGCTTGGCAGTCCACCTTATATCTATCTAACAATCTCTTTGTTTAAGTCTGTCTTATCTACAGGTGCCATCCTCCATAGCCAAAGAGGAGCTCCTTCAGTCATCTGGATACGGTGCGCAAACTTCATCTGGGTACATACAAACCCTTGACCATTACCTCTTAGTTTCTTATTTCTTTTGAATGTGAAAAGTGAAAACAGTTAGAAACACATAATGCATATATGAAAACATACATACAACACACACGAGGCACGTAAAGTAGGCTAAAAGGCCACAATATAAGGAACATGGGCACATGTCACTAAATCTAAGAAATCAAAGACATATAAGAACATGTTCAAATGTCCACATACACATACAGAAATCAAGGTTCTCTTAGAGCTATATGGAAGGACATGTTTAAATGTCTGCATACACAATCAAGAAAGCACACACAAAGACATGAGAACATGTCCAAAGCATACATACAATGAAAGGAAGTGGTGTTCATATGTACAAAAATATCATATTCAAATTCCCTTGAATAGATGTAGAAGCATAGAGACATAATCAAGTCTAAACTAGTAAAGTTATAAATGAAAGTATACATGAACATGTGGTACAAATCTATATAAGAGTAAAGATGTAAAAAAATTGAGTCTATAGTATTAGTAGTTGGCCAAAAAATTGTGTAATGTAAGATGATCAATATCAAGATATAAAAATGCTAAATCAGTGATATAGAGTATAGAAAGATGTAACCTGGAAATTAGAATTATGTATAAGATGCACCTAAATGGGTGAATGTATCAAATGAGTAACATGTGTATGTGCCTCCAATGGATAGATAGTAGCAAATCTAAATCTGTGTGGTGGACCTGGGTCTTGTAATCACCTAAAAACACTTAAAAATAATAAGTGAAGCATGTATGTATGATAAAACTAACTACACTAACATAGATAGCATATGTAATACCTAGAAAGTATAAGAAACGTAAACATAGAGATGCATACAATCTATAATTTATATTTTTTAATCAAATACTTGATTTTTTTGTGCTTTTGTACAATCAATCATGAAAATGAAACTATATAATAGAGGAAGATACTACTAACTAACGAGTCTCATGAGAGACCCACCCTCAATAGATCCTACATTAAAAAGAGGAATGGTGACCCCTCATAAAGTGTGATAAATGTCTTGTGACCGAATTGAGTTGTAGTGTGAATCTTAGTATTGTTCACTATTAGTATTTTGGTAATCATAATAACCTATATTATTCCACTCATCATTGTCATCTTGATTTTAAACCAATAGAATGTTGGTGTTGACTTATGTTGTATTTGGATGACCATAGGGAATTGCCTCATATTATGGAATTGACCTTTTTGAATTTTTCTTTGAAATATTTTTTTTTATTTTTCCCTTTGACATTGTGATTATTTAGGAATTGTGAGATAAGAATTTCACTTAAGAGAGGATGGTTAGTATCGTGGTAGTTTCAAAAAGAAAACAAAATGAAAGAAACACACTAACTATCATAACATCTTTAAGCTTAAATACTAGGGAGAGCTTAGTTAATAAACATGAATAAAACACACAACTAAAATGAAAAATAAACCTTCTTTTACCTTCCTTAGATGCTCTCAAATTCTTATTGTAGTGGCTTGCTCAACTTGTGCTCATGAATTTTTCATCAAAGGAGGCTTGGCTATCTCCTCTTCTCCTTGACAAATTGTAGATTTCATTTGGCTTAGATTAAAATCAATTTGGCATGGCAACACTAATTTCAATAGCTTTTTGAATCATTTTTGCATTATAACTTTACTTTATCAAGACTTATAAATGATGTTCATGGCCTTTCTATTTATAGATTTTTGAGATTGATCAGAATCAACCTAAACCATCCATCTCAAGATTGATATGTGTGTCTAAGGATTAATCCAATTTTGAAATTAAAATTGATAAATAGGCTCATCAATATTTGGGATAGAGGAGAAATTAAGAGGCATGGAGGGCTTTGATGAGGAATGAGATGCATGAATCCTGATATTTGTGGCATTTATGGCCTAGGGATGTCTTCCCAAGAAATGAGGTCACCTGATGATGGAGATATTCAATATTCATTTTTAAAAATAAGTATTCAACAATTTTCCATTGAATTCTTAATTAGGCTCTAATTTGGTTTAATTAACTCTTAAGCATGATTAAGCACTTTGTGCACAAATTACTCAAATTAATTAGAATGCCTTATTATTAGTCTAAAATTTGACTAGATTGGAATTGGAAGTCAATGTCAGATGCATTGGATCCGTTATCCCATTTAGGATGTTACTATCACTAAATAACAAAGGAACGTGTCTTTTGTAATAAATTTTACATAAAGAGTAATTCAGAGTACCCAAGTACAAAATTGGCATTTTGACTCAAAATTATTTGATAAAATTTAGTTGGCCCATAAAATGCACTACCCCATTTAATGATACTCTACCCAAAATTGGCACTTGAATATGTCAGGTTCAAATATTTTAATGTGATTTAGTGTTTTTAGGCCAAATTATGCACTTTAGGTGGAAATTGGTCAAAATCCTAGTTGGAGGTCATTGGTGGCCAGATTTAAGTGTCCACAGTTTGCCCTTGTTTAGGAAGATGTTGTAAACCATAGGCAAAGCAATGTCTTCTTAAAGAATGAGAAATGACCTATATGCCAAAAATAAAATGATGATTGAAGAACAAAGCTCCAAATGGTTTTGGGAAACCTATGATGATGCCCCCTTGAGGGAGTGGCTATTACAATTGTTGATGGATAGTCCCTCAAAAAGAAGAAAGGTGGAATTAACCCATGGTTGAGATTAATCCAAATGAGAAAATGCTTGCATGCATTGATGTAAAAAAAGATACTGATTTGCCCAAAAGAGTTATAATTAGGAATAAAATTCAAAATAATGATTTGCCCATAGGTACTTATAATCATTAAGAGGACCTAGATTGGCTAAAGATGATTGTAACCTATTTAGGGTTGATTAGCAAGCATAACTCAAGGATATAACCTAGAATATGGATTAAAGATGAGTGGGTACAAAGTGATGAAATAGATAAATATAAGAATAAGATTGATCAATGTGAATTATTTAGTTGTACCTACCAATGGGGAGATGCTCATCTTTATTAGCAATGATACAACTATAGTGGTTAATGGGTTAATTTGATCAAGGGTGGGATGGGAGGATTTGCCAAGGTGTGAAGGATAAACTTCTATAACTCAATTGATTATAGACCTTCCTGAAGCTAATTTTTGTTATAGCATGTAATGGTAGGCTTCATGATAGAACACCATGAAGACTTGGTCAAAATATGCATAAGGGCTGACTCTTGATCTAATAAACACTCAAAAATAAAGCACTAATGATAAAAACCATGATGACAATGTTGAAATATGAATATGGATGGACTCAAGAATAATGTGCTTGAGGAATCACCCAATGAACACATAGATGGAGTCCAGGCAATAATGTTGAAAGCAAACAAATAGGAAAATGAACAAAAAAATAAACAAATAAATAAACAAATAACCTAAAATAAACAAACAAATAGAAATCTTGAAAACAAAAGCAAAAGAAAACATCCTAACAATGAAAATGCCCCAGTAAGGTGGATCAAGGATAATTGACTAGGCTTAGATAGGACAAATGTTTTTAAATTTTTGAAATTTTATGAATGTTTTTAGAATTTTGAGGTATCTTAACTTTTTAGAGAATGACAAGATACCTGCTCTCAAAATAGTGAGAGTGTTTGGCTTAGGTTGCTCACAAAATGGTAAGAGTGTATGGAAAGGGGGATTGAGGTGACATCAACATAAAGTGAGCATGACCCACATAGTCCTAAAGTGACCTCAAGTCATATTAATTACATCCACATAAAATTTAGGGAAAAACCAACTAGGTCCCAACAAGTTTTCAAATCTAGAAAATGGCTAGTCAAATGAAAACAATAATGAAAAGGTGATGCGACAATGCATGGTAAACAAGTGTTTCCCCTATTTTACCCTGAGGTAGTTATAACTAATATATAATGGAATAGGTCAATGACACTAATTTTACCATAGGTGGTTATAATTAGTAGCAAGACTGGTGAAACATTGATTTACCCATAGGTAGTTATAATCAGGCTAACATAATCAAGCTTGATACAAGATGGAAAATGAAAGATATCTTGTCAGATAAACTATCACACTAATTTTATAGACTATCATTTTAAACACTAATTTTATTTATTGTTGAAATTTGATCAAAATCCTCTCATAAAAGGTGTGGGAAGAACCAAATAATCCAAGATAAAAAAAATTGGGTAGGATGACTAAAAATAGGCTTTGATCTAGATAAGAATGGAATGATAAGATGGCATGGTCTTGCTAATGATAATGATGGTTTGATAATTAAGTTAAAATGGTAGGAGGTTTTCCCCCAAGTGATGGGGTAAATGGTAGGAATATGTGATAATGGTAAAAGGATTTGTAGCAATGGTATGGTACATGTTTTTGGCTTGGGTGTGGTTTTTGATTTTGTTTTTCCTACTGATGGGGAGATGCACATCCTAATCAACAAATGATATAAATAGAATACTTGATCATGTTAATTTCTATGCCACACCTCATCTAAAAATCTTCTCTGTGAAGAACTCAATGTAAATTTGGATGCTAAGAATGCTTTTTTGATCTTCATTGGCTATTGATTTTGATTCCTTCAAACGTTGAGACAAGGTATCTTTGTAGCCTCTATAAAGGAAAGTGCAACCATGGATGGTAAACAAGGACAAATAATGGATGGTAGGTTTGATTGTGAAATGGAATGGTAGATGATAATAGAATGTATAATGGTGGGGAAACAAATTAAGATTGGGACTTTCAGTCACACATAATGTTGTTGATGCTAGATTAGACATAATTTTGGTTGTGATGGGGTCAAACACTTTTTCTCTCAATAGGACCCCAATATTTTTTTGTTGTTTGATCTTGAGAGTAGCTACCATCTGATTAGGCTATAGATTAAAAGCTATTTTGATTTGATCTTTGATTTTGTCTTCATCAAGCAGTGAAGAACTTTTGTACTTAGATATTGGTGTGTAAAAGAGGTTTTTACCAATGAATCTATCTTGATTGTTCCATAGCACCTCTGAGAAGGTTTCACTAAAGAATTTTTACTTTTGACTTTGATTATCTTCTATCACTTCAAAAAAAAATTCACTAGAAGATGCTTAGTTCTAACTTTGATTATCCCTTAATGCCTTTAAAAAGGTTTCACTAGGAGAGTGTTCTTTTGATATATGAATGTGGTCTTGACCTCCTTGATCTTATTCAACTGCTATGTCACCATAGATGTAGTTCAACAAAGTGTGATTATATCAATCCCAATCGACACTTTTGAGAGATGGAATGCCAATGATATGGCTATCTTGGTTAATGGTAATGGAATGGGGAGAGGTTGCACAATCCTCATAGAAGATACTAGGATAACTTGTGTCAAATCTAAAGTACTCATCCTCAAAAACTATAGAAGGATCACAAATGTATTCAAATTTATCTTCAAGGCATGCATAACCAATTTTGTAATAGCCATGAATATATTATTCTTATAAATCTAATTCTAACTCAAGGGACTTTGAATCCGATGTTGAGATTGATGTTGATTCAAATTTTGATGGTAAATCCAATGTTAGTTTAAGAATAGAACTTGAATCTAACTCTGATTCTTCATTTGATGGGTACTCTATTACAATGATGTCTTGTTGAATATTTGGTTTCAGACAAGTAATAGCCTGTGATGGCATAATCAGCTCCAAAAAAAATTGGTTTATCAGAGTGGGACTCCTATAAGATGAGAAAAAGGTTAAGAGACAACTCCTTAGAGACTATCTTGTCAATAAAAGGATCTTGAAAAATAGGCACATGGTTGAGGTAATAATTTTACCAAAGGTAGTTATAATCAATAAGAAGTTACTTAACAAAGAATGGCTCATCAGTGTGAGACTCCTTGATAACTAGGATAGGATCAATAGGTGATTCATGACAGGCTAACTTATCACAAGTGGTTGATTCAATAGAAACATCTCAGATTGGTTGGTTCTCTTAGCCTTGATTTCCAATGAGTTTAAAAATACCAATTTTTAACATAGCTTGGTCTTTTAATGATTGGGTCGGTTGATTTTTAGATGGGATTGGTTCTGGATGAGGAATGGCTTATGGTTGGATAATGGTAGGGCATTGGGGAGCATGATTGATCACATGAGCCAAATTACAAAGTCCTGAAATAGTAATGATAAGGCATTATGGGACTTTCTTACTCACACAAGATAAAGGACTAGGTCTTAGAATGATGAAGGGGCATTATAGAGCTTGATTGCTTGCACAAGTTAAAGGATGAGGTCCTAGTATAGATATGGTTTAGTATTGTGGAACCTAATTGCTCATATAAACCAAAGGATAAGGTCTTGGTATGGTAATGATGTGACATTGTGGTCTTGGAATAGAAATGGTATGATGTGGTGGAGCCTAATTACTCGCATAAGCCAAATCATCCAAGTCTTCCTCATAAACCATATCATCCCAATTATGAGTTGGCTCATACATTGGTTCTTGACTATGTTCCATGTACTAATTATTGTAAAGAGGGTATAGATCCATATCCCAAACAAAATTATATGTAGTTGGGTCTTTAAAGTACTCCTCACAAGCCTCTTCATACTAATCTAGGTCTTGAGTTGGATTTTGTGGATTTTGACTATGTTCCCCATATGGAGTATTATAGGGAGAATAATAAAACTTCTTAGAAAATATTTCTCTATAGGGGTTTCTAGTGGGATTTTATGTAGCTATTCTATCATAAGTTGGATTGTATGTGACTCCACCATAGGTGTAGCTAGACATATCCACATAAATGATGAAAGCTCCAAAAACAAAAAGGCCTAGAGTTTTACAAACTCCAAAAAAACTATGTTCAAAGGACAAATGGTTCAAGCTTGGTCTAACTTGGTCAAAAGTAGAGATGTATCTTCAACATGGTCTAAAAATGGAATTGTATCTTAAAAATGGTTTGTGATAAGACTTGTCATAAATTAGTCTAACATAAAATGTCTAGTGTCAAATGTCATACACACAAAAGGTCAAACATCTAAATAAAAACTAGTATGTCAAAGGTCTGGGTCAAAGTGTTCCAAACAAGGTCTAAACTAGAAAAGGGAAAAGTTGAGTTACCAGGTCTTTTATCCAAATGTGGAGTCAAAATATAGGCTCAAAAAAATAGGCATATGCTAGAACTTTTGGCCAAACAGCATCAAAAGCTAGACTTGAAACAAAGGCTAATTTTATTTGATTTAATCTAACAAGTTTGGAAACAACTTTGGCATAAACCTGATAGACAACATCAAACATAAACATGATCAGTTGTCATAAGGCATAAGACAAGAGGCTCTTTGAAGAAAGACTATGTTTTCCCAAATAAAGGCACAAACAATGATGATGATATGCTTTGGACAAATAAACCATCAATACATTTCAAATTTGGGTAATCGATTAACTAAAGTTATGCAACCCAAAAGAGAAAGATTTATATATCAACCCCATGAATTAAGGCCTAAATATAAATAAATCAATGTTTGAATCCAAACTTGACAAGGCTAATTGAAAACTCAATGTTGAAAACTAGTATTTGACCAAACAAGCTAGACAATATTATATAGTATGATGACACATAAATAGGGTTTAAATGGATGATGTGACATGGTTTGAAAAAAATGGTTTTTGGCACAATGGTAAAATAGTCTTGAAACAAATTGAGTAGCCTAATGGCATAAGCATGCTTGAATGATGTGGTCAATGTTATGTTTTAAAAGACTCAAAGACAAAATGGTTTGACATGATTTGGGCAGCATAATGTTACCCTCCACAACTCAAATGACACACACACAAATAAGTTTAGAAAAAAATTAAGGCATAAGTGTGGTGTAAAACAACTAGCATAACACCTCTTTATACAAAAGAGTTACATATAGACAAATTGGTTTTGATATGTCTTATAAACAAACAATCAAGTTTTAGTCTCAAAACATACCAAGAAAAAATGACCAAAATACACTAAGTATAATCATCTAAATCCTAGCAAGGGTATGGCAATGTGGGGTTGACTAAACTAGCAAGTTTTCAAACATTTCTAGGGGAATAAATTGCATAATGAATTTCACATCAAATGATGCAAAATATAAGCACAAAAATTGGGTGACCATGACATTAGCTAGTTATAAAAAGGTCTACTCTTTTTTACAACCACTACATCTTGTTGTTTGCTCAGTATAGTGCAATGTCCAAATGTAGATACATCTCATGTACAACTCAAAATGAGTAAGTGAAGTCAATGATAGGAGATGAAACCCCAGATCAAAGCTTCCCTAAAGAACTCATGGGAGGTAATGATGTCTCTCTCATAAGCCAAGTTTGCATGAAAATAAAAGACTAATAGAAAGACTTTAGGGTCATTTTCAAGGTCACGCAAATTTTGATGTGTTTTTGGGGAGTGATTTAAATGACATTCTTTCTAAGCCTTGGACTAGGCTTTTTACAATAGGATTGGTGCTTTTGATTTTAAGGGTTCCCTAAAGGGGAAAAATTGAAGAGCATACATGTAACACCCCTCTCTTTGCTAAACAAAATTAGATCAAACAATTATTAAAGACAAAAATGATAAGTGTGTTTAATTTTAAGCTCAAATGAAGGATTTGGTGGTGTTAATTTGACCCCTTGGTCTTAATTTGTAACTTTGAAAGCTAACTACAAGATTTAAGCAATAACACCCTAAATGATTTTCCTTTACGCACCAAAATGAAAAGTTTGATTCATTTTAAAACATTCTAAAAGAAGTTTTAAAGGATCCATTTAAGCATGCTTTGATGATTTTTCAAGTAAAACCTATAAAAAAATGTTAGCAAGATGTTTATCTTAGAAACACTTTTGAAGATGGAACAACCAACTTAGAAAAATGAGTTCTAGGTTTGTGTAAAAAAAACACATTGACCATCATCGGTTATACTAACCAGAGATGATGACTTTTATGCAGATCAATGATGGTTTTACTAACTAGTAATGGTTATGCAGACTGACATTGGTTTTACTAACTTAATTAATGATGGTTATACAGACCAATGATGGTTTACTCAACTGGCAACGGTTACTATGTAAACCCATGATAAATAAAAAATATCCAAATAAAGTTATAAAATCACTTAGAAAGAGTTTTAAGCATCCAAATTAAAATTTTAAAGTTACATAACGATCTTATTCATGTGTGGGATGTGTTTGGTCCCATCGGGTGTGCCATTATGTGAGTTAGGAATTTAACTCAAGAGAGGATGGTTGGTATCATGTTAGTTTCAAAATGAAAACAAAATGAAAGATAAATTAATTAGCATAACATCTCTAATCCTAGAGACTAGGGAGATCTTAGTTAACAAACATGAATAAAACACACAACTAAAATGAAAAAGAAACCTTCTTTTACCTTCCTTGGATGCTCTAAAATGCTTTTTGTAGTGGCTTGCTCAATTTGTGCTCATGAAGTCTTCATTAAAGGAGGCTTGGCTATCTCCTCTTCTCCTTGGCACCTTGTGGCTTTGGCTTGGCTTGGATTGGAATCAATTTGGCATGGTAACGCTAATGTCAATGGATTTTGGAATCATTTGTGCATTATAACTTTGCACCAAGATAACTTTTTGAAATGATGTTCATGGCCTCTCTATTTATAGATTTTTAATATTAATCAAAATTAACTTGAACCATCCATCTCAAGATTGAGATGTGTGGCTAAGGATTAATCTAATTTTGTAATTAAAATTGATAAATAAGCTCATCAATATTTGGAATAGAGGAGTAATTAAGAGGCATGGAGGGCATTGATGAGGCATGAGAGGCATGAATCTTGATATTTGTGGTATTTATGGCCTATGGATGTCTTCCCAAGAAATGAGGTCACCTATTGATGAAAATATTTAATATTCATTTCAAAAAATAAGTATTCAACAACTTTCCATGGAATTCTTAATTAGGCCTTGATTTAGACTAATTATCTCTTAACCATGATTAAGCACTTTGTGCACAAATTACTCAAATTGATTAGAGTAGCTTGTTATTGGTCTAAAATTTGACTAAATTGGATGTATAAGTCAATGTCAGATGTGTTAGATCCATTATCCCATTTAGGATGTTACCAACACCAAATAATAAAGGCATGTGTCTTGTGTAAGAGATTTGATAGGAAAGAGCAATCCAAAGCACCCAAGTGCAAAATTGGCATTTTGACTCGAAATGATTTGATCAAAGTTAGTTGGCCATAAATTAAATTATCCTATTTAGTGATACACTCACCAAAATTGGCACTTTAATATATAAATTTTAACCTATTTAACGTGTTTTAGTGTTTTTAGGCCAAATTGTACATTTTGGTGGAAATTGGTCAAAAGCTTGGTTGGAGGTTATCAATGGCCACTTTTAGGTGTCTACAGAAATATGGTGCTTTGGAGGCTCTTTTAATATAAATCCTAAATTTACAATGTTTGTTGGCTTAGCATGATTTTGTCTTTATAACTTAAGTTCTTTCTTTTTTAGTAACATTTCCTATGTATCTAGATATTTTTCCTTGATAAACTATATTTGTAAATGATTTACCTTAGTATGTTCCATAAATACCAAACCTTGTCGACCAACATTATCATGTTGGGTTCACCAAATGATATAATTTTTTTAGGTTTATGAAGTATAAGCCCAAGGTTGTTAAAGGGTTTGAGTACAATAAATCAGGGTATAAAATATACAATAAATACACATATTGATTTGTGAAAAGACTGAGCTAATATGATATTTTTAATAACATAAATGAAGGACATAAATGAATAATTAGTTGGAAACTACCTAAGATGAAGGATTTGGAAGCTAAAAATTAGTATAGAAGCTAGTCTAAGTTTCACAAATAAGATATTGGTGTCAAAAACCCTCCTAGATAATAGAGACATACCCTAGATAGTGGCATTATGATGCTAGTGTCCACTTATGGTGCTAATATAATCTTTGAAATAATTGGTCTATACTTTTGGGAGCACTTATGTCTAAGTCTTTCAATCTTGTTCTTGTGTGGGCAAACCTTGTTTCATTGTTTATGACCTGTTATGACTAATTTTATGTAAACCCTAGACCTTCATGTTATTAAGGCATTTAATTGGAATAAGTAGTAAACATGTGGTGTTATTTGGGTAGGTTGGATATCATCAACACCCCATCGTGATGAGAGTTTCCTACATACCAATACTCTGATGAGGGATCAATCTTGATGTAGTTATCCCCACCTAAGTGTTGGTGCAAGTACAATTGAAGCTAATATGAATTTTGGTTTGAGTGTTTTGATTGAGGATTGATATGGTAAATATGTGTATTATAAGCTTAGGAGGGTTGTAGATGATTATATTCATAAGTAAGGTAGAATAGGGATTAATAACCTTGATTAGTATGCATAACTTGTTCTAAGATTGTTTGTGTGTATTTGCATTTCATTTCCATTTAGGCAATAAAGGGCTTAAATTCATGTATGTATGTATATATATATATATATATATATATATATATATATATATATTTATTTGGCACTTTTGAATGGTTTAAAATATGTCTATGTTGACATTAGGTATCTTAGGAATCGAAAAGATATCTATTAGAGCTAAAAAAGGGAAAATGATAATAACACGCAAATAGGACATTAACATTGTGGTGATAGTGTCAAGTTATGACACTAGTGTTCAAGTAGCATAAATTGAGGCACTAAGGGCTTGGAAGCCTAAGGAAGGGTCTAATACTAATTTTGAGATGTATGGGGATATGTGTGGCCCACATGAAAATTGGATAAGTGTCTAAATAAGCTTTGAGATAGGTCTATGTATAAGCTAGGGATGTGTGGTCTCAAGTAACACTATTGACACTCAAGTGACATTTTAGATGACTAAAATAACCAACATGATTTCCAAATCACCTATTCTAACTATAGGAGCAACCCATAATCTCCTCATCTGAGGTAATGAATGAAAAGTGTCACCTAGGTTGAGTAATTTATTCATCTTAGTATGTATTAATGTTTGGTCTCTCTTCTCATCAAAAAATTCAAATTTCAAACTCGAGATAATCTCTTTGAATTATTCCCATTACTATTTTATAGTAACTACAAACACATAACTAAATTATGCAATCTAACTTAGCTTAATAATTATTGAAATAACATTAACAAATCTATGTGGGATAATTCCTTGACATCTAAAGTTAACATAGATGAATGTTTAGTTCTCCCTCAACCTTCTCAAAATCCTACCTATAGGTGTCTAACTAATTTTTAGGCATGCTCTCGCTTTAAAATCCTTATAATTAACTTATTTTTCTCTTGTCCCTTGTTGTTATCTTAGTTTATTTTCTACTTGTTTTCCTTATTTTGTTTTGCTTCTTATTGAGTTCAACTTTGTTATTTTGTATTTTAGGTTGAACTATCTTGTTTTTCCTCAAGGGTTCCCTTGCTTAAATTAATGTTTAATGAAATAAAGAGTCTATTTGTGTGAATATAGTGTCAATGATGTTCTATATCCTAACTAAAAATCTTGCTCGAACATTCTGTGTGAGCTACTATATTTAATTTTGCATTTTAATAATTATAGTGGCCTATGATTCTTAATGGAGCACATGGATTTATAAATGTTATTTTCTTTGTTTAATTCCATCAAATTCACTCAACATTAAATTTAAAATAGAAATAAAACAGTATCATTTTTTATTTATCTCAATTGATCAAAGAACTTTATGAAATTTTATTAACCCATGGCTTGGTCCCAATCCTAAATGGAATGAACAAAAATCTCCCTTTCAAAAATGGGAAGAAAAGAAAAAAAAATATGTGAAATTTTAAGATCCTTAAAAGGGTGATTTGGACAACTTCCATTATAGACTTTCTAGCTTGTTTGATAGTGGAATAATCTATTGAGGGAGACTAAAGGTATCTTTATTGAGGCTATATACATCTGGCTAGTAGCATAACAATTCCCATGTAATTTTTCCCTGAGCTAAATTGTTAAATATTACTCCCTCATAATTTCTAATCATTTGAACAGATCTAAAGGATTATGTGTAAATGCAAAACTATAAAAGGGATTAATCACTTAAAACACACACACTGATGATATTTGGAAAGAAAGTAGCTTAGTATGTCATGTGTTGCATAAGACTTTGGTAACCACTTTTCTAAACTATGTTTAAAGTAACTTCTTATAGTGAATACTTTTATTTGGATACATGAACTAAAAATTATGAATTATTTGAGATACTCGAGAAGTATCTCTAGAAAGAATTAGTCATTGTTGCCTTGACCATCATGCCCCATTTTTAGGCTAAAAATAGGGCCCCTCTTTATTTTGAGATAAATCATGATTTACTTGGTCTACGGGACCTATTTATAATTATTTTGGTGTATTTAATTGAGCCATTCCTTGATTATCAATTTGCTATATGTTAAGTTACAAATGGCTATCTATACATGTTTCTAATAGTTTTACATTTTACCAAATTTAGTATAAGATTTCATATATGAACATCTAATTCTATCTTTCAATTTTATTTTAAGCCTATGAAGTTTTAGTTCATGATAAAATTCCTCAGTATTTGCCCATTTGAAAGCTAGACCTAGACCCCAAGCAAGTTCATCTAGCTTTTGGGAACTATTTATGGCTTCCTTTTAGTAGTATAACTCATGATTATGCATTTAATGGTAAATTACCTTAATAGTTACAATGCTTAATTTAAGACTTGGATAAATATTCAATAAATCATGATGCTCTCTAATTAAGAGATAAATTCTATTTCTCTCTTTTTTAGATCAGTTTATCACATTTGTTATATAATTTACCTTTTAAATGTTTGGGATCTAATCTTTGTTCCATTCAAATGATTTGTTTCAACTCCTATATTGATTGATTGTTTCTCACATAAAATTTCTTAGAAAAGACTTGGCTTTCTTAAAAACCTTTACTTAGTTAATTTTCTTCTTTTTTCATAGATTTTAAAGACGTCTAAAGCCCCAAGATCCTTCCACACATCCAAGTCTCATGGATGAATATATTTTTAGTCAAATCCTCTTCAACAAAATGACTATCTTTTTAAATCCATGAGCCTTGAGATCATGCCATGTGGCATGATCCCAATGACCTAGCTCAACAAATACTCAATATGAAATGTTAAGTTTCATGCCCCTTGAAGCCTGGGATTAAACCATTTGGTACCATCCTAGGAATGAATTTATGATACAAAATATTTGTGCCCATTTCAATATCTCAAAGTGATGGTAGTATTATCTTGGACCTAGGGAGGCATTAATAAATCCTCATACTGTCAAGGGTCTAGGATTATGCTACATAGTGCAATCTCAAGGGCTCAAGATCTCAGAGTGATTGGCATAAGATAAAGAAATCACAGGACCACACAGACCTAGGAAACAAACCATGAAATTAAGCATGAAGAGCTCAAGAGGATGAGAAGAAGCTACATGGCTATGTGGTCATATCTATGATAGAGGCAGACAACAAAGTAAAGCTCTAGGATGTTGGTAGACTACCAAGTGGCAAAGTGATACTTGGTAAGTAAATACATAAAGCCCAATGAAGTAGAAGGAATGTGAACAAGGAAGATCCATGTTATAGCAGTGACGTCAAAATATGAAGACACTAAGATTGATGACCTATCTAGCCATCAAAAAATAGTCAAAATCCCAAAAGTGCCATGTGTCAAGTTCGAGAAACATAGTCAAAATGCAATTAGTTCCTCACTAAATAAAAGGCCCAAAAGAAACATATTTTAGGCTATTAAAGAGGTAAATTAATCTAAGAGATCCTAAAATCAAGCTAGGGATGGCTTGTTAATTTAATCAACTTATAAATTGAATGTATAAGTCTACACAAGGCATAGTGGAATGGTGGTCCCAAGAAAATCCTAACAATAATATGTCACAAATATTTGAATTTGATTACCAATAACACCCTAAATTTAATGAAAAGAAATTAGTATGGTATAATTCATCACTTGACATGTTCAAGGTAGAAGGATAAGGAGAGACAATGATCATAAAAGATAACTTTTATCTTTTAATAAGCATGGTCTCTAATATACAAATCACACTCAAATTGGCAGTATGTCAGTGAATCAAAAGAATTCCAATTGCATCCCCATTCATCATTGAATATTTGTAACCACCCCAGTAATGGGCTAAGTGAACTTGATGGAAAAATATATCTATATAAGGGATGTTGTTTCCCCTTTGAAAGGGTTTACAATTAGTGTAAAAAACTCTATCAAAATTGTAATAAGATTATTTTATTCATTTTGACCCTATATTTTACTCATTGAATGTGGTTCATTATTTCTAGTTGAGAGTTCATACTTATCCAAGAGGATGGATTTTATGTTTATTTTATAGAAATAAATATAGTATTTAGATTGTTCATTTGTTAATATAATTCCTTGTGTGTTCTTTTTAGTTTCTTTGTGAACAATCTATGTTTTATGTGCTTTCAATTATAAAGTGTTTTAAAATATGTATGTGTCATTATTACATATATTTTTAGTGTTTGCATTATGTGAATGACCAACAAGTAAAATATTCATAGTATTTTTCTCTATAAGCTTATCCATAGAGTGGCTAAACATTTTTGAAATTGCTAAACTAAGCACATGGTGGTATAACTATGATTTGACATGATTTAGTTCTTAAACATTAGTATTTTCTTGATTATAAATCACCTTTTATACTCCCTTTTCCCTTTTTTTATGTTTATTTTGGAATTAAAACACTCTCCCCTACATTATAAATTGGAAAAGTCAAGCTCAACAACAATCAACAATCAAGTTAAATTAGGTATAAAAATTTTGAGCATTTATCAAATAGTCATTGAGCCTTTAGTGGTTATAGTTCATGGTCTTTAAATAAAATAGGTTAAACTACTCAATACTTAGACTGAACCAGCATCAGCCCTAAAATTAATAAGGGTATATCTTTATCCCATGCATCATCCCCCACTTTTATCTCTAGAACACTCAACCTTGTGAGTGTCTTAGAACTAGGATTTTTGGGTGAACAAAAATTCCATGGATCAAATCTTTGTGCACTAATAAGGCTAAAATAAATCATTAAAAATCTCAAGTCTTTTTAATTTCATATTATTGTAATATTCAATTTGAATTACTTCATGTTACCACTAGGCACCAAAGTGCATACATGACTCATTTTATTCCCCCACCCATACCTTAATGTTGTACTAGATACCATCTCGCTCCATTATTCACCCAAGGCTTATATTAGATTTTACAGTCTATGTTGTCATTATTATAAAATATAGGGTGTCCTACAATGTACAAAAAAATTAAGGTAGACAACATCTACCTTTTAAATTCTTTCCACCTCCCACAAGGCCATCCAGTCAAACAAAAGGGTATGATATCATTGATCAAATAAAAACACCCATGTTAATATTTCTATTCTCAAGCTACTAAATAGATCAACTATTTATAAGGAAATTTTATATGAGGCATTGTGTGAGACAAATCTCCCAAGTAATACAAATCTTGAATACTTTACTTTTATCATGAATACATTAAAGGGTACATATAAATTCATTTATTTTGAAAAGTAAGAATTACCTACCAAGCAAAATCGAACAAAATCTCTCATTGTTCTTTCAAGTGTAAATTAAAATAAAAACAATCAAATGTGTGCTAATAGATAATGGATAAGTAATGAATATTTGTAGCATAACATTTCTACAATAATTGGGTATCAATATGGATAATATTAAAGAATTATATTAGACTATAAGAGGATGTAATGAAATTACTTAGATGATTCACAACAATAGAATTATATATAACATACGCTGACCATACTAAGAACATTGAGAAATATAATAATAGAATATGAAGGTATGTAAACCACAAGTTGTAACACATATCCCTAGATGTACTATAGGTTAAGGGTATAGTTAAAGATTTGTGCAGTCACTCAAATTTGATCATGAATACTTGATAATATTAGTTTTGGTCCTCTTTTAATTTAATTGACTTGAGCACTTAATCTAGATTTAATTCACCACCTCACTTTATCTTAAGTACCCATACGGACTTATATATTTTTAAGTTATTATTTTATGTCTATATAAATGTTCTTAATCACTAAAAACCTCTCTAAGAATTTGTACAAAACCCCCATATCTTAAAATTCACATGTTACCATTTAGGTCAAAATCAACCAATATGGGTTGACAATGGTCATCTATCTTGACCCCTATGGGTCAATCATGTCCTTCACCTTATAAATGACTAATTTTATAATTTATATCCTCTTACAGTGTGGTCTATATTTTTAGGATAAGTAGTGTGAGGTTTTAATTTTTTGGATTACTATAAAGATGCATCTAAGTCATATGTTTTACCTTTTGGTAATTACTTGGAAATTTCACTATTGATTCATACTTACATTATTTCACACTAATCAAATCTTCCTTATTCTTCCTAAATCTAATTATAATCATTTAAAATAATTTTTAGCCAAGTCAAATCAAAACATTATAAAGTATTAACACTATCTCTAGATACATACATGTAGAAAAAGGGGCATAATAATACAAATCACTCTAGGTAGGATAACTATGTGGGATTGATTTATTTCTTTAGATTATTTAATACATAAACAATGATTACTCATCATGGGGGTGATTGGGGTTAGTGAAACCCATTACACTCCCCTTTTCTCTTTGCAAGTTTTTAATTATTACATGACCTATTAGGGTTTCAACTTTAAATAAGTCATTTTTAGGTTATCCATGTACATCCAAATGCCAAAGTTATACACATGTGTATGTTTCAAGCAGACATAGATGATTGTTCCCTAATTTTATATATTTTTCATAGATGTCAGAAAGGACTAGTAAAGGAAAATAGTGTTAGTTGATTATGTCCCCTTTTGATGATTTTAACCCTAATAATTTGCAATCATAGTTCTAGTTGCATTTACATAACAAATGTAAGTCAATTTTTTCTATCCACTTGTTAGTCACATATAATTAATTTATAGAAACAAAATAGATAAGTCTTTTTGTGTTATTCATAATTATCCTTCTTGCATTTGATTATGTTTCATCTATTTCAATACTTTAATTTCATTCTACTTATTGTAAATTGTTTTACAATTCTTGATATATTTTATTTATTTCATATTAATTAGAGTTAATACACCAATTAATTTCAAATTTCAATAAAAAATATTAATGAGCCTACATATTTTATTCGAGTATTTATTCAAAAAAATTGTCTTAGGGTTTAGATAAATTCCTAAGCATTTGACATTAAAATAAATTTATTTTAAAAATTGATCTAATATCTAACACTAATTGAATTTACTTTTGACCTCAAATTAAATAGCTGACACTCAAAAAAACTTTTTTTTACCTTGGATTTATCTGAAACTAAAAGTATTTTATTTTGACCTTGGATTTATCTAACACTAAAAGTATTTTCTTTTGACCTTGGATTTTAAGATAATTTATTAATCTTCATAAATTAAAAAATCTTTTTGTCTAGGACATAAATTATAGATTTGTATTGCTTTCTTCTCAATTTACAAAGAATATGTGGCTATAAAATATGAACATTTTTCTTCTTCAAGCTATTATAGTTTCATTACATGTTATCTTCCCTTAATAAGAAACATATTTAATAATCATGTAATATAATAAATCAAATATAACAAGGATCAAAAAAATAATGAACAATTTCAAGACTCTTTATTTCTTTCTATAATGAACAAAGGACATATATGATGCATTTCATTATTCCTCCTCCTAGACTTCAAGGTTGTAATAGTTAGTATCATGCTCCCATTATTCATCCACAACTTATATTGGATCCCATGTCTATATTATTAACAGCCAAATAAGTAGACCACCACATCATGAAGGAAACCAACATATCTTTTTTCAACCCCATCCACCTCCCACACATATTCTTGATGGTGTTTATATGCATATTCAATAATAAGTACCTAAGGCTTGTGCTTGTGAAACCCTTAAAAATAAAATAGTCACTATGAGAAAATTAATAAATTAATTGAAAAAATAAAATCAATATTTCAGTTTAAGGATTACATCATTAAAAAATAAAATAACATACCCAAATAATCCAGAGCATGCTAGTGTTAATCATATAAATACACCTCCATCCAATTATTTTGTGCCTCAAAAGATATAATCTCAAGTATGGGTTAAAAATCAATATACATTTACAATTATTATGTTTCAGTTTATTTTCTTCATTTTTTAATTTTTAAATTAAATAAAAGATATCTAGTGATTAGGGTGTGTAGAATAATACCTAGTAGAATGTGCACGTAGATTTAGATGAAAGTGAGAACTCTTATTTAGCTAGGAAGGAATACCTTGAAAGTAACATAGACACTTAAAATGGGTTTGTTAGATGGTTGGTCAAGTGGACTGCCTAGTGTATACTAGATCCAAGAAGAACAAGGCTTGTTAGGAGGTTGTCAATCCACTTTTATAATAATCAAATCTGAAATGATAACAAAAGATACTTGCATTTAATGATAAGAAAATAAATGTGCACTAGAAATAAATGATAACTTAAGTATTAAATAAAATGATAAAATTTAGATGCTAAAATGGTTGGGATCTAGTTTAGAAAATTAGAAAAGGTCCTATGGTTAGAGAGAAACATAGAAAGTGGGGCTTTATTGGAGGTAGAAGGGTGAAAATTACTTGGTGTAAAATAATGGCATAAAGAACTATTGGTAGTTTGAGGAACCATCAGTGGTTAGGATGAATTATCAATGGTTGAGTAATCATTGATGGTTGCAGTGAACCATTAGTGGTTGCCTATGAAAATTTGGAGATGAATAAATTAGAAAATACAAATTGGGGTTTTGAGCAAATAAAGGTGGATATGAGGATGGAAAGTGGAAAATGGGGTACAAGTGGACTAGATAAGATAAGGATATTGAAACTAAATAAAATCAAATGACATAAGCACAAAATACCTATAACCAAGTAAAAGAATTTTAGAGTGATACAACTAGAGTGATGGTGCTTCAAGCCTTCTAGAGTGATTTCAATAGAGTTTTTATTTCTCAAGTGATGATGCTCGATCATTGATATGAACATTGTAAAATTATAAGAAAGATTGAATACCTGATAGTTGATTCTTAATGCCCTACTCTTCTACTTCTTTTATAGGAAAAAATTACTAAATGGGATGAAATAAGTTGCTAATTTGATCAAGGGTAAAGCTGCCTATTTTTATAGCTTTAAAAGCTTTGTTTTAAAGACAAGTTGTCATCTATGAAGTTACCAATATCACACAATAAGATAGTTTTATTTAAATTTGATTAAATCTAAAGAGGGGACCTAACCATTGATGGTTAGGCTAACTATAGGTGGCTACCCTAGCCATCTAAGGTTTGTAGGCCAAGGGAAAATTTGGTAAAAAAGAGTGAAAAAGGTGATTTAAATGATAAGTAAAAATGGCTTTGGTAAAGTTAGGTTCATAAATGGGCCTAATTATCATTCTAAATGTGGGGTGACACTAAATGTTGTCATGTGTATTTTTTAGGTTTCTATATTTTTCCCTTTTTTATTATGTATCTTGGGCAAGCTATAGAATAAAAATATGAGGTTCGTCAAGGTCTAGGTCTAGTTACCTTGAGTCATGGGAGGAGGTATCCCCCCCTCAAACTGAGAAACAATTGAGGTTGAAATGAAATAGGGTCATGGTTTGATAGGTAAAATAAGGTGGTTGAGTTAGTTGAGGATATGTGAGCTCATTTATAAAAAGTGATGAAGTGAGATATCAATTATCACATAATGACTAAATTTTCCAAAGTTGTAAAAATAAGATCAGGGTCTAGAAAGACAAGAGAGGGTAATCGGTCCACAACATTGGTCATGGTTGATCAGGTTAGGCCTTTCAAGCTATCTAGGAAAAATTGGTTAGGTTATAGGTATCTAGGTAAGGAAGTGCTCCCATAAGATAACCTAAGTGGTCTAATCATGCACAAGGTGGTACAAATGTTGAATGGGTAACTTGGCAAAATAGGTCAGCATAGTCAAAGGATATAATAAATTTGGCATTAAATATGAGAAAAGATCTGGTAAAAAACAAACAACATTGAAGAGGATATAGTGGGGTAAAAAGGGTAAGGTTGGGTTAGAAAAGTGGTCAAGCTGACTCCAATTGTACAAGGCAAGTGGACACTACTTACATAGTTCTTGGGACATTGATATCCAAAATAACTTAAAGATAGATGTAGTTCTAGGTAAAATGGTAGGTGAAAAAAGGTAAAGGGTTGGGTGGGAGAAGCTAAAGGAAAAGAAGGAGAAAAACCTAATCATAGATGGTTAGGGTCTCCTAACCATTGATGGCTAGGGGTAGCCATCGATGGTTCCCTAACCATTGATGGTTAGGGTAAAACCCTAAAAAAAACATAGGTAAAAAGGAAAAGCCAAGAAGTATTTATCTCATTTGAATTTGGCAATTTGATGCAGCATTCTGGTGTAATTGAGATAGATGAGTGGATGAGCATCAAATAGAGGTAGAGATTGTTAAGTGGGTGAGGGCATGTGAAAGGAGGGGTGACAAGGCTTCAACCATGCCACCAAATGTAGAATGAAGTAGGTTATGTTTTTAATTAGACTAGGATAGGGATAATGGAGTGATAGAAAAATTTGAAGAAGGATAGGAAGAGGATAGAAGGATAAAATGGTGGGGGAAACAATAGATCTAGGATAGGATGCCCTAGGTTTAAAATAGGGAGAAGATTGGTAAAATTAGGTAGAAAAATAAAGGGGGAGATAGGGAATGAAGGTAAATAATGAGGAATGAGGTAGGAAAATTGGTAGATTAGATTTTTTTTGTAGGAGATTGTAAGTAGATTAAGGGAAGAGATAGTAGGGTTTCCCCACTAGTGGTTACACATAGTAACCATCGATGGTTAGACCATAACCATTGATGGTCAATGTGGGGGGTCAAATGAGTCCCAAAAAATGTTGATGGTTCCTTGAAATATTGGCAATTGGATAATAGAGGGCCAACCCTTAATGTAGGAAAGGTAGGAATGGTTCAAGTGATAGGTTAGGATGAGATGGATCATGTAGCATTAGATAAATCTAAGAGGTCAAAAACATAGGTTGGTAAGGTGAGTTAGATGATTTTTGTGTTGAAAAGAGGATAAAGACATAGGTTATTAAGATGTTATAGAGGGGTTTTGAAAGGGAAAATAATAGGTCATAGATAATGACTTAAAAGTTAACAGTCTAAGGTAAGTGCTAAGTAGAAACATTAACATTGTTGGATTATTATGTAGGCCCATGATCAGATTTAGATAAGATACCGAGTCCCAAAAATATTCTCTAACTACAGAGATAGGATTATGGATGTCAAGTGGAGGTAGATGGAGGTTGTTGGCCTAGGGGCCATGTAACACTATGAATACTTACCACAAGATGCCTCAATAATTATGGCCCTCATCAAGAGATAGGACCCAACCACAAATACATTTTGTTCCTACTTGGTGAGATGTCTATTCTATTGGAGGATGTCCATAGGATTTCATAGCTACCAATTTAGGGGGAGATGATATACCATATAAAGAGTGATGCGTGTGGTGATTTTATCAATTGGATATATGGTGAGGATGGTTGGAGGCTAAATTCCATATAAGAGGACTATGTTATGGGCCATTATATCAGAGGGCCCCAAATTACAAGTGTTTTATTACTATGATGATGATGGGTGTATCATTTTTTGATTTTCTTGATTCAAAAAATGATCAATTCCCTTCATTACTATTGGGAGTATTAATAGAGATGTTGTTAGGGGTATAATGTTCAGATGGGACCCTATATTACTAGTACAAATTTACAAAGAGATTTGGGCTTTTAGAGTGAGGTGATGATACAACATCAACATTAGGTTTGTGTTTTATTATTGGGTGTATGAGCACATACAAGTTTTAAGATCAGTTGGGATCCCATGGGATGGATTCATGATGACCAGTTATAGAGCTAGTTTTATGAGATGGCATGGTGATCTTACATTGTCAAGGGATGGTAGTGGAATCAAGGATGTAGAGTGGTTCTAGGATCACGTGAAGAGATTGGTTTTTATAGATATCATATAAAATACATATTTATATTAGCCTATATGGACAAGGTATAGGTACCATAGGCTATCATTATAGAGATGGTGATGGGTGTATGGTAGATGAGATGGGGAGATAGAGTGGATCCCTATAGATCACGTCTAGAGACAATTTGGACTACTTTAGGATATACCTTTAGGTGTGCCTCATTACAAGAGGGAAGATGCAAAGAAAGATTTACTAGAGCCCCAACTAGAGGAGGGGATGCCTAATTTTGAAGAGCTACTATTAGAGCTCCTATTGATGATGTCAGAGCCATAAAGAGATATACAAGGTGGTACCAGATGAGGTACATGGCTGAAAATTTTGGTTGGGGGATGATGGGTAGGGGCCTATGGATCTAGATATTACATAGGTATAGGGTGGAGGTGTAGATAATTAGATAGTGACAACCCTTACAATGGCATAGGCCCAGGTGACTACCTTGTAGGGGCAAGTAGCCACATTATAGGGATAGGTTTCCACCTTGACAGGTGAACAGGATCAGGCAGGGGCCAACCTCATGATGGTCATGTACGAGAGGGATACTCTATGTTAGAGGGTAAGGGTGATGGTATAAGGAGGAGGAGGAGCACCTAACATGGTTCTAAGGATGTAATATACAACTACTATGAAGGAGCTGAAATACTATGAGGTGATTTTATTTACCCAGTTACCTATTTTAATGAGTTATGGTGAGTACAAGACTATCCTAGTAAGGGGACCATCATTGGCTACACTGGATTAATGGGTAGCAACTACAACATGGGGAGGTTCATTAGGGGGTCCATCATGATATGGTGGAGTAGGTGCAAGTGGTTTTGGATCTAGTGTCATAGGCCCATGATGATACTTATATGATGTACAATATTTTTTGATATGTATATATGTATTTTGATACCGGCCTACATGTCAAAGATGTGAGATGTACTGATGAAAGTGAGAGAGATAGAGCATTTGTATCCTATTGTTTTATGATATTCTAACTTTATGATCATGAACATGGATTGTTTTATGATTATAGCATGTTCTCATGTTTTCTTTATAAGATGTTATCTTAGGCATGATGATGTTGTTATGATGTTATGGTTGGATTTGATTACAATTATTATGTTTATGATATTTATGATGGGTAAAATTATGTTGTGGAGCATGTTGTTGACTATGATAATTATGCGTATGTTACTCATGAGGTTGACTATGAGATGTTATGATGATCATCATGTTATTGTGGTAATGATGATATGATGTTTATGATAATGGTTATTATTTGGATGATGTTGTGTTATGTTATGTTATCTTTTGGATGATATTATGTTATGTATTATATGAGTTTAATATCTTATGATGCCTATGATATTGATTATGAGATATGATTTTCATGTTAATGGCATGATGATGTCATTATATGTGATATGGATGATCATTATGGTTATGTGGAATGTCACTATGATGATTATGATGTCTATGATGTCATGTTATAAATGATTATTTGGATGGTGATTATGTTGATGTTAATATTATTAGGATGATTATAATGATATGGAAAATGAATGTTGGATGTTTAATGCATGATGTTTGATTAGGATGTTGATTATTATATTTTATGTTAAACTTAAGGTAGCAATAGATGAATTTGATTAGGATGTGATGACGAGTGGAAGTGTGAGAAAATGACCATGTCAAAAGAAACACTCTAATGGGTCCATATGTCCCAATAAATGGTTAAGAAGTAGGTACATTATTTTGATTATCAAGGACCAAATAAGAAGAATCCATAATTGGATTGGCTTAGTGAATACAGGTTGATCGAGCATGTCATAAGAGAATGTTTAAATTAATAACAAGGTTATCTTGATCACTTTATATCAAGTAAGCTCATAGTCCTTTGAGTTTAGAGTGGAGTGAAAGAAATAGGGGTGAAAGTTGAATGGTTTAAGGGTTAACCTAATGTGGGTTAGCTTACCTCTTATATAGGTGACTTGAGGGATATAATAGACAAGTCCATGCCTTATAATAATGTGTAGATTGATTAATGTAGGAAGTCTACTAATGCTATGTATAGGATCTGATTACAGCATGATGATATTAAAAAATGAAATTATTAAGAGATGATTACAACGTACTTATTTATATTCTTGATAGAATTTGACTCATTACTTTTATTATTTGAGTAGGTGGTTGAAGTTGATCGATGCAGGAATCTTCAAATGTTATTTTTACTTATCCATCCTTCAAGGGAGTGGTCTAAACTTTTGACTTTTATAGTTATCCTTCATAGCAGCAATATTTTTTTAAGAAATTTTAAATTATAAGGGTATTTGTCCTTTGAGGGAGTAGTTTGCATTGTTTAGAGGATTAATGATTTGTAATGCAATTTTTTTTATATGGACAAGTCTATTAGGCCAAAGGATTCATCATTATGGAGGAAATACTTTTCATAAGAGGTAAATGATAAATTAAAGGAATGGGTTGATAAATAATTGACCATGGGATTCCATCTATGAAAAGACAAAAAGTATCCATAAGAATCATGTTATAGGTAGAGCCATAGTACCCATACTTAGGATTGGGATTGTATGTATGTGATGGAAAAATCACATGGTTCTATGTTGACATCAATTATTCCTAAAGGATAAATGAAAGGAGGTTAATTCCATGAACCAAGGGACAAGATTAAGTTAGACATGGAAGTGAGTGTGATCCTTTTTAATAATATAAAGGATGTAATGTAAAGCATTGATAGGCTCAAGGGTTTCCCTCAAGAGAGGATAAATAGTAAGCACCAGATCCATAATTATGGGTTATAATATAAGGTCTTAACTAATTAAAAGGAACTTGCCCTTCTTAGTCTTTTCCATGTTGGTGACATGTAGGTTTTCTTTCAGGACAAGGTGTCCATTGTTGAATTATCATTTTTTTTTTAAAATTGTTATAGGCACACTTGATTCACTCTTGATAAACCTAAAGTTGATTGAGGGTGGCCAAGTGATGTTCATCAAGAAGCTCGAGGGGTGTGAGGCATTCAATCACTCTCAGAAAGGATTCCATGCAAGGAGATGCAAAGTGATGGAATTTGGACTTTGAGGGGCAAAATTGCCTCAGCTCCATAGACATGGGAGAAATGTGTATCTCCTATGGTGGTTCAGATGCTAGTGTAATTAGACCATAAAGAGAATGGAATATGAAGATGCCAATCTTAACCAGAAGCACTGACCACCTTTGTGAGCATTTTAATAAGGGTTTTATTGGAAGCTTCTGACTATCCATTAGCTTATGGATGATAAGGGGACGAGAATCTTAAATCAATACCAAAAGCATCATAAAGTTCTTAGACTTTTTTGTTTTTTAAAGACTTGTCATTATCTATGATGGTTTTATGAGGGACATCAAAATATAAAATGGTATGGTGATTGATGAAATCAATGATTTTTTTGGCCTTTATTGATATAAGCAAGATGACCTCCAACCACTTAGTGAAATATTCTATGACAATGATGATATATTGATGTCATTGTGAGGAATATGGGTTGACTTCCCTGATGAGGTCTAGACCCCATTATGAAAATGGATAAAAATCTTAAGATAATTGAAGACTATGGGAAGGTGCATGATGAAGGTTTGCATGATGTTGACATTTGACACATTTATTGACATAATAATAGTATTCATGATTAAGTGTGGGCCAATAGTATATGAGGTGAATAACATGCTTAGTAACAACCACACCACTAAAGTGTCCCCCACATATGCCATCATGGGCTTCCTTGATGACATGATACGATTCATGACTACAAAGAAAATGAAGGAGGTTGTCGAAGCCTCATTTGTAAAGGATGCCTCCTAGTATGATATAATGAGAAGTGTCTTGGATAAAATATCTCTAGGCATTCTTTGAAATATTAGGAGGGAGAATGCTATGGTTAAGATAATAAAAAATTTGGGTATACCAAGCATCAAAAGGGGAAGCTTCCACTCTAAAAATGGTAGGAAGATCAGAACTAATATAATATGGGGTAACAAAGTGGTATATGGTAACAAAGATTTTGGACTCAGTAGGTTGATATGATATTTAGGAAGCAAGAGAGGCCATGGTATCTACAAAAATTTTGGTTGATCATGAAATGGATTGGATAGCATAGAGAGTAAACAAGGCTAAGAGAGTATCCACAAGTTGCTTGTATTTTAGGAGAACATTATTTTTACATTGATAAGCTCCTATGACTTGGTTAATGACAAGTTGAGAATCCAAAAATATGTTAATTATTTTGATTCCCAAAACCATGGTAGTTTGAAGACCTATAACTAAGACTTCATATTTAGCCATGTTACTAGTGTAGTCAAATTTAAGCTTAAAATAAAAGCGAAGTTATTCTCCATTAAGTGGGATGAGAATCACTTTGGCCCCCCACCATTTTGTCATTTAGAGACATAAAAAAACATGGTAATTTGGTAGGTTGGCTCCTCTAATGAAAGAGTTTCTATAAATTCATCTAGGAAGGTAAGTGGAAAGGGTTGCTTGTTAGGTAGAGGGGCTTCTACTAATTAGTCAATAATGACCTGTCCTTTGATGGAATTTTTTGGGAAAAACTCAAGATCAAACTCAACCAAAAGCATGAGCCACTTAGCCATACATTGGTTTGTATATGGTTTAGAGTATATATACTTGAGAGGGTCAGTGTTAGTAATGACATAGGTTTTATGATTAAGAAGATAATGGTAGAGATTGGAGGCTAAAAAGACTAAGGTGAGGCAAAAAATTTTAAGATGGGTATACCAAGTTTCATATTCAATTAGGGTATGACTGATGTAGTAAACATCTTGCTCTTTATTTTGGTCATCATAATGAGTGAGCATGACTCCCAAGGAATGATCAGTGGTGGATATGTATAAGTAAAAGGGTTGATCTTCATTAGGGAGACTGAGGATAGGTAGAGAAAGAAGATACTCCTTTATTTCATCAAAGGCTTGTTGACATTTGTTGTTCCACTTGAAGGAGACATCTTTCTTTAAGAGATGGTGAAAAGGTTGATAACAATCAGATAGTTGATAAATAAAGCATCGAATGGATTGAAATTTACCTTGTAGGCTATGAAGTTGCTTCAAGTTAGTGGGAGGAGACATCTCCAAAATGGCTCTAACTTTGGTAGGGTCCACTTATATTCCACAAAGGGAAATAATAAAGTGCAATAGTTTTTTTGATAAGACCCCAAAAATGCATTTTTTAGGATTGAGCCTAACACGATAGTAGATTAGACATTTGAAAATAATTGCAACAATAGTGAGATGATATTTGTGATACTTATATTTATTAATATCATCAACATAATCCTTGATAATATTATGAATGAGATCATGAAATATGTAGGTCATGGCCCATTGATAAGTGGCTCTAGAATTATTTAGTCTAAAGGGCATAACTTGGTAGCAAAAATTTCCCCACAGAGTGATGAAAGAAGTTTTATGTTGATCTATAGGAGTGATCAAGAATTGAATATAACCTGAGAAACTATCCATGAAGGATAGCATTTCGTGGTCAACCATGAGATCAAAAGTTGGTCAATGTTAGTTAGGGGAAATTTATCTTTTAGTTAGGCAAGGTTAAGGTCATGAAAGTTAATGCAGAGTTGAAGCCCCCTGTAGGTTTGATAATAGGAATGATGTTAGAAACTAATTACAGATAGTCAATGGGTTAGATGAAATTAATAGATAAGAGGTACTAAAGTTATTCTTTATCAAGATGAGTTATGTGGGGATGCATATGATGAATTTTTTTCCAAACCAGCTTAACCTCAGGATGAGTGATGGAATGGTCGATTCTAGGCATGTCTTGGTAAGACCAAGAAAATTCTATGCTATGATCATAGAGGAAATAAGGATAGTCTTGTCACTCTTTAGGAGTCAAATATTGGCCTATTTTTATGATATGAGGATCTTCTTGGGTACCCAAATTAACATCAATAGTTGACTCATTCAATATGGTTTGGTTTTTAGGAGGGAGAGCTTTATGGATAGAAAAATCCCTCACACTGAGGTAGGTGAGGATGAAAGAATCATCTTGGCATTGGATGGAGAGAATGGTGGGTGAATTATGGTTGATCATCTAAGAGTGGATGAGAGGAAGGGTTATAGTTTAGCCACCTTGTTGATAGGTTAGTGGGCCTAAACTAATGGTATAGATAAAAAAAGTTAGATGGGATGATATCAGATTCCTTAGATTGGGAAGATGAGTTGGGTGAGAATGGAGTCTCTTCTACGAGGGTAGCAATGGGTTTTGGTGATGTGGGTTCTTCTGGTGGTTCAAACCCAGGACCAAAGAACTCATGAGGTTTTTGAGTTTTGATGATAGGTAATTCATGAGGTACTTATTCATAAAGGCCTATACCAAATCATTTCCAAGCACAACAATGAAGATAGGTTTTGACAAAGGCTAGACTGCTTAGATAAGATAAATTGGAGGTGAAAGGTTGAATATAAGGAGTGGTCATGTGAGCGAGGAGTGGTGTATCAAGTCCCCCATAGACAAAATTTGTTTGATTATTTGGAAGCCTAAAGGGGATGATGGTTCCAATTTTGGGGTCATAAGAAGGGTCATTTTGAAGATTCCCATAGTCATGCAGCTAGAGCCAAAATTTGATATTCCCCAAGTGAGAGATGTTAAAACATGGATTGAAATGGGTCCTCAACCAAAATTCAAGAGGAGTGGATGGTTGAAATTGTTTATGCTTCATCATTGTTAAATATATAGGTATGAAGGTTCTAGGTTGGTGTGGATGTTTGATTAGAAGTAGGCTGTGAGGAAGATGAAGAATAAATGAGAACATCGTTGGGTTGATATGTCATATTACAAGAGGCAAAGGCACTTGGATCATCTTTGATTGTAATAATTTAGTCCTCATGCTCAAACTTGACACATCGGTGTAGGGTAGAAGGGATGCAGTGTATATCTTAAATCCAAGTGCACCCAAGTAACACATATTATAACTCACCTTTTACAACATAGAATGAGTTAGGAATATTATGAGGTCCCAAATGTATGTGAAGAACAATAGTCCCTAAGGTAGTGTTCATGGTATCATTGAAAGAGTGAAGGACCACTGAACTCTCAAAAATGATGTTTTTAGATAGTTGCAATTGATCATATACATGGGAGGAGATAATTTTGATATTCACTCCCCCATCAACCATTACCCATTTGATGCAATTTTGATTGATGTATGTTGTGATGAATAGGGGAAGGTCTAAATATTTTTCTTAGAAAGGTGTAATCTCAAAATCTTGAAAGGTAATGAGGGTAGAATGGAGGAGAACTCAAACAAAGGATGCAAGAGGTTGTGGATCATCTTGTTGGACCTCTATGGAATGTAAAGCCTCTATTAATGCCTAATAATATTGGGGTGAGGTGTTGATTAGATCATACAAGCTCATTTTTATTGGCATTTAGTGGAGTTATTTTAACATGCTCTGCTAGATGAATGAAGTAGGGTTGGAAGGTGGAGCTCCTAGAATGGAGACTTTAGGTTTGGATGGTTATGAAGGTGAAGGTGAAGATACATGGGTTTTGTTAGTAGGTTGAGAAGTTGAAGGATAAGTCCAAGGTATGGATACTTTGGCTTTCACTTTATCTTTCTATTGGGCCTACGAATGGTTCACCATATGAATGGTATGGATAAGGGGTTTTGAAATTTACTTTGGTTCTTCCCCTTCACTCTTAGGTGAGGGGAAATAAGTTTCTTAGATATATGGGTTAGGTAATGGAGTGGGCACTAGAATTTCTTATAACAGATCATCTTCATCCAAAAGATTATAGAAAAGTACTTGGAGAGCCTTGTAATTCTTTGTATCATGCCCATGGGTCCTATGGTAAAGAAAAATAAAGTTATTATTGAACCAAGTTGGCTTAGGATGAGATGGGTCAAATGGTTTGATTGGGGGTAAGCTGATAAAGGAGGTTTGTAACAACCTTTGAAAAATAGTTGTATAGGATTTTATCAAAGGTGAGGTAGGTTTTAGGATAGGCCTCTTCATGGAAGTAGTTCTTGGATGAGTGATTTTGGTTGATGGGTGTGGTTAGGTTTGCTTAGATATGATTGGATTATGGGTTAAAGATTTGGATGAATTTTTTTTTGATGATGAAGGTTTGGTTACTGGTGGGAGAGTAGATGGGGACAAGTTAGTTAAGAAGGATGAAGGACTAGAGGGTATGGTGATTAAATTTGAAGAAGAAGAAGATGGCTTGATAGTAGAAGGATGTGGTATGGGCTTAGTTTGAGGTAAAGTTTTAGGTAAGCCTTCCTTATCAATGGACTTAATTGGATTTGGATTTGGTGATCTTGAGGGGGTTAAGTCTAATCTTAAAGGAGGGTGAGAGGGACTAGGTGTAGGAAGAATCCCCAATTTCTTGATTGGTTTGGTGGCAGAAACATGAGTCAAATTGGTAATTTTAAGTGAAGGTGTTTGATATGGTTTATTTATGAATTTAGAAGTGGTAACTAGTGAAGGGGTGATAATGGTTTCAAGGATGAACTCAGGTAGAGTTGAGGACTCAAATTTTCTTGGATAATGAAGGCTTAGTCTATGCCGAAAGGTGGCTTGATCAAAATTAGGTTGGGATGTGAACTCTAAACTTTGAACCAACCTTGAGAAGGACTTATAAATGGGTACAGTTCCTTGATCATTAGTCTCAAAGTGTAAGCCCTTAGTTAGAAAAGAAGGAAGGGTTGTCATGGGATGTATGATTTTGGTTTTGATATTGGTAGGCGGTTCTAAAAGTGATGATTGGGTGGACAAGGTAATGACTTCTTATCTAATGGTTTCCAAAGAGGGCATAGAAGGGGTGGGTGTGGTGCCTTTGAAGGAGGGAAGGGATAAGGTTTTGGTTTTGGTTAGAATGTTCAAATAAGTTAGTGATTATTCCATTTAGATTGGGAGATTTAAGGAAATGGTTGAATCAATAGTGGTCTCTTTGGGCATTTCTATCAAAGAAGGAGTAGATGAGGCTGTGGTTTCAATGCTTGGAGAAAGAGTGGTGATGGGTTCATCCATTTGGGTCTTAGAAGGAATGAAAGGTAAATTAATTTCCTTTATTTGGGTGGTAGAGGTAGTAGTTTCCTCAATAATGGGCACATTATTGATAACATTGATTGTATGTGCTTCCTGTGAAATAGATGATTTGGGCTTACTATCATGATGATGTGTGGAAGAAGTGTGGTTTGTAAAAGGCTTTTGGAAAATGTTGAGAGATTGGTTAGAGGGAGTATTGGTGTTATCAAATACCAAATCTCCACTATCAATGAGATTTTGGACAAGACTTTTAAAGGTATTACATATATTAATGTCATGTCTAATGGTTTGATGAAAAACATAGTGGTCATTTTCATTATACCAACTAGGTAGAGGGTGAGAAGAATCAAATTATTGATGTGGTTTGATTGGTGGAAGTTTGATAAGATTTCTTGATCCATTTATCTAAAATAGATGCATATGATTCCCCAATGGGAGCATATTATTTTGGAGTTGCTTGATTTTGGGTTTGATTTTACTGATAAGGAAGTTTGGTTGACAATTGGTGATGGGGAAGTTTTCAAAACCACTAAATTTGGAAATGCCTTTGCCTTGGTATTAGGCTGATTCGTGGTTTTGGTTGAGGGAGAGTTATTAGGTTTAAAAGTGGATTTCTTATTCCATAATTTCAATTTTCCCTCATCAATGGCATGGTTTTCAAGTTTTCATGCCATGGTGAATGCTTCATCAAATATTTGGAAAGTTTAGACTTGGAGGGTGGGTGCAATATTCTTATCACAACCCCTAGAGAATAATTTGATTAATTTGGGTTGGGTTAAGGTAAAATAAAGTTCATTGATGAGGCCTCTCCATCTAAACACAAAATCAATAATGGATTCATCCTCAAATGGTTTGATGGAATAGAGGTCAGTTATGGAAACCTTTTTAGTTATGTTGATTGAGAAATGTTCCAAAAAGATTTGGGTGAGTTGAGAAAAAGAGAAGATGGAGTGAGTAGGGAGAGAGCTATACTGATCAAGAATAGGTCCTGATAAATACATTGGAAAGGTTTAGAGGAGGAGAGGGTCGTCATATGTGATCAAGTAAAATGAATGATAGAATGCTCTTAAATGTTGTTGTGGGTCCTCCTTGCCTTGAAATTTGGAAAATTTAGGAAATTCACATTAAGGAGGATAAGAGTGGATGGAACGGAGGGGTGGATAGGTTTATTTCAAATTTGGTCATAGCATAAGGCATTATGAGACCCAAAAATTAATGACTCCAAGTTAGTCATTTTGTCTATTAGCATCTTAATCAAATTTAGATGAGGTTGGGAAGATGCATAATTGAGGGGTGCATTCTGTTAAGGCTAAGAAGTTGGTATGTAAAGGTATCTAGGAGAAGGCATTGAAGAGGCCACATATTGATAGGGGTAGAAAATTTTTGAGATGGAGCCACATATGAGATAATAAGGATGAATGGTTAGGTAGAAGGTGGTATGTTCTTATGTTGATAGGTTGAGGTAGGTACTTATTGGGGAACAAATGTGGGTATGGTTGAGGTGGTAGGCTGAGTTAGGGTAGATTGGAGTTGAGTGGTGACCCTAGTGTTGATAGGTGGGAGGGATTGTGGTATAGAAATCACTAGTATTTATAATGGGGTAGAAGTTGGTGGATTGGTTGAGGTTAAAGGAAGGGATGAAGTAGGGGTAGAAGATAATCCCATGGTAAGTGGGGTATAGGTAACCAAAAGTAGGGATGACCCTACATGTGAAGTATCAGGTGTGGTAGGAGGTGTTTGGTTGCAAAGTGGAATATTTAATTGAGTTTGGGTAGTGGTGGATGGAATTTTGGAAGAACGTTAGGTGGGGGTTAGCAAAGGTTAGTTTTAGGTGTAACCCACCATAAAATGAGAGGGAATTTCATAAAGATGTTCGATAAGAGGAACCAAAGCAAGGGAGGCTCGATGGGGCATGGTGTTAAAGTAGTGTTGAAGAGCTACTTGATTATTGCCAAAAAGAATAGTGAAGTTAGCATCACCTTTAGATATAATTAGAATTCTAGTAGAAGGAGGAGAAAGATGAGGTGACCACTCATCATTATAATTATGTTTCATGGAGGAAGAAGAGGATGGAGGTGGTTGATTGGTTTGATTTCTCATTTATTTTCTAGTAAAGACCATATGAGAAATTAGGGGAAAATTATTATGAAACACACACCTCAAATAAAGAGAAACCAAAAAGAATTCAAAGCAATCAATGCATCCACTATGCATTTGTTTATCCTAGGATTACTTTTAAATACCTTTTGACTTATGCCTTAAAGTGTGAAGAAGGATTTGGCTTGTAAATCAAGTACTAAAGAGGCAATCGAAGGCTAGTTTTAGGTTGTTCAAATTCTCAAGAGAGAGAATATGTATTGAACTTTGATATGTGGCTTGGTATTAGGGCCTACCCCCTCACTTCATGGTCCCATATTAGTAAGAGTGTCAAGTGCTTAGCCAAAATATACCGAGTTCAAAGTTTATACTTAACAAGAGAGATAAGTTGGTTCTCCCCTTGGTGGTGAAATCCAAGTAGGATAGATGGGAAGGGGTAAGGTTACCGCTAGGTGATGAAATCCTAGTTGGGCCTTGTCTAAAGTATCTTTTATGTGTTGAATATGAAAGTGGTTTGGTTTGTGTAACATTTGTGGTTCTACAATTAATTTTCTTTACCTAATTAGTCTAGATGAACTAAGACAAGCAAGCAAACAATATATGCAGTCAACTTTAACCAAAAGGAAATTTTTGATCTCTTTTCAATGAAAAAATAATAGCTAAGATGCAACTAAAACTTGTGTGTGTGTGTGTGTGTGTGTGTGTGTGTGTGTGTGTGTGTGTGTGTGTGTGTGTGTGTGTGTGTGTGTGTGTGTGTGTGTGTGTGTGTTTATATAAAGAAATAATGAAAGATAACTAAATGAATTTCACTAATGAAAATATAAATGTCCTAGAATATCTATGAACCCAAGAAAACTCAAATGTCCCATTGAGTGTGCCAAAATGTTTCAATTTATTTTCTTCATTTCTTAATTTTAAAAGTAAACAAAATAAATCTAGTGATTAGGGTGTGGAGAAGAATACCTAGTAGAATGTGTGCATGGATCTAGATGAAAGTGAGAACTCCTCTTTGGATAGGAAATAATAACCTAAAAGTAGCATAGACACTTGAAAGGGAGTTGTTAGATGGTTGGTTGAGTGGAATACCTAGTGTATGATAGATCCAAGAAGTACAAGGCTTGCTAGGAGGAAGTCTGAAATGATAATAGAAGATACTTGTATTCAATAATAAGAAAATTAATGCATACTAGAAATAAATTATAACTTGCATATTAAATAAAATGATCAAATTTAGATGCTAAAATGGTTGGGGTTTGGTTCAAAAAATCAAAAAAGGTCCTTTGATCAAAGAGAAACACAAAAAGTGGGGTTTGATTGGAGGTAGAAGGGTGAAAATTGCTTGGTGGAAAATACTAGCATAGAGAACCATCAGTGGTTAGGGGAACCATCAACAGTTAGGGTGAACTATCAATAGTTGGGTAACTATCAGTGGTTATAGTGAACCATCAATGATTAGGATAATCATCGATGGTTGCCTATGTAAATATGGAGATGAATAAATAAAGGTAGATACAAGACTAGAAAGTGGAAAATGGGGTGCAGGTGGACAAGATAAGATAATGGTATTGAAACTAAATAAAATCAAATGACATAATGACAAAATACCTATAACCAAGTGGAATAAGTCTGGAGTGATGTAGCTAGGGTGATAATGCTTCAGGCCTTTTAGAGTGATTTTCGCAGAGTTTTAGATCTCTAGTGATGATGCTCACTCATTAATATGGACGTTGGATACCTGAAAAAATATTGAATACCTAATAGTTGATCCTTGAACCTTTGCTCTTCTACTTTTTTATAGGAATAAGTTACTAAATGGGATGAAATAAGTTTCTAATTTGATCAAGGGTAAAGCTACCTATTTTCACAACTTTAAAAGCTTTGTTTTAAAGACAAGTTGTTTGGGAAGTTTCCAATCTCACATAATGAGATGGCATACTTTAAAGTTGGTTCAAGCTAAAGAGGGAACCTATCTGTTGATGGTAGGCTAATCCTCAATGGTTACCCTAACCATTGGTGGTTTGTAGGCCAAGGTAAAAAGTGGTTAAAAAGGGTGAAAAAGAGGTGATTTAAATGATAATCAAAAATGGGTTTGGTAAATTTAGGTTCATAAATGGGCCTAGTTATCATTCTAAAGGTGGGGTGACACTAAAAACTATCATGTGATGTTTTTAGGTGTCTACATATTGATTCAAAAAGTGTACATGAGGCAAATAAGAGTTCAGGTGAGATTTTAAGATAAATATCTCAAAACAAGTTGATCACAATAACTCATATTCATCCTCTAAAGAGATAAAAATACTATCATATGTATCATAGAATGAATGGGCATCATACAAATAGTTTTTTAACTTTGAAGAAGAAAATACAAAGTATCATTGATAGTGGTGATCTTATACTAGATAAATCAACCAAGACACCCACTCACACTATGATTGCATCTCCTAAGAAACAAGTGAAAGTAGAGAAAATGAAAAAATTAGAGAAAGAAAATATTCAAAATGAAAAATTAGACCAAGCAAGGTTACAAAAGGAAAAAAATGAAAAAACAAGGCTACAAAGAGAAAAATTATAAGGGGAACAATTAAATAAACAAATGTAAGAAATAAAAAAGAAGTTATTAAAATATAAATTATTGAATTTGCAAAAACAAATTAAAGATAAGAAAGAATACATTTTTAAGAAAGGGTTTCTCATAAAGAAAGACATGCTAAATAAGGCTAATGTGGTTCTAAAAAAGTTATCTAAAAAATGTTTTTCATATCAATAGCCTTGGATTTTTAGTCTTCACATTGATACACCAAGATTAAAATTACATCTTTTCATGAAGTAGATATATTTAGCATGACACTTTTCCAACATCTCATGATAGTCAATACTTGGATAATATTTTTGGGCCTCAGTGTTGCATTGGATCCATTGAGATACTAGTAACACTTAGTTTAAAAACATGTTACATTATATTTCACATCAAGCCTACCTTAGATCAATGCAATGCAACATTGGAAAAATCATGAATGAGATCAATAGAGGAAACACTGCATAAATATCATGATTATATCACATTTGAGCGTAAAATTTCAATGGTTACAATTTTAAGAGAGAATAAATTTATAGAGAAAAATAGACAAAGGAAAATATTTATTTAATTAATATTCTAACAAAGATAACTAGTACCATCATGAAAAAGGCACATGATAAAGTAAAATAAACCTAAAATTTCAATACAACAATATGGTGCAGTTGCTTTTACACACACACACACACACACAAAAGATGACAAGAGTGACATACCAAATGTTTAATAACAAGAAGATAACTATGATCATAATTATGTATAGGATTGGCATGATAATTTTGATGACATATGACTTACACACCACCATCCCATTCCAATTAGTGGCTTCATAAATAATTCAAAAGGTGATTATATATGTTATGCAATGACTCCATGGGAACATCCTATGGACCAAGAAATTGGTAAGCACTTTACAATTTCAAACATTCAATAAATCAAAAATTAAAAAAATTATTGTACATAGCTTCTTGATTACTTCATCATTATATTCTTTTACTTCTTACATATGTGACTAATTTGATCAATATTCTATCCCTTGGCTATTTGTGACTTTTTAGCCTTTTGGCTCTTCCTTATTCACTTCTCAAATCTAAATAGTCTAATATAGTGACCTATACTACCATCATTTTCTATTTACCTATTGTTTTCATGATCTAAATAGATTAAACTACATTTTTTGATAAAAAAGTATCATCTAATAACGTCAGAATTGACTACTAATATTGTCCTAAGTGAGTTAATTTGGTCTTGTAACATTTTTAACAACCAAATTAGAAACTAAACATATAAAGCCTTAATAAATATAATTTTTCACTATCGCACTCAATTCTAGTATACACAACAACACTTATTCATATAAAATATTTCTTTTGTGTTTTATATTTATCATACATGTGTATTACATACTTTTAATAGTATACATTCGATGAGACATGGATGTAAAATCATTACTTCACATATTTTTTCTCTCTCATATGGTTTTTAGTTATATTGACATATATAGTGGAAGCATCTTTCTCATACATGACCATGTCCATATTCAGTGCATATTTTACATTGACACATGTTGTGGATTGTTCAAATCCCTTCCCTTTCTTCTAGTTTCAAACACATCTTTTATTACTAGTTTTTTTTGTTTTAGTTTCAAATTTCAAAAAAGTACAAAAAATAAAAATATTTTAAAATACTAAAACATTCAAAATAATCTAAAAATCAAAACTTGAACATGATGAGACATCTAATTTAGATCATTGTAACATTTTTTACAACCAAACTAGAAACTAAATATATAAATCCTTAATAAATCTAATTTTTCAATATTGTACTCAATTCCAGTATACACAATAGTACTTATTCATATAAAATATTTCTTTTGTGTTTTATATTGATCATACATGTGTGTTACATAATTTTAAAAGTGTACATTCGATGAGACATGGATGTACAATCATTAATCCACATATTTTCTCTCTCTCATATGGTTTTCAGTTACATTGGCATATATCGTGGAAGCATCTTGCTCATACATGACCATGCCCATATTCAGTGCATATTTTACATTGACACATGTTGTAGATTATTCAAATCCCTTCCCTTACGTCTAGTTTCAAACACATCTTTTATCACTAGTTTTTTTGTTTTAGTTTCAAATTTCAAAAAAGTACAAAAAATTAAAATATTTTAAAATACTAAAACATTCAAAATAATCTAAAAATCAAAACTTGAGCATGATTAGACATCTAATTTAGATCATTGTCATATATTATTTATATGAATATTGGAAGATAAGATGTTATTTTTCTATCACAAATACATTTCACTAGTATGAGTGTTATATAGAATAATAGATTTCACATAGACTAAGATGTTAGATTTGTCTCTACCCAATGGCCATGCTAAACTAAGGGTAGTTTATCTAAAGGTTATAAAATTTATAGTTGTTACTATTTAATAACTCCTATTTGTTGAGCTATATATGTTTTAAAAATGTCTTGTTAACATCTCTATATTATATAGTGTACAAGGATGTACTATTTACTAGGTTATGATCACATTGAATACACATGATGTAAATTATATTTTTAGTTCTATGCTTCATTGATTATTACTTGTACATAGCAGATTAGACTTTTTTGTCTAATGTGTATGGTTATTGGCCTTTGTGTGCAAATTTATTGAGCATCTCTATGAGATTTTTGTTTGGTATGTGTGACATCTAAATATGTTCATTAATATTGGCCCCTATCCCTATGTTTTGTGTGACATTTGAATATGTTTCTTATAGGTGTCCCTTGGCCTTTTTATATGATATTGTGCTCATTGTGTTTATGTGCTTGTTGAGATATTTAGGTTTAATGAATGTCATGATCCATTTCATGTACTAGATACTATGTATGCTTCTATTACAATTTAATATTATAAGCTTCATTTTACCTGAGGTTCTTGGAAAACCCATCAGAAAATACAATAGGGGATAGTGGTGCAAAACATAATACAAAAATATAAAAGGAGAATTCATAAAGAAACTTTGCATTAATCCAAGCACGACATAGAACGTGAATTATCAAGTTTTTTAGAGATAATCAACTCATAAATTTAAGTGTTTTCACAATGAATACATTATAATAAAATAAAATAAATTGAAGCAAAGAACATAACAAAACATAAAGAGAAACCATTTTTAAATATCATTATTGATCTCAATATTTTAGAACCCTTTTTCAATACAAGTGAGTTATATTAATAGATCTTTCCAAAGAATTTATTGCTCACATTCCATCCTTTCACTATAAATAGAATAAGAATCTTCACATTCTAAATCATATTGATTTATAATGAGAGCCACATATATATAAAAAGAATATACTATGTACAAAATGGTTTGAAATGCATACTTGTCATATAACTATATATTATAGTTTTATATCCCTATTCTACTACCAACACTTTCTCAAACTTAAATCATTGTCTCATCCTAAGAAAAAGTCATAGGAAATGTGCCACATATTAGATGTGGTAGATTTACCTAATGAGAAAGATCAGACTAAAAATATTATTCATAATTATCATTTAAGGTGTCATTTATTGATTTTTACATCTTACACACTACTTAGAAACCCTTTTAGGTTTTCAAATAAGTAGCATACCAATATTCCACCTATTTTAGTCAATTTCACTCATTTCTTAATTTTGGAAATAAATAATGACACTAGGAATAGGGTGTGTAGATGCATGCATGAATCCAAATGATGATACGAACTCCTCTTTGGCTTGGAAGGAATAACCTACAAATAAGAAAAACACTAGAAAAGGGTGGTCGTTAGATGGATGGTTGAGTGGAATACCTAGTATGAGCTAGATCTAAGTGTATTGCTTACTAGGAGGTTGTCGATCCACTGTTATAATAATTAAGTTGATATAAATGAAAATAGAGGATACTTATATTCAATAATATGAAATTAAATACATGCAAGGAAGAGAAAAAAATGATTTTGTTTAAATAAAATAGCTAAAATAATAAAATTGGGTCAATACTTATGTTATAATGATTGGGTTCTAGTCTAAAAAAATAGAGAAGGTATTGTAATTAGGTAGAAATAGAGAAAATTAGGTTTAGACAGGGCTAAGGGGCTAAAAATAGATTGTGTTTTTATGCCATAGTGACCATTGGTGGTTAGGTGAACCATCAGTGATTGGGGTGACCATTGATGGTTGGGTAACTATCGACAGTTTGGGTGATTATAGGTGGTTGTGCTAACCATTGGTTGTTACCTATATAAATTTGGAAATGATCAGAATATAAGGTATAAATTGGGTATTTGGGTAAATAGAGGTCTATTACAGGACTGAGGAGTGGAAAATAAGATGTTGATGGGTCTGATAGGGCTAGAAGAGGTTAGAGATAAGATAAATCAATAAAAACAAGGAAAATATACCTTATACATGATGGTAGAATGTTGAAGTGATTTGGATAGAGTCACAGTACTTTGGATTTTGAAAGTGATTCCAAGAGCTTCAAGTCTTTGATGATGTTGTTTACTTGATAAAAAGATGTTGAGTACCTGTATGTAAGACATCTTGGCTGCAAGATTCTAGATTTTGGATCTATTTCACTTCCTCATCTTCTCCTTTTGTAGGATGAAGTTGCTAATTGGGATGGAGGAAGTTACTAATTTAATAGGGGGATAAAGTTGTTAATTCATGATGTTTTCAAGCATGTTTTGAAAGCAATTTATCATTTAGGGAGATGATTATCTCACATAAGGTTGTCAATACCTGAAAACTTTAAAGTAGATTTGAAAACTTGACCATTAATGGTTAGGCCATTTATTGATGGTTAGGCTAACTATCAATGGTTGAGGGTTAAAGAAATAAAATAAAATTATTCAATTAAATGTGTGAAGTTAGGTATTTTATATGGTTGAGCCAGTAAATGAGTGTAATGACTCAGTGGTCCATTAGATGCAAGGTCAAACAAGGGTCAAAAAGTAGTTTGACATCGAAAGCTATCATGTATAGTTTTTGAGTGTCTACATTTTGCCCTTTTTTATCATGCAACTTTGATTTTACAAGATATAAAATAAAAATAGATGGTTGGTCAAGGTTTGATTGCCTTGAGTATGGGAGGAGGTGTTCCCCCTCAAACTAGGAGTCAATGATGCAAAAAAAAAATAGGTTGAAGTTTGATAAATGGTAAATTGGTAGTCATAAGGTGGGTGACATAAAAAGGTTGGGCATTTTAGATGCAAACACATGCACAAAATATGACTAAGGGTGATATTCAATATCATGCAAAGACAAAATTTACCAATGTTGGTAAAAATAAGGTCAATTATAGAGGGATATGTGATAGGGGTGACTGGTCCACAACATTAGTCATAGCTGATTGAGTCAGGCCTATTAAGCCATATAGATAGGGTTGATGTTAGTTGCAAGTACATATGGTAGGAAGTACTCCTTAAAAACAACATAATTATTTGGGTCATGCATGAGGTGGTGTAAAATTTCAAAAGTTCAACATGGTAGGTTTGATCAATACAGTCAAAATGACCATGCAAAGTCATCATAAAACATGTGAATATTCTAGGTCAAAAACAACAAATATCAAAGTGGATATGGTGTAATATTTGGTAGGTTAGGTATGGGTTGGTAGGGGATGGCCGAGATGACTCCATATGTAATAGGAAAGTAGACATTACCTACATAGTTCCATGGACACAAAATCCAAAAAAAACTTCAAGCCAAATGTACTTCTACCAAAGGTCCAAATTTTAGGTGAGGTTATTTGTTAAAAAAAAGGATAAAAGAATAAGGGACCCCAACCATCGATGGTTAGGGATGTCTACATATTGATTTTTGATGATCAATCTAACCATTGACGATCAAGGAAACCCTAAAAAAAGCCAAGACATAAAAAAAGAAAATGGAAATTCATTTTTACCATTTGACTTTTATTTCTTAGTGATTGAAAGAGGAGTGTTTTGTCATGTGTTCACTATGCATTAAGCTTGCTGAGGTGGATAATTATGAGTGGGTGAGTCTATGTGGTTAGGGTCATTACATGTTGACTAGATGGAGGGTGGATGAGGATGTGGTCAGGTGGTGGTACAAAGACTCTAACCATGCTATGGATCATAGAATAAGGTAGGTGTTATTTTAAAATTGATAGTATAGTTTAATAAGTTAAATTAGAGCTATCTTGAGTATGTAAAAGTGGGTTAGATAGGGTTTGTGAAAATATCTTTGGGCTATGATGCCCTAAGTTTGGGTACAGGTGAATTTGGTTAATAGGTTGTGTGAAAGTGAAATTAGAAGGGTGTTTTAGGTTGATAATGGTCTATAGTATAGTGTTATGGAGTGTAATTTGTGTTTTTAGGTGAGTTTTATGGTGTATATGTGGAAAAATGTGATAAAGTTTGGCCATCGATGGTCACACATAGTGATCGTCAGTGGTTCAACCCAACCACTGATGGTCAAATTCCAAAGTGAGAGGGTCCTAAGGGACCATTGATGGTACAATGAACTATCAATATTTGAATGCCAAGATAAGAGGATCTTAAGGGACAATTGATGGTTCAATAAACCATTGGTGGTTGAGGGGTGCGGATTGGGAAGGTAAAAATAAATAGAAAAAGGGATATTTGGGAGAATGTTTAAAGTTAGTGGAAAGTGTTTTAAAAGTATTTTGGTGTTGGAAGGTTGTAAATTTTGAAATTATAAAGTGTTGAAGTGGGGTATAGGGTTTATTAAAAGTGTTTAAGTTATTTTTGTAAAGTCATTATTTATTTGAAGTGTGTTGAAAGGTTAAAGTGTGTAGATTAGGAGGAAGGGTTAAGTAATTTAAAAGGTTGGTAAAGGTTATGAAAGAGGTTAAAATGTTTTAAGAGGTAAATCAAATGGGTGTTAAAGGTCAATAAAGGATGAAGGGAAGGTGGGTAGAGTTTAGAAAATAGAAGTATTTAGGTGCTTGAAAGTGATGTGTTAGGGTCGATGTTAGGTAGTGTGAATGAAAGTTATGTAGAATATGGCCTTTGTCAAAGATATAAGTATTCAAGTGTTAAAATTTGTGTAGATAAAGGTAGAGGTTTGTGTTGAGTGTAAAAGGTAAGATGAGAAATGTGAAGTGGAATAGGGTAAAAAGGAGAGATTTAGGTTTATAGTGAGTGTGATTTGGAAAACTAAGCATCCATGTTAATATGATTATTATATAGGCCCATGACTAGATTTAGATGAGGGACCAGGTCCCTAGGATTTTCACCAAGGTTTAGGAAGCAATTCCCATAGAGGTGTGGAGGCACATGGACATGGATGACCTAAGGGTTATGATACATTATCATCACCTATTATGGGATGTTACCATGATTGTCATGCTCATCGAGAGATGGGACCCAATGACAAAAACCTTCATTTTACCTACTAGAGACATGACCATCCTATTGGAGGATGTGATGGGATCAAATGACTACCCATTCAAGGGGAACCTATCTATCATATTGAGAGTGAGAAATGGGACTAACATATGGATCTCATATATGGAGAAGATCAGGATCATGCCAGGTGACATGTAGGGGGTTTGGTTTAGGCCAATATACTAAAGGACTCCAAAGGATAGATGCTTGTTGATGATGATGATGATGATGATGATGATGGTAATGACCTATTTTGCATTTCTAGATTTAAGCCATGGTTGATTTTCATACTTGTTATTAGGGGTATTAGTGGATATGTTATTTGAGAGGATGGTGTTTAGATGGGCCTAAATGCTACTATTCTATATCTACAAGGAGCTTTGGGCCTTTTGAACACATAAATAATATGGGATCAATGTCAATTTTATGTTCCACTATTGGGCATACAAGCACACTTAGGTTTTGAGACTATTAGGGGTACCATGGTAGGGATTCGCCTAGTTAGCCTTTCTAGTTAGCTTCATGTGATAGAGGTATATCGATGCTTTGGTAGGGGAAAACTAGAGATATAGAGTGTTTGAGAGATGTTTTAGAGGGCTTAGTAGTAGGAGATGTAGTATGGATTTCATATGTGGATTAGCCTAGTTGATCTAGTTATAGGCACCACACAATATATTTATAGAACTAGCACTAGATTTATGGGAGGAGAGATGGGAAGACTGAGATGATCCCCTTTAACCAAGTTCAGAGATAGTTTGGATTGGTATACGGGATCCTCTTGATTTCCTATGATACAAGAGAGAGGATGCTAAGTTCTTACTCCTAGATCCATAGCCATAGGACATTGTATTAAACTATGAGGAGCTACTAGTGAGAGCTACCATTGATGATGTAAGGATTATAGATGGTTATGTAGTGTAGTTCCAAGGACAATATGTAGTAGCTGACTTTAGATGGGGAGATGGTGGTTAGAATCCTATGGATGTGGATGGGACTCTAATATAGGGGGTGGAGTTGATAGACAGGCATAAGAAGCACTAGCAATGGCACAAGCCTAGATTATTAGTTTATAGGGATAGGTGCCCATGTCACAAGCATAGATTGTAACCTTATAGGGGTAAGTTGTTATGATCATATCTAAGAGAGATCAAGTGAGGGCCACTCTTAGTTTGGTCATATAGGAGAGGAATTCACTGAGGTAGATGGGGGGAGAAGTGATGGCACCACCTAGTTTTATTCCTTGAGCCTGATATTTGGTTGTGATTTAGGAGTTAAGATACTATGAGGCCATAGTTATGACTTAGTGCCTAGTAAATCCAAGATAGGGAAACTATAAGGTCATCTTGGTAGGTGGTCCATCTCTTACAACTCTAAGATAGTGGGCAGGTGTAGTGGGAGCATAGATGGGCATCCTCAAAGGACCTCCACCAGATGGTGGTATAGGAGTGGGTATAGGGGCCGATACAAGTACAAGTATAGGTGGAGCTAGTAGTAGTGGTGCAGGTAGTAATGATCTAAATGTCTTGAGGGTTTGATTTGTTTTAGCTTGATAAACATGGATGTACATTTTTGTTTTTGATTTTGGCTTGTGTGTTGATGAAGTCAGATGTATATGAGTGAGAGAGACATTATGATATGTATTTTTTGATTATGATGGATTATATTGATTATGATGAGTATATCATTAACATTTGATTATATTGATGAGTATGCTGACATATTACATGATGTTTATGTTCTTATGTTCATGATGTTGCATTAATGATGTATTTATGATAATGATGTTTATGGATCATGGATGACATATATGATATTGCATGCTTATGTCTATTATCGACTCTTTAGTTTAGGTATTTGATGATGGTTATGATGGATGATGATGATGATTTGGTTGAAAATATGTTTGTGCTTAAGATATTTTTTTTTATTTAGTTTAGTTTGCACATGATTATGAATATTTGATAGATAGGTTTTGATGATGTTGTTTATGAGATGATTATGCCAATGTGGTTTATAGATAAGGTGAGGATGTAGTATTATTTATAGCATAATGTGATAATGTAGTTCATAGATAAGATGATATTTTTTATAGGGATAATTTTGATGACATTTGATGATGATCATGCGTATGATGTTATAATGATATGTTGTGATTGTTTATGATTTATGGTTCCTGATGTTTTTTTTATGGGTAGGATATGGTTTATATTTGTCTTGTTCATGGTTCATAAGGTGATGGGAATATAATGGAAACATATAAATTAGGTGTAGATAACAAATTAAATATGAGAAAGAGATAAGAATCATGAGACATATGACCACATGAACTAACAAATAAAGGGTAAGAAAAAGACATGATGTTTTTAGTTGGCAAGGACCTAACAAAAAAAAACCCTAGTCTAATTGACTTAGTGAACATAAACCTATCAAATACTTTGCAAGATCATGTTTTGATTGAGAAAGAGGGTATCTTGATTATTTTGCATCAAGTAAGCTCATAATCCCTTGATTATAGAGAGGGAGTGAAGGGAGGTAATATGTAGATGGTTAGTTTTCCCCTTCTATAGGTGACCAAAGAGATATGATAGACAAATATATGCCTTAAATGATATGTAGACTTATTAATGCGAGAAGTCTACAAATGCCATATAAAAAATCTAATTGTAACTTACTTTGATTTTGTCATAGGTTTATTTATTGCTCTAGTTATTTTGATAAATTGGTAAAGCTGATCGATAGAAGAAGTTTAAAATAATTATTTCTTAGCCATCCTTCAAGGGATTGGTCTAAAATTGGATTTTTATAGTTGTTTTTTAAGAGAGTAGTCTATTTTTAAGCAACTTTTAATTACTAAGCAGCTATCCTTCAAGGGAGTAGTCTACAATTCTAGAGATATTGACCCAAATGATTTTAAATGTGAAATTATACATAGACAAGTCTATTGAGGCTTAATGTTTTGCCTTTTTAGGAACAAAAATGTAGCATAAGAGGTTAGTGATAGATGAGGGAAAGTGGTTTGAGAGACAACTGATCATGGGATTCCATCTAATTATAGACAAAAAGCATCCATGAGAACCATGCCATGGGTAGAGCCATGGTACCCATGCTTTATTAGGCTATAAATGTGATGAATAATCACATGGTTCTATGTTGTAATAAATTTTTCCCAAGGGGATTAGGGATAGGTAGGTAAAAATCTCATAAGCCTAGGGATGATCTTTAGTTAGACACAAAGGTGAGTTCAATCCTTACTTTAAAAATATAAAGGATGCAAATATAAAGCATTGAGAGGCTCAAGTTTTGGTTTACCTTTGAGAGAGGAAAAATGATAAGCTCCTAATTCATACTTATGGGTTATGATGTAGGGTCCAAGCCAATTGAAATCAAAATTACCCTTTTTTCTCTTCTCCATATCAGTTACATGTTGGTTTTCCTTAAGGATGAGGTCTCTGATGTTGAACTCTCATGATTTTAGATGTTTATTATATATGTTCCTGATTTGTTCTTGATAGACATGAAGATTATTAAGGGCTATGAGGCAATATTTTCAAGAAGTTCAAGATGAATGAGGTGTTCTTGATGATATTCACTCTCAAAAAGGATTTCATGCAATGATATGTGAAGAGAGGGAATTTGGACTTTGAGAGGCAAGATTGCCTCAATTACAATGATGAAATAGAAAGGGGTAGCATCCATATAGGTTTGAATGCTAGTGTAATAGGCCCATAAAGTGAAATGGATGTGCAAGTGTTAATCCCACCTTGAAGCACTAAATACTTTGATGAGCATTTTGATGAGAGTTTTGTTATAAGCTTTCACCTATCCATTGACTTGTGGATGATAAGGTGAGTAAAAGCTTAACTTGATGAAAAAATCATCATAGAGACCATGGACCTTCTAATTTTTAAAATATTTACCATTATCCATGATGATCTTATGGGGAACACTGAAGCAAAAAATGATATGGTGATTTATGAAGTTGATAATATTTTTGACTTTAGTTGAGATAAGAGGGATGGTCTCTACCCACTTGGTGAAATATTTAGTAATAGTACTGATATATTGGTTTCATTGTGAATAATGGGGATTGATTTCCCCAATAATGTCAAGACCCCATTATGAGAAGTGCCAACAATCTTTGGATACTTTAAGGGCATGAGGAGGTGCATGATGTAAGTTAGCATGTTGTTGAAATTTGACACACTTCTTTACTTACTCATAACAGTATTGATTAAGGGTGGGCTAATAGTATCCAAGGTGAAGGATTGTTTAGGAATAACTAGGCTACTAAAGTATCCCCCACAAACTCTATCATGTGTTTCATTGATAGCATGGAAGGATTCATGACTACGCAGACAATGGATAATAATTCCATCAAAGCCATGTTTGCAAAGGATTCCCCCTAATATGATATAACAAGAGGTACTCTGAACAAAATTTCTTTAGGCATTCTTCAAAATGTTGGGAGGAATAATGCCAAGGTTGAGGTAATCAAAAGTTTGGTCATACCAAATGTCAAAAGGATATGTCTCCATACTAAAAATGGGAAGAAGATCAGAACTGATATACGAGGGTGTTATAAAATAATAGATGGTGACAAATAATTTAGATTTGGCAAGTTGAGATAGGATTTGGAAAGAAAAGGATGCCATCGTATCTATGAACTTATTAATATATCAAATAACTAACTAGATAGTGTAATGATCAAATGATGCTAAGAATATATACACAAGTTTTTTGTAATTTAAGAGGACATCTTTTTTGCATTGATACGATCCCATGACCTGGTTGATGACTAGTTAGGAGTCACCAAAGACACTAATTATTTTGACTCCTAAGGCTAGAGTAGTTTGGAGACCTATATTTAGGGATTCATATTTGGCTATGTTGTTGGTGCATTCAAAGTCAAGTTTAAAGGAAAGGGGAAGAAGTTCCCATTTAAGGGGAATGAAAATAACTCTAGCACCCTAACCATTTTAGCATTTATAGCCATAAAAAAACATGGTCATTTGGTAGGTGGGTTCTTCATCTTGAGAGAGAGTTATGATAGACTCATCTGGAAAGGCAAGAGGAAGTGGTTGATTATCTGGTAGAGGGGCTTTAGCCAATTAGTCAATAATGACCTATCCTCTAAAGGACTTTTTTGGAAGGAACTCAAGATCAAACTTAGCTAGAAGCATGAGCCACTTAGCCATATGCTAGTTTTGGTATGGCTTGGAATGCATATAATTGAGAGGGTTAGTGTTAGTGATGACATAGGTTTTATGATTAAGAAAATAGTGATGGAGTTTGGAGGCCATGAACACTAATGCAAGGAAGAGATTTTTAGGATGTGTATACCTAGTTTCATATTCGATAAGTGTGCGACTGATGTAATAGATGGATTAATTTTTATTTTATTGATCATGATGAGAAAGCATTTCCCCTAGGGAATGATATGTGGTGGATATATATAATTAAAAGGGCTGGTCTTCCCTAGTAGGGATGAGGATAGGTGGATAAAGAAGATACTCCTTGATAGAATCAAAGGCTTGTTGACACTCTTTGGTCCACTTAAAAGAGGTATCTTTATTTAGGATGTGGTAAAAGGGTTGACATTTATCTGATAACTGGGAGATGAAGTGATGGATGGATTGAATTTTTCCCTACAGGCTACAGAGTTGCATAAGGTTGGTAGGAGGAGGCATTTCTAAGATTGCTCAGACTTTGGTAGGGTCTATTTTGATTCCTTAGAGAGAGATGATGAAACCAAGAAGTTTTCCAGATAAGACTCCAAAAATACATTTCTTGGGCTTGAGCCTGACATCATAATAGATTAGTCAATCGGGGGTTGATCCTGACATGATAATGGATTATTCAATTGAAGATGATGGTGAGAACATCTAGATGATCCTTATAGTTTTTATATTTCCCAAGGAGATCATCCATATAGTCCTTTACAATTTTATAGATGAGATCATGAAAGATATAGGTCATGTCCCAATCATAGGTTACTCCAATATTATTTATTTTAAAGGGCATGACTCTATAGCAGAAGGTTTCCCATAGGGTAATAAAGGAAGTTTTATGATGATCTTTAGAAGCAATTAAAATTTGATTATATATAGAGAAACTATCTATGAGAGATAACATTTTATGGCCAGTTGTGAGATCAACAAGTTGGTCAATGTTTGGCATAAGAAAGTCATCCTTTGCGAAAGAAAGATTGAGGTCACAAAATTTTATGTAGATGTGAATTCCCCCTATGGGGTTGGTGATAGGAATGATGTTAGAAACCTATTGTGGATAGTCAATGGGTTAGATGAAGTTGACAGATAAGAGACATTGAATCTCTTCTTTGACTAGGAGGGCTATACAAGGATGCATCTTACAAAGCTTTTATTGAACTAGTTTAGCCATAGGGTGAGTAACAATGTTGTGGAGGGAAATAAAAGGGTCAATTCTAGGCATATCTTGGTAGACTAGGCAAACTCTATGGTATGATCCCAAAGAAAAGATGGGTAATCTTGTAGCTCAGTGGAATTTAAAGATTAGCCAATTTTGATGATATGGGGGTTATTTTGAGTTCCCAAGTTCACATCAATGGTTGATTGATTCAGCATGGTTTAGTTCTCAAGAGGAAGGGATTTATGAATTAAAAAATCCCCTACATTGAGGTAGGTGAGAATGGAATCATCATCCTAACGTTGGCTGGTGTTGATGGTAGGAGAATCACGTCCAATCATTTCAAGATAGATGAGAGGAAGGGTCTTAATTTAACCATCCTTTTCATAGGTCAAGGGGCCTAAACTAATGGTATTGATAAAAAAAAAGTTATATTAGATGATATCAGAGTTAGAGTGGGAGGGAGATGTGGCTGGTGAAGATGGAAGTTATTTGTCAATTGTGGTAATGGGTTTTGGTGATCTGGGTTCTTATGGTGATACAAATCTAAGGCCAAAGAACTCACAAGGTTTTTGAGTTTTGATTATGGGTAACTCATGAGGTCCTTGTTCATAAAATCCAAGACCAAACCCTTTCTAACCACACTAATAAAGGTAATCTTTGGAAAAGGTTGGTTTGTCTAGGTAGGAAAAATTGGTAGTGAATGGTCAGATGAACGAGGTAATGGTGGGAGTGAGAAGTGGTTGATCAAGTCCCCCATAGAAAAATTTTATTTGATTGTTGGGGAGCCCAAAAGGGATAATGGTTCTAATGTTGGGATCATAAGAGGGGTCATATTTTAGGTTCCCATATTTTTGTTGAGTAGGGAAAGAATTTAAGGCTAAAAGTCAATATTCTCCAAGAGAAAAACATTGTAACATGGATTGTAAGGGGTCCTAGACCAGAATTTGGGATGAAGGGATGGTTGAGCTAGTTTATACTTCATCATTGTTACAAGGAGGGTTGAAAATTATGGTTGGTTGGGTGACTTTGTTATAGATTTGTTGTGAGGTAGGTGAAGGAGGTATAAGGACATCATTAGGCTAGTATGTCATATTGCAAGAGGCAAAGGGACTAGGATCAACTTTGATGGTAATAACTTGTCCCTCATGCTCAAATTTCACACTTCAGTGTAAGGTGGAAGGGACACAACACATAGCATGTATCCAAGGTCATATAAGTAAGATATTAAATTAGAATGTGCCCTTTATAATGTAAAATAGTTCAGGAATGGTACAAGGTCCCAAGTGGATATAGAGGACAATAGTCCCTAGGGTAGTAGTTATGGTATCATTGAAGGAGTAAAGGACCACCATAATTTATGACATGATGTTTTTGGGTAGTTGAATTTGATCATATATATGGGAGGAGATAATGTTGATGCTAGCTCATCCATCAATTATAACCCTCTTGATGTGGGTTTGATTGATGTATGCCATGATGAAAAGGGAATGATCAGAGTCCTCAGGATTAGTGAGAGGTATTTAAAAATATTGAAAGGTGATGAGGTAAAAAATTTGGAGGGCTCCAACAAAGGGTGAAAGAGTTTAAGAATCATCTGGTTGAACCTCTATATATTATAGAACCTTGATCAGTGTCTAGCGATGGTGGGGAGAAGTGTTCATTAGTTTATAGAGGCTCATTTTCACTAGTGTTTGGTGAAGTTGTTTCAACACTAACCATTTCATGGATGTCTAAGGGTTAGAGGGAGAAGCTCCCAAAATGGATAATTTGCATTTTAGTGGTTGTGAAGGTAAGGGTGAAGATGTTTGAGTTTGGTTGGTGGATTGAGGGGTTGAAGGGTATGTCTATGGGATGGTGACTTTGGCTTTTCCCTTGTCCTTTTATTGGACCTAAGATTAGGTAACCACATGAATAATGTGGATAAGGGGGTTTGATGTTTGATTTAGTTCCTCCTCTTCACTCTTAGGTGGGAGTGGGTGAGTACATGATTGTTGGATAGGTTTATTAGGTAGTTGGGTTGGTAATAGGCTCAAAGAGGGTTCCTCTAATATATCATCTTCATTTTAAAAAATGTGGACAAGTGTTTGGAGGGCTTTGAATTTATATATATCATGTTCAAGAGTCCTACAGTAAAGAAAAATAAAATTATCATTGAACCATGTTGGTTTAAGATGTGAAGGGTTAAAAGTTTTAATTGGAGGTAAGCTAATGGAAGAGGTTTGCAACAACCTTTGTAAAATAGCTAAGTAAGATTCAAGAAAAGGTGTTGGAGGTGATGTATTTTTGGTTTTAGGAGTGGTAACCTTCTAGGGTGTAGGCTTCACCATGGAATTTGTAGTTGGGGGAATGGTTTTACTCAATGGTTTTGATTGAGTTTGCTTGATTATGGTGGGTTTGGGGGTTAGAGATTTTGATGTGGAGGTTTTGGATGATGAAATTTTAAGTATAGGTGGGAAAGTAGAAGAAAATATTTTAGTTAAAAATGATGGAGAACTAGAGGTCTTGATGGGTGTAGGTGAAAAAAGGGGGATGGTTTCTTAGAGGAAGAATAAGTAATTGGGATGGTAAAAGGATGGGGCCCTAAGATAGAAGGTAAGTGGGAAGGAGTTGGTATAGGTCTAGTTTGAGATGGAGGTTTGGGTAAATATACCTTTTTAATTAGATTAGTTGGTTTTTTCTTTGGTGGGCTAGATGGGGTTAAGTCCAATCTCAAAGGGGGATCAATGTGACTAGGTGTCTTAAGAATTCCTAGGTTCTTGATTGGTTTAGTGAGAGAAGCGTAAGGTGATTTGCAAATTTTAGGTGGAGGTGGTTGGGATGGTTCACTTATGGTTTTGAAAGAGATATTTGGTGAAGAGGTAATAATGGGTTTAAGGGTGGATTCAAGTGAAGTTGAAGATTCAAATTTGTTTTGGTAAGGGAGTCCAAGATGATGCCAAAAGGTGGATCTATCAAAGTTGTGTTTGGAAGTGAAATATAAGCTTTGAACTAGCCTAGAAAAGGGCTTGTAAATGGGTTTGGATCTTTGGTTATTGACTTCATAGCTTAATCCCTTTGGTGGAGAAGAGGGAACGGTTTATTCATTGTTGTATTTGAGGGAAGGTTCCAAAATTGGTGTTTGGGTAGATGAGGTGATCTCCTCTTGGTTTGGGATAGTTTCCAAATAGGGTGTTGATGGTTTTATGATGGGGAACATAGGTGTGTTTTCTCTAGGTGAAAGAACAAATATGGTTTCTTCCTTTGTTTTGGTATCTAAAGGAATGGTGGGTAGTTATTTTACCTGAATGGATTAAGTGGAATGATAAATGGTTATAATGTAGGTTGCCTCCTTTGGTGTTTCCATCAAAGGAGAGGTAGATAAAGCTAAGGTATCATCAAATGAAGAAAGAGGGGTGGTTGATTTGTTTTTTTGGGTATGCAAAGGAATAGGAGGTGAGTTCACTACTTTTATTTAGGTGATGGAGGTAATAGTTTCCTTAATAATGGGCTCATTATTAATAACATTGATCATATGTGCCTCATGAGAGTGAGATGATTTGGGTTGGTTATCATGGTCTTGGGTAGAAGGATAATGATTTGGAAAAGGTTTATGGAAGATGTTAAGTGACTGATTAGGAGGTGCATTAGGATTATCAAATGTAAGTTCTCCACTATCAATCAAATTTTGGATAAGACTTTTGAAGGTATTGAATCTATTAATGTCATGTCCAACAACTCAATGAAAGGCACAATGGTCATTTTCATTATACCAACTCAACATGGGGATAGAAGCATCAAAGTATTGGGGTGGTTTAATTGGTGGGAGTTGGATGAGGTTGGATTTGATAAATTTATCCAAAACTAATGCATAAGATTCTCCAATGGGAGTGTATTATTTTGGAGGATCTCAATTTTGATTTTGACTTTATTGATAATAAGGGTTTAGAGAATTATTTTGAGGTGGTTGGTTGAGAGTTAGAGGTGGAATGGTTTTGAGAAAAACTAAGTTTATAGATGCTTTTACTTTGGTATTGGATTGGTTAGTATTTTTGGTAGAGGAAGGGTCATTGGATTTAAAGCTAGAATTTTTATTCTATAATTTCAATTTCCATTCATCAATGGCCCAATTTTCCATTTTGTGTGCCATGGTAAATGCTTCATCAAAAGTTTTGAAGGTTTGAACTTGAAGAGTGGGGATATATGTTTGGCACAACCCTAGGAGAAGAGTTCAATCAATTTAGGTTGGGGTTAGGAGAAAGAAATTTTGTTGATGAGACCTCTCTATCTAGCCATGAAATCAATAATTGACTCATTATCAAATTGCTTAATAAAGTAGAGGTCAGTAATAGAAACATTTTTAGATATATTTACTGAGAAATGCTCTATAATATTTGGGCCAATTGGGAGAAAAAAATATGGAGTGCATGGGAAGAGCATTATACCAATCAAGGGTTGGTCTTGATAAGGACATGGGGAAGGTTTGAAGAAGGAGAGAATCATCATATGCTATTATATAACAAGAATGATGGAATGCTCTCAAATGTTTTTAGGGGTCCTCCTTACCTTAAAATTTAGAAAAAATGGGTAATTCCCATTGAGTAGGATAATCATGGATAGGGATGGATGTGTGGATGGGTTTGTTATAAATTTGATCATAGGATAAAAAGTTATAAGCCCCAGAGATGTATGACTCTAAGTTGATCATTTTTTCCATTAACATCTTGATCAAATATAGTTGGGGTTAGGAAGTGGAATAATTAAGTGGTAAATTTTGTTGAATTTGGGAGGCAGATACATTTGGATAAGAGATATAAGGTGATAAAGAAGCCACATATTAGTATGTAGTGATAACAGGTTGAGATGGCTCCCCATAAGGTTTGATTGGCACAAATGGTTGAGTGGAAGTTTTTATGTACCCTTGTGGGTTAGAGACATATTGATAAGTTGTTGTGGGTACTTATTGAGGGATGGATGTGGGTTGACTTAAAGGTATGGTTAATGTAGTGGGTTGAGGTTAGGTAGGTTGAGGTTGAGTGGTGACTCTAGTGCTAATGGGGGGAAGTGTTTAGGGTATAGAAAGAACCAAGTTTTGAAATGGTGTAGAAGTTGGTGGGTTAGTTGAGATAAGGGGAAGGGTGGAAATAGGGGTAGAAAATAATCCCATGGTACATGGAGTATAGGTAACTAAACGTAAGGTTGAACATATATGGGAAGTGTGGGGTGTGGTAGGAGGTGTTTGGTTAGAGGTTGGGATATTGGATTAGGTTTGGGTAGTGGTCATCGATGGGATGTTATAAGAAGAAGAGGCTAGGGTAAGAAAGGGTTGGGTTGAGGTAACACCCACCATAAGATGGGGTGGCATACCATAATAAGGATCCATAGGAGGAACCAAAGAAATAGAGGTACAGTGAGGTAAGTTGTTAAGATAATTTTTAAGGGCCACTATATTATTATCAAGGTAGTTAATTCCATATCACCCTCATAAATAATCAGGATCCTAGTAGGAGGGGGAGAAAAATGAGGTGAACCATCATCATTAGAATTGTATTCTATGGAGGAAGAAGAAGGTGGTGGTTGATTAGTTTGGTTTCTTAGTTGTCTGATAAAGACCATGTGAAAAAAAATGAAATAATATGATGAAACTCACACCTAAAATAAAGATCAATCAAAAGAAAAGAATTCAAGGCAAACAATGCATACACTAAAAGTGCATTAAAACCTAGGATTATTTTTAGATCACTTTTGGCTTATACCTTAGAAAGTGTGAAGAAGTAATTTGGATTGTAGATCAGGTACTAAAGAGGCAATATAAGGTTGGTTTTAGGTTGTTTAGACACTCAAGATAAAAATCTATGTTGAACTTCGGTACATGGTTTGGTATTGGGGCCTAACCCCTCACTTTATAGTCTCATAGCAATAAGAGTGTCAAGTACTTAGCCAAAATATATTGAGTTTGGAGTTTATATTCAACTAGAGAACTGATTTGGTTCTCCCCTTACTGGTGAAATATAAGTGGGATAGCTGAGAAGGGGTAAGGTTATCACTAGGTGATGAAATCCTAGTTGGGCCTTGTCTCAGGTATGTTTTAATGTGTCAATTGTTTTTTGGTTTAGCTTAGTGTGTGAATCAAGTGTGAAAGCTATGATTAATTTTTTTTGCCCTCTAAGTTACTAGATGAACTAAGACAAGTAGGAAATCAATGTATGTAATAGATTTATGTAAAGCCTAAAAGGAAATTTCCAAATTTCATTCTATGAGCAAGCAATAAAGTAATAGGTCCTACCAGGTGTGCCAAAATGTTTCAGTCAATTTCACTCATTTATTAATTTTGGAAACAAGTAATAAAACTAATAATAGGGTGTGTAGAAGAATACTTGGTAAAGTGGATTCATGAATCCAAATGATGATGGGAACTCCTCTTTGGCTTAGAAGGAATAACCTACAAATAAGAAAGACACTATAAAAGGGGGGTCGTTAGATGGATGGTTGAGTGGACTACCTAGCATGAGCTAGATCCAAGAAGTGTATTACTTGTTAGGAGGCTATCAATCCAATGTTATAATAATTAAGTTGATATAAACAAAAAGGGAGGATACTTGCATTCAATAATATGAAAGTAAATGCATATAAGGAAGAGAAAATAAATGCTTTTTTTTAAATAAAACAACTAAAATAGAAAACTCAGGTCAATACTTATGTTATAATCATCAGGGTCTAGTCCAAAAAATCAAAAAAGGTATTATAATTAGGCAAAAATAGAGAAAATTAGGTTTGGATGGGGCTAAAGGGCCAAAAATAGCTTGTTGTGTTTTTGTGCCATAGTGATCATTGGTGGTCAGGTAAACCATTGGTAGTTGGGGTGACTGTCGATGGTTGGGTAACCATTGATGGTTTGGGTGGCCATAGGTAGTTGTGATAACTATCAATAGTTACCTATATAATCTAGAAATGATCAAAATAGAAGGTCAAGATTAGGTATTTGGGTGAACAAAAGTTTTTTATGGGACTAAGGAGTGAAAAATAAGATGTTGATGGGTCTGATAAGTTTGGAAGAGGTTAGAGATAATATAAATCAATGAAAATAAACAAAAGATACCTAAAACCTGATGGTAGAATGCTGAAGTGATTTAGCTAGAGTGACAATACTTCCATTTTTGAAAGTGATTCTGATAGAGTTTCAGGTCTCTGATGATGTTTCTTGTTGAAAGGATGTTGAGTACCTATATGAAAGAGAGCTTGGATGCAAGATTTTGGATTGTAGATCCATTTCACTTCCTCCTCTTTTCCTTTTGTAGATTAAGTTGCTAATTGGTATGAAGGAAGTTACTAATTTGATAAGGGGATTAATTTTCCAATTCATGACATTTTAAAACAAGTTTTGAAAGTAAGTTACCATTTACAGATATGCTTATCTCATACAAGGCTGTTAATGCCTTAAAACTATAAAGCAAATTTGGAGACCTGACTATCAATGGTCAGGCCAACCATCGATAGTTAGGATGATCACCAATGGTCAAGTGTTAAAGAAATAAAATTAAATTATCTAGTTAAACATGTGAAATTATGTATTTGATATGGTTAAGTAAGTAAATGAGTTTAATGACTAAGTGGTCCATTAGACATGAGGTCAGATGAGAGTAAAAAGGTAGTTTGACATTAGAAGTTATTATGTGTATTTTTTGAGTGTCTACACCACCCTTACAAGTTTTTAATGGACTAACATAACTAGGTGACCACTCTTTCAAGATTTCAAACAACCTGTCCCCACTCGTAATGTTTCAATCCTACTAAAAAAACTCTTCAAAATTTCAAAACTAAAGTATGTGCAATACCTACATAGAAAGTGGAGGCATCGACTGTGTTTAAGGAACTAGAGGAAGTTATGAATATGATTCTACTTGAGTTGTTAATTAATTCATAATAGTAAAGTCTGATGTTGGTGGTAGTTATGAGGTTGGATCATTGGTTGTGTAGTTATGAACATATTTTTCTAAAGAAGCTCCCATTATAACTAGTTAAGAGGGATGAACTAGGGATCTTGAATGATGTATATAATAGAGATATCCAAATATGACAAGTCCTTTTTTAGCATTGTCTAGTTAGTGATAACGTATCACACTACACTAATCATTATGTGTAGTGAGATTTGGCACACCATTAATTTTGAATATCATATTATTTGGTGATGGTGAGGAGTGCCCTAGAGTTCAACACTTGTTGCTAGATTTATAGGGATATCTCTTTCAAGCACTATGCATGCCTCTGTGTTTGAATGCCAAAAAATATATTATGTAGCATCTCATTTTACCATATTTTTAGCTTGTGCATGAAATTATCTCTTGATTCAAGAGACTACTTAAGTGTGGCATCCAGTGTGTAAGACGCATTCGATTGATTATCCATCACTTATTTGGCTTTGTTTATATTATCAAACTTTGGTTTGGCCTCAGACCATAAAGTGTTCAATTTTTGCTCATAATCGAGCATTTCATGGGCTATCTATTGAGTTTGGAGCATAGCCATATCCAAAACTTGTTTATATTCTTCTTATAAATCAAATTTTATCTTGATCTCTATCTTAATGTTTTAAAATTATGTGCAAAGCTATTTTAGCTTCTATGTAGCAATCCAATATTTTTTAGTTATGACAAGAAAACATAGAATTGTTTATCCTTAAACATGGCTTGGTTACACAAAATCTGAATGATCAAGGCAAATTAAGTATCATTTATTATTTTTTTAGATTTGGTGAGATGGAGGTGGAATTTTTAATTTTCTTCTCTTAGTTTTGATTCTTTTTGTTCTCATGCCAAAACACTTTGAGTGATATTTTCTTAAAAGGTAACCCTTCCTTCAATTTGCTTAGATATTGGAAACTAGGAAACATAGAGAAATACTAATTGCACTATTATGGTTGGATTTATACTCAAATTCATGGTTATGATAAGGGCCTTCTTGGTTTGTGTCATTGGCAGAGACAAATTTGTTTTCCAAGTTAAGGTTGCAGGAATATCCCACAACCATTGACTAGGAATTATTGCTTTTATTTAATGCTTCCTCTTGCATAGCCCCTTGGGTGGACCCCAATCCTTGTGATATATATGGTGGCTATTAGGCATCAAGTATTACACCTTTTATTGAGGACTCTATTATTTTCTTTGGTGAAAATTCTTGCTTCGTGTTGCATTCTACTTCTACCTTGGCTTTGGCATCTACCTCTATTTTGGACTTGGAATCTACCTCTACCTTATCTTTGGTGTCTTTCTCTTGGACCTAATTATTTGATTTATCTTCTTACCTAAATAAGGATTATTTTACTTTATCCACTTCTAGCTTAGTTGTTTTCTCAATCTCCATCTTCTTATTATGTGTTATTTGTGCCCCTTGAGTTATATGTTTAGATTCTTTATTCATAGTTTCTTATTTTATCTAATGTTTTTTATTTATCCTCTTATTTTATTTGTTGCATTCATTACTTGACCTCTACTTCTTTATTATTTTTCATAGTATAAACTTCATCATTTTTCTTTTGTGCTTCCACTTCCTCAACCTTTTTGTTGTTCTCCTCCTCTTGCATATAATTTTCAAATCAATGTTTGCTTTTAACATTCATATTAGTGTTTAGTTATAACACATCCTACAATCTAAATTAATTCTATCGTTTACACTTGTTAAGGTTCATTAATAAAAACTAAGGTAAAACAAAAGGATAGTGAAGATATGTTTTCTTTTGAAAAAGAAGATTTACCTACTCAACATATTTTAGATCAGAATCTCTCACTTTTCATTCAATTATAGATATTAAATAAAGTGGCTAAGTGTGTTCTTATAATAATGGATCAAGGTTGAACATTTGAAACATCACATTTATTAAAACACTTGGTATTTAATGGCCAATTTTGGCCTACATACATAAATTTTCGTAGATAGATCAATTTCTAGAAGTCCCAAGATGGAGTGACAAGCTGAGTAGAGTTCTTGATTGAGTGGGTGACCAAATAATGAAGAATAACATCACATATTTCTTACATAGATTTTGAAACACTTTAAGAAAGATTAAAGTGTCTTTTTTTGATGTTTTATAAGGAAGTCTTGAAATAGGTCTAAGATTGCAAGGTGAAAATGACCAACAGGTTCTTGTGGTATTTCAAGAATTTAGGGGCATGAATCAGGTTGCACAAAGTCTTATAAGCTCATTAGAGCCTTACAAAGGGATACCATTTTCTTGCACAAGTCTAGAAGAACTAGACCATCATGATCATGTCATGCATAAATGAATGGGTCAGCTTGATTGAGCATTTAATAAGTTTACTTAGTAGGCCTCTCATAGTCGAAGGATTGCAAAAACATGAAGTTATTCATGCCTAAATCATGATCTAAAAAATTAATATCTTGATGTATATTCTATCTCAAAGATATAAATATTCAAAGTTAGACTTTCAAAGTGAGATGTGCATGTGGATGTCAAGTTTAAGCTTCATGAAATAGCCATTTAAATTTAAATGTTCCAAGGTTGAATGCAAAGCTGACAAGTGTCAAGATCATGGGAGCTCAAGTCAAATCTAATGATGAGCGATGATCTAATAGGGCTAGTACATCTTGAAGATCTAGTGGAACATATTTGATCATACATCAAAGATCAATGGTGAGCATCAAGTCAAAAGGTCAAAGGATCTCTATGGTGAATACATAAGTGATAAGTGGTGTAATCTTGGAAATAGAATCTAGAACCAATGACATGTGGATAAAGCTTGATTCAATAGGCCCAAGTAGATCACTAAAGCATGTTCACTCATATAAACTAGATATAATGGTGAGAAATGGGTCAAAATTTTAGTGGATCATAAGAGCAAATGCATGGGTGACAAGTCTCTCAACTGTGTTAGACTGGTAAAAGATCTATGGCTCTTGTTCATTCATATAAAGGAATATATATGGTGCACATGAGGTTAATGAATCAAAGAGTTGATAGAAGAATCTTGAAAATAAATGAAGAGCTGACAGATGGCATAATTTAAGAAAGAGTAAATCAAGATCGATGGCTATTGTTAAAAGTCAAAAGCTAGGGACTTCAAACAAAGGTTGAATTTGACTCAAGTTGAACTAGGGCAAATATTTTAAAGGATGGCATTAAAGCTCTATCAAGACCTATTTTTGAAGATATAGATCATGTATACTTAGTTTTCTTATGTTTTAAACATCACGTATAATAAGTCCTTGGCTTTCACAAGTTATAGAGGTAGAAAATCTCTATTTAAACCAAAATATAGTTTTAAAAAGATGTTATATGGTTTGTAGGCTATTAATTGACATTAAGATTATAGGAAAACCAATAATTGAGATTGGTTTTCATCTATAATAGACCTATGTTCAGATATTGAAATGAGTAAAATATGTGATTATGAAGGAGTGTCTCATCTTCTAACATAGTCACAACCTCAACAATAGGTACTTATTTCCACTCAAAGCATACATAGCATGGCTCTGTCATATTCAAGCTATGAGGATTTTTTGTCCTTATGAATAAGTCAAGTGGAAGATGGTGTAGACTCCCAAGGCATAGGTATGATAGTTGGAGAAAGTATTTGGAGAATTTAATGGATTTTCAAGAGATATCTAAGGATTTTCCTTCTTAATAGGAGCATGACTCATTGTCTTAGACACATTCTTGTCCTACAGTATATTTTTCAACCAATGAAAAGATTTGGAGGGTATTGGGACAAATAAAGGATATTTTGTCTATGATGTATTAATCATGATTTGATCAAAAAGTGGTGGTATCTCAATTAATGATTTGGGATGCTGTGTTCCCCTTTTCCTCTCCCCTTTCTCCTATATCTCTTATTTTCTTCCACATTGTAGCTCTCTCTGACTTTTGTTAAGAATTTATTTCTCAATTTTGGAAGAGTAGAGACTCTCATTTGATAAGGCTAGACCCTATCAAAATTTTTATAAAAAACCTCTTGAATAAATAAATATTATCTTTACCTATCTATCCCCTTTGAATTGTGTGTAGCAAATCTTATGCATGATGGCATTGTGAAGGAAAATATTCCATCCCCATTGTCCTTCTTTTTTGTTCATTTCTAGGTGTCTTCAAGTTAGTTGCAAGTCTAAGTTAGTTTTATTTCTATCATTTTTTTAATCTATAAATGAGTCTTATAACTCCTCTTTGCATTCATTCATTGCTTCCTAAACCTAGTTTATGAAACACTTATGCAACTAGCTAAGTTTTGTGAGATTGTGTGAGCTAGCATTGTCTTATGCTTCCTCAATGCTTACTTCATGCTTATGTGAGTTCTCATTTAACTTTGGTGTATCACCTTATACCCCTTCTCTAACCCTTTTTCCATTGAAAACATTGGTATAGGTGATCCATCAAGAGGAAGTAAGCCTTCCCCAAAGGTCTAACCCCACCATAGGTGACCCACAACCTAGGGATATTCCCATAGTATAGCTCAATTAGAGAGAGCCTGAAGAACCCTCTTCAAGGGTACAAATTGATGATAAAATAGTTTATAGCATGCCTAATGGGACACAAAATTCAAAGGAGATTTATTAGAGTTTGATGTTGGTTTGATTAATTTGTAGCAGTTATAGCTCCCAAGAAATAATATTTGGCAACTCCAAAAGAATATTCAACATTTTGGTAGTATAAAAGTGACTACATCTCATGCCAAAGGTGACTACAAGGTCATCTTCTAGAGGTATTCCCTTTGAATATCTTGAATTGCCTTTGAACTTAGAAAAAATATTAAGATTTTCTAATACACACCCTTATAAAGGAAACTTTGCTCCTCAGTTAATTTAAATTCATGTCCCTATAAGAAGATCTTTGTTGATCCCTTTCATTGCCATGGTAAACTCTAATATTTTACCCTTTGTGGATTTTAATGGCCAAAGTCCTTTGGACCTCCATCAATATGATCTTATTCCAATAGAAGCTCTTAAAAGTGTCCCTTATTTTACTATAGACCAAGCTACAACCCCTTTTGAACACCTCATGGATATAACCAACTTCTACAACGTTATTGATATTAATGAGGAAAATGTGTTAATTAGGTTATTAGCCATCTCTTTCAAAGGTAAAATCTTATATTGGTATAGAATCCTTTCTACTAATTTTATTACATCATGGGACCAATTAGGAGATGCATTGTGTAAAATATTTGAAGATAAAATTGGTCATTTGTCACTTGTAGAGTATTTAAACATAATAAAAAGAGCCACTCATAAAGCTATGCAAGTCTTTAACACAAGGTTCCAAAAGATTTGGTATAGAAACCCAGTCTCTATTAAGCCTACCCATAACTTTATATTTCTTTAATATTTTAAGGCACTAAATAATTACATTATATTAATGTTCCATTTCATGGGAGGAAACACATTTCCAAATTTATATGAGGTGGTAATTAGATCAAAAAACTATCTAGTGCAAGTTGGCAAGCTTACACCTAGACCACCAATGCCTTTGTTCCCTAAGATTAGACCACCCCTTATTTCTATTATTCCCCTTAATATCATTCCTCATATGCCTAGAATTATTTCCATACCTTCACCTAAGCAAGAAAAGGCTTTCACTAGTCAATCTAGTGATTCCCAAGAGCAAAAGATATTTTAAGAGATTAAGAGCATGTTCCAATCCTTGGGAAATGAAATAATGAATGTTAAGTCATAGAAAGCTTTCAATAAGCCTTACCAAGCTTTATATCAACCTTAGTAGTAATTTTATCAATAAAATAGGCCACCCTACAAAGGAAAATTCTAAGTCTAAGGCTAAGGTCAAAACTAAGAACAAGGGCAACCTAACTATGTTAAGCAAAATAACTATAATCCAAATGTTGAAAGCACTTCCAACACCTTGGTCCCTATTCAAAATAATGTTTCTCAAGAAGTTAAGGGTACCATGCCTTGTAATTGGTATTTTGAGTAGTCCATTATCCCAAACATTGACTTAAACCAAGCTTTCAATGATCAATGGCAGCAGGCTACCAATTATGGGTACAATCAAGCTCTTATGGCTCAAAACATAGAGGTACCCATGATGACAAATATAAAAGAGCCTTAACAAGGTCAAATCCATAATCAAGGACCAAAATAATTGGGTGTTACAATGGTGAGTTATGAGCAAGAAGAGTGTTATTCACTCAATCATCAGGATAGTTATAGCCAAGCATACATCTCAGTAGTAGCAAATACAAGGTTCAAAATAATGAACATGGATGGTAACCAAGAAGTAGTCAAGGATCCTCCTACCATTACTCCTTCAATATCAAAGCCAATTTGACCTACTAATGTTCTAAAGGTTTTAATAACTTTAAAGAATCAAAATTAGGGGAATGCCTTTCTTCCCCAAAACTCATAAATTCAAAGTATAGTTGTGGCTCTAAAATCACAACTAAAGGTTGGTAGTTCACCCAACAACATTATGGAACAAATGAAAAGGTCAAATTTGAATGTGCCAATATGGGATATTCTCTCCATGCCTGATCAATTAGACATCCTCAAATAAGTTTTTTCAAGAAACAATGTTTTTGAAAAACCACTAGTCAAGGAGAATGTGGTTCTCACTAATGTAACTAAAGGACCAAATGAAAGGTAATCAGGTAAGGTGGTTAAACCTCATCACTTATACATTTCATTAATCATTGGTGACTCTTTAATGTATAATTATTTGGTAGACAGTGGGGATATCACCTCAATAATTTTAAATCTTATAGTAAACCAACTTGTTATAAACTATGAGCCCCAATAAAAAGTAATTATACAACTTGATGGTTCTTATACCAAGCCAACTAGTATCATTAGAGACCTCAACTTGACCCTACATGCTTGTCTTAGTGTCGTAGTGGCTCAAGATATATTTATCCTTGATGTGCCTCCTTATTTTTCAATATGCTTATCCATATAATTCATAGCAAATATTGGGGGTTATCTTGTAGTAGATTGGTCGTACATGGCATTCAAATTAAGATATGGGACCAAAGTATTTATCAAGGCTAAGCCCATTTCATAATTCCACATTGAACCTTATGGGTTAGATATCATAAACCTCAATTACACCATCCTTGATGAGGATGAATTCATAATTGGTAAAGAATTAAACACTCACCCTGAGGAGATACCATACATGTTCCTAGATGAACTATGGATTGACAATCATTTGGTTGATCCCTTGGATGGAGTTAAATAGAAGGACATGGTGTCTATTGCTTACATGAATAGAATAATTATATGCCATACCTCATTAGACCTTAAGAAGATCCTAATACCTTATGGAAATTTTTATTTGATGGTTCAAGAAGCAAACATGGAGTGGGTATAGGTGCAATGCTAGTATCCCCCTCCAATGACAAGTATTTATCTTCTTATATATTCCAATTTAGTTACTCTTGTAACCCAAAAGAGTATGAGGGCCTTATCTATGGATTTTAATGGGTTAATAAGAGAGGAATCAAATAGTTACAAGTTTATGGGGATAGTGAGTTGATAGTGCACTAGGTTAGAGGCTAGAATATCACCAAGAATCCCTGTATGAAGTCTTACTAGTGTGGAACCTAATTAAGGATTTTGAGGTCTTTAACATCCAAGTAGTATCAAGGAATGTTAATGGACATGCTGATAGGTTGGAAACTATGGGAGCTCAATTTTATATCCCAAATGAGTTAAAAAAGACTAAGGTAAAACTATATGTTAAATTAGTAGTAAGACCATCAGTGCCAGCTAATGAAACTCATTGGTAGGTCTTTGAAAATGACAAATAAATTGCCTATTTCTTGCAGTAGGAAGTAGAGTTTTCCTCCATAAATGAGGAAATTTTTTGACATCAGTATGAGGATTAAATTATTTAGTTGAGATCTAACAAGCTTTCTAAGGGGCTTATCACCCTTAAGGGTCTTTTCCATGAAGGAGATCATATGAGAAAAGACAAGGTAGTGATGTCAACAAGTGAAGAGAAATATCAAAGAGTCCTTATCTTCAAATACAATCTCTTCAAGATTGGAAAAGTAAGCACTAAAGTTGAAAGGCATAATTTCATAGAACTTTGTAAAGAATATGCAAACATCTTTACTTGGGAATATAGTGACCTGATAGGCTTTGATCCCAAATTGGCCCAACACAATATAGAACTAGAGGCTAATGCCAAGACTATTACGTAAAATTAGAGGCCTATAAACCCCAAACTTAAAGAGCTTATGATGCAAGAATTAACCAAATTAATTGAATCTAAGATCATCTTTCCCATTAGGCACTCGTCATGGGTAGCTAATTTGGTACCTATGATGAAGAAGAGTGGGGAAAACAGATTTTGTCTTTACTTTATGGATTTGAATAGGGTCTCTTTGAAAGATCACTACCCCTTACCATCCATGTAGCAACTTCTTTAGATAGTTGTTGGTTTAGAATGTTTCTCTCTTTTGGATGGGTATTCAAGATACAACTAGGTGCTGGTAAGAGAAGCAGATCAGTATAAGATTACCTTCACCATAAAGTGGGGCACATATACTTACTAAAAGATGCCTTTTGGATTGTCAAATGTTGGGACCACTTTCTAAAGAGCCATGGACATGGCTTTCCAATGGTTATTGAATCTGATCGTACTAATTTACTTGGATGACATCATAGTTTTCTCTAAGAAAGATAGTGAGCATATGGACCCTCTAACGTTGATCTTCCAAAGATGTAGAGAGTATGTGATCTCTTTAAATCCCAAGAAATTGTGTTTTATATTCATAAAGGCAAGCTTTTGGGTTACATTATTTCAAAATAAGGACTATCCATTGACCCTAATAGAATAAGTGTTATCTTAGCACATCTCTACCCAAGTACAAGAAAGGAACCCAGAGCTTCCTTGGGAAAATAATCTTTGTCAGAAGGTTTATACCTAGTTTAACCTGATCAAACCCATCATTACCATGCTAAAGAAAATCCAAGTTTGTGTTTTGTCAAATGGAGGTAAAGTAGTATTTAAGGCCATCAAGCAAGCCATTGCCCAAACACCTTTGCTCATGAGTCTTGATTTATCAAAGGATTTCATATTTTACACCTTTACTAATGTTGACAACATATTAGCTATGCTAATACAGAATAATGGTGAAGGACTTGAGAAGTGAATTACCTTTTTTAGTCAAGAGCTAGAGGGAGGTGAGGTACAATTAAATAGAAAATCAAGTTCTTACAACTTTGATAAGCCTAAAAAAATTTAGGCCAATGCTTTCCAATATAAATATTCATCTTATGGTGTCTCATCCTAGAATGTGTGACTTTCTCCTCAATAGGGAGTTGAATGAGAAAAGAACATGCTAGATTACCAAGTTTATGCATTATGATGTGGAAATAAAAGTCACCAAGATGATAAGAGGCAAAGGCTTGTGTGAGCATATGGTGGATGACCTTCAATAGTACAAAGAAGTTTTTTGGTAACACAAGATAACTCACAAATAAATACACCTCCACTTCATAATAGTTGGCTCCAAGATATGTCACATTTCTTGATGATATGAAAATGCCCTCAAGGTTTGGATAGAACAAAAAGAAGGTATTTCAAGTTTCAATCCATAATTTATGCATTAGTTGATGGTGTTTTTTTTAGAAGGGGCCTCAATGGGGTAATTCTTAGGTGTATTGATGATAATCAAGTGACAAAGCTCTTAGAGTAGTTTCATGATGGACCTGTAGGAAGTCATTTTGCTTTAGAACAACAATGCAAAGATAATGAGGGTTGGTTATTATTGGCCCAACATTTTCAATTATTCTTATGCATGGGTCAAATAATATTATAAGTGTTTTCTATTTTTAGGCAAAAAAATATTAGTAGCTCTTCCACTCAACTCAATCCAGGTGGATCAACCCTTCATGCAATGGGGGTTAGACTTCATAGGAATGATAAATCCACCTTCAAGTGTAAGACATAAATGGGTTCTCACTGCAACTTACTACTTCACTAAGGGGGTGAAATTAATTGCCTTGAAATAAGCCAATGAAATAGTAGTATTAGACTATTATGATAGCATAGTGACTAGGTTTTATGTCCCAATTACTATAATTTTAGATAATGCCTTAACATTTATTGGTATAAAAACAAGTGAATGGGCATTCAAGATGGGCATCTACCTCAATTCATCCTCAAATTACTATCCCCAAGGCAATAGACTAGTAGAGTCTACAAATAATATTATAATAAGGATTATCAAGAGGACCATGGAAGAAAATTGAAGAGTGTGGCATATAAAGCTAAGCATAGCCTTATGGACTGATAGAGTGACTCCTAAAGCTACCATTAGAAATTCTCCATATGTCTTTGTATATGGAAGAGAAGCCAAATTGCCTATTTCTCTTGAACTTCCTACATTGTAGTTAGTCCATTAGCTTGATTTGATGGAGAGTAAGCCTATAAATGTGAGGATGATAGAGCTCATAGAGCTTGAAGAAACTAGGAACCTTGAAATGAATACATTAGATTCAGATCAAGATCAAGTCAAGAAAGCCTTTGATAAGAGAGCCATAGTAAGGGACTTCAAGGAAGGGGACCTAGTCTTCAAATGGGACTCAAATAAGGACAAGCTAGGTAACCATACCAAGTTTGATAGCTTTTGGAGTGGTCCTTATTTGATCTTTGGATGCAAATAGTATAATGTTTTTTAGCTTGCCCAACTAGATGGAGAGGTAGTACCCATTCCAGTCAATGGCATTAATTTAAATCCTTGTTATTATAAAAGTTTGTAGATATTGTAACATATTAGAGTATTTTTCTATGCTTTCCTCTAAGTGCCTTATGCACATTTCCTTTCATTTGTGTGCTTCCCTTTTAATAATTACATTGGGCATAGTTGTTTTTTTACTCTTTTGTTCATTTTTGCTTCAAGAGGAATTTTTAGAAAGGGTCAGCTTTATATTAATCTCATGATATCATTAGTTGAAAGGAAAGACTATGACTCCATGTACTCAATGGATCAGTTTAAGGCAACTAGTATTTGCATAGAAGGCATGCAATTTCAGGATGTCACCAAAAATGTTGGCTAATTTTGGCCTAGATATAGAAATCTTGCCTAGATAGATCAATTTTTGGAAGTCTTGAGATGGAGTGACTAGCTTAACAGAGTTCCTAATTGAGTGGGTGACCAAATAATCAAGAAGAATATATCATATTGCTTATAAGGATTTTGAAATACTTTAATCAAGCTTAAAGTGCCATTTGTTGATCTTTGAGAAGCAAGCCTTGAAATAGGTCTAAGATTGTAAGGTGAAAAGGAACATCAAGTTCTCATGGTGTTTCAAACATTTAGAGGCATGAATCAAGTTGCACAAAGTATTATAAGTTAGTTGGAGCCTTCTAAATGGACAACAATTTCTTGCACAAGTCTAGAAGAACTAGACCATCACAATCATGTCATACAAAAATTAATGGGTCAGCTTGATTATGCATTTAATAAGTTCTCTTAAGAGGCCTCTCAAAGATGAGGGATTTTATGGACATGAAATTATTCATTCCTAAATCATGCTTTGCAAATTTCATATCTTGATCTCTTTTCTCAAAGATATAAAGCTTCAAATTTAGATTTGCACAGTGAGACGTGCACATAGATGTCAAGTTTAAGCTTCATGAAATAGTTGTTTAAATTTAAATGTTACAATTTTGAACATAGAGATGACAAGTGCTAATATCATGGGATCTCAAGTCAAATCTATTGGTGAGTGATAATCTGATAGGGCTAGTGGGTCCTGAAGATCTAATGGAGTGTATTTGATCATGCATCAAAAATTAGTGGTGAGCATCAAGTCAAAAGGTCAAAAGATCTCTAGGGTTAATGCATAAGTGATAAGTGGAATAATTTTAGGAGTAGATTCTAGATCCAATGGCACATAGATGAAGCTTGAGTTAGTAGGCCCAGGCAAATCAATGGAGCACATTTACTCATACCAAATAGACCAAATGTTGAGTAATAGGTCAAAAGGTCAGTGTATCCTAAGATAAAATACATGGGTGATAAGTGTCTCAACCATGTTATACTGGTATAAGATATATGGCCCATGTTCATTCATACAAAGGAATATCTATGGTGCACATGAGGTCAAAAAGTCAAAGAGTAGATAGTAAGATCCTAGGAATAAATGAAGAGCTGATAGATGCCATAATTTAAGAAAGCATGGATCAATATAAAAAGACATTGTTAAAATTTAAAATCTAGGGACTTCAAATAGAGGTTGAATTTGACTCAAGTTGAACCAGGGCAAATATTTCAAAGGATGTCATTAAAGCTCAGTTGAGACCTCTATTAGAGGATCCAGACCATGTAAACTCAATTTTATTATGTTTTCAATGTCATGTAAAATAAGTCCTTGGATTCCACAAGTTTTAGAGGTAAAATATCTTTATTTAGACATAATATAGTTTAAAATGATGTTATGCGGTATTTAAGCTATTAATAGACATTAAGACTATAGGAAAACCAATAATTGAGATTAGTTTTCATCTATAGTAGACCTATGTTTAGATATTGAAATGGGGAAGATATGTGATTATGAAGGAGTGTCTCACCTTATAACATAATCACAACCTTGACAAATAAGTACTTACCACCACTCAAAGTAGATATAGCATGGCTCTATCAGATTCAAGAAATGAGGATTTTTTGTCCTCATAAACAACTCAAGTGGAAGATGGTATAGAGTCCTAAGGTAGAGATTTGGTAATTGGAGAAAGCAGTTGGAGCATTTAATGGATTTTTAGGAGAGATTTAAGGGTTTTCCTTCTTATCAAGAGCATGAATCATCGTCTTAGACACATTCTTGTCCTATAGTATATTGCTCAACCAATGAGAAGATTTGAAGGCTATTGGGATAAATAAAGGTTATTTTATCGATGATGTATTAATCTTGATTTGATCAAAAGGTGGTGTCATCTTAATTAATGATTTGGGATGGCATGTTCCCCCTATCCTCTCCCCTTTCTCCTATATCTATTATTTTCTTCCACATTGTGGGTCTCTCTGAATTTTGATAAAAAAAATTATCTCTCAATTTTGGAAGAGAAGAGACTCTCATTTGATAAGGCTATACCCTAAAAAAAATTGTATATAATACCTATTTAATCAATAAATATTCTCTTTAATTATCTCTCCCCTCTTAATTATTTTTAGCAAAGCTTGTGCATGATGGCATTGTGAAGGAGAATCTTCCATGCCCATTGTCCTTTCTTGTTCATTTCTAGGTGTCTTCGAGTTAGTTGCAAGTCTAAGTTAGTTTTATTTATATCATTGGTGTAATCTCTCAATGAGTCTTATAACTCCTCTTTGCCTTCATTCATTACTTCTTGAACCTAGTTTATGAAACACTTATGCAACTAGCTAAGTTTTTTGAGATTGTGTGAGCTATCATTTTCTTATGCTTCCTTAGTGTTTGCTTAATGCTTATATGATTTATCATTTAAATTCGGTGCATCACCTTTTTAAATTTATTAGGATCCATTTTACCCCTTCTCTAACCCTTTTTCCAATGTAAACATTAGTATATGTGATCCATCAAGATTAAGTTGACCTTCTCTGGAAGTATAATCCTACCATAGGTGACCCACAACCTAGGGTTGTTCCCATAGTGTAGCTCAATTGGAGAGAGCTTGAATGACCCTCTTTAAGGGTACATGTTGATGATACACTATTATCAATATAAATTATATTCATAAATCAAAAAAGAACATAAGAGGTTTTAATAATGTAGTTCTTTGAGCATTAGGAACAATTAGATTGGATTTGATAGTGAGGAATAACATGTTAACTACTATATTTCAAGTGATGCCAAATCATTTTCATTATAACCTACTACATTTTAGACCTTGGGTTCATGTAATGGAATCAATCCCATCCACATTACATTGATACTTCGAATTTGTGCATGAAGGATACACACATTTTGTAAATAGTAAACCTTTTAAGCATTATTAATTATTTGAGCCTAATGAAGGGTTTATACTAAAATCCAATGCCCCTGACTCCTCCATAGTACCTCTATTATATGAAATACCAGTAGAATAGATACATACATATCAAATAAGAGAGATAATAAAAGTTAATGAAAGTAAGTTCCCTTTAAACATACCACCTAACCAAGAAATGATAAAATTACCTTCACATATGATTGAAACACAAAATTTTAAAAAACTATATCTTCCTTTGTTGGTCAATATTGAAGATCCATACTGAATTATTATTGAGGATGATGGTGATAATTATGATAACTTAATGCCTACAAGCATAGAAAATTATTTGTCTCATATAAACTTTACATGTATAGAACCAGGAGACTATCAATATAGTTCAAATATAGTAAGAATTTATAGGTTATGAGATCCCCTTTGTGTGTAACCTAATTTATATAAAGGGAAATCGCCTCTTCTAAGAAATCATGATGATACAAATGGTGTAGACACATCCCTAGAATAAACTCTACAAATTAAGCAAGTGGATAGTAAATGTTTTATAGCACATCACCAAATATATCATGATCCATAGTATAATGAAATCATGGTTATAAATATGGATGATTGTTTCAATATCAATTCACTATAGGAATCCCTCATAATAAGTGCTCCATTGAGAAAACACTTTATAAAATCTAGTATGACTTGATCATAAGAAGCACTACACATCACAAAATATATAAATGATGAATATCCAAACTTGTGAAAAGTTCAATTAATAATATAGTATTCATGGAATAAATACCTTCAACATATCATGATACAACATTTGAATTAACTATAAAAATGTTACTTGATAAGAATTTGATCATTTTACCTTCCACTAGGAATCAATATGTGGATCATTTTTTTTTTATTAGATAAGGTTAATATATAGATTAAGGGTCACGTTACTATTATAAAATATCACAAAATATAGACATGATAAATTAGCATAAAAAAACCAAAAGAGTAAAATAACTCAAAGACTAGTCATGACCACAATCAACTAACAAATAGATGCCAAAAAACTAGACAAAAAACTAGAGACTACTAATTTGAGTCTTCAGACTCTGAGTAGATAACCAATTTTTTGGTCCCAATATTTTAATTTTTATTCTCCCTTCCTTGGGTGTGATGTCCAATACCCTATAGGGGTTCAATAACTTTCCTATTCCTCTTATGCCTCATGAATCTAGTTTTTACCTTTCCCTAGTTTGAATCCCTCCTTTCTTCTTCACCACCTCTATTGGTACTATTCCTTATACGATGTGGGGACTATCCTAAACTATCTTCTTCCTCCTTCTGATTGTTTCCCTTTCCCATTGAAAAATAAAATTGTGTCAATAAAGTCTTCAACTTGTCAAAATCATCAAAAAATTCTAAGCTCAAAAGCCTTTGGATAGACATTAATATGTGGATCATTTATCACATCAAGAAGGGAAGTCATATTATAGTTATCATAGAATAATTGGACATGGAACAAATAATTGTGAGGAATTATAACAAAATGTGCATAATATTAAGTATCAAGGAATTATTACAATCATATGAGTACATGGAAAGGCTCCTAAGATGGATACACCAATTTTGATTTCCAAAAAGACCCAACAAAGGAAATAATCACGTAAAGTGTAAAAAAATATAGGAATAAACCCATTGAATATTAAAGTATTCATATAATATGATTATATACAATATGTAGTTGTTTTAGATGAGGGTAAACACATGCAAAATTCAATTTATACAATAGTTAGGGCACACAATAAATGACTACAACACACTATTTATTATCAGGATTGAATCAACCATATTACACTATCAATTGCTTGTGGGATAAATATTATGGATAAATTAATATTTGTGATGTGTAATAGGAAACAATTACATGCTACACTTAGACAATAGTGGCTATAACAAATGTGAGCTAGTGTTGATGGTCCAAGCAAGTGTATTACATTCAAATTTGAAAATAATACAACCAAAATTTAATATGATGGAAAGGTTGAACACCAAAAGACCAAACATTCAATAATAATTGAAGTGGCATTACTTAATAATATGACACTCAAACCTACACATGGTGTTGATAGAAGAATTATGCTTAGGCATAGGCACCTGGAGAAGGCAGAGGAATAAATGACAAAAATAACTAGGTATCATGAACTTAGTGATGATGGCATGTAGGTATTTGATATGATTACATATCTAGAGATAAACACTTTATTACTAGATTCAAGGTCTACATCAAGTATCCCTAACATGTGATTATAGGAATGTATAAATCAAAATAAAATAAAACTAAAAAATATAAAAATACAAAACCAGGACCTATACATGACATGTTTTTCTCCTACATATAAATTGATTGATATTATTCACTATATGCATAGTGAATTACATATCTATTCTATATACATATGTTTTTCATAGTATATATGAATGGGATGCAGGACATACATGTTACATATGATACATGGGCATACATATGCATAATATTATTTACATACAGGGGAAACTTTTTTACATTGGGGTCATCCTTACACTAAGGTAATCTTCATACTCTTATCAAGCTATATATTTATATATTGGTTCATTGATCGTAGTAGACTGTTACACATTACTTTATCTTTCTCATACTTTTTAGAATGTTATTTCCTATGGATATTATGCTTTTTATATTCAATAATGACATTTATTGATCATGTGTCTAACATTGTTTTCTTTATCTGTGATTGATATTGATGATTTTAACATTGTGTGATAATTTATGTGTGTTATAATACATGTTCAATGAATGTAATTACTATGTTTTATCATGTAATGTGTCAATTATGTCACAGGATCCTTTAGTTGGAATCATGGCCATGTTGTGTGAATATTGGTTCAGGTCATGCCAATTATTGTGTGCTTAATTATCATGATATTGTGTGTGTGTGCATATTTATGTATAAGAATATTTTTTATTTGATAAGGTAAATGATTTTGAAACCATGTATATGAACCAAATAAGTGAGGGCTTGATTATTTTTCCCATAACCAAGAGAGGGTTTTAAATAATGGACTCACAACCAAGAGTGTTTGAAGGATCCCACAACCATACCAGATCATAACAAGAGGATTTTAAGGATCCCACAACCATAATGGATTATAAAAAGAGGGTTTTAAGGATTCCACAACCTTAATATATCAAACAATAGGAAAACAAATCCTCAATAGCAGCAAATAAAATAAATAGTTGTCTTACTATAACAAGCATTCCTTGAATTTTTCATTGTATGGATAACATAAGAAACTCTCCTCAGCAATTTGACAATAGCCAACATGTTAGGAAGGCCCATGAGAAACTAAAAAACTAATAGGTAGCTAAACCATATCTTTCTAAAAAGTTACACCCCTACCTACAACAAAACCAACCAAAAATAATTAGTCTTCCATTAAACTTCTAATTTCATAAAACGTCTCTACCACTTCCACACAATTATAGCACAACTAGTTGGTATGCACTCAACCAAGCAGTAATTAAATTACAATAATTAGATAGCTATACTAATTGAAACATGATTCCAACTAGGCACATAATAAATATAATTCCATCCCAAGTTAGTTTGAAATTCTTAAGGGATTTACCACAAATCATCGGATCCTAAGACTGGGTATGTAGCAAGTTCAATGTTGATTCCTTAAACATCCACATGGGTAATTTGATGTGGATTCATCTAAAATCCACATACAAAATAAATATATTTGATGTATATTCCTCTATCATCCCTTTGTATATGAATGTTTGATGATTGAGACCTCAGTAGTCTCACAATAGCTTGGAATAGGGTAGGAATCTTCAGTCCATCATGAATCACCTTTGCTTTCATTTTGGTGATTAGCTTAATATATTCCCACCCAATAAGTTTTTTGAAAGATAGATAATAATAAACAATACAACCAAGATTCCTCCTTTTCACAATAATAGAGGGGGGTAAATTAACAACCATTAGACTAAATGAAATAAGCTCTCATAAGATAATATTAAAGTAAAATAAGAGCATAAAGGGTAGACAATAAAAACCAGCCTTAAAAATAGAGTAGTCTCCCCTCAAAGTGAAATGAGATAAAGGATATCCTTGAAGATTCCTCTCAGGAATGCTGAAATTATCCCAGTCTATTGTCTTACCCAACACAATCTAAACCCTATAAATCTATTGCTCAAAAACAATAAAATTTTTGCTCTAGTTTTTTTGCCAAGACCCACCCAGAATCAATAGATATAAAGCTTGGATTCAACAAAAATTTATCTCTATTTATTTCATACCCAATGGACCATTCAAAATTATTTGGGCTAGTCTAAGTAGACATACCTCCAAAAGAATACCAATAATATATCATAGAGATTCTACCAGTCCATAATCTTGCCAAGTATCTAAAACTCATGGATCTGTCAATTAGAGTTGGTGAATCTTTTATTCTATTTTTTAAACTAGAACCCACACATAACCTATAGAATAGGACACCATTCTATCATAGGGATTCCTCCAGTCTGTAGTCTTACCAAATAGAGTCTAAAATCCATGGATCTATTACTTAGAGTCTATAAAACTTCCACTCTGTAGTCAAATCTATTGATAATAGAAGCTAAAAGAGTCTGAACAAAATTAAATTTATTTGAGACAGGATTATTCATAGCCCCTCTCCTCCATAACTAGTTGGATTTGCATCATAATCATTGTCCTCGCCCTATTGTTTCCCTTCCCACCTTGTCTCTATCATAAATCCTACACTTTTCTCTCCTTCACTCTATTTCACCATATTATCAACCTATATATATATATATATATATATATATATATATATATATATATATATATATATATATGTATATGTATGTATGTATATGTAATCATGTAAAATTTTGAGCTATGTATATGATTATTATGATCTTGGTACCATGATTTATATCACCCATTCTTCTATTGTGTGTTATGCCATGATTTATATCATGAATATATTATGATTATTATATCTACATTCTTAATTAATATATTTATTAGTCATTGACACTTTTATGTCCATTGACTTGGATTACATATTTCATATGTGCTTAAATGATCAAATATTTCTATGATGACATATCTTATCATGTTTGTATATATAACTGACACTATTATATTTTTATATATAAGACATGGTACACATAACTCATTTAATTTTAAATGACAGATTTGTATGCTTCATTATTCATATCAAAATGGGGCATATAGTTGGATTGTCTTATAAATTCAAGGCATGATAGACATATAGTTCACATTGTGGGACTAATTATGTGATTCAAATGGGATAAATTAAGGAATATGTGAGGTATTTTATAAGATTTTGAGGACCATTTATGGCATAATGTGACATTATGCTATACATATGATGACATTATGTATCACTTTTTGGTAGGTGGATCACCTTAGGGTATGAATGATGTCCATGCAAACACTTTTTTATTTCTAAAATATGGATTAGTGGGGAATGATATTACTAGGTAAGCACTTTAGGTATATAATCAATTTATGATGGTTGATTATTTTACATATGAATAGATTTTAGAGTTCCACTTTGACACGTAAACATGTTTCAAGTTCTATTTTAATATACAAACCTATTTCTAGGTTCTACTTTGGCATACAAACTTGATTTGGGTGTTTCAAAAAAGAAGTATGATATTTATACTAGTGTGGCTGATGTTTCTATGGTGCTCAACTTATAACATTCCTTATCCAATGGTGATTGAGTCATTTTTACTCCTTAACTCGCTATTTCAATTGTTGCATCTCCTTGGGGTATAATCACCCCATGGTTTTCTCTAAATAAGTTCAAAAAAATGGCATTTTGGTTCACATACCATTAGGTATATTCATTCATTGGATTTTAAATCTAATATGATTCAATTATTCATATTATTTCATATTTCTTATATTGAGAATACATTGATCCATACATGTTTTATTGAATATTTTTCATGGAGCAAAGGCATATTTATTAACACCAAGGGCATTATTCACAAGTATTAAATTTATTATTTTATCTTTTTAATTTAGTATTTTTAATGTTAGATTAAAATGGGACATCTATAGACTCCTAAATTTAGTATTAGACATTGACAACATCAACTTTGACATTGTGTACACACTTGACTCTTACACATACTTTCCCTATATCTGTCTACACACTTGCTTTGGCCAACCTTAGTTAACAGATACACCTATTCAAGATCAACTTAGTTTGGATAAGAACATTATATAATACTAAACATACTTTACATCTCAAATCATTGATTTACACTCCCAAGACAATACCAATAATGATTAGACAGTTGTAGTTACCATATGTGTCTACATCTACCAACATTGTCTAAGAATACATAATAAATATTTTTTGGATCAGGAAGTCTTCATTAGGTCAGCCTAGACATGTTTTATGGGTCAGTCATAATGGTAAATAATGAAGAGTTGGCTATAAATACCTAGTAACTTGGAAATTACTTGATTACTACTTGAGAAATCCAGTAGCATTCTTTTACGATATTATTATTATTATTATTATTATTATTATTATTATTATTATTATTATTATTATTATTATTATTATTATTTATCAGTAATAGAGTGTTAGTGGGGGCCCTCTCCCCTATCATTAAAAATCAAAAATTTATTACAAGATAAAATAGGATCCAATTATAGTAAGAACCCAAAAACATTTAAGAATTAAACAACCAATTCTACAAATGTCTATCTATCATCCATAGGCACATACAGTTATCAAAAAATTCATCTACAACCAAAGATCATTTTTTTCCAAAATAAAAACCTAAAAGTAACATCAAATTTAAATAAATGCATGCATTGAGTCTGTATTTCCATCTCAAACTTGACCCCAAAATACACTAGTAAATTAATTGGAAGATAGAACCCCTAATTTTCCTTAAGTTCAAACATATGATTTATTTCTTCCCTTATATCAACCTGAGAACCACCCCTTCAATCTAAAAGGGGAAATTTTAAAAAAAAAAAAAAAAAAAAAAAAAAATCAAACTTATCCAAGCATAACCCAATCTCATTAAAACACTCAAATATACCCTATCCCTCATCCAAGCTTCCTTTAGATTATAAGGAGAGAATGGTTCTTTTTTTTCAAAGTTATGAGGAGTTGCTCCCACCTAAGGCAAAAACACCTATATACATCCAAACCCAACTTATGACATAGTGTTTCCCTTGCTTGAGATAATTCCTTATTAATGGAAATAATTTTTAACTTTATCTGTTCATTATTGATAAGGTTACTATCATCTTTGATGATTTCTTCATGTCTAGTAAGTTTTTCTCTAAGACAAAGTGGATGATATTATTCTAATTACCTATAATTAGCCCATTCTTGAAAAAAAAATTGTTTCATTTTTCATATAAGAAACAAATGCTCTCACTAGAATATTTGAAACAAAAGGATTAAAATTCTACTTAATCGCATTAGGAAGGTCTAGGTTGTGCACATATGCTTCACATAAAAGATACTTTTTAATTTTTTGAATAAGAAAATAAGACTATGTATAATTTACTTGGTTGGGACACATAAATACTAAAAAAAAAAGACCAATCTACCAATTTATATTTTAATTCAATTCTCCTAAAATAAAGCTTAAACCTTAAGAGGGGGTCTACAAGAGGAAATCTCTATAGTAAATTCATCAAATTGGGTGAATTTTTGTTTGAAATTTGAAATCAAAGTTTATTTTACTTGAATATCATCATGTATGACCTATATCTTGAAATTAAAATCATCCCTCATCTTTTCCCCCTTATGAATAAGACATTGAAGTTGTCTTTGAAGATGGCCCACAATTCTACCACATTCTAGTCTAAGATAATTTACTTTTTCATGCTTGGAATAAAGTCAATGAAATATGTTTGAGTTACTTTATCTAATAAAATAGCTTTAGAGGGTTCAAAAAAATGTGGATGATCATCCATATTAGTAAAGTTTTTAACAATCAAGGCTGAAAAACTAGGTCATATTGAGATAAAGAAAAATATTTTATCTTTTCTCTAAGAATGAAAATTTTGACCTCTTTATCCTTCACCATCTATAGAGCCTAATTCAAATCTTAGTTTTCCCCTACAGGGCCCTCCTTAACTCTCATAGTCTTCAAATAGTCTTCTTTTGGGACATCACCTACTAATGTAGAATCTTCCTTAGTAACGTCATTCAGAAGAATATAATTATAAGAGTATTCAATAATAATATATGGATTTAACACTTGCTTAGAAGGTCATGCATGTAACCCTTCCATAGTTCCCTTTTTCTCCAAACTAGTCTTCTTCTGAAGCTTAGCAGAGAGATGATAATCCCCATTAAGTTATTTTAAACTTTTAGAGGAAGAGGAGGATAAAATAAAAGATGAATAAAAATATGAAGGTAAAATCAAGTTTATTTTATTTTTCCCAAAATTACCTATACTACTCATAACCACAAAATAATTAGAGAAAAAAAACCCCATGAACAAAGAGGAGAGAGAGATTGAATAACATCCATGACAAATAAGTTTCATCAGACCCTAATGGGATATTAGTTTTTCCTTCCCCCTTTGAAATTTAACCACTATCCAGTCCAACAATTTATAAATAAAAAAGAAAGATTAACCAAATTATTATGCCTTAAGTGAGAAATCATCTTGAAATGATAATAAAAAAGAAAAAAAAAATTGCCCTTCACATGTAATATATTTATGAATAAATAGTGTTATTTGTAGCCAAAAACTTGGGAGAGAAAGATGAATATTTTTTTTACTTATGTTTGTAACATTTCCCCCAGTAGGAGGAAATATTATATGCAATGATAACCTTTCTAATTCACAATCTACCATCCTTCCTCCATAAAAAACATGCCTATAACTCTTAACAAAGTCTCCTATGTGATAATAATAGACAATCCTCTAATGGTAAAAACACCAATTTTCCAACCTTAAACAAATTGTATAGTAACAAGTTCATCATGACCATAAAATCTTAAAAAACATTTCAACATCTTGTAGAAAAATCTTGGAATAATTAGATTAATAAGTGAGGATATTATGGGTTTCAAGTTCAAACTGAATCAAATGTATACACATATGGAAATTCCTCAAATTAGTAGCCTTAGATCCAAGAGTGAATACACACAAAATCTAAAGTTTCATGGTGTCAAGTGTTGAAAATCAAACATTACATTGCATTGTAGATATATCGTGATGTTTCACATAAACATAGCTGGGAGAACTACATGCACTTTAAGCATTCTTTAAAAGATTGGAATGTAGGCAACACTTATCCACTCAGTGAGAAGTAGTTTGGATTTTCCAACTCAAAGATCTAACCCATTTTTTAAGTTATCTTATGTTTGAAAGTGTGTTTAGGGTTTGAAGGGAAGGAGAAATAAATTAGGGGTTAGCGCACATGATTAAACATAAATGCACACACAAGATTCATCTACAAGTGCAGGCATAGGGATCCAATAATTCATATACCTGCACAACATACATGTAAATTATTGGTAAATTTAGGAAATTTTTTATCACTATAAGGTCACACTATTATAGGTAACATCCAGGTAGGGTTCAAAACACTATTTTCTAATATGAGAAATGACATAACATACACAGAATTGTTTTAGAATTAATGATGATTGTTATGAGTAATAAAATACAAAAATAAGCTAATTACACTTATAAACTCGTTTTATGTTAATTATAAATCATATAAATACAATATCTATCTTTCCATTTCAATTGAAATTTATATGTTATTTATATATTTTACACAATTTGAATTAGTTGTAGTTTTACATTATTCTAGAACATCTTAATCCAAAATAAGTAAATCACAATGATATTTTGGGAAACGTTTTTGAATTATATAAAATTTTGAGGTATAGATAGATCATACAAAGGGCATGAACTTTATTCATGCAAACACTTTTTCTATTTTATTTATTAAGGATTGATGGGGAATGATGGCACTACATGAGAACTTTGGTTCATATTCATCTATAGTGGTTGATCCTTTTACATATGAACTTGATTTCAAGGTTCTACAAAAGGGTATTTTATTACCTAAGGTTATGTGGTTGAGGTGACTATGTCACACAAATTATAACATTACCTTTGTTATAATACTGCTCATAGTGAGCTAAGGTTTTATTATCTATATTAGTGTATTAATTGCATATGATGAATTTTTTGACACCCTTATGATTATGTCTTGCTTACATTACCCCATGTTTTTTATCACTCAATAATTTCCTTAGATCTAACTATGTTATTGATTTAAATCAATTTTAACTTAGAATATAATGTATTTTGGACCCAAAATGGTGGTATGGCTATATTAATGTAACTTATCCCCTGACCGAGGGAATTTGTGGGAACTATAATGGAATTATTAATGAATGTGGTTTGTGTCAAATCCAATAAAATCACCTCAAAATTGATATATATATATATATATATATATATATATATATATATATATATATATATATATATATATATATATATATATATCAATTTCGAGGTGACTTTATTGGATTTGACACAAACCACATTCATTAATAATTCCATTATAGTTCCAAAAAAGGGTATTTTATTACCTAAGGTTATGTGGTTGAGGTGACTGTGTCACACAAATTATAACACTACCTTTGTTATAATACCGCTCATAGTGAGCTAATGTTCTATTATCTATATTAGTGTATTAATTGCATATGATGAATTTTTTGACACCCTTATGATTATGTCTTACTTACATTACCCCATGTTTTTTATCACTCAATAAATATATATATATATATATATATATATATATATATATATATATATATATATATATATATATCAATTTTGAGGTGACTTTATTGGATTTGAAACAAACCACATTCATTAATAATTCCATTATAGTTCCATAAAAGGGTATTTTATTACCTGAGGTTATGTGGTTGAGGTGACTGTGTCACACAAATTATAACACTACCTTTGTTATAATACCACTCATAGTGAGCTAATGTTCTATTATCTATATTAGTGTATTAATTGCATATGATGAATTTTTTGACACCCTTATGATTATGTCTTACTTACATTACCCCATGCTTTTTATCACTCAATAATTTCCTTAGATCTAACTATGTTATTGATTTAAATCAATTTGAACTTAGAATATAATGTATTTGGACCCAAAATGGTGGTATGGCTATATTTATGTAACTTATCCCCTGATCGAGGGAATTTGTGGGAACTATAATGGAATTATTAATGAATGTGGTTTGTGTCAAATCCAATAAAGTCACCTCAAAATTGATATATATATATATATATATATATATATATTAGATAAATGTAAAATTATGTATTATTATATATCTACGTATATTTAAAATAATAATAATAATAAATGATATACATGTGTGGTGGTTTGAAATACAAATATACAACTATATATATATATATATATATATACATATATATATATATATATATATTAGATAAATTTAAAATTATGTATTATTATATATCTACGTATATTTAAAATAATAATAATAATAAATGATATACATGTGTGGTGGTTTGAAATACAAATATACAACTATATGCAAATAAAGAATACTATATATATATTAGATAAATGTAAAATTATGTATTATTATATATCTACGTGTATTTAAAATAATAATAATAATAAATGATATACATGTGTGGTGGTTTGAACTACAAATATACAACTATATGCAAATAAAGAATACTACTAGAATGTTAAATAAAAATATTAAATTAAAAAAGGAAGGAATATATAGCGCTAATATTTAAAAGGAAGCATGATAAAATAACTTTGTAAAATAATTTATTGATAATAATAGTAAAAATAATTATAGGGTTTGCATATTTTAAAAGGAAATATGATGGGATTGCATTCTAAAGTGCAGTGGAATAAATTTATGGGAAATGGATTGGCATGACATAAGAGGCACATCCATCCTCTCTGATCATGCATGTCAAGAGATTAGAGTTCCTTAATGAATTTTATCAGAGAGGACACATGCCTTGAGTAGGTTTTCACCTAATTTGAAAAATTGTCCTTAAAGGCATTGAAATTGTGGGTTTTGACCCAGAAACAAACAAACAAATAAATATAGCTATACATATAATTATGTAGCATGAATCTAGGAAGGGAATGATTGAAAAAAATCAAGAGAGTAGTTAATTCTCCATATCATCCCACAAAAATATAAATTACCTAATTAAACCTTGCCTTAATGTTAGACATGGTGAGCTTGGGGGAGTGGGTGTGCATTAATGTTGAAAATGCGTCATGAAAAGAGGATAAGCTTGTACAAGCTGGAGGAGGATAACACCATTGAATGTTTTCATTCTAAACAAGGATCATAAATTAATAAGAGGTGTATGAAATGATACATCATGGGTGAAACTAAAAGGGGTAATATTTAATTTTGAATGTTGCATCAAAGAGTGATGCCATTACTGGTGCAAATATGATGAAAAATGTCTTCATGATAGAGGGAGGTACTGAAGTGAGGGGTAGTTCTATATAGCATGTTAGGCAATATTATACTTTCTCATATATTTTTACCTAGGTTCAAAATGTCTTCTTTAAACTATGTATAGATTTAATAATATTAAGTTTAGTCTATAAAGTATTAAAATTATCTTTTACTTGCATTGGGTTTTATTCTTTTGTTTTTGGCTATCAAATAGCCATGCCTTGCTCTTATGTTGTGCCCTAGCCTCCTTAGGTTGTGTTATACTCCAAGAATTTAAATTTTGCACCTATTTCTATTTGATTATGATTTTTTGGGATATTCTTTACTTTTGTGAATCATTTAATGGTTGGTTACATCATGCTCAATGAAACTACACTATAAATTTTGGTGATTCATATTGAAAACAATATAGAACCATTGTTATCTATTTGTGTCTATTTACATTCATAGTATTATTGTCTCCTTGTATTCATTGAAAATTTTCATTACATATTAATTTGTCATTTCATGAATCAATTTGTGTTATATTGGATGCTGGGGATGCAACCTTATCCCAAAAGAAATGTTCTAGCAAGTGCTGGTGGTCTTACATTTAACAAATCAATCTTAATTTCATCTTATTAAAAAATTTCTCCCTATATTTATATATAATGGGTTTTTACTTTAAAAAAATCTCATATTGAATCTAATGAATTCCCATTGTTAGTTAAAATAGTATTCTTTGGAAACTATATGCACCCATTTTTTGCACAATGTAATACTCTCGATATGATAGGTCCAATGATGATGTAGTAACCTCTTAATAGTGATCAAATGAGAACTCTATAACACCCATTACCCTTTTTATTCCCTCTCCCTCTTCAAGGTCACTTAAACCCCACCTTTTTTTCCCTTTCAATTACCCTTAGATTATTTTTAAAAAGCTCTCCTTAGTGATAGAACTATTATATTATGTGATGAAACAAACCTATGGGGTTATAGAACTACCCCATGAGTGATGGGTTTGTTAGGGTAGTTGTGTAAACTACCATAATGAACCTATTATATAAGGGAAATTTTATTTTAAATATGGGGTGGTTATGTAACTTCCCCGTCAAATATATAGGGGTGGTTTTATGATTGTTGTCTCACCTTTTAAATTTAGATTTTGGAACTTATTCCTTGATGCATTTTGCATGATTATTATAATATTTATTATTATTTTCACTTTAATTCCACCTTCAATCAGGCCCAACTCACTCCCTCTTATATTTCCAATCATCTTGATTCCCTCATAAGTTTAATTCTCAGTTAAACTCCTTCTTGAAACTTCCATTGTTATTCTACAAGTAAGTCAATTTTGGATTGGTTTTAGACTCAAAATTTGCATTAGATTTTAATATTTTTGAATTATTTATTATGTCATCTTGATACAATTACTTTAGATCTTTAGTTTTATTTCCTTCATGTTTGATTACATAATTATAAATAGGGAGGGTCATTATTCTTGTAACCAAGTGTCTTCAACCAGCCATAGTCATTTATTCTTTGTTTGGAGTTGTATTTATATTATTATTCTCCAATTTTTTATATTATTTTATTCAACATACTTGTTAGAGAGTTTCATTTATTCTTTGTTTGGAGTTGTATTTATATTATTATTCTCCAATTTTTGATATTATTTTATTCATCATACTTGTTAGAGAGTTTCATAAATATTTTTTTGGGTAAATGAGCTAGCACATTGAAGATCACAACACAACAAATCTCTTGCTTTCAACTAGTCTACACCGTGATCAAATTAAAGGTTCTTAATTTAGATTTATTTATTTTATCCACTAAATTATATTATATTATTATTTACTATTGTGTTATCTTTAATATTTATTTTGAAAAAAATAAGTTTTTGATATAAAAAATTATCTTCTCTCCCATCATTGCATAAAAATAGTGATTTGTTTCTTTGTTTGCTTGAATTTATTTAATAGATTATTTCACAACATAATATTGCATATAAACCCTAGGTTAATATTAAATAATATAACATACATTTTCCACCATTTTGATAATCAATTTTCAATTTTGAAACAAGTTTGTTTCACTCTCAAAAAAGCGGCTAGTGAGTAGAAAATCCCTAGACAAACCTAAGTGAACAAGTGATGTTATTGTGCTTTTGATTTTCATTGTTTAGATTAATTAAGAATGTTATTTTTAATTCATATAATTATATAGATATAAATCATTATTTTTTTATTTCAAATACATTTCTCATAGGTATTTTGCAACACCTAAAAAGGTTAAAAACATGTTCTTGGCTTGTTTGGGTGAAATAAAACTCTAAGAACCTCATAGTATTATTGTTTTGAAACTTAGATATTTTCTTGAATAACTTGCATGTTAAGTTAAAGTTAGTTTAAATGGTAGATATTAGGAGATTAAATCACCCTATGGAATTATAAAACCACTCCATGACTGATGGGTTCATCAGGGTAGTTATGCAAACCACCCTAATGAACATGTTATATAAGGGAAGTTATATTTTAAATATGGGAAAGTTTCATAATATTATAGGTTGGTTTTATCCTTATAAGAAATGGTAACATCACTACCCCTATAAATAGGGGTGGTTTCATCACCATTGTCTTGCCTTCTAATTTCAATTTTTGTAGCTTATTTTTTGATGCATTTTCATGTTTATTGTCATATTTCTTACTCTTTATATTTTAGGCTTACTCCAATCAGGCCCAATGCACTCCTTATATTCCCAATCATTTTGAGTCCCTCTTAAGTTTAAATCATAGTTTAACTTAATTAAACTCTTTCATGAAACCTCCATTGCTCTTTTATAATTAAGTTAATTTTAGCTTGATTTTAGATCTACAATTTTGTATTAGAGTTTAATATTTTTGAATCCTTTGTAGGCATAACCTACTAAAATTACTTTGGATCTTTGTTTTGTTTACTTTTTGTGTTCAACTACATAGTTCTAGATAGGGAGAGCCATTGCTTTTGCAACTAGGTCTTTGAAAACAATGTCCTCAACTAACCATAGTCAGTTGTTATTTATTTAGACTTGTGTTTCTCTTTTGTTTATCCCATTTGTAATAGTCATTTATTCATATTCCTTATTATAGATTTCCATAAATATTCACTTGGGTAAAGGATCTAGCACATTGAGAACCACAATACAACAAATCTCTTACTTTCAATTGGTCTACATTATGATTAGGTTGGAGGTTATTAGTCTATATTTATTTATTTCATCTAGTAAATTAGATTATATTGGTATTCATTCTTGTGTTAGCTTGAAAATTTTATAAAACATAAGTTTTGATAGGAAATAAAATTCTTTTGTCTCCTGTCCTTGCACAAAAATAGTGATTAGTTTCTTCATTTATTTACATTAATTAAATAGATTATTTCAAAAAATAATATTGCATCTAAACCCTAGGTGAAAGTTAGAGCATAGACCATACATTTTCAGTCATTGTAATAATCAGTTTTCTATTTTAAACAAGTTGTTTACACTCTCAAACAAATAATTAATGAGTAGCAAAACCCCTTGTTAAACCTAGGTGAAATAAGTGGTTTATTGTGCTTCTGATTTTCATTATTTATATTAATTAAGAAAAAAATAATTCATTTAATAAAATAAATTAAAATCCAAATAATTTACTTTTATTTCAAATAAATTGCTCATAGCTAGTGTGTAATACCTAGAAATATTAAAAACATGTTTTTGGCTTGTTTGGGTGAAAGAAAACTCTAAGAACCTCATATTATTTTTGTTTTAAAATTATATTTTTAATTTAATTACTTGCATGTTAATAAAATTTTAGTTTACATAGTAGATCCAAAAACAACTTCACACATCTTACATCTAGAAAAGTTAAAATTTAGCATTATCATAGTTAACATAGATCTCTCTCTCTCTCTCTCTCTCTCTCTCTCTCTCTCTCTCTCTCTCTCTCTCTCTCTCTCTCTCTCTCTCTCTCTCTCTCTCTCTCCCTCTCTCTCTCTCTCTCTCTCTCTCTCTCCTCTCTCCTCTCTCTCTCTCTCTCCTCTCTCTCCACACACACACACAGTATGTATTGAAAAATAGTTAAAAAAAAATAAAAAAGAAGTGTCCATTAATATAATTTTAGTTTGCTTATTGCTCTCTAATTTTAGTTATTTCATTTCAGTAAGTAATTAGTTTTCATTTTAATCAAATATTCTTAAAACAAACCAAAATAACAAAAACATTGAAAAAATCCTTATACAATCATATAAGCCAAACAAAACCTTCATTTTAACAACACATGTACTCACACAATATATTCATAAAAGATCATACACTTACACATTTCCTAATCCATTCTAGATCGCATGTATTGAAACACCTAGTCTTATTATAAGTCTTTTCCCTAGGGTTAGGCACCTTGTCCCACAATTAATATATTTTCTAATATCAACACCCAACTTAGGAGGAGAGGTTTTCTAGTCCACCCCAATCCCCCACCTCATTATTGAATCTCTCAACACCATATAGGAACAATAATAAATTTATAGTCCACCAGTCATTATCCTCCCTCAAAATAGAGGTTAATAGTATAACATGATTCAAGCTTATATCCTCACTTCCACCCCTTATTTCCTCTCCTTGGGTTTAGACTCATCCTATATCATTCACATTTGTGGATGACAATGACTAGGCATAGCCAATTTGATATAGTTAACCTCATCTTATGAGTCATTTAGCCTAATCTCCCTCATTTTCCTAGCCTTAGTATTGACCAAGAGCTTCACCTTATCATAATATTAGAGGATAAAATACCTTGGATCTTTGTTTTTGTATAACATGACATTTTTAATGAACATCATGACATTGAAAAGGTATTTTGGTTCCATCACGAGAACCCCTTACCAACACCCATTCCAAATCCCATTCTACCTAATAACTAACCTAATCCATAGCCCATCCATTACATTAGCTACCTCAACTTAACCTCAAGGATTCAAGTGCATAGTTTATAATTTGATATTCATGTGTACACAAATTGGTGAACTTGATGTGAAGGACTTTTATCTTTTGTGTTACCCTTTTCTTCCTCTTATTATTTCTCCCTTCTCTACTTGTCTTCCTCCTTCCATTTATTTTTTAGGTATCCATATACCCCTAGAATATGTTTGGATGTGACATAAGAATATCTGTTAGCCAAGAAAACTATAGAAGAAACCAACTCAATTGTAGTGATTCTTCATTGGTAAGTTATGACCTTTAACACTCTTAGACCCTAATTTTTGGGTAAGTATTTTTTGGGAATAACTGATGTGGAGAGGCATGGCAAAGAATACTATGACATGGAATAACATGTCATGGGAGTCCATGGTATGGAATGACCAAGTCTTATGGAATAAATGTGCATGTTAAATAGATAACCTAAGAACAAAGGACTTATAACTTAGTGAAAGACTTAGGGAGTGCACAGAAAGTGGAGAATGGTTATGAAGAAATTTAAAAATATAGAAGATAAAAATTTAAGCATGAATCCATCACTATCCCATAGGAAGATATGCATTTGAAGAGGAGGATCCAGCATTAAAGAGATAATATTATAGGGAAAGAAAGGCCCTAGTCCATAGGAAATTACTGTAATTGGTTACCATGACTCAAATGTATTATTGATCATTGACGAGTCACCTTGAGTGTATTTACTTTTGTAACTACTTAGTTAGGGAAAACCAAGTATAGATACCCATAGAATCTACTTTTTAATGTTTTTATTTAGTTGGATTTTATTGATATATTTTATGTGAGTGAGTTGTATTGTAACTCTAGAACTATTTATTCTTTAGGGATCATTGATGAATATGATGAATGAAGCTTATGGTGACTTAATATTATTATTTATCTGACTATGGAATTAATATTACTATTTATCATTTATTTTATTATTCAATTAACTAGGTTAAGGTTGATAGTTAACATTTATGCCATCGTTTTATTTTTGATCACTGAGCAATGAACATGTGTTAAGTTAGATATAGATAATAAAATGAGTTTAGTATTATGTATGTGTTTGATCACCTATATCTAATTATTTTGATAAACACCCTCATGAATTTTAAACCAACAAGAACCAATCCCTCATTGTATACTTTGAGTGAGTACATGAGAACTCATTTTTGCATGAAATGCTAGTGTGCTCGCAAGTTGGACTCTTAAATACTTCAATGAATTCTTAGGGAAGTTCAAGCCCATGTAAAGGAAAAGAATCCTAACAACCTTACTTTTGACACCAATGTATATTACAAATTTTATGATTATTTTCATCTTAGTACCCAAACCAAGAGTGGGGTCTCTATTCATGAGATATAGGACATTTATGAAATTGATAGAAATCATCCCAACTCTAACACTATGATCCTCATTTGAGGAGTAATAGTCACTCCTCTCATGGAAACTAGGCCATAAATTATCCTATAAAACCTAGATGTGGAAAGCATTTCTAAGTTTGATAATTAATTATGAAGGATCTTCTACCTAGATGACAAGGTTAGTCACATATAAGTAGCCACATGTCCCCCTAATAAGAGCCAAGATGCCTTTAACCCATTAATTCAAATTGTCACCACTACCCTTGAAGTTCCCACTCTAAACCAACCTCTTTAGAATAATTAACCTTATATCTCTACCCCTCCTATATAATAGATTTTTAGGCTTAGCACCACTGGTCCAAATGAGCTCATCAACACCATAGTGGGTCACATTCATGACCTATAAAACAACCAATAATTTATGAGTCAAGGGATGGTCTCATGTTGTCTTATACAAGCTCATTTTTATCCTCCTCTAATCCAAATGATAATTCATCCACCACTGTAACAACAAACTTACACATTTCCACCAAAACTAGAACATACACCCCCACCAATTTATGCCTCTAACCAACCCCTAGTGGGACATCTTTACTCATGGATTCTCCAACCTAGACACTTTTATAGTTCTTCCATCTTACCAAACACCTACCCAAACCCTAATGGAAGCATGTACACTTATTATACACCTTTTCAAAATATTTTGGTGACCAAAAATCCACCATTTTTTACTCATTTGAGTTATGTGTCTCCCACATATACTAAAAACCCCACCTTATGTAGCCTCTACCCATGTGTAAATAATTCATACCCCTCTACAATAATCCATTAATCTTCCTACATCTAAAAATATCCCTTCATACTTCCATATGTATTCCAAATTTACTCAATCAGATAACTATTTCAAGACCTATTCTACTTCACCCTATCAAGCTTCATTTATCCCTTCTAATGGTTATCCAACTAACCCATATACAATCCCACATTTCTAATCCAAACACATTGCATCAACAACTAAAATTAGTAACATGGGGACCTATAGTAAGTACCTTAAATATCCTCTTGAACTCAACATATAAGGGGTTATTCTCCCACATCCCATACCAAACCTTCCCAAGTTAAAAGGGGAAGGATAACTCAATGCACATGTCAAGGCTTATGTTATAGTTTTCAGGGAACTCTTACCTTAGCATGGTGTTATTGCCAAAAAAATCAAAAAATCTAAAAGGAATAGATTTTGATTAGTCTTACTACATCTCCAAGGGGTTTATTCATTCCTTAAAATAATTAATGGTTGAATTCATTAAATCCATCAACATGAACAAGCTTCTCAAGATTGACATTCAAGAGTTTCTAATGTCAAACAAGAACATAATGAGTTTATATCACATTTCATCATGAGATGGAAACATGTTCCATATTCATCTATCATTGCATCACACATGGATTAATGATAACTTGTAACCTTTTACTTCACTCCCTTAACAAAGAGATGAGGGAATATGTCCAAAAAATTCCCCTATAATTCTTATGAAGAGGCTCTTAAGAGTGATTTTTGGATTAATTGGAAACCATCAATAGTCTTTAGTGAAATTATGAGACCAGCAAATGCATTATCACCCCAAACTAAAATAATGGGCGATTTTAAAATTCAAGTTTGAACAATTCCAATAACTAAGGTTTGAAATCTTAAATCACAATAAGAACACCATTGCCAATGTTGTCACCAATCAGAACAAAAGGTTAAACCTAGTAAATAATAATAAATATCAATAGGTGAACATCACCAATACTAATAACAATATAGGTGCTAGAATACAGAATCCCCCACCTACCATTGATGTGGTTGATTTCAACTGGCCACCACCATATAAATGCAACACCAAAACCAAAGAAAAAATTAGTATCAACATGTTGAGAAATTCCCCCAATTTTAGAACCAACCTTGTTACTAAAGACATAATAAAAAAGGGTTTGGTCAACATGGGAAAAACCTAAGGCCTAGGGAATGTGATTCCAATGTCTATTGATGCTTTCATTGGGTTATCAATCATGACATTCAAATCTACAAAGAGTATAATAAAATTATTCAAGGGTCTTAGAAGATCATGTTAGGAATGGTATATGCATTATATAAATGACCTTAAAATGCTAAACTTTCATGTTCAATTCTCAGGGTTTTGTTGGGAGGGGGTGGAGGTAAATCCAAGAACAAACACACCTGTTCTAATTCCACCCATTAGGATCTTGCTCCTCAGAAAGAGCACAGTATGATTACCAAATATAAGCAATTGAATATGCGGAAATAACCAGAAACACAAGTAACTAGAATTCACCAATAGCACAGAATATGAGAGACAATACACTATTTTGTATTAACACTATACAGAAAAGAATACATCAAAGAGCCGCCACACTCTTTCACCTTACAGAGATTCGCCACACCTCAAGTGTACTGTAATTCTTCTCACACACACTCTCCTACACAAAAAATGGTCCCAACAACCAACTCACACATAGAATTGGTGTTCACCTCACCAACCAGTCAGTAATAACCCTGCCGGTACACCAAGCACTCTATAGCACTTCAAGCTGATCTCTCATGAACCAGCAACCTGCAATTCAAAGACCAAACTTACATGTAGATCCCCAATGAGCTTACAACAACCTGCAACTCACAGATCTTACAACTAGAAGGAACTCTTCCTTTCTATCTCATGCCTTAAACAATACATGCCAATGGGTCTATAAATAGATCCCTAACTCAAACAATAACTTAGACTCTTAATTTAGACAATTATCCTCACAGCCCAAGACTCTGGCTGGTCTTAACATGCAAACTCATCGTTCACTTAACTAACTGTCTGTGAAACGAACACTTCTGGAACACACAGGCAACCGACGTCGGTCCCTGCTTGTCTGGTTCTGCCGACGTCGGCCGACATCCTGCCGTCGCCGGTGGCCTTCTGCACTGGTCTCTGCCGACGTCGGTCCTTCTGCCGACGCTGGTTCCTATAGAACTCAGCAACCATCTGTTCCTTAGTTTGCAAAGGTTGAAGCTTTTAGCTCCACAACCTAACAATCTCCCACTTGGAGATAAACAGCTGCAACCTGTACCTGTACCTGTACACCATCTAGTTTGTTCCCTTGGCTTTGTATCCCTCCTCAAGATCACTCTTGAAGACCAACCACCACAAAATCCATGGTGCAAAATATGTCATCCAAATTACTTGCCACATCTGCATCTACAACCATGTAGATAAAGAACTTGACCCTGCATAGCATGTGCACCTGCTCCTGGTCCCACTGAACTGCCCTTCAGTATTACTCTCTCGGATTGACTCCAAACTTGTGATAACTCCCACTGCTTGGGAAAACTCAGGTTTAGTACATACCATGCACTCAACCTCATTATGTGAATCAAGACACCTGTTCTGTGAACTGTCTAACCATCGGCGTGCTAACCGGTTTCACACAATCATCCTGAAACAAAGTCAACAAGACCTCCATGTCTCTAGAACACACTCATGCCAAAGAATCTTGCTGCTCCCAGATTCTCCATGACAAACACCTGAACTAGCTTTACCTTTAGTTCAGTAATACCTGTATATGTAACCCTGCAACAAGCACATCATACAGAAAATAGGATAATGTAGCTAATATTATCCAACCTGGTAAAGAGAAACACAATGATCAAACCTCCATTGCCCTGCAGCTAATACAAGATCATATACCCTGATCTTCCATCTCACGTATCCATTTCTGCTCTTCTTCATCCTTAACATCCATTCGTCTCTCAGTGCTTACTTCCAGCTGGCAACTCTACCCAAAACACCTGTTAGGTTCTCCTCCAAGGAATCACATCCTCATCCATGCCAAGCTCCCACTGTTTCCTGGATCTACATGTTCTGCTTCTTTAACAACTTCCTAGTTCTATGCCATAAGTGAGCAACAAGTAGTGTAAAGAAGGGAAATGATGAATTTAAGAACTTACTTACACCTTCAGTCCTCCATATGGGCGCTTGAGACTCCATGACAACTCGTTGTCCACCCAAAATTCATCTCAGTGACCGATGCCGGTCACATCTCAATCTACAGCTGACTGATGTCAGTTCCCTGCGACTGTCTCCCTGCCAATGTCAGTTTCCCCTGGCCGACGCCGGTCTCTGTCTGCCCTGAGTCACTGACGTCGGGCTACACATAGCCGACGTCAGTCCCTGTATGGACATCGACACTGGTTTTCCTACCGACGTCGGTCTCTGTGTTTTTCTTGTGAGACCTGACTTTTTCTTGCGAGCTCTTTTTGGATCAAACCCTTGTCCAAATCACCCTTGCTCTACTCAGAATTCCTCTGCATCTTGTGCTGAACTCTGTCCGTCACTTTCTCCTTGAAAACCAAGGCTTTCCTGTTCTTGTCATTAACATCAAATTCCTCAAGAAACCTCACCTTCTTCTTCTTCATACAGAAACCACGATCCATGCCTTCCAAATCTAAAAGCATACTCTTTGACTCAAGAACCAGCATCTCCTTCTTATCTATGTGACCAAGCCTATTAAGCCACATCTCTGAATCTACAGCTGAAGTAGATAACCCAGAAAGAGAATCAGTAAAACAAGTAGATAGATAAAGTGTACCTACTTTCTTACCTCTAGCTACAACAAGTGTACCCTTGGTAACCTTCCAAGAGTCCGCTGTGAGAGTTACTGTGCAACCCTCTTCACCCAAACTTCTAACAGAAATCAGATTCTGCTTCAGAACTGGGACATGCATGACCTCCTTTAACACCCATGTGTCACCTGTCTGCAATTTCAGCTTCACTTTGCCTTTGCCAATAATCTGACAAGGCTTACCATCCCCTACACAAATTTTTCCAAAGTCTCCCTGGACATACTCATGAAAAAATTCCCTATGTGGGGATGCATGAAAAGAGGCACCTGAATCTAATACCCAAGATTCTACTTTATCCAAAGAACATACCAGAGCATCCTGTGCAACGTAATCCGCAACATCTGCTTCTTCTCCATGTTCTTCATGATGATCTTCACCCGATCTGCAATCTCTCTTTAAGTGCCCTTGCTTTCCACATTTCCAGCAGGTTATTCTGCCATACCTGGACTTGGATCTCTTGCCCATCTTCGACCTTGATCTCCCACGCTCTGTCTTCTCTCTTGGCCTTCCTCTTCCTTCAACACTCAAAGCATCTCCAGATGATTCACCTGTGCTTTTCCTGCATATCTCTTCATTCAAGATCACACTCACAACATCATCCACTTTTAAGACTTTTGAAGGAGACACAGTATTAGAAACTGCCATTACCAAACCTTCCCAACTTTCAGGCAATGAACACAAGATTAAGAGAGCTCTAATTTCATCATCAAATACAATATTGACGGAACTTAACTGGTTTACCAAACCATGGAAATCACTAAGATGGCTATGAACAGATCCACCTTCCAACATTTGCAAATTAAATAAACACTTCATAAGAAATACTTTATTAGAAGCCGAGGGTTTTTCATACAAATTTGCCAAAGATTTCATCAACTCCACCGTTGTCTTAAACTGTGATAAGCTGGAAATCACAGATGATTCAAGACTCAATCTAACAGATCCCAGAGCCTTCCGATCAAGAACCTCCCATTCTTCATCTTTCATATCCAAGGGTTTGCTAGCAACCCCACCCAACGGTAAGTACAAATCTTTCTGATACAGATAGTCCTCAATCTGCACCCTCCATAATTGGTAGTTCTTGCCATTAAACTTTTCCATTCGTAGTTGACTGTTTTTTGCCATTGCTCAACTCCCACTCAAACAGAAACCTTGTGAGTACCTGTAATCAAAACACACTACCCAGATCTACACCAATCTGTTAGTATCCCAACCAAAAGCTCTGATACCACTTGTTGGGAGGGGGTGGAGGTAAATCCAAGAACAAACACACCTGTTATAATTCCACCCGTTAGGATCTTGCTCCTCAGAAAGAGCACAGTATGATTACCAAATATAAGCAATTGAATATGTGGAAATAACCAGAAACACAAGTAACTAGAATTCACCAATAGCACAGAATATGAGAGATAATACACTATCTTGTATTAACACTATACAGAAAAGAATACATCAAAGAGCCACCACACTCTTTCACCTTACAGAGATTCGCCACACCTCAAGTGTACTGTAATTCTTCTCACACACACTCTCCTACACAAAAAATGGTCCCAAAAACCAACTCACACACAGAATTGGTGTTCACCTCACCAACCAGTCAGTAATAACCCTACCGGTACACCAAGCACTCTGTAGCACTTCAAGCTGATCTCTCATGAACCTGCAACCTGCAATTCAAAGACCAAACTTACATGTAGATCCCCAATGAGCTTACAACAACCTGCAACTCACAGATCTTACAACTAGAAGGAACTCTTCCTTTCTATCTCATGCCTTAAACAATACATGCCAATGGGTCTATAAATAGATCCCTAACTCAAACAATAACTTAGACTCTTAATTTAGACAATTATCCTCGCAGCCCAAGACTCTGGCTGGTCTTAACATGCAAACTCATCGTTCACTTAACTAACTGTCTGTGAAACGAACACTTCTGGAACACACAGGCGACCGACGTCGGTCCCTGCTTGTCTGGTTCTGCCGACGTCGACCGACATCCTACCGTCACCGGTGGCCTTCTGCACTGGTCTCTGCCGACGTCGGTCCTTCTGCCAATGCCGGTTCTTATAGAACTCAGCAACCATATGTTCCTCAGTTTGCAAAGGTTGAAGCTTTTAGCTCCACAACCTAACAGGTTTCTTAATGGTCCTAATTTTCAAAAATGGGGATATGGTGGTCCCAAAATAGTCTTAGAGTTGCATCAAGAAGATTCATAAAATAATGGAGGGGAGTAATTCATCAAGAGTTATTTAATTTTTTAGTAGTCCATGGTATCATTTACCAAGATTCTATTACACATACTCCATAACAAAATGGTTCAGTGGAAAAAAAGAACCAAACTCTAAAGTAAATGGCTAATTTCATGATGCATTCATGGGATTTACCTCTTATATATTGGGTATAGGTAGTTAATTGTATGAACTACATTCAAAACGACATACCACATCGAGCACTTGAGTATATGACTTTGGAGGAGGTTTGGTCTGAATCCTAGCCTAATGTCTCATTTTATTGAGTTTTTGGGAGCCTTACTTAGGCATTTGTACCAAATAAGAAAAGGAAAGCATTGGATAAGAAGAATAAACTTTGATTTTCTTAGGGTATTGCAAGGACATGAGAGCTTATCATCTTTTAGATCTTGATACTCATGATGTTTATTTTCAAAAATATATACAATTTGATGATTACTTCACATATCATGACTCTTCATCTTCTTCTATGTCTTCTTCTTTCAATGATTCACCTCCTCTCAAGGATTAATTCTTTGAGGATTTAGTTCAAGAGATTCTTGAGGAGGTTATAGAGATTGAGGATCCTATTCACACTAATGTTACCACTATTCTTAGGTGGGATTATACTATAGTTTCTAAGGTAGCACCATTCATATAGGATATTCTACCTACTCTACATCATCATACACATTCTATGGGTCCTAGACTTATGTGTCAAGCATTCTCTATGGATCCACAATATTTTTCATATGCTCATGGGATACATGAGTGGTATTATATGATGATAAATGAGTATTATTCATTGATGAAGAATCACACTTGGGATTTGGTCACTTTTCCTAAAGGAAGAAAGTAGGTTAGGTGAAAATGGATTTACTACACCAGATATGCAACTAATGGGTCCATTGATAAGTATAAAACATGTTTTGTTATAAAGGGATTCTCATAGGTCGAATATGTTAAATATTTTAAGACTTTTGTGCCCACTACCAAGATGGATTTTGTTCACCTTTTAATTTTTTTGTTGTATCATAGGGTTGGCCAGTATATTAGATAGATGTTAAGAGTGTTTTCTTATAGTGTGAATTGCATGAATAAATATATATGGAGTATCTTGTTGGGTTTTTTCATGATTCATATCTTGTTTGTCACCTTAGGAGGTCTTTTTATAGTCTTAAATAGGCCCTTCAAGATTGGTATGCGATGGATTCATTTCTTCTCTCCACTAGCTTTGTTCATTGTCACTCTTATCCCATAGTGTATATTCAATATATTAGGGAGGACATTACTATTCTAGTCTTGTATGTTTATTATTTTCTTCTCATATGCAATTCCTCATCTTAGATTCAGACTATTTAGCAAGCACTTTCAGCATAGTTTGACATGATAGATCTTTCTCTTTTACATTTCTTCCTTGGTTTATAGATTTCATAGTCAGATATAGGGATTTATTTGAGTTAGAAAAAATATATCATTTATCTTATTTAGCATGTTGGCATGGCTGATTATAATCCAAATCCTTCTCCTTTTTAGTCTAAAGTGACTCTCACCGCCTCTTGTACTACTCCACTTTATGATCCTACATTATATAGGCATATAGTTGGGAGTATTATGTATTTGAACCATACTCACCTTGACATTTAATTTGCAATTGGGATTGTATCTAGGTTTACACATAAACCTCATGATAATCATCGGTAAGCTAATAAGAGGATTTTATGATATCTATGGGGCACTACTCATTTTGGATTACCCTACACCGAGGGTTTTACTTGGTTGGTTGGATACAGTGGTTTAGATTGGGAAGGTTCTATTGATGACATGCATTCCACTTCTAGATACATATTTTTTCTTGGTTATTCACCTATTATTTGGTTGTGTAAAAAGTATAAGGCTGTTGCAATTTCATCTATAGAGGCTAAGTACATGGTAGTAATTACAATGAGTCAATATATTCTTTAGCTTCATAGTTTGGCTTCATGTAGGATTCACCTACTATACTTTGGTGTGATAACTAGAGTGCAATTCATATCTCTCACAACCTAGTTGAGCATCGATAGACCAAGCACATTAAGATACATATGCACTTCATTCATCATCATATTCAGAATGGTATTCTTAGCTTGGAGTACATTTCAACTTAGTAATAAGTTGTAGACATATTCATGAATCCTTTTGCATCACTTCATTTCCTTGAGTTGTGTGACATTCTTGGGCTTTCAAAATTTATCCTTGGGGGGTGTTCATGAGGACATCTTCTTTCTTCATTTCATGGATACACATTGTACATGAGTACCTTATAAGGCCTAGTTTCTAGGACTCATACTGTAGATATGCCACTTTTTTTTTTGGCTATTATTAGCCCCTCGCTTCACTTGAAGGGGTTGTTAGAGTATGTATTTCATGTATTTTCTCATTTTTTCTAGTGTATTAACTAGTTATTTTATGTTTTAGTGAGGTTGTCCAATATGATATTTATCCCATAATAGCTAGTTAGGCTAGTACTGTATTTTACCTTGCCTATATATGAAAAGAGATTTCCTACTATACTAGCATGATTCATTATGAATAATATATGATTTTCCTTATTTTGCATATCATATCTGCAACTTCCTTATGTGATGTTTTTTTTCTAACACTTTAGATTCTTGGGTTTTGAGGATCATCCACTTTATCAAAAGTAATCTTAGTTATGTTTTACTTTAGTTTTGGCCTAACATTACTAATAATTGTTCTTTATGGTTTTAGTTATAGGTTATATGGCATTTGTTTCTAAGAATTTCATATTTTTAAACCTTGACCAAAGACCTCAATTTAAATTTAAATGTTGCTAGGAATCAAATTGGAGGGAACCCTTTTTAAAATCCATTTTGGACCTAAGGACAAAGCTCATGTTTTAATCTTAGTCATGTTTTTAAACACAAATAAAACTTAACTTAAAATTCTTGGTCCCCTTTTTGGTTTCCCCCTTTAAAATTTCCTTTGTATGCCTAACTAATATTCATTTTGTAAGGTCTTTTTAGTATGTCCTAACTTAGCCTAAGATTTTAACCCTAAGGCCCCAGTGTAGTTATTAATACAATTATGACCTAAGTATTAACACCTTAGCCTAAGTCCTAGCCCCCAAGTTTAATTTTATGCTAGCTTGATCCTTTTATTTACAACTTAGCCTAAGGTTTTAATCCTAAAGCCATGATGTATTTATTAATACAAGCAAGACCTTAGTATTAACACCTTAAGCCTAAGTATTTTATATCTCTATGGTTTTAACTTAATTTCCTTGCATATTATAAGATCCAAGGGCTACTTATTTATCATGTCATTTGATCCAATAGAGTGAGAAAGTCTAAGGATTTAACATAAAAAACATGCATCTTGACCAATCTAATGGTTCACACTTCCTCATGGCCTTCCACTCAGGTAATGTGAGGGAAGCCCAACATAATCTTATACATATCCAATTGACCAATCACATTCAATCTCTAAAATCACTATCAACCATCCTCACTTTGTTTCAAATCCATGATCAAAAAGAGTGAGGTAAAGTTGAAAGGTTAATGGGATATGAAAGGTTTGAAGGATCGACACATAACGCCTTCACATTTGAAGGCTAAAAGTAAATGGGTCTTGCTTGACAAAGAAACCAATCATCGGTGAGATCTCAGATCATGATCTATGACTAATGCTTCATTTTATATTTTGATTTGATGGAGCATATTAGGTCCAAGATCCCCAGTAGCCCTGTGGAGGTGCCAAGTGGAAATCTCCTACATTGAGTCCCAATAATTTAATGATCTTAAAATTGACATTTATATGATCATCATTTGGCATCTGTAAGAACATATTTTACCTCCATGAGATCATCAAATTCAAGCTAATGAATTGTCCCACACATGATCAAAATACACTCAAAAATCTTATTAAAAGTCTCAAAATTTGCTTTACAAATTTACGAAAATGCTTGAAGAATGCTCAAACATAGGAAATATTTGATCTAAAAAATATGGAAATGGTCTTATGGTTTAATTATATGCAAAATAAAACTTAGTATAAATCTATGATTTAAGGTCCCCATGGCATTTCATCCAAATATCATGAACCTCAAACTATAGACTTATACTAGGTCTTACTTCTTTGTTACATAGGACTTAGACCAAGTTATTTATAGCTAATGATTTTAATTTATTTTGTCAATGTAATGAAACTCTATACATTATACCATTATATCATATAAATCCCTTTGAGCATATTTTATAAGGCTTGGTACAAATATTATAGACTAATGTATATGTTGTATTTTTTAAACACAATGTAAACATTGGCTTAAAACATTTAGTCCCAGTCCCTTTTACATAAGTTATAAAAACTTAGGCATAAATTTCTTAGCCTAAGGTTTATTCCATGTTTAATAAATATGAAATAAACCTTAGCCTAAATAATTTAATCCTAAGTCCCATTTTAATAAAGTATTAACTTAAATTTGGGGCATCTCTATAAATCAATAGCCTGCACATCATTGCTAGATCCTCATCCAATAACATAAGGTCCCCAAAAAAAATTTAACCAAGCCCTAAGAACCCATGAGCTTGATGTGAGGTGAAAGTGAATTCAAGGTAGAGCTGATAAGTTGATTTGATGTTTTGTGCATCATCACTTGAAGGTGATTTAATGGTTTGAAGGCACTCATGACTTTTTAAAGGCATGTGAGCTCACCACATGGCCAATGATCATTTGACAAAGGACTGAAATAAGATACAAATCATGAGGAAGGTATGTAAATACACTAGGTGTCATAACCATGGGGCTTGGAATAAAAGGAACCAATTATGGGAAAGGGCCTATATCCCATCTACGATTTTCACTAATCCAAGATTTTGATCTTATGATGCGAAAGAAAAGAAGGTATTTTAAATACCAATATCTAGTGATCAAATGGTATTTATGAAAAATGCCATGAAATGTCCACATCCATTCCACATAGGCAGCACACAAGCAGAAAAGGACAACATGCAAGATCTTCTAGGCTCGAAAATGCAAAGGTGTAAAGGTAAAGTTCCAAATCAAAGCTAAGGCATGTATAAGCCAAATCCTAGATATATTCCACCATTAAAGATCTTAAACCCTGAACCCTACATAAAATGACCCAAACATACCCAATAGGTTACAATTTGATCCAAGAAGAACTTGATTGTGTTTTGAGTGTAAGAGAGCTTCCATAAAGATCATTTATAATCTAGTGTTAGAAATTTGTAAGAACAAAGACAATGGTAGCCTATAGATAGCAATTAAAAGAGGAGACCAAGCTTTATTTTCCAATGGATGATGAAGGCTGAATCTTTAAGGACACCAAGTTGGATACTGTAGCCCTAAATATCCTAGGCATTAAGAAGTGGTCTAAACTCTTCTTCATGATCAAGGAATTGAAACCCATCACAAATGAGTATCAAATAATTACCATATTAAGATAGAGGCACTATGACCTAGTCATTATTTAGATGGTTGGTCTCCACTATGTTGTGGTAAAAATAGAGGTACTGCATTTCATTGATATCCTTGCTCCCATCTTTGTTGATTGTAGAATTGATAATGAATGGATCATTTAGGAAGGAGATTCCAAGAAAGTGGCATATATTTCTCTTATAAATTTTGAGAAGTATTATAGTCTCCCCATTCCCCATGTATATTTTTCCAAAATCAAAGAGTGGACATCTAAGCATGGCCTAGACTCGGTCCTTAAGACCTAGTTATACTAAAGATCCCACATCTTTTAAGACTTTGAGGTAAAAATCCCAATAGTCCAATTTAGGGAAGGAATTATAGTTATAATGAACCTATTTAACCAAGCCTTTAGAGCCCCCTCAACCACCTATGTGAATAAAATTTTTTTCACGTGTGTACATTTCATGGTGGAATAAAATCTCACCCCTCCAGTTGGATATTTCATATGTCTTCCTCACCAAGTAATTCATTACCATAAAAATAAATACCTTCAAGTATTTTTATATGATTTCATACCTACTAGATGCCCTTCTTGTCTCAATCACCTTCCCTAGGATTAGGAATTGGTCCCCAGATGGTAAAACCACCATTTCACAGCACTATTCTAAATTACATATATTTAAGTACAAGACCCACATATAGTTTATTTGTGAGTGCATTTATCCAGCCATAGTTGAGGCCAACACAAGCATTTATATGCCTAGATTTCACCCCCTAATCAATAAGTACATGGAGATGGTAGGTGATATCTAGTACTACCATGATTGCATGGTCATAAAAATTGAGGGGATCATGTCCCAGCCTTACAGGTTGTTAGTATATGTTCCAAGCAAGCTGGTCAAGAAAGAAATTGCCTCCCTATTACTACATGGCATTGATGGTAGTTATAAAGAAAAAAATAAAGGTATTTTCCACTCCTTACCACTGATCATTGGAAAGACCATACTTCAATATTGGAAATAAATTAAAACCATGGCTAGACACAGGGTTTACTTAGTTTTCACTTGATGAACTCAAGATGTGGGATCTTAAGAGTGTAGTGGCAAACCACTTAAAGGAGAAGAATCTCCCCAAGCCTAAATACACACATTAACTTGGTGTTCATGACATTATCTATATCAAATCTAAGAATTATAAAGAATTATTAGCCAAGATTCAGGGGCACAACATCAAACTAGAACACAGGCTAACCAAGGATGACAAGCCATCTAGAGAGATGGAAAATGCATCCTTTATAATATCATTTATTTCCAAGTCCATCTAAGACACTCTAGGAAGAATAACTAATGCCACAGGGGTAGCTTGAGGAAAAATAGGAGGAACAAAGTAATGGTAACAAGAAATTGGGAGAAGTGAGATTAGAAGAGAAACTTGGGGAGGGGACCTCAACTTCAACACTACTCCAAAGGCCACCTTACCTAATTCAATACATAGACATGATTACTTTGAACCAGAAGAGACACTTGAGTGTGCTCTCAAGGAGATTGTAGAGGCATATGATATAGACAAGGAAAGGGAGCAACTTCAAGAAGCCCAAGTCTAAGAGGGAAAGCCTAGAGGTGATAAAGGAAAGGAGCTTGTCCCTATAACATCCCAAGAAAAGAGGAAGGTAGAGTTAGCATTGGTTCCTATGGGACCAAAGAAGAGGCCAAGATTGACCATCCCTCACCCAAAAAGTGAGGTAAATTTGTTCATTAATGAATTCCTAGTTCATGGACTAGTCATTCTTAACTAGTTTAATTATGGAAAGTTACAAAAGATTCCATCTCTCTCCCACTTATGGGTCATGACAAGGGTTGCTAACATCAAAATACATGATGACATGAAACCATGGATTATAGACATGGTAAAAGAGCAAGATGAAAGGATAATTATTGTCATTCATTAACCATAAATAAAGAAGATGGATGATCTAAGAGCATCTAGTAGCTTAGGTGTGGAGGTCCTAGAACCTCCCAAATTCAAGAAAGTAGTCACTACCATTCAATTCAACCCTGAAATAGCTAGGTTATAAAGGGATACAACTAGGACAGCTATGGTTAGAGTAGAGGAATTCACCTTTCAAAAGGTGGAACCCTTTATAGGATTAACCCCTATGGGATACCAATAGCTTGGTAAGGATACCATTCATGTGGAGGATGTTAAAAGTCTACTTGATGTACATTTAGTTTAGGTAAAGGCTAGGGTCTAGGGCATAAAATAAAGGATCCTAAATTTGGAAAAGGAGAAATAAAACCTGTAAACACAAGCAATTCTATCATTTCTTGAGATAATGACTAAAATAGTTGATGAGTCATTTTATGACATGTTTGAATCACTAAAAGCAATAAAGTTAAGGCAGAGTGCATTAGCATAGTAGATTGTATTGGCTAAGAGTTTAGTCACCCAATGGTAAGCCTTAGAGGATAAAATATCCAAACTTCTCAAAATTCAAGTAAGGAGACAAATCCCAAGATTCAAAACCATCATTTTGGGACACTTGAGCATAATTATAGGAATTTTGGTTGATAAGGTTCAATGTTTAAGTGCATGGCACAATAATGTGGAAAGTCTTTTGGAAAATGACAAGGAGACAATTACAAGGATTGAATAGCTTCTTGGGACTATGCTTATAGATCCTGCACAACCCACTATCCTTGGGATCATAAGTGATGAATAGTTCAATTATAAGGCTAATTTGGTAACCTAAGAAATCTAAGGAAAGAGCCAAGTCAAATCAGGAGCTGATAACAACAAAATTTGAGACATGATATTCAATGTTGGAGAAAGGATAAATGAAGCTAAGATCATTAAAGAATCCATGGCTAGGAATGATAGATAATTTTATGACTTGGTAGATCAAGAGGAGGAGCACATCCTAAGGCCTATTGTAGATCTAGAGATATTTAACGAGCAACATGCTAAGGCCATGAGTATCCTCCAACAAGAATAAATAGAAGCCCCAATATAAAATTAGATAATATTCTATTTTGTAAATTTTATATCATTTTGAAATAAAATATTTTATTATAAATGTATATGCTAGTTTGTTAGCATATTTGCCTCTAGGTCAGTATGACTGTGAAAAGCATATGTATTTTAGAACTTGTAAGGATAGTTATCCTTATCTCTATACACCTATATTTTGTGACTAACTGGTATACTGCTTGAACTTTATATAAAGGCATGTATTACCATTTGTAAAATGGAGATAATTTTGATCAAATTATGTATACTTGAAGACATTAATATAATCAAGGAATTTTATAAAGATTATCCATGTTTGATATGTTTATTGCTAATATAGCTTTTCTCTTAATTATTAGGGGATATCTTAAATTTGAATGGTATCTTTGAATTCTAAGTTGCATTTTCTAATGATAGGGTTTCTAATTTATGTGTATGCAAAATTAGTTAGAGGATCTTAGGTTTTGATTCATTTCATTTTTACTATGTATTTAGATGTACAAATGTTATTTGATTATAGTAGTAAATCCTTAAAGAAGACCTAGTTCTTACTTGTGACTCTTTAAATTATCCTATGAAGTTTGCCTAATATATAGTGGAATTTGAGATAAGGATATTTTACATTGTATATCGGTTTGAATGCATACTCATTTACAATTGATTCTTTGTCATGATATTGAAGACTAAAATTAGAAATCACTCATTTCTTTTCTGCCTTACCCTTCTCTTTGCTCCTTTTTTTACACCAAATCACTTCAGTTTTAAATTCATTATAAATATCTACTTAGATTACTTTTTAACTTAAATCTTGATCATAATTAATTAAATATTAACATAGATCCTTTGTAATTTATGAACAGACCAAGGTGGATCACAACCACCAAATCATATAAATATTATGGAATAGTTTATCTTGCTATATTTGTATTTCACCATAGACAACTAGATTACCAAAACCTATAACTCATGATATAAATTTATGAGAAGTTTTTTTTGAACACTAAGAAAACATGTGATTTATTTAGAAGCATCAACAAGAGAAGTTCCCACTAGCGCTATAAGGAGGGTCGTGAATTCTTTGAATCTTTGTTGATCTTGGCATATTTTGGTCTAAGATTAGTATATCTTTATGTTTTGATTGAATTATTTTCTTAGAATTATAAATATCATTACTATTTTTTGTTTGAGACACATCTTTGTGCTTTATTAGACAAATATTGAAGTTCTTTGGGATTTGATGCTTTTTTTTGGTAAATTTATCTTAAACTTTGAAAATCTGTAAAATCTAAGGTTAGGATGGCTAATTTTGAACAAAGTTTGGCATATATTTCATTGATTTGAGATATTTTATGCTTATAATTATAAATATAGATCATATTTATGTAATTTAACACATCTTTGAGCTAATTCAATCAAAGATCAATGCCCTTTGTTGTTTTTTCATGTAACCTTTGAAAAATAAGCTAAATGTGCTGGTCTAACTCTTGTTCTTTACAAAATTTAACTTGATACATCATACTTCAAGTAGGATATTCTAATTTCAAGATGGAATACCCTAGGATTAGAAAAATATCACACTCATTGACCAGGGAGCCTTTGCTCAAGCTTAAGGTTCACAAAAAATCTAGATGTGACAAAAGTAGATGCAAGAAATCCAAGTCTCTTCTAACTTCACCTCTTCAAGGTACATGTGCCTTCAACCTTCATCCATGTATGGCTTAGTTGGGGATTCTTCAATTAATGTGCTAGGGGTGGCTCATGATCTCCTAAGAAACCCTAAGAAATATCTACCTACATTTAGTCCAACTAGAATAGTAACTACTAAAGATCACATAAAGTCTTTTGAAGCTACCTTAAGTTTACTAAATGTTGAGAATGAGGATGTAGCATGTAGGCTATTTCCATTTAATTTTAAAGATACAACTTATGAATGGTTTTTTAATTTGCTTGATAATTATATTAAAAGTTGGAATGATTTCAACAATGTGTTTATAGATCAATTTGGTAAGATTGTTAGTCCTTATGTTATTTACCATCAATTCAATAGCATTAGAAGGGATGCCAATGAGCCTATTAGGTCTTTCAATTCTATATTTCAAAATATGTATATTAGGACCATAGAGCCTTACAATCCTAATGATGTCTTAGTTTTGGAGATCTACAAGGATACAGTAGATCTTATGACTTCTATATTCTTAAAGAGGTCTATCCTAGCTATAGCTTCCTTTGCTTGAGCTTATTCTAAATTAGTGACCAATAATGATCAAGTTCACTCCTAAGGGAAAATGGCTTACTCAGTCTGAAATGTCAACCCACCTATGCCTATAATGAACTTATTCCCTAATAATAACCAAAATACCCTAACACTAAACCAACTTCTAAACTCAAATCAGTTGCCCTTGAGTTATGTAGATCCTAATCAAAATCTAAAATTTATAAGGCATCCTACTAATGGCTTCAATGAAAATGATTGATCTACTTTAGTAATAACTACAAATGCTAACAATAACCAAGTACATAATTCTAAAAGGGAGTACTTCTAAACCCAATGTTGAGATTCCTAGTTCTTCTAGTAAAACTGGTTATAACATAGTTGAAGACATGAAGAAAATAAAGGATAATATCACAGCATGAGCTCACATAGATTACAGAGTAAAGGGACCTCCTACTAGATTCCTTATCAAAGAAACACAATAATCCACCCAAGGTTGATTATACTAATGTAACTATGCACAAAGCCAAAGCTGAGTCTCCTCCTTTCTTGATCACTATCAAGATGTTTGGTAAGAACCTACATAATTACTTATTATATTTAGGAGCATATACTAATATCATGCCTACAGGTATATACAAAAAACTTGGTTTAATACCTGTAAAGTCTGATAGGGTTGCCACCCAATTAGACAAATCTAGAGTCAAGGTTGTAGAAGAATTATTAAATGTTCATATGCAACTAGATTCTAAGCCTAGGGTGCATCAATTCATTAATATTTAAGTGGTTAACATACTTGATGTTTGTGGTATCTTATTGATTAGTGAATGGACCAAGGCTTTGAATGGTTACGTGTCCACAGATTTCTCACATCTTTAGATACCTTGGAAGGGAGTTCCTAATCAAATCAAGGTTGAGAGAGAATCAATGATGAAACACATGATAATAGATTAAAATTCTATGAATGATAAGGTTAATGTAATTGACTTAGACTTAGGGGTCTTTACCCTAGAGACTGACAAGGTATGTGATCCTAAAAGTGCTCATGTTGTTCCTGTACTATGAAAATTGCATTTTGATGGTACTAGGTGTAATGCTAGATTAGGTGTTGGTGTTGTCTTAACTGACCCTAATAATATAAATTACCATGTTTCTTATAGGCTTAAATTCCCTTTTACTAATAATATTTCCAAATATGAAGCCCTTATATTGGTTTACAATTTACTATAAAGAACAAAGTCAAATAAATACTAGTTTATGGGGATTTAGAACTAGTGGTCAACAAAGTAAGAAGCAAATACCAATGTAAACTCTCATACTTGAAAAGGTATAAATTTAGGGTATGGGACTTGATTGAATCCTTTGATTCCTTTATCATAATTTCCATCCAAAGGGAATAAAACTAAGTTGTTGATGAGTTGTTATTAGTTGTAGCCAACCTCATGCCCAACCAAGATTCCTCCAATTTTAGCATTGAGTTAATCCCTTATCCTTCAGTGCCTAATAATGTAAACCATTTTCAAGTTTTTAATGATGATTGGTAGATATTGGATTTATGACCAATTTTAAAGTATTTGATACTAACATTATTGATGAGAATAATGAAAATGCATTTGAAGAGGACAAGTTTGATGGTAAAGTCATTCAGATGAATGACAACAAGATCCACAAAGGGATGATTGCTTTAGAGAGATAATTAGATCAAGACAAACTATTTGAAGTTTCTAAATTTCCAAAAGTAAGTGAAGAAGATTATAATGTTTTTGATTTTGGCCTCCAAGATCTACCTCAGCTGGTAAATATTGGGAAAACCTGTACAAACCTTGAAAAAAAAAAGCTAAATATCACCTTACCCAATACAAGGATGTCATAGCATGGTCCTATGATGACCTAAAGATCTTTGATCCAAGAGTCATTACCCATACTATACCCCTTAAATAAAGTTGTAAACCATTTTAGGAAAAAATAAAGGCTTGTAAACCCTATCTTAAAACTAATGATTTTTAAACAAGTTAAAAGACTTATAGATTCTAGGATAGTTTTCCCCATTAGGCACTCTATCTGGGTGGCCCATTTGGTACCAATTAAGAATAAGAATGGTGAGATTAGGCTCTATATTAACATCAAGAACTTAAAATAATGCATTAGATAAGGATAATTATCCCCTTCCTCCCCTATACCAAGTAATTCAAGTTGTTTTAGGTTCAACTATGATGTCTTTTCTTGATGGATTTTCAAGTTACAAGCAAGTGTTGGTTGATAGAGAGGACAAGATGAAGACAAATTTCACCACCAAATGGGGAACATTTGCTTACAAAAAGATGCCCTTTGGGCTAATTAATGCAATAAATACTTTCTAAAGGGCTATGGACCATGCCTTCTAGGGCCTAATAGGTAAGTCTACTATTATATATATGGATGATATAACATTTTTTTCTAAAAATAGGGAAGATCACTTCCTGCACTTATAACACATTTTTGAGAGATGCAGAAGGTATGGAATATTCTTGAATCTTAAGAAGCATATGTTTTGTGTTATATAAGGAAAATTATTAGGTCATGTTATAACCAAAGATGCGATCTTTATATATCTTGAAAGAGTGGAGGCCATATCTAGAATAGAACCTCCAAATAGTAGGAAAGAGCTAAATTTATTCTTTTGGAAGATAAATTTTGTAAGAAAGTTTATTTATGGATTTGCAAAGCCACTAAATGACATGATAAATAAGGATGAAAAGGTCACACAGAATGAAGAGTCTATAAAGGCATTAAATCATATCAAGGAAACCATTAGCCAATCTCCAATCCTTATAAGTCATGATTTCTCAAGAGACTTCTACCTCTATTCCTTTGCATATGATCACACTATGGCTACAGTATTGACTTAAAAAATTGAAGGGTGTGACCACCCAATTGTTTTTATGAGCATTAATTTTAGGAATGTTGAGTTAAATTTTTCATTTATTGATAAGTAGGCATATGCATTAGTTAAGGTAGTTAAGAAATTTAGGCATTATATTCTTAGAAATAAGGTACATGTTATCTTACCTGACGTTGCCAACAAACTTATGTTAAGTCATAATAAATTAAGAGAACATAGAGGTAAATGGATGTCATTTTTGCAATAGTATGACTTAGAAATGAAAACAACAAAACTAGTAAGGTACTAAGGTCTTATCTAGATGATTACTAATAGTAACCCTAGGCTAAGTATAATGCAAGTGGATCAACAAAAATTTCAAGCTAGTGAGTGGTATGATTCAATCATACATTTTCTAATTAATTGTACTTGTCTTGTGGGTATATCTAGGGAGCAAAAGAGGGCCCTAAGATTAAAATTTGTCTACGACTTAATCAAGAATGGGATCTTGTATAGGATAAATTTTTAAGGGGTACATTTGAGATATGTCTGACAAGAAGAAGCTCCTATTCGCACTAGAAGGAGGGCTATGATGTGATGTTTGATCTTAAGTTTGTAAGTGTAAGGTTTATTTCAACCATAATCACATCTAGATGGTGATTTTGATCAAGTGAAATGCATGACCTAATTATTTATCTAAACTAGAGCATCTAGGTTATAACATATTACTATGTTTCCCCTAGAAGCTGCCATTTGTTGGGACCAACATACCCCCATTTTTGAAAATTGAGATCCTTGAGAAACCATGAGAACTAAACATAAAATTTTAGCATGTTAAGGTCATTTGTAGAATTTGAGGATCATCCACTTTATCAAAAGCAAGCTTACTTAGTTATGTTTTACTTTAGTTTTGGCCTGATAGTACCAACAAATGTTTTTTATGGTTTTAGTTGCAGGACCATGGTGTTTGTTTATGATAATTTCATATTTTAAAACCCTAACCAAATCCCTCAATTTAAATTTAAATTTTGGTGGGAACCAAATTGGAGGGAACCCTTTTTAAAATCCATTTTGGACCTAAGGATAAAGCTCATGTTTTGAGCTTAGTTGTGTTTTTCAACACAATTAAAACTTAACTTAAAATGTTTGGTCCCCTTTGTTACTTTCCACCTTTAAAAGTTATTTATATGCCTAACTAATATTCATTCTACAAGGTCCTTTTACTATGTCCTAACTTAGCCTAAGATTTTAACCCTAAGGCCCCAATGTAGTTATTAATATAATCGAGACCTTAGTCTTAACACCTTAGCCTAAGTATTGGCTCTTTGAGTTTAATTTTATGTTATCTCAGTCTTTTGATTTACAATTTAGCCTAAGGTTTTAGTCATAAATCCCCAATGTATTTATTATTATGAGCGAGACATTAGTCTTAACACCTTAAGCCTAAGAATTTTATATCTCTATGGTTATAACTTAACTTCCTCCTATCTTGTAGGATCCAACATCCTATTATTTATCATGCCATTTGATCCAATAGAGTGATAAAGCCCAAATATTTAACTTAAAAAGCATGCATCATGACCAATTTGATGGTTCACATTTCCTCATGGCCTTCTGATTGGATGGCACAAGGCAAGCCTGATATAATCCTATAAATAGCCCATTATCCAATCACATTCAAACTCTCGAATCATTATCAATAGTCCTCACTTTGTTATAAAGACCTAATCAGATAGTACAAGACAAATTTTAAAGGTAAATAGGATATGGAAGGCTTGAAAGATTGACATGCAGTGCCTTCACATTTAAAGGCTAAAAGAAAATGGGTCCTACCTAACAAAGTAACCAATCATAGGCAAGTTTTTGGTTCACAATCAAAGAGTGATACTTCATCATATATTTTGATCTGATGGAGTGTATTAGGTGTAATATCACTGGAAGTTATAGACACCTAAATCTAGACACCAATGACCTCTAACTAGGCTTTTGACCAATTTCCACCAAAATACACAATTTGGCCTAAAAACACTAAAGCACATTAAATGAGTTGAAATTGACATATTCAAGTGCCAATTTTGGCTAGGGTATCACTAAATTGGGAAATGCAATTTATGGACCAGCTAACTTTGATCAGATCATTTCAAGTCAAAATGCTAATTTTACACCTAGGTCCTTTAGATTGCTCTTTTTTGTCAAATCTATTACACGAGACACATGCCTTCTTTATTTTGTGTTTGTAACATCATAAATGGGATAATGGATCCAATATATCTAACATTGACTTCCAATTCTAATCCAATCAAAATTTGGACCAATAACAAGGCATTCTAATCAATTTGAGTAATTTGTGCATAAAGTGATTAATCATGCTTAAGAGATAATTAAACCAAATTAGAGCCTAATCAAGAATTCCATGGAAATTTGTTTAATACTTATTTTTGGAAATGAATATTGAATATCTACATCATCAGGTGACCTCATTTCTTGGGAAGACATCCCTAGGCCATAAATGCCATAAATATTAGGATTCATGCCTCACATGCCTCATCAATACCCTCCATGCCTCTTAATTTAACCTTTATCCCAAATATTAATGACCTTATTTATAAACTTTAATTACATAATAAGATTAATCCTTAGCCACACATCTCAATCTTGAGATAGATGGTTTAGGTTGATTCTGATCAATCTCAAAAATCTATAAATAGAGAGGCCATGAACATCATTTTTAAGCTATTTTGGTGCAAAGTTATTATACTCAAATATCTTCATAAGTCATTTCAATTAGTGTTACCATGCCAAATTGATTCCAATCTAATCCAACCCAACCCAACCCATAAGGTGCCAAGGAGAAGAGGAAGTAGCCAAGCCTCCTTTGATGAAGACTTCATGAGCACAAACTGAGCAAGCCTCTACAACAAGCATTTTGGAGTATTTAAGGAAGGTAAAAAAATGTTTCTTTTACATTTTAGTGTGTTTTATTCATGTTTTTTAACTAAGCTCTCCCTAGTGTCTAGGCCTAGAGATTTTATGCTAGTTAGTGTGTTTCTTTCATTTTGTTCTCATTTTGAAACTAACACGATACTAACCATCCTCTCTTGAGTCAAATTCCTAGCTCACATAATGGTACACCTGGTGGGACCCAACAAATCCCACACATGAAGAAGATCATTATACGACTTTAAAATCTTCATTTAGATCATTAAAACTTTTACAATTTAATTTTCTAACTTTGTTTTGCCATTTTTTTCTTTGTCACAGGTTTACACAATAACCATCGTCGATTGAGTAAACCACCGATGAACCATTATCAGTTAAGATAACCATCATTAGTTAAGCTAATAAAATCAACATCAGTCTATATAACTATCATTAGTTAGTAAAACTTACATTGGTCTGCATAAAAGTCGCCATCACCGGTTAGTATAACTGACAAAGGTCATTGTGTTTGTTTTACACAAACCCGAGAGCTCATTTTTCTAATTTGATTATTTCATCTTCAAAAGTGATTCTAAGATAAACATCTTGCTAACATTTTTTTTGTATTTTTTACTTAAAAAATCATCAAAGCATGCTTAAATATATCCTTTTAAACTTCTTTTGAGGTGTTTTAAAATGAATCAAACTTTTCATTTTGGTGCTTAAAAGAAAATCATGTAGGGTTCTATTGCTTAAATCTTGTAGTTAGCCTTCAAAGTTAAAAATTAAGACCAAAGGGTCAAATGAACACCACCAAATCTTTTATTTAGGCTTAAAATTTAACAAACTTATCATTTTTGTCTTCAATAGTTGTTTGATCTAATAGGTGTTGCATGTATGATATTCCATTTATCCCCTTTAGGGAACCCTTGGAATCAAAAGTGCCATTCCTATTACAAAAATATTAGTCCAAGGCTTAGAAATAATGTAATCTAAAGCACTCCCCAAAAACTTTTCAAATTTTGGGTGACCTTGAAAATGACCCTAAAGTCTTTTTATTAGTCATTTATTTCATGTAAACTTAGCTTATGAGGGGGACATCATTACCTCTCATGAGTTCTTTAGGGAATCTTTGACCTAGGGTTTCATCTCCCATCATTGACTTCATTTGGCTACATATTGGAGTTGCACATGGGACATAGTGGGACTTTGGACATCACACTACACTAAGCGCACAACAAGATGTAGTGGTTCCAAAAATGACTAGACCTTTTTGCAACAAGCCAAGTGATATGGACCCTAAATCCATGTTTTTATTTTACATATTTTGATGTGAAATTCATTATACAATTTATTCCCCTAGTATGTTTGGAAACTTGTAGATCTTAGACAAATCCCCACTTTCCATAGAATTATTATTGGTATAAGGTGTACCTCAAGGTCCATGTCATAGTACTATCATTTGAGAGAAGGGGGATGTAAAAACCCTACAATATAATGTGTATTTACTTTTGGATGAACACTTAAAATCCTCTTAAATGATGTATATTGATAGATTCTAACAATACCAAGCAACCTTGTCAGTTTAGGATCTAAGGGAGATTATTTAGTTAGATTTATCCTAGATTAAATTTTTTTTTGGATTCAAAACTTGGTGTAAACAAACAATGCAAACCAAACACATGGTCCCCAATTTTGTTTGAACAAGGTAGTGTTATGCTGTCAAATTTGTGAGAAATCATCAATTTACCTTGTTCAAAATCCATCAAAACTTGCAGTTATATCATCCACTTTGGTGTAGTTATGTTACCCAATTAAGTCTATATCTTTGCTAAAGTTGTCTAATTCCTTCATTTATAATCTAAATTCAAAATTTAACCTTTATAAGTTCATAGGGTTGATGTGTTAAGTGGGTTCACCATTTACACTAAACTTGAAGGAACTTAGGTTCAATTCCCAATTTTGGTTGAAGGCCATTTAAAGACTCATGGTCATTATCACCACTTGATAGACTTAAGTCATTTTGTATTAAACACTTTCACTTTTATTATATGCATCACAACATTTTGAGTCAAGAAAAGTAGTGTTATGTTGTCAAATTTGTGAGAAATTATCTTTGCCTTAAAGAGTTTTTGAAATGATCATTTTGTCACATCTTTTGGGTAGTCTAGCACTATTACACTACCCAAAACATTTCAGATATTTTTACATATGCCCTTTTACATATAGTTTAAGTTTGTTCCTATATTTTCAAACCAAGCTGAGTATACCTTTGTGAACCTTTGTCTAGCATATTATACATTGTTCTTTTTTAGTCTAGATTATTTATCAAAAGAACCAAGTTTTATACCATTATTTGTATGAAAACAAACTATCTTTAAAGTGTCTTTTTTTCCATACCTTATACCTATTTGATTAAGTCTATGTCTAAAAATTAAATGCCTAGTGTTTGTTAGAAGTGTTTCAAATATGTTAGCTTAAAACTTTAATTTATTTTAAAGTCTAGATTTTGACACCATTTGGCCAAGAGTCCTATCGCATGCCTTGTTTGAGCCTAGCTTTTGACGTCATGTTTTGGCCAAAATACCTAGCAAATTTTGATTTCCTAGATTAAACTAATTTAAAACACTTCGACCTTAGAGTTTGGCATTTTGATTTTTGGTTCATTTACTTAATCTTTTTATGTAAGATGTGTAACATTAAACATTAAACATTAGATTATGTTATCACAAATCTTTGCATAAACCTATTGATCCTTTTGATGAATCTAGACCAAGTTTAAACATCAGATTTTAGACATTGTCTTTTTAGAGTTTGTATAATTCTTTGACCTTTTATTGTAAAATCATTGACTATGGATCCCAACATGTATTCTTACACTCATAGTGGACTCATGTATGATTTGGGGATTAAAAATGTGGTTCCATAGGAATAAATGGTGTAGGACCCCTACGTAGATAATATTTCTTATAAGGTGGATTCTTATCCCTCTTATAATACTCAAATAGGGGCACAAATCCAAGATCCATTGGATAACTATTTGGTTAATATGCCACCTTATTCAGAACAAGACCAAGAACAAACTACACAAAACCTAGCTATAATACCCATAATTAATGAACTAGTTCTTCAATAGTCATTCTCTACTAATACACCTTCTACTTATGATACATTTTTATTTTAACATCATTTGTTGGAGAACAAAGATGAGATTTTAGTTAGAGCCATAGAGGTAGGGCCCAAGTTTCCAACATACTTCCCTCATGAGAATTTACCAAGCCTAGTAAGAATGCCCCACAACATAATTTTTGATCAACATGCTTCTTCTAGTGATCTTTTGGCTCTAGTCCAAACAACATATCAAGACCCTAATATTCCTAATAGAGGCAAAAACCTCACAGAAGATGAATTTAACCAAATGTAGACAACATATCAAACCTACCTAAATCTAGCATGTAATTTCAATCATATGACCATGGTGAGCAAACTCTTATTGACTTAGTTCTTTCAACATGAGTTTTGATAGGATTAACTAGTCAAGACAATCAGATTTTAGACCCATTCATGTAAAACACTTTGGTAGATAACTTGATGCATATGCCCATTATTGAGGAAGTGTCTTTTGCTTATATTCAAAACAATGAGAAAAATATAGTGGACAATGTGAAAGCAACATCCAATCTAAATCAAAGTGGTACTAAAGCACAAAAAAATATTCAACAAAATATGACTTTAGTTAACACTGCAAGTGGTTCTCCAAATTAGGGAGTAGTAGTTTATACATCCCAACCTCAACTAGCTACTTCATCAACTATGTAACCAATAGAATTAAGTAGTCAAATGACACCCAATATCATGCCTCAATAATAGAATGTGATGAATCCTACTCCTCTTCAACAAATTATGAGTAGTGTTACACAACATTAGGCACAATCTAGTGTACCAACATAATAGAGGCTAAATGTATTGCCACCTCAAAATGGGGCAACTAATGTTCCACCTCATCAGGTAGTGATAAACATACCTCTTCAATAGTAGACTAGTGTACCAATCCAAACTATATGATGACTAGCCAATAATGTGTAAATGTTTGTCAATGATAGATGTCAAATCTTCAACATGTAGTCACTTTATAATAATGATTCATGCAACAAGGAGGCTTTCATGTTTCTCAAGTACCTACTAGTTAATAATCGATTCAAAATGTGCCACAAGTTCACAGATAGGGTCTTGGTTCACAAGTTCCCACTCAACAACTAGGTTTGATTGGTTGATAGCATGTCCCTTTTCAACCATAATAGACACAATATAGTTATATCCCTCCATCCCAATTGCAAAATCCTCCAAGTCAAACCTTCATATCTAACCCAAACTAGAATATCACATAACCAAATTTGCAATTTCATATACATCATAATCTACATATGCATATTCTTGGTCCATTTCCCAACCAAACCAATATATTCCAATAGATATCTCCATCATACCCTAGTCAAATTATCCCACTTGTGACCTCCAAACCATCTACCCAAACCAATATTCTCTCTCAAACCAATGTTCCTTCTAGTTTCCTATCCCAAGAATTGCAATAGATAAAGGATGCAATTGTTGCCATTCAAGCTGGAAAATAGACTAAAAAATTTAAGTTAGATGATGTGTGTTCTTATCCATTCAACATGGAGTACTTATAGATACCATTTCTTCCAAGATATGAACCATAAAAATTCAACAAATACATAGGGAAAGGTAACCCTAAGGACCATTTAACCAAATTCTTTGTTGCATGTTAACCAGTGGCATATAGCGATATATACCTTTCGTTGTTGTTTCTAAGGAGCTTGATTGGACAAGTCTTGGAGTGGTTTTTTAAATTGCCCAAGAATTTAGTAATAGATTTTGATGATATTTTTGATAAGTTTGTGTAGTACTTTTCCTATAATCTTGAACATGATAATTCATTAGTTGACTTAACACAAGCAAAACAAAATGCTGGTGAGAGTTTTAGAAGTTATCTACAATGATGGAGAGCCTTTGAAAGTTGATTCACTCATAGTTTACTAGATAAACAATTAGTCGTTGTGTTTACTAAAAATTTACATAATGAGATAGATTATCATCTGGAACTATAATGTGCATATACTTTCAAGGATATCATCGATAAAGGCTTGTTGATTGAGTGAACCCTTATTAATAAAGGGATCATCAAGCTTATGTCAACTAATTAGAATCAAGGTACTAATTACGGAAGTGACCAAAACCAACATCCAATCCAAGTGCAAGCATCATAACTAACACAGACCAATAACCACGATAGACCAAAGCATTTCAACCACAATAGGAATGTTGTTGGTAATGGAGTAATCAAGTCACATCATGTCTAAATAGTGAAAACATCATCTGCACCACATTTCTAGCTTACTCCTACCCAACAAACTCTCCAACCAACACCACAATCATAACAACCAAGACCCATGTAGCAAATGCAACAACCTTTACTCTTACAAATCCCCCTTCCAAGGAGAACTGTGCCTACTCATCATGTCTTCAGTGACTTAGGAGAGCCTATTGAGTTTGCATTTTGCAAAATTACCACTACTAATCTGATTAGTTGGCCTATACCAAAGCATTATCCATAATGCATTCTATATCTTAATTAGTACCATGAAAATTAATTCTATGAATATCATTGGGTCAATAGGCATAATCTACAAATATGTGTGCAAATAAAGCATTTTATTGAGAATATGTTGAAAATGGGAAGATAACATTAGATAATGGTAATTTCACCTCCAATCAAACTCTTGGGATTTATTAAAACCCCTTTCCCTAGCATAACACATAGCAAAGGCATAACATTCACCAACAACAACACTGATTAGTGTAATAACAAAATCAATAATATCAAAATCAAAGGCTAAACCAATAGAATCAACAATAAAACCCATGTCATCAAAATAATAGACAAAACTAATGTCATAATGGTAATAATGAACAAACCTACCATGTAGTTCCACATGACTACAATAGGGTTGTAGGTCATATTGCAGGGGTAACATTACTACCATCTCCATTAATCCTAGATCGAGCACTAATCAATCTAGACCATTGCTAAACAATATCATTCAACCAAATTACATGGATAATCCTTCTTTGACCTGGGACCACACATAGGCAAACCAACAAATCAGATCTTCCACTTTTGGAAAATATACTGATAACTCACCCTTACTATGTGACCACATACAAGTGCACCAGTAACTAAGACTTGTCCTATTTGGTCCCACACCATTCCCATCATTTGTTAGCAATAATGGTCTAACATATAATCTTGATTATGTAATCAAAACTTGGAGGTCAAATATTACTATCCCAAGTCCACAACCATCTGCCACTTTGCCTATTATCCAACCAATCATTTAGCCTTAGAATAAACCATTCACCATTGACCAATATAAGAAGTTTGATATTGTGGAATAATTACAGAAGACACTAGCACAAATTTCTATTTTAGATTTTCTACGAATGTCAAAAATCCACAAGAACATTTTGAATGAGCTTTTAACCCAATCCACTATTTCTAGTGACATATCTCCTGATAAATTTCAAGCTTTTGTTGGACACCTAACTCTAGCCCAACAAGTCACATTCAACCAAAGTGATGTCTTCCCTTAGCCTACTCCATAATAACCCATTATACATAGAAGTTTATATAAAGTGTCATAAAGTGAAATGTGTCCATATAGATAATGGATCAGGCCTCAACATAATGTCTCTAAAGCTCATCAAGCTTCTTGGGTACATAATGGCATATCTCTAGCCATAAATGATAACTATCAAAACTTATGATAATCAGGAAAGACAATCACAAGGCACTATTAGCTTACCAGTTATCATTAGGCCTTTGACCCATGATACACTTTTCCATGTACTTGATCATGAGTTATCATATAATATGCTTCTAGGTAGGCCTTGGTTACATGAGATTCATGTATTCCCATCAACACTACACCAATGTATCAGTTTCTCCCACTCAAGGATGGAAGTGAATATTCAAAGAGATCTACACCTATATGAACACTACAAACATCTTGAGCCTGAGTTTCAAATCCATAATTACTAATTCAGCATGAATCCAAGTTCCAAGAAAGATAAATTAAAGGCCATACTTATTGATCCTCCACAAGATAATTGCATATATCATAATACCTTAGAATCCCTTTCCCACATGTCACCTCCTAAAGCTTCCAATCATTTCACCATTTCAAATAATGTCCTAGGGGAGTATGTGACCCATGATACCTTTCATATTTCCAATCTTCCTTAGAATCTAAAGACCTTTGGGTGACCTAAAAATACCCCACACATGCATTGACAACAAAATAACAAAGATAAGGGACCTGTCATGTTTGTACTAGCATATAGCCTAGAACTAGACCCTCTTAAAGGGGATGAATCATGGTTGTATAATGACAACCAAGATGATTGTTATAAAAGTGTAAAGTATCATATTCCCAATAGGATCATGGGGCATCAATATTATGAATGAAGAGGCCTCAGACTGAATCAACAAGGAACCATTGAGCTAATTTTCATGACTAAGTACAAAAGACCCTATGGACTTAGATTTAAACTACCTAGGGGTGACCCCACATATCTTATTTGAGTTCCATCACCAATGGCTAGTGGTGATGATGTTGATAGTGAAGCAAAGTTTGATCATAGCCTCACCTTTGATGACCTATCTGAGACAAAACATATTTGATAACAATTCCATTTGTACCCTTACCCTAGTCATCCATCATAACCCATTGCCATTATACTATCCCCAACTGATAGATTGGGACCAATAAGAATATAATTTGTCAATTGATGAGTTTCAAAATGATGAGGTATTCTATGATTTTTTAGGCCTTAGAGACAATGTTACATTAGGAGATCATAAATCAGGATTCTCAATTACATTGGATCTTGAAGCCTATTTTGGAGAGTGGGTGAACACCTTAGCCAAAAATAAATGAATAAAATATTGAGGTCTTCAAGTGAAAACCTCTTTGAGGTACTTTTAAACTAGGGAAAAAGTAAAGATAAAAGCCAGTCTAGTGGTGAAAACCTATTTTAGTTTCCATTAGATGGAGGTGTTCACTCTTCTTCGAATTTAGACTAGGAGACCACCAATGATGAACTTGCCTATGGATCTGAGTTTAGTTTTGTGCAACAACAAGTATTTGATTGAATTCTTCAATAATTTATAACTTTTTTGTCACATTTCTAGATCTCCCATTAGGGGACTTAGATTCATCATGCCTAGGAGATGTTGAAGAGCAAGTCCAAACAGAGGACCCTGATATAGTCCAATAGTTCAATTCTTTGCCTATTATTCTAGAAGATGGTTTGACACTTCTAGTTAAAGATACAACAAAGGTAAACATTATGACTTCATTGGACCCAAAATGTATAAAATTAGGCATGTACCTCACTAAGGAGGAACATGAAGTATTTATAGCTTTATTGAGCGAATTTTTTGATATTTTTGCATGGACTTATTCTGACATGCCAGGTTTGGACCCTGCCTTGGTTCTGCACCACCTTGTGGTCAATCCTGATGCAAACCTAGTGAAACAAAAGCTATGTAAGATACATCCTCACATTTTTATCTTTTTAAGTAAATATTTGTAAAAACTCTTATAATAAGGATGTATATGATCCATTGACTACTTAGAATGGATATCTAATGTTGTACCTATTAGCAAAAACTAAAGGAATCCAAATCTATACTAATTTTTGAGACATAAACAAATATTGTCCTAAGGATGACTTTCCATTTCCTAATATTAACATGATCATCGACTCTATAGTTGGTTATGAAATGCTTTCACTCATGGATGGCTTTTCAAGATACAACCAGATCAAAATAGCATCAGAAGATCAACATAAAATAGTGTTCACCACTCCATGGGGAATATTTTATTATCATGTAATGCCATTTGGTCTTAAGAATTCTAGAGTTATATATAAAATTTACATGACTATAATATTCCATGATATGATGCATGATATTGATGAAGACTATGTCGATGACATATTAAGAAAATCTAAAACCACGGGTAACCATCCAACAGTGCTACATAGGATATTTGAAAGATTTCAGGAGTACAAAGTTAGAATCAATCCAAATAAAGGTGTGTTTGGAGTAACCTTAGGATAGTTACTTGGTTTCATTGTGTCTCATAGGGGCATTGAATTCGATCCATTCAAAGTTCATGCTATAATTGCAATGTTACTACTAACCAATTTGAAGCAACTCCATAGTTTGCAGGGCAAGATCTAGTCAATCCAATGCTTCATATTTTAATTAGTAGACAAGTGTCATACATTTACACATCTTTTGAAGAAGGGATTTTCATTTCACTAGGATGATCATTGCTAAATATCTCTTCAATAACTCAAGGACTATCTAGATAATCCACTTGTTTTGTTACCTCCTTTGCTAGGAAAGCCATTCTTGTTGTATCTATAAGCTACTGACAATGCCTTGGAGGAAATTTTAGCTCAACATGATAAAAATGTTAAAGATCATGTATTATACTACTTAAGTCTTACCTTGGTCACATATGAACACAACTATGCACCTACTGAAAAAACTTGTCTATATATGGTCTTCATAGCTCAAAAATTGTGCCATTACATGTGGAACAATAAGACAATGGTCATTTCAAAATTAGATCCACAGAAATATCTACTATCTAAAATAGATTTATAAGGTAAAAGGACAAATGGATCATGCTTCTTAATGAGTTTGACATAGATTATGTCAATCAAAACGCAATCAAGGGATAGGTTCTTGTAGATCAACTTGTTGAAGCACCTCATATAGACACAAAGCCACTCAAATTTGATTTTCTTGATGAATCCATAATGACCATAATTAATACACCTCTTTATGAGTAGCATTGGAAGCTATATTTTGATGGTTCATTTACTGTACGTGGATTGGGGGTAGGTATCTTATTTATTATACCACATGGGGATATAATCCCTAAATCATTCAAAATAAATTTTCCTTGTATAAACAACATGGCTGAGTATGAAGCACTTGTTGTGGGACTTTGATAGGTAGTATAATGGAACATATCTCATCTCTAAGTTTATGGTGATTCTCAATTAATCATCAATCAGGTCACAGACCATTTTCAAACCAAAGATGACAAGTTAGTTCCATATAAGGTTATGGTCAATACCATAAAGTAACAAATTGAAAATATCTAATTTGAGCATATACCAAGGGCTATTAATATAACTATATATTCCATGGCTACTATTGGCTCTCTGATTTGACAAATCAACAAATCTAGATAATATTAATTCCTTGTTGAGAATTTGTTCGCACCAACTCATGAACCTTCAACCATTGTAATGATTTATGATATTGTTGGTTCTAATTCTATCTGGTACTCAAACCTTTACAATTACCTTCATGACTAATTTATACCACCTAACCTATCTTAAAAACAAACCAAAGCCTTTATCCATCACTCCACTCAATATACTCTACTTGGATCCACCCTTTACCACTGTAGTTTTGATGGAACTCTACTTCATTATTTAACTTTGGTAGATTATACACTATTATTAAGAGAAGTTCATGAAGGGGTATGTGGCACTCATTCTAATGGGGCATTCCTATCCAAAAATCTCCTGGGTACTAGTTATTATTGGCCCATGATAGACGTAGATGTAGTTACAAATGTAAATAAGTGTGACAAATGTCAATGACATGCTAATCAGATTCATGCCCCAACATAAACTCTAAAATTGATTTTAACACCATGGCCATTTTCTACATGGGGACTTGATCTCATTAGGAAAATTAACCCCACTTCATTTGATGGTCATAAACATATCCTTACCACCACTGAGTATTTCACTAAGTGAGTTGAATCTATACCCCTCACTTACATGACTAGAAAGAAAATTTCCAAATTCATCTTCAACCATCTCATTTACTACTATGGTATCCCCTCTAACATTATATTTGATAATTGAAGATACTTTAAGAATAAGGATTTAGACCAGCTATGTATCAAATATAACATCACACAACAATTTTCTACAACATATTACCCTCAAGGTAATAGCCAAGTTAAAGCATCAAACAAAACCATTATCAATATTCTCAAAAATATTGTCAATGATGTTGGTCATGATTGGCACTTACAAATATTCCCTACCCTTTGGGCATATCATAACAATCACCATACCCCCACAAGAGGCAATCCATATTCACTTGTTTATGGGACAAAAGCCATCCTTCCCATTGAGGTCAAGTTGCCTTCACTATGCATATCTTTCAAACATGTCCTAGATGATCATGACTATCGAGTATTTCACCTGCAAGATCTAGACCTACTTGATGAAAAATACACAATTATGCTCAACAATCTTTAGGTATATTAAAACTAACTCAAAGGCCACTATAATCGATGTGTCAAGTATAGAACATTTAAACTTGGTGATCTTATTCTTAAATAAAACCAAAATAATACCTTGGATGAGAAGAAGCATAAAGGTAAATTCAAACCAAATTGGATAGGGCCTTTGATCATTATTACATATTATGGATCAAGAGCATACAGGCTTGGCACACTAGATGAAGATGAAATTCTTGAGCTGATGAATATTATTTACCTCAAGCGATATTGTGCTTGAGTGCTAACGTGTATTTTCTGTAAGGACCATTTCATGTTGTGTCATTTTATCACTATTCTTATTTATATAAATATAATGTTTATTATTCCTTTTATCCCATTCCATCTACTTTACCATTCTATTTTATCAACCAAACATGTTTTAAAACCTAGCTTGTTTGACCTTGGTTTCTGCCATTCATTACGCATTTTCAACACTAAGGAATCTGAACAATTTCATCAATTGTTTCAAGTACTTTAGATAGAGATCATATTTTGGAGTAGTATGATAGAAGTTTTAGTATTTGCATCCTTTGTTTGTTATTCTTTTCTTATCACCAATCTTGCTACTAATTATAACCACCTTTGGGTAAATTAATACCATTGATCTATGCCATTATGTCCTAGTTATAACTACCTATTGGCAAATTAGGGGAAGCATTTATTTATTGAGCCTTGACATACCAACTTGCCACTTCTTATGCCATATTATGCATTTTTAACAACTATGCCTATTTTGTTTGAATTGACTACTACACTAGTTAAATTCCTTTGTTGTAAGAGTAAAACTATAGTGACTTGAGGTCCTATTTTGGGACTATGTAGGTATCACTCAATACTTGTTGAGGTCAACTCAGCCATGTTATTGCCACTTATGAGCAACCTAAGAAATGATCTCATCATTTTTTGAGAAACCTAAGCCACACTCTCACCATTTTGTTGTTGGGGATCAACCAACAATATGATTACACTTATGAAAGCAATAAACCATGGAATTAAATCAGATAGATAAGTAACTAGAATTAGATAATAGAAAAAAACAAGAGATACAAGAAACCACCCTGAAAACTTGTATTAAACTCTTTACTAAAGGAATACAATTGAAGAAACTTCTTTCTTCCACACCTCTCTCAGATGCACAAGATCTCTCTCTAGATCTCTATCCCTTAAGAGCTCTCTCTCTCAAGTACAATCAACTCCAACAACCTGGATTGATGCAACTCTGTACTATTCTTCAACATTCACATATAATGAACTACTACAATAATCACACTAAGCTAAGAAGATCTAATTCTACATATAGAATTAGGAGACTTGAGCATGCACTTACAACCAATAGTTAAGCCTCTTGAACAAGGGCTCTAAAAACAATCTTACTAATAATAGAAACATGAACTTAAGACTAAGACTTAAACTCATCATGCAAACACTCGCTTTTGTCCTTGAAAATAGCATTCTGGACGCACAGGTAACTGACACCGGTTCCTTCTTGCTTGCCTGTGACCGACGTCGGCCAATCCTCTGCCAACGTCAGTGTCTCTTCAACTGCACCAGACCGACGTCGGTCACTCCTGACTGATGCCGGTGACTGTGTAAACTTGTAACTTTGGTAATGCACTCATATGTGAAGCTTTTAGGCTCCACACCTTAACAATCTCCCACTTGGAGATAAACAGCTACACCAGTACCTATATAACAACATCTTCTAGTTCCTCCATCTTCAACTCAATCATGAAGACCAATAGAAGTTGAATGAATATTCAACTTCTCCTTTATAACCGGCTTGGTTAACATATCAGCAAGATTCCTATCTGTATGGATCTTCTCCAGCTTCAAATCACCATCTTCCAATACCTGTCATATGAAATGGTACCTTAGCTATATGTGCTTTGTTCTTGAATGAAAAGTTGAATTCTTAGCCAAATGGATTGCACTCTAACTATCACTGTATAATCTGCAACTCCCATGCTCCCTTCCAAGCTCTTCCATGAACCGTGTCATCCATATCATCTCTTTGCTAGATTCTGTGGCTGCAATATACTTTGCTTTTGTAGTTGACAAGGTAACAACCTTCTGCAACTTAGATATCCAGCTAATTGTCATTCCACCTATAGTGAAAACATAACCTGTAGTGCTCTTGTTGCCATCCAAATCACCTACCATAGCTGAATCTATATAACCATGTATAGAGTATCTGAACCTCCATAGCACAAGTGCCTACTGCTGGTTCCTCTCAGATATCTAAGGATCCACTGAACTGCTTTCCAATGTTCCTTACCTGAATTGGCCATATACTTACTTACAACTCCCACTGCTTGGGCAATATCCGGTCTAGTACACACCATTACATACATCAAACTCCCTACTGCAGAAGAATATGGAACCTTACTCATGTACTCTACCTCATCATGTGAATTAGGACATTGTTATTTACTCAATTTAAATTGTCCAGCCAAATGAGTGCTTATCGGTTTAGCATCCTGCATATTGAACCGTTTCAACACCTTGTCCACATAATCCTCTTGAGACAATATCAACCTGTGATTTTTCCTATCTCTCTTAATGCTCATGCCAAGTATTTTCTTTACTGCTCCCAAATCTTTCATAGCAAACATTTGAGCTAATTTCACCTTAAGCTCAGAAATATCCTGCATGTGTGATCCTGCAACCAGCATATCATCTACATACAACAATAGAATAATATATCTACCATTATCCAATCTCTTAAAATACACACAATGGTCAAATTGACACCTACTTAGCCATGCTCAGTCATAAACCTGTCAAATTTCAAATACCGTTGTCTAGGAGCTTGCTTGAGGCCATACAAGCTTTTCTTCAATCTGCACACTAACTTCTCCTTACCTTTGACCTCAAATCCTTCCGGCTATTCCATATAAATTTCCTCATCCAAATCTCCATGAAGAAATGTTGTCTTAACATCTAGCTGCTCAAGATGCAAATCCTCAACAGCAACCAAAGACAATACAATTCGTATAGAAGTCATTTTAACAATAGGAGAAAAAATCTCACCAAAATCAATACCTAGCTTTTGTGCAAATCCTTTCACTACCAATCTGGCCTTATATCTCATCTGTCCATTCTCACCTTCCTTCAACCTATAGGTCCATCTGTTCTTCAGTGTCCTCTTACCAGCTGGCAACTCAACCAAATCCCATGTTTGGCTCTCTCTTAAGGACTCCATCTCCTCAACCATGCCACGCTCCCACTAACTCTTGGACTCCACCTGTATTGCTTCTTCAAAACTTTCTGGTTCTCCACCGTCAGTTAGCAATAAATAGTATAATGAAGGAGAATATCTAATTAGAGGCTTACTTACCCTTTCTGACCTCTTGATGGGTGTCTAAGACTCGTTCACAACACGCTATCCACCCAAATTCTCTGACAGTGACCGACCTCAATCACCTCCAGACCTGCTACTGGCCAACGCCAGTTCTGCTTGACTGACACCTGTGCCTGTCCTACCGACATTGGTCTCTGTATGACCGACATTGGTTTCTGTTCTACCAATGTCGGTTCCTATCTTGCCGATGTTGGTATCTGTGTTTTCCTGCAAGTGATTATTTCTTTTTCCTGTGAGCTCATTTTGGACTGTCACCTCGTCCAATTCACTATTGCTCTACCCAGATTGATTTAGCTTCTTCAGCTAATCACTATACATCACTTTTTCATTGAAAATAATGTCACGGCTCCTAATTATCTTGTTAGTTCCTAGATTCCAAAATATGAAACCAAAATCATCTGAGCCATAGCCAATAAATGTGCACCTCATAGACTTAGCATCGAGCTTCTTTCTATTTTCCTTATCTATGTGCACAAAGGGTTCACAACCAAAAACTTTGAGAAAAGAGAGATCTACCTTTTTACCTATCCAAGCCTCTTCTAGAATTCCACCATCTAGAGCTGTAAAGGGTCCTCTATTAATCAGGTACACTGCAGTGTCAACACTTCTGCCCAAAACTCTAAGGGCAAACCAGCATGCAATCTCATACATCTTGCACGCTCCATGATTGTTTTGTTCATCCTTTTAGCAATTCCATTCTGCTGAGGTGTCCTTGGAACCATCCTTTGCCTACGGATTCCATGCATGTAACAATACCAATTGAACTTATAACTGCAAAACTCTCCACCATTATCAGATCTCAGGCACTTTAATCTTTTACCTATTTCATTCTCAACCATAGCTTTCCAAATCTTAAAAGTCTCAAATACATTAGATTTCTTCTTAATACAGTAGATCCATACCTTTCTTGTAGCATCATCTATGAATGAAACATAGTACTGTGATCCTCCAATAGAAGCTACCTGAGTTGGTCCCCACACGTCTGTGTGAACAAGATGCAACTTATGCTTCTTCTTTGTAGACCCAGTCTTGAGAAAACTAACCCTTTTCTATTTTCCAAATACACAGTGCTCACAAAATTCTAGATCCATGCTTTTCAAATCTGAAAGCTTACCTTTAGACTTAAGAATTGGCATCCCCTTCTTGCTCATGTGGCCAAGCCTTAAGTGCCACAATTTTGCATCCACATCTGAAGTAGATAATATAGAAGGAGAATTGTTAGTAACACAATTACACAAATAGAGAGTACCTACTCTCTTAACTCAAGCCATAACAAGTGCACCCTTGGTCACCTTCCAAGATTCTGCTGTGAGAGTTACTATACAACCCTCATCCCCTAACTTTCTTGCAGAAATCAAATTTCTCTTCAAGCTAGGAACATGCATAACTTCTCTCAACACCCATGTGTTGCCATTCTACATTTTCAGCTGCACTTTACCTTTGCCAATAATTTTACAGGGTTCATCATCCCCTAGATATACTATTCCAAAATCTCCATGGATATAGTCACAGAAATATTCCCTATTAGGGGTAGCATGAAAAGATGCACCAGAATCTAACACCCAAGATTCTATATTATTATGCAAAGAGAATATTAAAGCATCTTGTGCAATACCTGCAACCTTTGCTTCTTCTTTTCCTTCATGTTGATTGTCCTCCTTAGGCTTTGACCAGCAATCTCTGCTTATGTGCCCTATCTTTCCACAATTCCAGCATTGTGGCTTCCTGCCATTTCTGGATTTGGATCTGCCTTTCCCCTTAGACTTGGATCTTGATCTCCCTTTCTTTCTCTTCTTTTTTTGCCTTCCCCTGCTCTCAAAACTTAAAGTGTTCCCAGATGTCTCTTCTGTGCTTTTCTTGCGAATTTCCTCATTCAAGATAACACTAACAACATCCTCTACTTTTAAAATATTTGATGCAGATGCAGTATTGCTAACTACCATTACTAAGCTATGCCAGCTTTTAGGCAAAGAACATAATATTAAAAGAGCTTTTATTTCATCATCAAATACAATTTTGACTGAACTTAATTGATTTACAATACCATGGAAATCATTCAGGTGATTAGATACAGATCCACCTTCTTGCATATGCAAATTAAATAGCTGCTTCATAAGATATACCTTATTAGAAGCTGAGGGTTTTTCATACAAATTTTCTAGAGTAGTCATCAACTCTACCATTGTTTTTGCCTGTGATAAATTAGATATCACAGTAGATGCTAGACTCAGTCTTATAGACCCCAGATCCTTTCTGTCAAGAACTTCCCATTCTTCATCCTCCATGTCTGTGGCCTTCTTTGCAATCCCACCTAACGGTAAGTATAGATCCTTCTAATACAGATAGTCCTCTATCTGCATTCTCCAATGTTGATAGTTTTTGTCATTGAACTTCTCCATTCTCAGTTTACTTTCATCTACCATTGCTTCTCCCACTCAAACAAAAATCCCTGCAGAAACTCCTGTGAGCAACCTGTAATCAATACACACTACACAGATCTGAACCACCTGTTAGTGAACCTAAGCTTTGATACCAATTATTGGATATCAAACTCTAAACCTACAACCAAGGCTCTGATACCACTTTTTGGGGATCAACCAACAATATTATTACACTTATGAAAGCAATAAACCACAGAATTAAATCAGATAGATAAGTAACTAGAATCAGATAATAGCAAAGAATAAGAGATACAAGAAACCACCCTGAAAACTTGTATTAAACTCTTTACTAAAGGAATACAATTGAATAAAATTCTTTCTTCCACACCTCTCTCAGATGCACAAGATCTCTCTCTAGATCTCTATCCCTTAAGAGCTCTCTCTCTCAAGTACAATCAACTCCAACAACCTAGATTGATGCAACTCTGTACTGTTCTTCAACATTCACATACAATGAACTACTACAATAATCACACTAAGCTAAGAAGATCTAATTCTACATATAGAATTAGGAGACTTGAGCATGCACTTACAACCAACAGTTAAGCCTCTTGAACAAGGGCTCTAAAAACAATCTTACTAATAATAGAAATGTGAACTTAAGACTAAGACTTAAACTCATCATGCAAACACTCGCTTCTGTCCTCGGAAATAGCATTTTGGACACACAGGTAACCGACACCGGTTCCTTCCTGCTTGCCTGTGACCAACGTCGGCCGATCCTCTGCCGATGCCAGCGTCTCTTCAACTACACTGGACCGACGTCGATCGCTCCTGACCGACGCTAAACCTACAACTTTGGTAATGCGCTCATATGTGAAGCTTTTAGGCTCCACACCTTAACATTTGTGAATAAACTAAGTTTGAATTCTCTCACCATTTTTCAAGCAACATAAGCCATATACTCATCATTTTGTGAGCAACCTAAGCCTTGCTCTCACAATGGTGTGAGTAACCTAAGTTTGAATGCTCTCATCATTTTATGAGTAACCTAAGCTTGAATACTCTCACCATTTCATGAGCTTAAACTATTTAGTGTCTCATCATTCTTGATCGAGTTGAGATACTTTAAAAATTCTAAAAACATTTGTAAAATGGTTAGAAAAAACCAAAAACACTGACCACTTCTTTGCCTTAAGGATTCTGGGAACCCTTAGTAAGTTACAAGAAAAATCATTTGTTTATTGAGTTCCCCATCCTTTTTGGCCTTTTTCTCTCATGCACTTGCCATTTTTCAAGGCCATTCCTATTCTCCTATCACATTCATTCTATTTGTTTTCATCAGTTATCACATTCTTCCCATTCCTTTAGAGAACTACATTTGGCTTGAAGTTGTTTATTGGATATTACATACATAAAATTATGCAGGAAATGTCCACTTGCCTAGTGCATATGTAGATAACTTGGCCACTCCCTTCCTTTTCTTCTATTTCCCCATTTTGTTCATTTGTTAAGGAAACTAAAATCTAGAATACTACTATATTGAAATAAAATGCACACACATAAATAATATAATGATATACACAAATTAAAAAAAACATATATGAAAAAAAGAGAGTTATCTCTTCTCCTCTTTTACTCATTAAAAATGAGTCTATACAAATTTTGGAAAATTATTTGCTTCATCTACAATTAAAAGACATGTCAATCAAATTTTACAAAAAGTCTTCTATCAAATCTACATCCTTTTGAGTATACGAGAATATATTCATTTAATAAAAAGTTATATTTTATTCTAGGGGCAATGTTCATATAGTTTCTATTACATTGTTTATATGTTTTTTTGTCTCTACTTATTTTGTTTGTTTGTCTACTTATTTGTTTGCTTTAGCACTATTTCCTTGATTCAATTTATGTGTGTTCATTAGGTGATTCCTTGCCCACACTTATACTCAAATCCATCCATATTCATATGTTTACATTGTCATCATGGTTTTTATCATTGGTGCATTGTTTTCTATTGAGTATTGGATTGTGAGAGTCATCCTTATGCATATTTTGGCCAAGTCTTCATGATCTTATACCATGATGCCTACCAACATGTGTTATAACAAACCTCAGTTTTAATAAATCTATTCAGCAATGGTGGCATCAACATCTCTTTGGCACTAACATCCTAATTCAATCCCAATCATATCCCAAACAGAGTAATTAACCATGAGATAATTTCAACTTCTATTAGTTCAAATGAGCATCTCCACACTAGTAGGTTGTTCCAATTCATCATAACCCTCTATGTTAAGTTACCATCATCAATCAACCAATCAATCATGTTTTCCATAATCAAGGTCCAAAAAATTGTAACTGCCTATGGGCAAATCATTATACACCATCCCACATGTATTTCTCAATGATTATAACCACCTTTGGACAAATAATTATGTTATCATCATTTTACTTTTTTTCCCATACAAGGGCATGTTATTATCTTGTTTTTCTATACTAATTATGGAAGCTCCATCTTCTTAATGATTATAGATGCCTTTGGGAAAATCATTGTGTTATCATACCACATTGCCATTATTGGGGTACAATGCTTATAACTACCTTTGGGAAAACCATTATACACCATCCCACTTGCATTATCAATGATTTTAACTACTTTTTTAAAATCATTGTGTTTTTGCCCCATCATCTTTCCTTTCTTTGGTCCCCTCATTTTGCTTCTTGTCAAGGAACCGTTTGCTGACCTACTTGTGCCAACCATTCCCTTGAGGGGGCATCATACAGTTAGTTTATCATCATTGTAGTTATAGGAATACAAGACCTTTTCATTCTTTGAGAATATGTTACTATGTTTATAGCTTGCAATGCCTTCCCAAATAGGGGCAAATTGTAGACACCTGAATCTTGCCACTAATGACCTCCAACTAGGATTTTGACCAATTTCCACCAAAATGCACAATTTGGCCTTAAAACACTAAAACACATTAAATGAGTTGAAATTGACATACTCAAATTCCAATTTTGGCTAGGGTATCACTAAATGGGGTAATGTAATTTATGGGATAACTAACTTTGATCAGATCATTTTGAGTCAAAATGCCAATTTTGCACTTGGGTACTCTGGATTGCCCTTTTCTATCATATCTCTTGCATGAGACACATGCCTTTGATATTTTGTGTTGATAAAATCCTAATTGGGATAATATATCCAATACATCTGACATTTACTTCCAATTCTAATCTAGTTACATTTTAGACTAATAATAAGGCATTCTGATCAATTTGAGTAATTTATGCACATAGTGTTTAATCATGCTTAAGAACTAATTAAACCAAATTAGAGCCTAATTAATAATTCCATGGAAAATTTTTGAATACTTATTTTTGGAAATGAATATTGAATATATGCATCATCAGGTGACCTCATTTCTTGGGAAGACATCCCTAGGCCATAAATGACACAAATATCAGGATGTGTGCCTCCCATGCCTCATCAATGCCCTACATGCCTCTTAATTGCTCCTTTATCCCAAATATTAATGAGCCTATTTGCTAATTTTAATTTAATAATTAGATTAATCTTTATCCACATGTCTCAATCCTAAGAAATATGATTTAGGTTGATTCTGATCAATCTCAAAAATATATAAATAGAGAGGCCATGAACATCATTTTTGAGCTATTTTGGTGAAGAGTTATTATGCTCAAATATCTTCAAAAGTCATTATAATTAGTGTTACCATTCCAAATTCATTCCAAGCCAAGCCAAGCTAATGCCACAAGGTGCCAAAGAGAAGAGGAGATAGCAAAGCCTCCTTTGATGAAGACTTCATGAGCACAGACCGAGAAAGCCACTATAACAAGCATTTTGGAGCATCTAAAGAAGGTAAAAGAAGGTTTATTTTGCATTTTAGTTGTATGTTTTATTCATGTTTGTTAGCTAAGCTCTCCCTAATGTCTAGGCCTAGAGATGTTATGATATTTAATGTGTTTCTTTTATTTTGTTTTCATTTTTAAACTAGCACGATACTAACCATCCTCTCTTGAGTCAAATTCCTAGCTCACAGGAGTCCCACAGAGGTACCAAGTGGCACTCTTGCATTGGGTCCCAATAATTTATCAAGCTTAAAATTGATGTTCATATGATTATCATTTGGTGTTTGTAAGAATGTATTTGACCTCTGTGAGATCATCAAATTTATGTTAATGAATTATCCCACTTAGGATTAAAATGTACTCAAAAATCTTATTGGAAGGCTCATAAATTGCTTTACAAATTTAGGAAAATGCTCAAAGAATGCTCAAACATAGGAAATCTTTGATCTAAAAAATATGGAAATGGTCTTATGGTTTAAGTATATGTAAAATAAAACTTAGTATAAATCTATGCTTTAAGGTCCCCATGGCATTTTGTCCAAATATCATGAACCTCAAACTATAGACTTATACTAGATTTTACTTCTTTGTTACATAGGACTTAGACCAAGTTATTTATAACTAACAGTTTTAATGTATTTTGTCAATGCAATGAAACCCTATTTGTTAGACCATTATATCATATTAATCCTTTTGAGCATATTTTATAAGGATTAGTACAAATATTTTATACCAATGTATATGTTGTGTTTTTTAAACACAATATAAACATTGGCTTAAAAAATTTAGTCCCGGTCCTTTTTAAATAAGTTCAAAAAATTTAAGCATAGATTTTTTAGCCTAAGGTTTATTCTATGTTTAATAAACATGCAATAAACCTTAGCCTAAATAATTTAAGCCTAAGTCCCATTTTATTAAAGTAATAACTTAAAGTCCAAGCATCTCTATAGATCAATGGTTTGTGCATCATAATTGGATCCTGATCCAACAATGTGAGGCCCCCAAATAATTTTTAATGAAGCCCCAATAACCCTTGAGCTTGTTGTATGGTGAAATTTAATTTGAGGTATAGCTAACAATCTTATCCGATGATTCGTGCATTATCATTAGAAGGTGATCCAATGGCGTAAAGGCACTCATGACTTTTCAAAGGCTTGAGATCTCACCACATGGCCAATGATCATTCAACAAAGGACTGGCATAAGATATGAAGCATGGGGAAGGCACATAAAGACACCACGTGTCACAACCATAGGGCTTAGAAAAAAAGGAACCAATCACAAACAAGGGCTTAGATCACCATCTATGGCTCATGCTAATCTAAGATTTTGATCCTGCGATGCAAAATTAAAAAATGTATTTTAAATACCAATAGCTAGTGTTGAAATGGCATTTATTAAAAATGTCTTGAAAGGTCTAGACCAATGCCACATAGGTTCCATGTAGTTAGAAAAGGATAAAATGCAAGATCTTGTGTGCTCAAAAATACAAAGCTATAAAGGCAAAGGTCTAAATCAAATCCAAGGCACGTATAAGCCAAAGCTTGGATATTTTCTACCATTCAAGCTCTAAAACCATGAACCTTATATAAAATGACTAAAATAGACTCAATTAGTTATAATTTGATCCAAGGAGAACTTGATTTTGTTTTGAGCACAAGAGAGCTTCCACAGAGATCATGTGTAATCTCATATTAGCAATTTACAAGAATAGAGATAATGGAACCCAATAGACAAAAATTGAAGGAGGAAACTGAGCTTTATTTGTCAATAGATAATGAAGGACAAATCTTAAAGGATATAGAGTTAGATACTATAGCCTTGAATATCATTAGCATTAGGAACTGGTCCAAACTCTTCTTCATGATCGAAGAATTGAAACTCATCATAAAAGAGGAGCAAAGAATTGCCATAGTAAGCTAGAGGCATTATGACCTGGTCATTATTCAGATGGTTGACCTCCACTATGTTGTGACTAAACATGAGGTACTACATTACATCGATATCCTTTCTCCCATCTTTGTTGACTATAGAATTGATAATAAATGGATCATTTGGGAGAGACATTCTAAACAAGTGGCATATATTTCTCTTGTATATTTTGAAAAGTATTATAGGCTCCCCATTCCCCATGTATATTTATCCAAAATAAAAGAGTGGACCTCTAAGCATGACCTAGATTTGGTCTTTAAGCATTGGCTACACCAAGGACCCCACATCTTTGAGAAATTTGAGGGAAAACCCCCAATAGTCCAATTTAGGAAGGGTATTACAGTTATAATGACCCTATTGAATTGAGCTTTTGGATCCCCCTCAACCACTTATGTGAATAAAATTTAGGTCTCATATGTACATTTCATGGTGGAATAGAAGCTCATCCCTCCAATTTTATATTTAATCATTATTTTCCTCACCAAGCAATTCACTACCATAAAAAGAAAGACTTCCAAGCATTTTTATATGATGTCTTGCCTGTTAGATGCCCTTCTTGCAAAACCAAGAAATTTGGAATTAGGAATTGGTCCCAAAATGGAAAAACCACCATTTCACACCACTATTCTAAATTACATATCTTTAATTATAGGAACCACATGTAGTTTATTTGTGACTACATTTATCTAGCCATAGTTGAAGCCATCATAGACATTTCTATGCCTAAAACTCACCCCCTAATAAATAAGTACATGGATATGATAGTTGATATCTAATACTACCCTAAATACATAATCATCATAATTGAGGGGATCATATCCTACCCTTTGAGGTTGCTAGTATATATTCTTAGCAAGCTAGCTGAGCAAGAAATTACCTCCCAATTCCTACATGGCATCAATGGTAGTTGTAAAGAGAAAAATAAAGGCCTTCTCCGCCCCTTCCCACTGCTCATTCTAAAGACAATAATTCAAGACTAGAAATAGGTTGAAACCATGTTTAGACATAGGGATTCATTTGGTTTTAAACTTGATGAACTCAATATGTGAGATTTTAGGAGTGTAGTGGCCAGCCACTTAAGGAGAAGAATCTCCCCAAGCCTAAATATGCACATCAACTTGGTGTTCATGACACCATATCTATCAAAGCTAAGAATTATGAATAAGTATTAACTAGGATCTAGGGACACATCATCAAACTACAACACAAGCTAACCAAGGATGACATGCCATCTAGAAAGAGATGTAAAATGCATCCTTTGCAAAATCATTTATTGATAGGTCCATTTAGAACACCCCAAGTAGAATAAACAATACCATAGGGGTAGCTTGAACAAAATCAAGAGGAACAAGGTAAGGGTAAGGAGAAATTAGGAGAAGTGAGATTAGAAGAGAGACCTAGAGAGGGTCCCTAAGCTTTAATACTACTTCAAAGGCCACCTTCCCTAGTTCAATATATAAACATGATTGCCTTGGAACCAAAAGAGACACTTGAGGGTGATCTCAAAGATTTTGTAGAGGAATATGATATAGATAGGGAAGGAGACCTACTTGAAGAAGCCCAAGTCTAAGAGGGAGAGCCTAGAGGTGATAAAGGAAAGGAGCTTGTCCCTATAGCATCCCAAGAAAAGAGGAAGGAAGAGTTAGAATTAGTTCTTATGGGACCAAAAAAGAGGCCAAGACTAACCATCCCTCACCCCACAAGTGAGGTAAATTTATTCAGTGATGAATTCCCAATTCATGGACCAGTCATTCCTAACTGGTTCATTTATGGAAAGTTTAAAAAATTCCTTCTCTCTCCCACTCATGGGCCATGACAAGGGATGTTGACATCAAAATACATGATGAAATGAAACCATGGATTAGATACATGGTAAAAGAGAAAGAAGAAAGGAGAATTATGGTCACTCAAGGACTAGAAAGAAAGAATATGGATGCTCTAGGAGTATCAAATAACTTAGTTGTAGAGGTCTTAGAACCTCCCAAATTCAAGAAGCTAGTCACTAAAATTCAATTCAACCCTGAAATAACTAGGTCAGAAAGGGTTACAACCAGGAAAACTATGGTTGGAATAGAGGAATTCACCTTTTAAAAGGTAGATCCCTTGGTAGGATTAACCCCTATGGGAGGCCAGTATCTTGGTGAGGCTACCATTCATGTGGAGGATGTTGAAAGTCTACTTGATGCACATTAAGCTCAAGCAAAGGCTAGGGTTTAGGGCATGTAATAAAGGATCTTAAATTTGGAAAAGAATAAATAAAACCTAAAAACATAGGCAATTCTATCAGTGCTTGAGGTAATAACTAAAATACTTGATGAGTCATTTTATGACATGTTTGAAGCATTGAAATAAATGAAGTTGAGGTAGAGTGTATTAGCACAACAAAGTGTATTGGCCAAGAATTTAGTCACCCAAAGGTAAGCCTTAGAGGATAAAATAGCCAAATTGCTCAACATTCAAGAAAGTAAATAGATTCCAAGCTTTAAAACCATCAGTTTGGGACACTTGAATGTAATTCTAAGAATTATGGTTGACAAGGTTTAAAGTTTAAGTTCATGGCAAAATAATGTGGAAAGGCTTCTAGAGGATGACAAGGAGCTAATTTTAAGGATTGAATATATTCTTGGGATTGTGCTTACAAATCATTCATAACCCACTACCCTTAAGATCATAAGTGATGAAGAATTCAAGCCTAGGGCTACTTTGGTAACCCAAGAGATCAAAAGAAAGAGCCAATGCAAATCAAGACCTGATAATAGAAAAATCTTAGACATGATATTTAATGTTGGAGAAAGGATAAATGAAGCTAGGAGCATTAAAGAAGCCATGGCTAGGAATGATAGAGAATTCTATGACTTGGTAGATCAAGAGGAGGAGCACATCCTGAGGCCTGCTATAGATCTAGATCTAGTTGATGAGTAGCATGTTAAGGCCATGAGCATCCTTTAACAACAACAAATATAGGCCCTAGCAGTAAATTAGATAATATTCTATTTTGTAAAAATTTTACCATTTTGAAATAGAATATTCTATTATAAAGGCATATGTTATTTTGTTTGCATATTTGCCTCTAGGTTAGTATGATTTAAAAACCATGTGTATTTTAGAACTTGTAAGGACAGTTGTCCTTATCTCTGTATAACTATATTTTATAATTGACTAATATACTGCTTGACCTTTCTATAAAGGCATGTATTACCATTTGTAAAAGGGAGATTTTTTTATAAAATTCTATATACTTGAAGCCATTAATATAATCAAGAAATTCTACAAATATTGTCCATGTTTGATATGTTAATTTCTAATATAGCTTTTCTCTCAATTACTAGTTGATGTCTTGAATTTTAATGGCATCTTGAAATTCCTAGTTGCATATATAATCACAAGGTTTCTAATTTTTGTATATGCTAGATTAGTTAGAGGATCTTAAGTTTGGCTTCATTTCATTTTTGCTTTATATTCATATGTGCAAATGCTATTTTAGTTCTTATTTAAGGATTTACTACTATAATAAAATGTTATTTTAGTTCTTATTTATGCCATTAATATCCTTTGAAGTTTGCCTAATATATAGTGTAATTTGAGCTAAGGATATTTTACATTGTATATTGGTTTGAATGCATATGTAGTTGTAATTGATGCTTTGTCATGATATTCGAGACTATATACTTGAATCCATTAATATAATAAAGAAATTCTACAAATATTGTCCATGTTTGATATGTTAATTGCTAATATAGCTTTTCTCTCAATTACTAGTTGATGTCTTGAATTTGAATGGCATCTTGAAATTCCTAGTTGCATATATAATCACAAGGTTTCTAATTTGTGTATATGCTAGATTAGTTATAGGATCTTAAGTTTGGCTTCATTTCATTTTTGCTTTGTATTCATATGTGTAAATGCTATTTTAGTTCTTATTTAAGGATTTACTACTATAATAAAATGTTATTTTAGTTCTTATTTATGCCATTAATATCCTTTAAAGTTTGCCTAATATATAGTGTAATTTGAGCTAAGGATATTTTACATTGTATATTGGTTTGAATGCATATTTAGTTGTAATTAATGCTTTTTCATGATATTGGAGACTAAAATTAGCAATCAATCATTTATTTTTTGCCTTATCCTTCTCTTTTTTCCCTTTTTTACACCAGATCACTTTTTTTTAATTCATTATAAATATCCACTTGGATTAATTTATAGCTTAGATCTGGATCATAATTCACTAAATATTAACATATATCCTCTATAATTTAGGAAGAACAAACCAAGGTGGCTCCTAACCACCAAATCATATAAATATTATGGAATAGTTTATCTTGATCTGTTGTGATTTCACCACAAGCAATTAGATTGCCAAAACTTGTAACTCATGCTCTAAATTTTCTAAATTATAAAATGAGAAGTGTTCTTTTAACACTAAGAGCACTTATGGTTCATTTATAAGCATCAACAAACTATTTCTTGACCAAAGCCTTAAAGACTTTGAAGTGAGCAAAGACATCACTCTTGTACTTAAGGAAATAAACCCAAGTATGTCTCAAGAAATTATTGATAAAGTAAGTGCATACTTATCTCCATTGAAATAAGCACTAGGAAATACCATCAAATTACCATGCACAATCTCAAGTGGTGAAGAAGCTCTCATGGACATGCCTTAGGAAATGGATCCTAGTGTTGTTTCCCCAATGCACAACTAGGGAAAACTCCATCAAGACATGAAACTATAGGAAAACCTTCTACCATATATGAGTGCTCAAATCCTTCAAATATATATATTTTGGGTGTCTAAATCTCTTATTCCAAATCTAACTCTCATAATTTTCATGAAAAACTAAACATGTCCCAAAGGAAGAGTATCATCAAAACCTTCAAAATAGCAAAGTCAAGAATTGTGATCAACAACACCTTATGCAATAAGTGTGTGTGGCTCTAACAAAGATTGAACTTTAACACCCTATGGTGTGAAAGTCACTATCTTAGCCTGACCAGAATGGCAAATCTATTAAATTGAAATTAGATTGGTGGTGATGTTTGGAACATATAATGCATTAGTGATATGGCCACCATATATCTATATGTCACCCTTCCCTTCAATAGGAATGTAAGAAGAGTCTCCAACCTTAATATTTGGAATAGAACTCAGATCAAAAGATACAAAGGACTCCTTGGTAGAATTCATATGATGTGAAGCACCATAATTTAGAACCCAACTATCTAAAATAGGTAATTGTGATCTCCTGACAACATTAAGTGTTTTCCCATGCTCATAAGATGGAGGAGTGTAGATATAAATCATGTTTAACCTAATGAAATCTTCTATGGCTTGTATTATATTAAAACACATAGACTCTTCATGACTAGTCCCCCCATAATTAGAATAAGATAGGTTAGACTTATTCTTAGATTTGGAAGATGATTAGGGTTTAAAGGTATTAGTGTTGGGTTTAGGTGCATGTTGAGATACAGGATGAGTGTTATTATTCTTACCCTTAGATTTTCATTTAGTCTTAGGATGTGATGAAACTAATGCCTTTTGAGAGGTGGAAGAATCAAGGTAAGAAAATTTTGATTCCTCCCTAGTAAGTCTCTCACAAAATAATTCTAGATTTGGCATTTTTAATGTGGCACTTAAGGCATCCATATTAGAGAAAAAGGTAGAAGCAAAGATTTGGAATGAGCCACTCAACTTAGATAATATCAAGTACACACACTCTTCATCCTTTTTATCTTATCCACTCCCCTTAAAATATGTCAAAAAATGCTTAAATTTATTGAGGTAGTCTACAATGGAAGCAAATTTATCTAGATTTAGTGAAGTAAGCTCCACTTCATGTTGTATCACTATGATCTACTTTCCCAAATAAACCCTTTAACTTAGTCCACATTTTGAATGGAGAATCATACCCATCAAAATGAAATAAAAGACTATCACTCACATATACCCCAATCAAATCCATACACTCTTCAAACTTACATTGATGCTAAAAAATTTCAAATTCACGTGTAAATCATGGTTGTGTTTCATTCATTAGGGACCCTAATTCTTTGCACTTTATGATTGTTTCCATTTTATGTCTCCATGTATGGTAATTATGTGTAGCCAAAAGTTTAAAATGGTCAACACTAAAAGTATAATCCATGCTAACAAACACCAAAGAGCAAAAATAATGCAAAAGGGTGTACAAAATTGCCATTGAGATAACCCCTGAAAAGATTGTAATATAGGACCCCCTCAATTTGGTAGTTTATAAAATTAGTGTATTTTTAAAAATTAATGACACCAATGGATAGGAAATAAAAAAATATGCACTTTTGAAAAAAAATAGAACTAAAATTTTAGTTACAGTTTAAAAGTTATTGGTGTTATGATTTTTTGTGAAATGGGTCAATACATTAATAACACATTACAAACTAGTTTTTGAGACCAAATTAGAAAAAAAAAACATAGACATTTAGCCACTCATTGGAACCATAATTTAACCATGGACTTATAGATGCCAACCAACATGAAAAATAAACCTCTTGGTTAACACTATGCTTGTGCAAGTGAATTAAGCTTCCATTGAAGCAAAAAATCAATCTTATAAATACAAAAATGAATGGACTAGTTTTTTTAAGAGAAAAAGAAAATTTCAGGTTGTCTTTGGCTCCAAATCCTTTTATGAAGATACAAACTCAAATTATTTTAAAAATACAAGTGCCAAAGCTAGAAAAAAATAATTTATCTCTCCTCAATACCACTCTCAAGGCTTTTAATGCCTCAGTCTTGGAAAATGACACCTAGTTGAAACAAGTAGATCTAAAAAAATTCAACACTCAGTCTAGGAAATTTTGATAATAGAAAATATATAACAATGCATATGGCACCTCTTCCTATTAGATTAGATTAAAAAATAATGTAAAAAACTAGATTTGATGCCTCGGCTAATTAAAGTATTCTAACACCTATCTTTTCAATATTCTAATGCCTTTCTCTCACAAGTTGATCAAATGTAGCAAAAATAGTGTAGATCTTATAATAAAGGTGCCTCTTAGATCTATTCTGAAGATGTCAACATAAAAATTAGGTGTCAATATCATATTAATGCAAATATCAAGTGCTTATTTGGTCAATTCAAAGATCAAGCACCTCTCCTCAGCTTGGAAGATGTGAACATAGCAATCATCTTCTTCTCCAATGTAGGTATATCTTTCTCATAGAATCTAATGCCTAACTTAGATAGAAAATGATGCTAAAAAAATATGATTCCTTAAAATTAATTTCAATGCTTAATTTATGATGTGCTTAGAAGATCTCAACTTTCTCTGTCTAACTCAAGAAAATCTAATTCCTCAATCCACAAGAAAAATGCAACAAGAAAAAAATAAAAGGATGATTCCAAGATTAAAATAAATCAAATTAAAAAACTAATTCCTCCTTTTTGAGAGATCTTATACATTCTAACACTGGTCTCTTTCCTCAAATCTCAACTTTTTTTAATCTCTGTGTGAAGATTGAAATTTAAAGCCTTAAAAATAATGAAATATTCAAAAAGAATTGAAAAAGGGAACCAAGATCTACCTCTCTTCTAAGCTTCTTCTCCATGACAAGGTAAGAAGTAGTGACAAGGGAAGTAAAATAAAATTATCTAAAAATTTCAAGCTAAGGTATGGTTGCAACTTCTTCAAGGCTCTAGTACCATGTTAGGAATGGTAAAGGCATTCCAAATTAAGAGTCCAAAGTTTTATCAACAAAACATCACAAGGAAGCTATATATATGATGTGAAAAAACAAGGCAAATCTCTATTATTCAGAATGAAGCATGCTAATATAATAGGAAATCTCTTTCATATATAGGCAAGGTGAAATATAATACTAACCTAACTGGCCAATGTGGGATAAATCCTCACATAGTAAAAACTCACTAAAAGACAAAATAACATGAGAAAATGCATGAAATACATACTCTAATAGATCAAAGGTAAACATTTGTTGACATGTTCCTAGGTAATATTAGTATGAACCTACAGGCCCTTCAAAATAGCTCAGTCATTCCTTAGAATCAAAATCTATAGATCTACCAAAACCCCTTTCTTAACCACCAAGTGCATGTTATCCAAAATCAATAATAGGGTATCCCATAAAACCACTTGATTTAGCATAATCAACCCATGATAACATGCACCCATTATGCAAAATCTTCCACCTTTATAACAACAAATACTAATGTCACTTCTCAATTGGGAGTGTAAGGCAAAACCAAAATGATGGGAGTTATGGAGTTAGAAGTTTAAGATAAGGAAAATATCATTACTCACACTAGAGAGTATCAGTATATGACTCTTTATCCCTCAAAAATTTTAGAAACTAATTCAAACCCTAAGCTCATGGGGCTATGATTTGATATCTGAGTTGACCAATATGTTCTCCCACATCTCATTTTTTGATTTACTCAAGAACTTCACCACTCATGAATCAACCTTTCTTGATGCCCTAAGACTAGGGAATCTATCCATTATTACTCCTTTTCCATATTGGAAGCACAATGACTAAGATGGGGGTGAATCAATCTTTAAAATCATTTCTTTAAGTTACACTTTAGTAATCATGAATCATTCAAATAAACATATAGATCTAGCAAGCATAATCAATTATCCACACAAGCATGAAACATAAAAACACATCACATATGTGGGAAAACCTCAAGGGGAATAAAACCCACTAATCTCTAAAAATTGACTATATTTATATAAAATAAAAACCAATTTTAGTGAAGCAACAACTCTACATGGAGCACCAACCCAACTAGCCAAAAACCTACTTAACTAGGCTTTAACAAGTACACACTTATAAGGAAGCACTGACCCCCTAGATGAATCAACACCAACTCAGCCACCTAATTTATTTGATCACCTTCAAAACACCTTATTTATCATACAATATATTATGATCACCTTCTTTATCTCTTCACACTCTTTAACCCTCTCAAACTACCTTTTACGCTTCTTCACTCAACTAGGTCTCTTTAAGACTGATTAAGTCATATGACCTTGATCTTCATATGTAGACACATTTTAATATCTTCATTATATATATTATATACTCCTCTAATGGTCTATAATACCTAATTCTACTCAACCATGTGCTATTTCATTTTCTTGATCACTATATACATAAATAGGCCTAACCATGCCTTGTATATATACCATCCCTTGTTCATATATCACTTAGTCAGCCAAACACCCTTAACCTCATAGTTCAACCATAAAATAGGTCTTAGGACATATTTTTGACATTAATTAGTTAAAATTTGAGTCCTTTTAGTTTTGTTATGACATAATTATGCCTCATTTCTCTTTTAGGTCTCATGGAGACCTATTAAACCTTCTTAGACACACATTACACTTTGCCTTCCTTCAAACACATTAAAAATCCACATATGACAATAAAATATCATATAAAATTCAAATATACCCTCACTAATGTCTTCTATGATAAACAAGACATTTTATAACAAATCACTACTTGAAACCCCTCATTAGTACTCAGTCCTATTAGGCCTGTGTATACCAAAATTATTATTTTTAATACTAAATCTCAAACTCACTTTAGCCACAAAATTATGATTAAAAAATAATTTTAAAATATTCTAAATGACCTCAAAAATATCACCATATACATTAGACACTTCAACTCAAATCATAGAGCCTCAAAAACACTTCTACAAGTCACTCACTCAAAACTAAAAATTTTCCTCAAAGACCAATCATGGCAACTCAGACCTCCAACACACACACACACAGACACAGATATATATATATATATATATATATATATATATATATATATATATATAATGACATATTATGAATTTATATGATCTTATGACATCTTTATACCATCTTAAAATATAAACATCATATGGTCTAGTGGCAACTATTGTTCTTACAGACTAATTTGTTGACCTCATCACACACAGTCTTCACTGAGCTAGACAAGCCATTTTGACTTCCATTATTTTCACCACTATACCTGACTTCCAATATTTTTACCAAGCATTAATAGTAAATACCATTCCCAAAAAACATCTCCATGCACTTGGTTTCATCATTATACCATGATAATACATTTCAATTCATCTTCTCATTGATGTTTAGGTTTCACTTTGTACCATTAGGCCTATTAGTGATCAGCTAACTTGGATGATGGGTTTATCATACTTGAGGGCTATAACTTATCCATAAACCTTAATTGACATGAAACATGAGTCTCTCACTTCTCCCTCTATCCATTTTCTTATTATGTCCAATGCAACTTTTAACTTCTACAGTAACATCTTCAAAAATAAGCCTATAACTTAACATTTTCTCTCTCCTCTCTCTAACCAATACCACCTAGAGGTACCTATGAGAGTCCAATATAATATATAATAGCTTACCTAACCATACCAATCCATTTTAATTACTTTTGATTAATATCTTCAACATCGAGTCCTTATTAGGGTTATAAGAGGGTTTAAACCTATTTCTACCCTCAACGGTTCATAAATCATATCCCTTTAATCCAAAAAATAGTGAATATAATTTTTAGATAATACCTTTCCCCATCTACCATAAATAATTTAGGTTCTGATTCAAATGTTTTATGATCTAATGATCACAATAAAATCCTTCTCGAGTTGAGAACACTTCATTTTATGCACTCGAGAGACCTAAAAACCAATTTTCATGATTTGTCCTTCAAAATATGACCTAAAAATACATGATTAATCTTTAAAAAAACATACCTCACCTATGAAAATTCTTACATGAGATCAAACACAATGAAATCTGAACATGACCACTCATTAGGCCACATTTTATCTCTCTACTCTCTAGACCTTGACCTGCAAACCACATTAGGCCTCAAAACTGACCTTCATGCCCTTTCCATGGAATCTCCACATCATTAACATACTCAATAAACATCTCTCATTCTTAAAAACTTCCATACATCATTCACATGTCTTACCAATAAATCATGATACCTTATTAGGCCAAGCAAGGTCTAGGAGTGGTCTAGGTGAAGACTTGGTCTAAAGGTCCTACCCTTGTAGGATCACCTTAAGACTCTAATGAATGATTCAATGACTCACATATAATTATAAAAAACCTCATAAAACTACTCATGTCTATTTTCACTCATTTAACTAATATACTATGTTCATACCTTCACACAATGTCTCTTCATGCCATGACTAGGCTTAGGGTACATAAGCACTTGATACCTTGACCTATTCCTTCCATGTCATGACCTCAACAAACATAAACCAAGAAGATATAATACATTACACCACACTCATATCACTGCAATATTCTCTTTCACACTTCACACCTTTAATGCTCATAATCTTGTCACAACACATAATGTCAACTAGCCTTACTCACAACAATACTCTTACAGACCTACTTATCATCATACCTTCACAAGAACATTTAATGAAAAAATAAAAAATTCAATTTTACCTAGACCTTGACAATATATTTGACATTAATCAATATAAAATATAGTGCTCAACAACCTCTCCTTATCATATCATGCACATACCTCTTCATGTCATGACTAGGCTTCTTATGCAACTTGACATCAATGACCTATACCTTCATACAACCATAAGGTATTAGTTGAATTAAAATTATCTCTTTCCTTCAAAATATCTCTTTCCTAAAAATTGTCTCTTTTCACATGGCTACCTTGTCACATCAAGATCACAAGCTCATACCTCGAAGACCACTCACCATGCATCTTCACCAGATGTACTTTGACATCAATGACATCAACCTTGACATCAATGATAAAACTTCTCAAAAAACTCTTCCTTTTTCATTTATGCAAAAAACACTAAAAAACTAATCATTCTCATCTCCCCTATTCTTTTCTTTCTCCCCCTTTGATATTAATGATAAAGGGTTTCCATAAATTTTTATCTATAATCACATCTTCTTACAACATAAGATCAACACATAGAATATGAAGCTTTAAAGGAAAATGATCCCAATTAATCCATGCATACCTCCTTCAAATTAACTTAGATCATGAGAACACTCACCTTGTCCTTGGCATGACTGATTATGAATCAAACCTTTGATCACATATTAAGCCACCATATTCTTCACATCAATTAAAGAATTAGTAACTCCACCCTTGTCTTCATATATTGAGATTCACAGCATGAGTCATTAGGACTCTCAGACCATCCTCATCTTCCTTCAAAAATATTGATACTAATACCACTTCTCAATGTAGATCAAGCTCAACTACCATCTATTATAAATAAGAAACAACTTTTTGCTTACCTCGCATATACCAACAACACTTCTAGTTCTATCAACATGTATTCATGATATCTACCAAGCTTCTACTTGACTAATTAGTTTCTCCATGAAACCTAATGGATTCATCTTGTACCATAGGATACTAGAACAACACAAACTTAGGATATTCCCATATCTCCATCCTCTCACAAGACTGATGATTCTTTATCATCATTTGAGGCTTGATTAACAACTTTAGCTTAACCTCTTCATTATTTGTGTGGTCAATAATCTGAGCTGATAATGATCACTCTTGATACACTTCAAATTCAGGCCTATCCTCTACCATATCAAATAATCCACTTTGGCTTGTACAATGATCAAGACTAATCTTGACTATCGTTAGCTTCTACACTTTGATTTATCTTCTTTCTTGAGCTATAGGAGCTTGAATCTTCTCGTTATGTCTTGATAATACATGATGATATGATCTTGTAATATGATCAATGTTATGATAATTATAGAAAACAACATCACCCATACACCTTGACTAATGTGGACTAGGACTCCTTCCATAGCCTCATGAGTACTCATTCTTGGATAATCTTCTACATTCTCTTACTCTATGACCAAATTGATTATGTGATAAACAATAATCATTGAATGAATTTTCATACCTTACGGCATTAGGTTGTCTAATAAAATTTGTCTTCATATTGTTCTTAAGGTTGACCTTATTCACATTAGCATTCTCCTTGTTCTCCTTTTGATCTACTTTCAATCCAAGACCTGCCTTATCATTGGCAAACATTTGACTACTAAAAATGTCATATATAGCCTTAGCTATCTTTTAAAACTTCTAATAGGTATTCATCTTGTTATTTTATTGATCTAATTCTAATTCATACCTGGCACATTCTTCTTCCTTAGATTTTAGGCTAGTAGTGACTATCTCCATCTGCGCTTCAATATGATTGATGATCTCATCATATACATTGTATGTGTTACTCAATCTCTCCTCAAAAAAACTAATCTTATCTTCATAGTCCTTAACTAATGAATTCAATTTATGCTTCTTCCTTCTTTATAACTTCAACTCTTCTAGAGCACTCACTAATTTTGCCTCAAGGTTCACTTCAGCCTCTTCTTCATATGATTCTTCATCATCCATAAGGCCTTTCCAATTTGAGCAATCCTCATTGTCTATTTATATATCCATGAATAATATTTCATTGTTCTCATGCTCATTACTATCATCATCACTATTATATGTGCTTGTGTCACTTATATCAAATGATTTATTATCTTCTTTGGTATAGAAACTTCTCTTGTTCTTGAATGACCCTTTCTTGCCTTCATATTTCATGAAATATTTATTACTTTTGTCAAGTTTATATACCTTATTATCATCACCATGATGTTCATCATGTTCTTAATCATGCTTAGTCATTAATTTTTTAGGACACTTAGATGCAAAGTGACTGATCTTACCATAGTTGAAACATTTGAAAGGCAACTTACCCTTGTACTTACCAGATCCAATCTTTAATTTCCTAGAAAACATGGCTATCAATTGATCATCATCAATATAAAAACATACCTCATCCTTGACCTTCTTAGATTTTGACTTATTATCTTTGAATGTTTCTTCTTTCTTAGAAGGTCTTCCTTCATTTATTCTCTTCTCATAGGCACTCAAGATGCCATGAATCCCATACATCTGAATTATGTCTAGATCTTGCATTTCTTATAATGTAGACACTTTTGAATAAAATTTAGAACTTAGGAATATCAATACCTTTTGTACAAATGTATACACTTTCATTTCTTCTCTGATATCTTTAATGACATTGACAACTTCATCAACCCTTAATAGGTAGGATGCAATGCTCTCATCTTTATTCATACTCAAACTTTCAAACTACCTTCTATGGGTATGAAATTTAGCCATCTTCACCTTGGTGTATCCTTTATATATAGCATTAAACTTTTCCCATATCACCTTAGCTAACTCACAGTGTATCACCTTCATAAAATCTACCTCTGATAGGCCACATAGAATGACATTCGTTGACTTATAATTTCTCTCACTTTCCTTCTTACCTATTATATCAATTGATGGTGTAGGAGGTAGAGTGTATCCATCCATAAATTACTACCATAATTCATGTCCCATTTACATTATATATGTTCTCATTCTAATTCTCCAAAATCCATAATTAGTCCCATTAAATAATAGAGCCTTACTAGTAGAGAAACCTCCTTAAACTTGACTACTAGCCATCCTTGATTCTAGGATATCCTTTAGGCTATTAGGATTTCTTCAAAGGACTAACTCTAATACCAATTATTGGAAGAATAATGACTAATAGGGTTGTGGATGAATTATTTTTCAAAAACCTTTCTTTTAGTTACACTTTTGTAATCATCAATCATTCAAATAAACATATAGATCTAGCAAGCATAAGTAACTTACACATAAGCATGAAACTTAATAATACATCACATATGTGGGAAAACCTTAAGGGGAATAAAACCCACTATCTCTACAAATGGACTAAAATCCTATAAAACAAAATCCAATATTAGTTAAGCACCAACTCCATATGGAGCACCAACCCCAACTAACAAAGCACCTACTTGATTAGGCTTTAACAAGCACCTACTTATAAAGAGGAACTAACCCCCTAGAAGACTCAACACCAATTTATCCACCTAATTTATTTTATCTCATTAATATGACATTATTTCTCATAAAACATATTATTATCACCTTCTTTATCTCTTCACACTTTTTAACCATCTAAAACTGCCTTATCAGCTTCTTCACTCAACTAGGTCTCTTCAAAACTAATTAAGTTATATGGACTCAATATTCATATGTATACACAATATCATATCTTCATTAAATATCATATATATTCCTCTTATGGTCTAAAATACCTCCTACTCAACCATGTGTTATTTTAATTACTTGCTCACTACATATATAAATAGGCCTAAAATTACCTTGTATATATACCATTCCTTGTTTATGTATCACTTAGTTATCCAAAAACCCTTAATATCTTAGGTCAGACATAAAATAGGTCTTATGACATATTTTGGACATGAATCAACCAATATTTGAGTCCCTTTAGGCTTCATTTTTATTTTAGGCTTCATGGAGACCTATTAGACCTTCTTAGACACATGTTACACTTTTCCTTCCTTGGAAAACTTTAAAAATACACACACAAAAGTAAAATATCATATAAAAATAAAATATCCCCCAATAATTACCTCTAGTCCCAACAAGACATTTTATAATAAATCACTACTTGATACCCCTCATTAGTACTCATTCCTATTAAGCCTATGTATACCAAAAAAATACCTTTCAATATTGAATCTAAACTCACTTAAGACACTCAATTATGATAAAAATATAATATATAAATATTATTCATGACCTAAAAAATATCACCATACACATTATACACTTCAACTCAAAGCATAGAGCCTCAAAAACACTTTTGTAATTCACTCAAAATTACTAATTTTCCTTAAAGACCAGTCATGGTGACTCAGACCTTGAACACTTATATATACATTTTAAATGAATTATTATGAAATTATATTATCTTATTACATCTCTAGAACATGTTCAAATATAAGCATCATATGGTCTAGTGGAAACTATTAGTCTTACAGACTAATTTGTTGACCTCACTACACACAGACCTCATTGAGCCAGACAAGCCATTTTCACCACTATATATAAATTAAAAGATATATACCAAGAATTAATATTAAATAAAATTCCCAAAAAACATCTACATGCACTTGGTTTCATCATTATAACATGATAACAGATTCTAATTCATCTTTTCAGTAATACTTAGATTTTTCTCTTTTTACAACATTAGGCCTACTAGCAACTAGCTAATTCGGATGTCTAGTTTATCATACTTGAGGTATATAACATATCTATAAACCTTAATGGAAATGAAACATGAGTTTCTACTTTATCCCTCCATCAATTTTCTTATTATGTCCAATGAAACTTTTGACCTTTATAGTAACTTCTTCAAAAATAAGCCTATAACTCAACATTTTCTCTCTCCTCTCTCTAACCAATCCCACCTAGAGATATTTGGAAGAGTCTAATATAATATCCAATAACTTACCTAATCATACCAATCCATTTTTGTCACTTTTGATCAACATATTCAACATAAGGGCCTTATTATGGTTTTAAGAGAGTTTAAACCTATTTCCACTCTTAACGATCATTAATAAGGCATAGCCCCTCAATCCAAAACCTAATGTATAAAATTTTTAGATAGGAACCTTCCCCATATACAATTAATATATTAAGTTTCTATTCAATTTTTTTATGAGCTAATGAGCACAATAAAATCCTTCTTGGGTTGAGAACACTTCATTATGTGCACTCGAGAGACCTAAAAACCACTTTTCATGATTTTTACTTCAAATTATGACCTCAAAATACATGAAAAATATTTAAATAAAATACCTCAACTATGAAAATTCTTAAATGAACTTAAACACCTTTAAATCTGATCACGACCCCTCATTAGGCCACATTTTCTCTCTGTGTTCTCTATACCTTAACTTGCAAACCACATTAGGCCTCAAAATTGACCTTCATGCCTATTTCCATGAAATATCATACTCACTAAAATACTTAATAAACATCTCTCATGTTTAAAAACTACCATAAATCCTTCCCATGTCTTGATAATAGATCATTATACCTCATTAAGCCAAGCAAGGTCTAAGAGTGGTCTAGGTGCAGACTTGGTCTGAAGGTCCTACGCTTGTGGACTCACCCTGAGACTTTCATTAGTGATTAAATGCCTCACATTCATGCTCAAAAAACCTCATTTAACCACTCATGATTTTGTGTACTCATATCACCAAGCTACTGTTGACATTTTATTGTCATTGATGTCAAAAGGGTGCATCTTGTGAAGGTGTATGATGAGTGATCATTGAGGTATGTGACAAGGTGAGTTTTTAGTTTTCATTGATGTCACTAAGATTTTAATTGATTTCATTGATGTTTTATTTACATATTTTTAGTCATTATTTTCACAAAGAGGTATGATGGTCAAGTAAGCATTGAAGCATAGTTATGAGGCTCTAACTCTACATGAGGTTAAGAGATTATTTGAAGGCAAGAGATAATTTGAAGGAAAGAGAGAATTTGAAGGAAACTAATGTATTTTATATTATTTTATGTCAATTTTTATTTCAAGGTTCAATTTATCTTGAAGTTGTGAGTATTGTTATTGAAAATTCCTGTGAAGATATCATGACAAGTAGTCTACAAAGAGTGTTGTTGTAAGCAAGACTAGTTGGCAGTGTGTTTTGTGATAAGATTATAAGCATTGAATATTTTATTGGGAAAGATAATATTTTATTTTTTATGAATATTTTTTCCTTATTGTGATTTTTGAAAAGTGTATAGGGAATAGGTCTTTGAGGTCAAGTGCTTAAGTAGCCTAAGCCTAGTCATGGCATGAAGAGACCTTGTGAGATGATATGAGCATGGTGGCTTGGTGAGATAAGTGCACACAGGCATGAGTGTTTGTATGAGGTTTATTTATCATGAATTTGAGGCATTATATCATTCATGAGATTCTCAAGGTGAGCCTACAGGGGTAGGACCTATAGATCAATTCTATAACTAGACCACTTCTAAACCTTGCCTAGCCTAATGAGGTATCATGAACTATTGTCAAGTTATGTGAAGGATGTATGGTAGTTTTTAAACATGAGAGAGGTTTATTTAGTATGTGAGTGTGGTTTTGAGCACATATAAATAGGAATTAAGGTCAATTTTAAGGCCTAATGTGATTTGAAGAACAAGGTCTAGAGAGTAGAGAGAGTGTGGCCTAATGAGGGCTCATGATCATATTTCAAGGTTTTTGAGCTCATGTAAGCATTTTCAAAGGTAAAGTATGTTTTTTCATGTATTTTGAGGTCATATTTTTAAGTACAAGGCATGAAAAGTGGTTTTTAAGTCTCTTGAGTGCTCAAAATGAAAGGTTCTCAACACGAAAAGGATTTTCTTTTGTTCATTAACTCATCAAACCTTTAGATGGGAACCTAATATATTAATTGTATATGGGTAAGGGTCCTAGATAAAAATTATAAGCATTTTTTTTGTATTGAGGGGCTATTCTTTATGAATGATTGTTAATAATGGAAACAGATTTAAACCCTATTATAACCCTAATAAGGACTTAATGTTGAATATGTTAATCAAAAGTGCCTAGAATAGATTTTTTATGCTTAGGTAAGATTTGGATGATGTATTAAACTCTCCCAGACACCTCCATATGTGATTGAGTTGTTAGGTGTGTGTGTGTGTAGACCCTAGAGGAAAGTGATAATTTTTTAAAGATTTATTGTAACAATCAGAGTTAACCAAGTCAAAGTATGAAAATGGATGGAGGGTGAATATTTTGACTCATTTTTCATGTCCATGAAGGTTTATAGATAGGTTATATCCCTCATGTTTTCTAAATTTATCATCCAAGTTAGCCAATCACTAATAGGCCAAATAGTGCAAATAGTGAAAAATCTAGATAGCATTGACAAGATGAATAGGAATGTTTTATCATGATGGATTGATGAAACAAAGTGAATATAGATGTTTTTTGGTACTTATATTTCCCATTTATGATTGGTATAAAATATTTGAATTTAGATATAGTGGTGAAAAAGATGAAGCCAAAATAACTTGTCTAAATCAATGAGGTTTACGTATAGTGAGGTCAACAAATTGGTCTGTAAGACCAATAGTTGACACTAGACCATATGATGTTTATATTTGAATATGTTATATAGATGTCATATATTAATATACATGCATAATAAATATTTTAAAATATTCATACATGTGTTGAAGGTCAATATCACCATGATAGTGCTTTAAGGTAAATTGGTAGTTCGAAGTAAGAAAGTTGCAGTGATGCTTGAGGCTCTATGCCCTAAGGTAAAATATCTAATACATATGGTATTTTTTGTTACTTTAAAGTCATATTAATTATTTTTTAAATATTTTAATTCATTATAATAGGTTGAAAATTTGAATCTAAAATGGCTTCTCTAGTTCATGCAAAACTGTGTGAGATAAGATTAGAAGATTGGTTTGCAAGATAAATGTTTGATATTAGAGCTTATGTTTTTTATGATTTATTTTGTTTTTAAGATGTTTTATAATATTTTTAATGTATTTAATAACATTTAAAGTGTATTTTTATGTGTTTTATATCAAGTAGTTTCAAGACTAGCTTATGATAGTTTCTCAAGAGATGAGTTTAAGCCTTTTTGCCCTAAGTTGAAGTGTTTAAATCATATGGTTATGACCTTGATGTCATATATACTCTGTATATTTAATTTTTTTATCATTTTTTTTACTATCTTAAGTGATTTTGAGCCTCAGTATTGAAAGGTATATTTTTGGTTTACACAGGCCTAATAGGACTGAGTACTAATGGAGGGTTTCAAGTAGTGATTTGTTATAAAATATCTTTTTGAGCTTAGAATAAATCATTTGGTGTATATTTTATTATTATATTATATTTTCATATCATGTGTGGAGTTTTAAATTGTTCCAATAAAGGCAAATTGTAACGTATCCTAAAGTAGACCTAATGGAATTAGGTCTCCATGAGACCTAAAAGAGAAATAAGGTCTAATAAATTTATGATAGATAAAAAATGACTTCATATTCATTTGAATAATGTTTATGGGATGTATTAATACCTATTATTTATCTAAACTAATAGGTTAATGGTGATTATCCAACTAAGTACTATATGAATAATAAATGGTATATATACAAAGCAGGTTTTTGGCCTAGTAAGAGATGTAGAGTAAATGCAAATGAAATATCACATTGTTGAGAAAAAATAGGTATTATAGAACATAAAATGAGTGTAAAGGATCATAAATGTAGATATGATAGTGTTTCTATAGATTAAGATCAAGGTAATATGACCTAATCAGTCTTGAAGAGAACTAATTAAGCAAAGAAGCTTAGAAGGTAGTTTCAGAGGGATAGAAAAGTGAGAGGAGTTAATGAAGGTGATCATCATATGTTGTGTGAGAAATAATTTTTTTTGAAAGTGATAAAAAAATTTAGGTAGATGATTTGGTGCTAATTGATATATGGGGTTGGTGTCTCTTTGTAATTTGGTATTTGTTAAAGCCTATTTGAGTGGGTGCTTGACTAGTTAGGGTCAGTGCTCCATGTGGGGTTAGTGCTTCACTAAAGAATTTTTTTTGACTTATAAGATTTTATTTAATTTGTATATATTAGTGAAGTTTCTTCCCATTAAGTTTTTTTCACATATATAAGGTTTTATCTTTTTTCATGATCTTATATGGTTGCATATTCTTTACTATATGTTCATTTTTTTATGAATGGTTCATATATGCTTAAGTGGAATTGAATGAATGTTTTGAAGACACTAATCCCCCCATGCCTCTTAATTATTTTTCTTCCAACATTTGGTATCATATTTAGTCCTTTTAAGTAGTCCTAATAAGTTTAAAGGAGATCCTAGAAGCAAGGATGGCTAGTAAACAATCTCAAGGTGGTATCTCTACTAGTAAGGCTCCATTCTTCAATGGGACTAATTATGATTTTTGGATAATCATAATGAGTACATATCTAATTTAAATTATCCATGATGTATGGTAGTCATTTTTGGATGGATACACTCCACCTCCTATACCACCAATTGATGCAGTAGGCAAGAAGGAAAGTGAGAAAAATTTCAAGGCAATGAATGCCATTCTATGTGGCCTATTAAAGGTAGAATTTATGAAGGTGATGCATTGTAAGTCAACCAAGGTGATATGGGACAATTTTAATACTAGTTATGAAGGAGATACCAAGGTAAAGGTGGATAAATTATATACTCACATAAGGTAATTAAAACATTTGAGTATGAATGAAGATGATATCATTGAATCCTACATGTTAAGGGTTGATGAAGTGGTCAATGTCACTAGAGGATTAGGGGAAGAATTAAAAGAGTCTATAGTTATTTAAAAGGTGTTGAGATAACTAACTCCTAAGTTTGAATTTAAGGAATATGTTATAGAAGATATATAAGATTTGGAAAATCTAGAGATGGATGGGCTTCATGGCATCTTGATTGCCTATGCGATGAGAACAAATGAAGGAAGACCTCCCAAGAAGGAAATAACTTTCAAAACTAAAAATAAGTTAAAATCCAAAAAGTTCAAGGATGAGGTATGTTTATATATTGATGATGATAAACTAACAGCCATGTTTGCTAAGAAATTGAAGTTTAGATATAGTAAGTACAAGGGTAAGTTACCTTTTAAATGTTTCAATTGTGGTAAGATTGGTCACTTTGCATCTAAGTACCCTAACAAGGATAAGACTAAGCATGATAAATAACAAGATAAAAATCATGGTGATGATAAGAAAGTCTATAATCCTAACAAAAATAAGAAAGATTTTAGGAAGTATGAAGGTAGGAAAGCATCATTCGAGAACAAGAGAAGTTTCTATACCAAAGAAGATAATACCTTATCTAATGTAAGTGATACAAGTACATCTGATAGTGATGATGACAATCATGAACATGAACATGATAATAATAATACCTTATTCATGAATATATAAATAGATAATGAGGGTTTCTAAAAATGGAAAGGCCTTATGGATGATGAAAAATTAGATGAAGAAGAGGTTGAAGTTAACCTTGAGGTAAAATTGGAGAGTGATTTAGAAGAGTTTAAGTTCCAAATAAGAATCATAAGTTGAAGTCATTAGTTAAGTAATATGAAGAGTAGATTGGTTTTTTTGAAGAGAGACTAAGTAACACATCAAAGGATTATGATGATATCATCAATCAAATTGAATCACATATGGAGATAGTCACTACTATCTTAAAATCTAAAGAGAAATAATGCACTAGGTATGGAACTAAAATGGAATCCTTGAAAGCTAAGTTGTATAAAACATCTATAAATTTGAATACCTTTATGAAGTTGGAAAAGAGTACTGATGCTCTGGATAACATCTTGAGTAGTTAAAAGTTTTCAAGTGATAAGATAGGTCTTGGTTTCAAACAAGACCAAAAGGAGGCATCTCAAGTCAAGGAAAAGGATAATTAAAACAAGAAGGTCAACATGAAAAGACCAATAAGACAACCTAATTCTATGAGGTATGCTAATTCATTTAATGGTTATTGTTTTTCATGCAATCAATTTGGTCATAAAGTAAGAGAGTGTAGAAGACCCTATAAAAATTAATATGTATGGGATTATGAAAGGAATCATCAGTCAAGAGGTATGAATGAGGTTATTTTATATAGTTTTCATAATATGGTACACATTAAAATATTATGTCCTAATAGAGTTAGAATGCCATCAAGTCAAAAGAAGAGGATTGAATCCCCTAGAGTGCAAGAGAGAAGGAAAATGAATGTGTGGAAATCAAAGATAGTAAAGGTGAGTCATGATCAGTCTACAAGACCAAATGGACTATATTATATGGTATAACATACTTTAGAGGTTAAATCAATTCACGAAGTCTAATATCAGCTCATATTATTGATCAAACAGTTGATGAAGAGGTCAAACCTAAGGTTCCAATCAAATCTAAAGGATCCTGAAAGATATTCAATCTCATGAGAGCATGAAGATTTGGTAATCTCCTGAGTTTGTGTCTTTTTAGTGTCTTATGAAAATATTAACTCCATTATTCTTCATGGAGACTCTCTTCAATTAACATAAGCATGGTGTATGTTTAATTTGAAGGGGAGTTATTCAGGTTATTCATAAGCTCCAAATGTAGTTATTGATAAGCATAGAAGAGATAAATGAGGATTTACTATTTATTCCATTGATATCAAGATTTTGGTAGCTTGGTAAGTAATCTTTAGGTAAAAATTTCATTTATAGAATATGCTTGGTCTAAGAGGGATCTTGGTAGATTTGAGTTCTTTTTCAGCTTCAGTGAGTAGTTGCCAAAGAGGGAGAATGAGTGGTTCTAGAAGTTGCAATATGTATGACCCTTTTTCATTAATGTCAAAGGGGGAAAATTGTCAATAAGGGAGATTGACTGGATTGGGGGAGATGAGTGTGATCAAATTAAAGAATGTTTTTCCATCAATGACAAAGGGGGAGTTTGTTGGCATGTTATGGTGATTGATGCCAAAAGGTTGTTTCTTGTGAAAGTATATGATGAGTGATCATTGAGGTGTGTGAAAAGGTTAGTTTTTAGTTATCATTGATGTCACTAATATTTTCATTGATGTCATTAAGGTTGTTGTTACATCTCATGAGTCTTGATTATCACAAAGAGGTATGATGGTCAAGTAAGCATTGAAGCATGGTTATGAGGCTTTAGGTCTTCATGATGTCAAGAGAGAATTTGAAGGAAAATAATGTATTTTATATTGGTTGATGTAAAATTTGATGTCAAGGTTTAGTTTAGATTTAAGTTTTCAGTATTGTCATTCATAGTTCTTGTGAAGATATGATGACAAGAAGTCTATAAAGAGTGTTGTTTTAAGCAAGACTAGTTGGAGGTATGTGTTGTGAAAATATTATGAGTATCAAAGGTATTTAGTGTGAAAGAGAATATTTAAATGGTTTTTAATATTTTTTTCTTATTTTCATTGTTGATAAGTTCATAGGTAGCAGGTCTTTGAGGTCAAGTGCTTAAGTAGCCTAAGCCTAGTCATGGCATGAAGAGGCCTTATGAGAAGATATGAGCATGGTGGCTTGTTTAGATAAGTGCACATAGGAATGAGTGGTTTATGAGGTTTATTGAGCATAAATTTGAGGTATTGGATAACTTATGAGAGTTTCAAGGTGAGCCTATAAGGGTAGGACCTATAAATCAAGTTTATAACTCGACCACTTCTACACCCTACCTAGCCTAATGAGGTATCATGATATTTTGTCAAAGCATGTGAAGGATATATGGAAAATTTTAAGCATGAGATAGGTTTATTAAGTATGTTATTGAGGTGGAGAGCACATGGAAAGAGGCATAAAGGTTAGTTATAAGGCCTAATGTGTTTTACAGGACAAGGTCTAGAGATCAAAGAGAAAGAGTGTGGCCTAATGAGGGGTCAAGATTAGATTTAAGGTGTTTGATATCATGTAATAATTTTCAAATTTAAGGTATTTTATTTCAATTTTTTCATGAAATTTTAGGTCATAGTTTGAAGAACAAGGCATGAAAAGTGGTTTTTAGGTCTCTCAAGTGCTCATAATGAAGGGTTTTTAACTTGAGAAGTGTTTTCTTGTGCTCTTTAGCTCTTCAAAAAAATTCATGGGAACCTAATATATTCATGGTATATGGGTAAGGGTCCTATATAAAAATTATAGGCATTTTTTTTATTTTTAGGGGCTATGCTTTATGAATTATTGTTAAGAATAAAAATAGGTTTAAACACTCGTAAACCCCTAATAAGGACCTGATGTTGAAGATGTTGATCAAAAGTGACTAGAATGGATTTGTATGATTAGGTAAGATATTTTAGGTTTTATTTAAATTTCATAGGGACCTCTAGATGTGATTGAGTTGTTAGTTGCATGAGTAGACCCTACAAGAAAGTGTTGATTTCTCAGAGATTTATTGTAGCAGTCAAAGTTGACCAAGTCAAAGTATACAAATGGATGCAGGATGAATATTTAGACTCATGTTTCATTTCCATGAAGGTTTTTTTATATTTTATATCCCTCACATTTTTTAAACTATTCATCTAATTTAGTCAATTTCTAACAGACCAAATGGTGCAAATAGTGAAAAACCCAGGCAGTATTGAGAAGATGAATAGGAGTGTGTTATCATGATAGAGTGATGAAACCAAATACATGGATATGTAAATTTAAACTATTATTTATTATTAATTTTTGGTATAAATATTAAAATTTAGACATAGTGGTGAAAATGATGAATCCAAAATGACTTTTCTGACTCAATGAGGTCTATGTATAGTGAGGTCAACAAATTGGTATGTAAGACCAATAATTGACAATAGACCATATTATGTTTATATTTAAAGATGGTTTTGAGATGTCATAGGTTGATATACATTCATAATAATTCTTTTATAATAGTCATATAGGTGTTTAAGTTCATTATCACCATGACTATGCTTTAAGGTAAACTGGTAGTTCTTAGTATGCAAGTTACTATGATGAGTTTGAGGCTCTATACCCTAAGTTGAAATATATAATACATTGGTGTTGTTTTTTATGACTTTAAATTCATGTTAAAAAAATTTTAAATCCTTAAATTTAGTATAATATTTTTAAAATTTTAAGTCAAAATGGCTTGTCTGGTTCATGCAAGACTATGTGAGATAAGGTCAAAAGATTGGTCTACAAGACAAATGTTTGATATTAGAGCTTATGGTTTTTATGATTGAGGTTGTTATAAATATTTTATGTAATATTTTTAATGTATTTATTATAATCTAAAGTTTCTTTTTATGTTTTTAATATCAATTATTTTCATGACTAGCTTTTGATAGTTATGATAGTTCTAAGTGAGCATATTAAAGAGATGAGTTTAAGCCTTTTTTACCTAATTTAAACTATTTAAATAATATTTTTATGACCTTGAGGTAATATATAATTTATATATGTAATTTTTTGATCATTTTTTAGTATCTTAAGTAATTTTGAGCCACAGTATTGAAAGGCAGAGTTTTGGTGTACACAGGCCTAATAAGACTAAGTACTAATGGAGGGTTTCAAGTAGTGATTTGTTGTAAAATGTCTTGTTGTGCCTAGAAGATATCAATGTGGGTATATTTTATTGTTATATGATATTTTACTTATGTTTTTTGAGTTTTAAAGTGTTCTAATGAAGGTAAAATGTAACGTGTCCTAAAGTAGACCTAATAGAATTAGGTCTCCATGAGACTTAAAAGTGAAATGAGGTCTAATAGAGTTATGATAGATAAAAAGGGAATAAATATTCATTAAAATAATTATTATGAGATTTATTAACACCTATTATTTATCCAACCTAATATTTTAAGGGTGAGTATTTGACCAAGTAGTATATGAATAATAAATGGTATATATATAAAGCATTTTTAGGCCTAGTGAGAGATGTAGAGTGAATGTGAATGAAATAACACATTATTGAGAATAATGAGGAATTTAATATCATAATATGAGTGTATATGATCATTCATGAATATCTGATAGTGTTTCTTTAGATTAATATCAAGGTCATATGACCTAATCAGTCATGACGAAACCTAGTTGAGCAAAGAAGCCTAGAAGGCAGTTTCAGAGGAATAAAAGAGTGAGAAGAGATAAAGAAGGTGATCATAATCTACTGTGTGATAAATAAATTTTTATTAAGGTGATAAAAAAATTTATGTGGATGCATTTTTGTTGAGTCATCTAGGTGGTTGGTGCCTCCTTCCAAGTTGGTGCTTATTAAAGCCTTATTGAGTGGGTACTTGACTAGTTGGGGTTAGTGTTCTATGTGGAGTTGGTGTTTCACTAAAGATTTGGTTTTATATTATATTAATATATTCCATTTGAATATATCAGTGGGTTTTCTTCCCCTTAAGTGTTTCCCATATATATAATATGTTATCTTGTTTCATGATCTTGTATGGTTGCATATGCTTTGTTATATGTTCATATTTTTATGAATGGTTCATGTATGCTTAAGTGGAATTGAATGAATTTTTTGAAGACATTTATTCACCCCTACCCCTCCCTCTCAATTATTGTGCTTTCAATATCTACCATGATCATACCTTCTTGCAAGGTCTCTTCATGCTATGACTAGGCTTAGTGTACTTAAGCACTTGATGCCTTGACTTGTTCCTTCCATGTCATGACATAAAAAAACATCAACCAAGTAGATATAAGACATTACACCACACTCATATCACTTCAATACTCTCTTTCACACTTCATACCTTCAATTTTCATAATCTTGTCACAATATACACTACCAACTAGCCTTACTCACAACAACACTCTTACAGACCTACTTGTCATCATACCTTAACAAGAACCTTAAATGACAACATTGACAAATTCAAGATAAATTGAACCTTGACATTAAATTTGACATCAATCAATAGAAAATATAATGCTCAAAAATATCTTCTTGTCATATCATTCACATACCTATAAGTCTTCATGTCATGAATAGCATCATGCCTAGGCTTAATATACAACTTAAAATCAATGAAATGTACCTTCATGAAACCATAAATCATTAGTTTCCTTAAAATTCTCTCTTGCCTTAAACTTCTCTCTTGACTTCAAATTTTCTCATCACATGGATGCCTTATCACATCAAGATCACAAGCTCATACCTCAAAGACCAATCACCATGCATCTTCATGAGATACACCTTGACATTAATGACAACACTTATCAACATGTCATAGGCTCATATCAACCACATTGATCTAGATATGTTCCCACTTGGTTAGGACTCTCAAGATATTGGCTATTTCTTTGATTTTGTGTATTTTTCCCCAAAACTCTAAAATGGCAAGGAGAGGGGATATATCCTTCTTTATGTAGGTTTAGATCTACAAAAATTATGTGAAGAGATCCATTTTTTATGATAGTGTGACCGTTAATATTGTCTCATTTTCCTTCCTACAAAATCTTAGTTATGGGGAAACCAATTATTTCACAACTCATAACACCCTATGAGGTTATAATATTCCTCAAATATACTTCTATAAGAACCATCATACTCCTAGTCACTCTAGGTCCCAAGATGGTGTTAACCAAGTTCTATGTCATATATAAAGATACTAACTATAACATGATCTTTGGAAGGCCCTATATACATAGGAAGAAGGCTATCCCTTCAACCTTATTTAATTAAATATGGTTCCCACACCTTGATAATGTCTTCATAGCCCAAGTAGATCCTAATAATTTTGATATGCTACAATTAACCATGCATAAGAAACTAGGACTGCACATTTATTACCATTTACCTACCATTAGGGTCATAAAACACCCATAGTTAGTCAATGTTAATGAACCCATAAAGTTTAAATTGGTTATCTTGAAAAAGGAGGATATAATTCTTTAAGATATATTAAAATATAAATTGGAACAAAAGGATTTAGTGACAGTTGAAAACGTTGATAGTTCAAAGCCAGTCACCAGTCTAGTAGTTTACACCATATCTATAATTGAAATCACCAATCTCTAAGAAATGGACATGCCACTCATCCTCCCATTCAAATATTGAGGGTTAAAAACCTATAAATTATCTAAGTCTTAAAAATAAAAACCCCAAGATGGGTTATCTATTATCCCTAAACTCTGTATGGTAGAAATGTTAGAGAATGAAAAAGCCACCCTTCATAATAACCTTTCTTTTGACTATCATCATAATTTCCTGACACCCAACCACATAGGGGTAAGTATTTATTTATGTTCCACTCTTGTTACTTCTGGTCCTATTCAAAACAAGCTCTTAGATCATGTTATGATAGGGCCATACCTATTTTCCAAAGTTTCATATACATTGGCTTCGCTTCCTCTTGAGATGTCAGTCATTCTACATTGGCATTCACCAAGATGTGATTTGCATCATATCCTGATTTATTTAATAGGTAGTCACACCATTCCTTCTCCTCTAGCCATTCCTTTACTCAAGGAGAAAAAATTTGCCTTAACAATAGGTACCTATATATTAACATTGGGTCTAACGTTTATCCATGCATTCCCAAAGAAAGGCCTTATCCCTCCTTATAAAGAATGGATCCCTTAAGGATCCACTTGTTAAGTTATTATGAGCCTTCCCATAAATAAAAATAATAAAAATAAATTTAACATATCTTATTAGTAGTACTATAATCTACATAATTACATTCTTAAAAATTACACCCAGAACAAAATTAGAACTATATTGGGATACTGCCCATGCTAAAAAATCATCATAGTTATACTGACATACTTCCCATGCCAAAGAAATGAATAACAAGTAATTTTTTTATTTCCCATAGGTGTTTCATTTCCATAAATTAGAGCACAAGAGTTGGCCTTTTGAATTTATTCAAACTCTTCCATTCGCCCTGTAATAGGCAAGGTCTCATCACTCTTCTAAGTCTCAAGACCAAAAATCTCAATAGGAGTTACCTGACATTCTTAATATCCATATGGTTAAGATATCATAGGATAAATAAACTTTACCAAATGACTGTCACTTTTCTACACATGATCAATGGGTCTTCTACTATGATGGGGCCAAGTTTTGCCTAGGTACTAGGACATGAGTTATTCTCATTTATCTTAAGGGGTGAGTCATGCCTTTTGGTTTCAATATAGACTTTGATTGTATGAATAATTGGTTCAAGTATTAAATCCATATTATTTAGAATGTTCATTTCAAAATGTTTAGGAATTCAAAATTTAAATATCTAAATCAACTCATAATTGGTTGTGAACCAAGTTTTTGAGGTCTATCAAACTAAAGTTGAGAAACTTTAATTATATAAAACCATTGTGTGTGAGATTGTTAAATATTTCAAATTAATTTATATAAAATCATTCCCTAGGGAAAGCAATTAGCTTGATGACTACTTCATCTTCATGTTTTGACCTTCATCCCACAATATTTGAGTCTAATTTCATAGTTTCAATCAAAATGAAACCTCTTGTGCACAGAACTCCTAGTGACTAAACCATCACCCATATTAGAAGAGATGACAATCTATTAATTATTTAATTATCTAATAAGGATGAGAGCATTCTTGATTTCTTGTGAGCCTATGATGACCTCCCATATTTTCACCACAAGAGAGGCTTCATTCTTACTTGTTATCCCATATTCAACTACAGAAGTGAATACTATGACTATTACTATCAAGTTGAGGATTACATGTCCTCTGATGATAAACATGATTTTTTTAATACATAAGGTGAGGATTCCCCCAATACTTGACATGTTTGAGGAGGGCAATGTCTCCCGCATTAAAGAAACCATTGACATTAACATCAGAATTGAGGAGAGTCCCAGACTCTTCAAACTTAGGTCTTCATTAATCATATAGGATGTGGAAGGCCATAATAGACTTCTCAATAAGCTCTCAAGATCTTTTTATTTCTCTTACAGTGACATAGTAGGCATCAAACCTGATGTGGTTATACACAACCTAGTTATAATGGCTGATGCAAAACCAGTCAAAAAAGCTTAGAACCATTAAGCCTAATATTGCCTTGATGGTAAAAGAGGAAGTTTTTAAAATATTAAAAGCTAGATTTATTACGATAGTGGAATATTTCAAGTGGATTTTCAACATTATTCTCATTTTTAAGAAGAATAGTAAGATTAGGATATTTATATATTTTTGAGATATTAACAAATCATGTCCAAAACATGACTTCTATCTCCCTTTTATTGACATCATTATTGACAAACAATAGGATATGAAATTTTATCACTCATGGATGGATTCTTAGGATATAATTGGATCTGCATATCTGATGAGGATCAGAGTAAGACCTCCTTTACTATGCCATGGGGGCCCTTTTGTTATGGCGTGATACCCTTCAATCTAAAAAACATAGGGGAAACATATCAAAGGACCATGACCCACATATTTCATGATGCTAGTCATAATATAGTGAAGTTTTATGTATATGATATTTTAGGGAACGTGAGATAATGAATATACCACTTAGAGGTATTTTGCACCATCTTAACACACTTGATAGAATATGGTGTTACTCTTAACCTGGAAAAATCTATGTTTGAAGTCACTAGTGGAAAAATCCTAGGGTATATCATCACCTAATGTGGGATTAATTTTTACCCTACCAAGATTTTATCAATATTGGAAATTATTCCTCCCATAGACAAATCAAGCATCAAAACATTCTTGGGTAAGTTGGGATCCATTCAATGGTTCATTCATGATCTTACCTACAACATTCATCTTATCAATAACATGATTAAAAATACAAGTGGCTTAACTTGGACAAATAATTTTTATGAGGCATTTGATTTAGTGAAATTCTTCCTTATGTCTTGCCCCTACTCATGGAATCTAAGCTAGATAATCCCTTGATATACTACATAGAATCAATTGAGGTGTCTCTCACCTACATGTTAGCTTAGGAGGATAATACCAGAAAAGAATGTGTCATTTATTTCATTGTTCACACCCTTATCAATTATAATATGTGATACTCTCAAGAAATATAAGAACTTTACTATAGTGTTTATAACTAAGCAATTACAACATAATATTCTTAATCAAGAAACAAGAGTTGTCATGAAATCTCAATCCCTACATAATTTTCTAACCCAACCATCTTTCTCTATGAAGTCTATGCATTTCATCATGATCCTAAGTGAGTTGGATTTAACTTATGTCAAACAAAATTTCATTAGGGGATAGATTATTTTGTATCAGTTAGATGATCTCCATTAGAAGTGAAATATCTCATTTATACTAGTTTTTTTGATGAATTGATTTACTACATAGAAAAACCTACTATTATCCCTTTTCCTTCATACATATATATCATCCATTACCTAATCGACAAACTTATCCATAAGGTGAATCCTCATAGTAGAAGAGGTATCTTCACATCATCACATGCAAGTATGTTATTTTATACACAATTATCTATTTTAAGGCCTTTCATGGCATGTTACTCAAATGTGTTGACCAAGAGGATTCAAAAAGAGTATTTTTTCATAATCATAGTGGTGTTTGTGGAGACACTTCAATGTCCACGTGACTACTCATAAAGTCTACATGATGGGATATTTTTGGCCCACCCTAGACCATGATGTTGTTGAATATGTTCACAAGTGCAATAAGTGCCAAGATTTTTCACATGGGATACATATTCCCATTAGATTGTTGCATCCCATAGTCACTCCATAAACCTTTCGACTTGGGATATAGATTTAGTAGGTAATCTCTACCCTACTTCTTTGATGGTCATAATTTCATTATAATAACAACAAAATATTTTACTACATGGATGCAAACTATGTTTTTAATAATTATCATGGGTTTAGTCATCACAAAATTTATTTTGAACCAAATCATTTATCAATTTGGGATCCCACAATTCATCTTTTTTTTACAATGGGTCTCCTTTCAAAAACTTGAAATTAATGATCTATGTAATAAGTTTGCTATAACATACCACTTGGCCTCCTTGTACTACCCACATGCCAATGGTTAGGCTAAAGCTAATAACAAAATAATGAAGTCAATTTTAGTCAAAATTGTTAGAGATTCTAAATGCAATTGGCACTTACAGCTTTATCCAACACTTTAGGCTTATATAAAATCTATTAAGACACATACATGGGCAAATTCATACTCACTCATATTTATATTTGAAGCTATAATTTCTTTAGAGGTAGATACCTAGCCTTCATGTTTCCCTCTAGGGTTTCTTTGATCATGACTAGTATAGAGAGGTGTGACTATATAAACTAGAGACTTTATATGAACATTGGATCGTTGTTGCAAACAATCATATTACTTACATTGATTATATGGGAAGACAATATAATAAAAACAACTATGATTGTTCAATACATATAGGATAACTTATCCATATACTTTACATTTGAATTGACAAAAATAAAGTTAAAGGTCAAAAATTTAGACCAAATTGATTAGGCCCTTACCTAATAACTGAAGACTTCAATAACGAAGCTTATCAGTTAATCACTCTAGAGGGAAAGGATTTTAATGAATCTATGAACTCTTTACACCTAAAATGTTTCTATATCTATTACTTTCATATCACATTTACCTCATTTTTATTGCATTTTCATAGTTAGTATGCTCATCTACATGTCATATTTTTATTTAGTGATTATTTGGTTATTAATTTGCACCATAAGAAACTTTTAAAATGTATAATATCATATCATCCTATTCTCATAGTACACTATCATCCCATATAATAGCTTTTCCATGGTAGAATTTCCTCTCATGGTTCCTTCTAAAGTAGAACATTAGCATGCTTAAAAATAGGTAACTTCACTTTCCCATTTGAGTCTTTGATAATGATATCTTACATCTTACTAGATATATGGGGGCAATATTTATGGGTGAAGACCTTGTAAGTAGAAAAGTAGACACTCATATGAAAATAAAAATCTTATGTCAAGCTTCTAACTCTTGCTAGTCCTTGGTGTTAATCCATCACATATTACTAGTTGTATGGGGTTAGCATTGGGGAGAGGTACCCTTAATTTCCTACATATTGCCTTTGGTGATAATCCCATGTGTATTCCTAGTCACATGAGACTAAATGTAGGGGGTCAAAAATAGAGGATAAAAGTTAAATCCAAAAGTACTATTAAATTAGAAAGCGTTCAAGTTGAAATTTATTCCAATAGACTACCTACAAGCCTATGTTAAAAAGGTTATTTTTATCCCACTTACCAATTCTATTAGGGATAGTAATACTTGAATGAAGCCAACAAAGTTATTATTTTATAAGTTATATCAAAAAGCACATTTTTCCCCTTTACTTGTAAAGATTAGGTCATCTTATTTTTTCCTTAAAAATTTTGATCCATTGTTTTAATTATGTATTTCCTCATTTTTATCCTATTTTCTTTTTCATTACCTATCGTAAATTGAGATTCATGTGTTGTGTAAATAAAACAACTAGGTCATCACCTGTAAAACAAATTTTATCACATTTTACATGTCCATCACATTAGATTATCTACATACATTTTATTCCCACATATATAATCATATTATGCATCATTATATCTAAATAATAGAAATACATGATATATCATCACATGACTAGTCATATAGATTACATAAACTAAAAAACAAAAGCATGGAAATTAAAACCCATAACATGTGATGACAAGTCACTAGGAAGTAAACCAAATGTCTCTATATATATCATAATAATTATCAAGTTTATACAAAAATAATTTCTAATACAAGCACCTTTGTGGAGGGCCAATGTTCCTCAAGGCATCTTAAAAATAATCATGTATAATAGTATAATAAAATATCTATAACAAGCCTTGAGAGCCTATCTTTCTCCTTTGAAATTTTTTTGATGTAGAGGAATGTTGAAGGTTATCACTCTGATAATGTCTCCTACTAATACCTCCCTCTAAGGTCATCTCACCCAATCTAACCTAGAGGCCAATGTGGTGATCCCTATTAGTGCATCCCTCTGATATTATCCCCCCTATTTTATGGCTAGAGGCTCAGCCTCCTCTTCCACTTGCCATCATATCCACTAGGGGATCCGATCTCTTCACCTAGGCCATTAAGGTATTTTTATTCATATTTAATGTTATCACCATTTCATTTGTATGGTAAACTAGGGAAAACACATTTTTATACTATCCAATCCCTGTAGGCAGTCCAGGATCTATCAGGAGTTTGTCTCTAGTCATACCAATGCTCTTCTAGAAAAGTTTGATTAGGGTGTCCCTGATCATACTCCTCTACCCACTCATAGTATCTATAATTATATAATGAAAAATTAATGTCAGATATAGCTGATATAAAGATCCAAAACATTAAAATTAGTTGAATAGTTAAGCTACAAAGAGAAATACAAACTATAAATAAAAATATGTAAATCAACATTTTACCTAGATCCCCCTCATGACAATTAGGGTCACAATATTCATATGTGGCATCCTTCTCATCAATTTCAAGGCCTTATTTATCTCAATATATTATATAGCTTCATTATTTCCACCTCTTGGATGTTTTTATCTTGCAAAGTCCTCTTGAGTAGGGCCCTATTATGGTGGTGGTGGTGGGCCCATCTGTTATTGTTTCATTATGATTTGTCCTCCTCCTCCCCTAGTTGGGTGTGTGGGAGGTCCTTATTCCACTCTTGACTAAATTGGTCAGGTGATGAACACCCCTCTCACAAGTAGGTTCCATGTTAACCATCCTAATCTTGTATCTCTCACTTCTTCTATGCCCCTATAAATGAACCCAAGGATAGGAAGGTTACCTATGTAAGGGGTGCCAAACTATTTTGGAACCCTATCTATATGGTGTATCTCAATATATAATATCATATCTTCAATCTAAGTGACCCCAATGATTGATTCAAGGTAAACCCCCTCATTGGCCCATTTCTAAACCATATCCTAGTAAGGCAAGGCAATTAGGTCAACTGATGTCAAAGTCCCCACTACTTGAGTTAAAGCACATAATGGCACCAAATTTGTCCATCTAGTGCCCTAATGTCCCTAGGCCTTCTAATTGGCACTATTTTATAATAAGGTATGATGTGATTATATATCCAACCCATGAAAATAGTTGAGTGGCTAATAGAGAGGGTTATTAGATGAGTTGTGTGATAAAAATCCCTATAAATTTTAGCAAATGACTCTTAGCTCTAGGAGTAACATGTTCCCCTCACCTTAATATGTCACATAATCAATGACTAATTAAACAAAAACCTATCGATACCCTTGTCTCTCACTATCTAAGAGGCAAGAATACTAATAATGTCCTTCCATAGGTTGGGGATTGTTGGTGCTTCAATTTAGAAAAGCCTCATGATACACTTCACATCGACATCAGGTGTATCAACATATATAAAATGTTCTACCCAATTGTGGGCCTCATAGATGTTCTCATTAGCTTTAATAGATACCAACCAACCCACTAAAGGATGGCCCATGATCTGGTAGAGATTAATGAGATTGATTGTCTACTCTCTTAGGGCTTGAAGGAACATAATTTTTTTCTAATTAGGTTCCCAATAAGTTAAAATGTTTATAAATAGGTTGACTAGATGTTAGGATGATTCCTGCCTATACAACCTATAGGATCCTGACTCGATCAAATATGACTTACTCATCTATTACCAAAAGTGCAAATACTCAAGGGATCCACTCTTACTCCTAATATTTGATCCAACATATGTAAGATCCCTATAACAAAGAAGAGACCCTAAGACATCCCAAGGATTAATTTCATCCTTCAAAACAAGAAATAATTTTAAGCTTCATCATTCAATTCTAGCAAATAGAACCACCCATGTTTGCAGGTGGTGGTTACATAACCTATCTAGGTTTAATTTATGTAATTACCTCAATCATTTATGTAACCACTCTAAAAAATCAGTAACCACCCTAGGCCTTAGTTACGTAACCACTCCATTGGACACATCAATGGTTATGGTTTTGCCATAGTAATTTCATAACCTTTAGCCTACAAAAGTTGATGGTTCTAGTTGTGTGCATTATAAAACCCAAAAAATCTCACATAAACTATCAAAAATGAAAAAATATACATTATCCTAATCTACCCCTTCTCACAAACATTTTAAAAATAATAAATTCTTAAATTCATTAGATTTATAATAATATTTGATTAAAATTTGTAGAATTAGGGAAAAATAAAAAGGGACTCAAAACATACATGTTCCAACCCCACAGTTCCTACTACTAGATTTAGTATCCTCTCATCATCCTCTTCTTCTCACTCAAAATGGTCCAAGGCAATCCAGAGCTCAATAAATCTCAAAAGTAATTGATAATAATAGGTTAATTTTTGGTAAGTTTTTAAATATATTGGGGCCCAAGCTAACCATTTTAGTTTTAAAACTTTATAATTTGGCATATTTTCATGTTTATAAATCATATTTTTGCTAAATTATATAACTTGTGTTTTAAAATTAATGTTTTAATGAATTTTTATCTTTCATAGCACATTTTTATGGTTTTATAGGTTTTTTACTATTTGGTGTTAGATTTTGTCCCTCAATAGGATAGTTTAGGGTTATGATTTTCCCCACATGTATGGTACATATTCTTATCTATAATTTAAATACGTAGTTCATTTTGTATTTTCTTATCACATTACAATTGATTCTCATATTTTTATTGTAGGTTTCATGGAGCCTCAATTGGTTTTGTTGTGCCACCAAGGTAAGTAAGGTAAGTATTTCTAACTTCTTATTTCCCTTTCATATGCCACTACTCGAGACTATACCCTCATCAATTTATGACAAGCCTTCCTCCTAAGTGGGAATATTTATGCACCTAATTTTTACATGGTGGGATAATCTCAACATGATAGGTTTAATAATGATGTATTGGCCTCATAATAATACTCAAATGAGAACTTTATAACACCCCTTCCTATTTTACTTCCCTCTCCCTCTTTTAGATCCCTCAAATCCCCCTTTTTTTGTACCTTGTATCTCCCCTTAGGTTATTTTCAAAAATATCTCATTAGTGATATAACTATCATATTAGGTGACAAAATTGCCCTATGGGGTTACAGAACTACCCCATGTATGACAATTTCATCAAGGTAATTATGTAAACTTCCCTAACAAACCTATTATATAAGGGTGTATATATTTTAAATATGGCATAATTTTATAATCTTATAGGGTTTTTTGTCCCTAAAAGTGATGGTTATGTAATCATCTTTACAAACAAGGGTGGTCTCATCATCATTATCTCACCTTCTAACTTTAGCTTCTAGAGCTTATTCATTGACACATTTTACATGCTTATTATAGTATTTCTTGATTTTTTTCACCTTAAGTTCACTGTAAATTAGGTTTAAAATCACTCCCTCTTCTATTTCTAATCATTTTTATTCTCTCTTAAGCTCAACCCCCAATTTAACTCAGTTAAACTCCATGAAAACTTCATTACTTAAGAGTTTTAGATCTACAAATTTTATTATATCTTAAGAGTTTTGAAGTGTTTATAGTGACATCCTACTAAAATTAATTTGGAGATTTGCTTTGATTAATTTTGTGTTTGACTACACAATTCTAGATAGGGAGAGCCATTGTTCTTAAAGCCAGGTGTCTTCAACCAGTCATAGTCAATTGTTCTTTATTTGCAATTATGTTTCTCTTATTCTTATCCCATTTTTGATATTCATTTATTCATCCTCATTATAGATATCCATAAATATTCATTTGGGTAAAAGAGCTAACACATTGAGGACCATAATACAACAAATATTTTTCTTTTAGTTGGTGTACATCATGATCAAGTTGGAGGTCTTAATTTAGATTTTTTTATTTATCTACTAGATTATATTATACTAACATTCATTTTTTTGTTATCTTAAATATTTATTTTAGAAAAATAATTTTGATAGGAAAAATAATTCTTCTCTCTCTCATCCTTACACAAAATTAGTGATTAGTTTCTTTATTTTTTTGCATTCATTCAATAGATTATTTCATAATATAATATTTCATCTAGACCCTAGGTGAATGTTAGAGAATAAACCATGAATTTTTATCTATGAAAATAAATAGTTTTCAATTTTGAAACAAGTTATCTTCACTCTCAAACAAGCAGCTAGTGAGTAACAAAACCTAGGTGAATAAGTGGCACTATTGTTTTTTTTTATTTTCATTATTTATATTAATTAATAAAATTAATTTTAATTCATATAATTAGATAAATCAAAATCCAAATTATTTATTTTTATTTCAAATACATTACTTGTAGCTAGTGTGTTAAAAACTTGTTATTGGCTTATTTGGGTAAAATAAAATTCTAAGAACCTCATATTATTACTGTTTTAAACTTAGATATTTTTTTGAATCACTTAAATGTTAATAAATTTTAGTTTAAATAAAAAAATACAAAAATAACTTCATATATCTTGCATCTAAAAAAGTTAAAAATCAGCTTTAACATACTTCTCTCTCTCTCTCTCTCTCTCTCTCTCTCTCTCTCTCTCTCTCTCTCTCTCTCTCTCTCTCTCTCTCTCTCTCTCTCTCTCTCTCTCTCTCTCTCTCTCTCTCTCTCTCTCTCTCTCTCTCTCTCTCTCTCTCTCCCTCTCTCTCATGCATTGAAAAGAAGTTAGAAAATACAAAAAAAAGTGTTTATTCATTTAATTTTAGTTTGATTATTGATTTATATTTTTAGTTACTTAATTTTACCAAGTAATTAGTTTATATTTCAAGAAAATATTCCTAAAAAAATAAACACATTTCCAAAATCCTTGTACAATCATACAATCCAAAAAAACCTTGCTTCTAACAACACATTGAGTAGCACTCAATCTTATTAGAGGTCTTTTCCCTAGGGGTAGGGCATATGGTCCCATACTTAATATATAGTCTGATATCAACATTTATCTTAAGAGAGGTTTTCGAGTCCACCCCATTCCCTCACCTCATAGTTGAGTCTCTTAAGGCCTTAAAGTAACAAGAAAAAATTCTTGATCCACTAATCATTATCCTCCCTTAGAATAAAGTTAGATAGTGTAACATTATCTAAGCTTAGATCCTCACCTCTACATCCTTGCTTATTCTCCTTGGGTCTAACCTTATCCTATAGCATTCATAGTTATGGATGGAATTAACTAGATATAACCAACCCAATAGAGTTGATCTCATCCCATGAGTTATTTATCCTAATCTCTCTCATTTCCCCAATCTTAGTATCGACCAAGAGCTTTGCCTCCTTGTAATCTCAAAGACTGAAGGAACTTAGAACTTTATTTTTACATAACATGACACTCTTAACGAGTAATGGGACATTACACATGTCTTTTGGTTCCATCATGAGAACCCCTTTCCACCACCCATTCCAAATACATTACACTTAAAAACCAACCCAATCCATATCCCATCCATTATGTAGGATACCTCAGTCTGACCTCGCGGAGTCGAGTGCACAATTTAGCATGTGATATTCATATATACATAGAAACATATAATTTGATTGCCAACATAACTTGTATAACATGAGTTAAAATATATTTAAGGAATAATTTAATCAAATAAATGATCTTTTGTATCCATCCCCTTTAATGTTTTCTTGATTTGCATTTACTTAACTATAGGGACTCCCATGCTAATAAAAATCATTATCTCTATTTGTGTTTAGAAAAATACTATTAAAATAAAACTAATAGCCTTTATGGGTTTTTCCCCTTGGAAATAACTTTCTATAACATTTTTAACCATCCATTTTCATTGATAAATAAGGAAAATATGATGATTTTACTGACAACAATAAATTACTTGGATGGAAATATGATGGTTTGGTTTAGCTAAAGTCATGTTGAACTTAACATCATAGAAAACTAGTAGGATTCATTTTTTATTATCAATAAATAGAGTATATGTTTGTATGTTTGTAATTAGTTTTTTCCTTGTCATGAAATCTAAAGTCTTTGATAACTGTAATATATGCAAGGTGTAGTTTGGTTTTTTAATCAAAACTATAAATACTATAATAATACTTCACATAGGTGTTGACCATAATAATTTATAGATTAAGTGATGTATAAATAAGCATATATTTCTTTATCAAAATCCATTGAAAATTCATAATCTCTATTAATTACCAACATGTTATAAAAATGTTTAAGAATATGAATATTTATTTTATTTGAGAATATGACATCTAAATGCCTACAAAAATGAATAAATGTATTATTTACATGTGTCTTGCCTAATTTTTTTCTTAAGTGAATATAAATAATGTAGTAATGTTTAAATATTCAAATTTAAATCAGATATATATGTTATTATCTCTTGTTGAAAATGTATAGATATATATTATTTCCCTATAGAAATCATAACAAGTTAATATGAATCCAATTATACTACCTTTCAAATAATAACTTACGAGACAAAAATAGATAAAACATAATAAATTAGAGATAAGTTGTCAAGAACTATGTTTTGCCAACTAATGATTATAAGTGTAGAGACATCAGTTTGTCTTGCTAAGGCAAAATTTTGGTTATATTATATTATCATTTGAATTATTTAGAATTGTGGATTTTGATTTGAATATATTTTATTTAATGTAAAACCAATCTTATGATAAATGTCCATCAAGGACAATTATTGTGAAACCATAGCCAAATTTTAGATTAGAGGAGGATAATAGAAATTGTAGATTAAGAGTTTAGTAGTATATTCTTATTGGCAACTATGAATGCTTACTAATAAATTCAAGATGTTAAGGACCCATTTTAATATAATCTAGCCTTGAGACATAAAAATCTCTGAATTAATTTTGACTAGAGTATAATTATTATTAATTCTCTAAAAAATTAAATATTTTGGACTCTTATTACTTTAATCTCTTCCTTTGTGAGGATATAGTACTAATGCCATAGATGCATTAAGATAAGATAAAATAACGATATTAATGTCTAATACTAATCATAACAGGTTAAGATGTTTATAAGAAAAAATACATTTATATTAAGTGGTTGATATTTTTATTTTGAAAAACTATTTTACTTTTAATTACTATTAATATTTACTTAATTTATAATACTATAATACTAAGTTAAGTATTTATATTCCTACATGAGAAACAAACCCTACTAGATGAGCGAATAGTGTAATTATAATATATTCATTGCATAGAATAACTTATATTTTGTGATGGTCTCCTCATGCATTTATGTCCTTATTTTTTAAATTCTATATACCTTGGAGTCACACTTACAAGACTTGGACACTTTAATGATATGCTTGATTTATGAAAATTTGGGGATACACTGTGAAAATTTAGCGTGCATGTCTAAGATCATTAATCACTTCCAAAAACATCATGAACTTATATTGTCTTATGAATATTTTATTATTTGAAATTCAACCTAAATTATGGATTAAACATGGTTATGAATCCATTTACATCATTTGGATACTTTATGATCATTGTTTGATGACATTTTAGGTGAGATAATTCATAGGTACAATGAATCTATGATGTTGGAGCATTTGGTCTTATGCGTCCATTTACTTTGAGATATAAGAATTAATATAAATATATTTTATTAGAACTATAGTATGATCTTGTTTTAATTCTTACTCAGACTTTAGAATTCTAAACATGTTTATGCTTATATATTTGGATACCTCTTTTAAACCCTCATTAGTGTCTAACTGCACTTGAACCAACTAGTGGCCATGGTGTTACCTGTAAGTGGAAAGTACATTATCTTAGTCAAAAGATTTTTTGATGAATTTTAGATGCCTTCATATTTGATCTAACACTCATTGATAATTGGTGAACTACATTCAAACCTAATTTTACTTATGAAGATGATCATTATTAGATATGTAGGCATCTTGGAAATTGGGTACATGCATAGAGAACTAACCCTTGTGATTTTCCACTAATGTTGGTGTTCATAACTAGGCTTATGGTATTCTTTGAGCACGTGATTTAATGAATTTATCTAGAGTATGGATTATTAAGGTGATTTCTTATGTGTTAGATTAATCTAGTTTATAAACATTGTAGTATGTGTTGTTGGTTGTGGTTGTGACTATAGTTAGTTATTGGGTAGTGACCATAGTTATACCTCTATTGAGTGAGATTTGTGTTCTTATATCTTAGAAAACACTCTCAAGAAGTAAATTTTCTCTATGTAATGTAAGGCATAGTTATTAACTCTTATTTCTTGTTGGATCAAAGGAAAATGGGTTCTTTTATTAGTAATTTTGATCCTTATTAATGTTCTTACATGATATTGCTTTGGGTAAATACTTACAGCTTGAGTTTTCAAGGTGATTTTGATAAATTTCCTTTGAGTGTGTCATTAATCTTGAGTTTAATTGTCTAGGAGGATTAGGAAGATAAGTTATCTTCCTAATCCTCCTAGACATTTGACCCCTTCTTCACTCTTCATACACCAACCTTATATTATCCTAAAAAATAATTAATTATTTTAATCATGTATTAATTGCCAACTAACCCCCACTTATCCAATATTTGGGAATTTAAAATTCCCATAACCCACCTATCTACCTATCCCTAGGATTTCCTACAAGCCTGCTCCCTACTCTTGACCTAACCCTTCTTCTAATCTTCTCCTAATCATTATTATATTCCATAATGGAATATTCTCTAAAGAATTCTAAAGAATTTTAAATTCCTTGAAATTCCCTCCAACTCTCTAAAGAGTTTTCTCTATAGAATTCCATGGAATTTTAAATTCCATAAAAAAATCCCCTCCATGGCCTATTTAAATCCATGACTCCCTCTATTCTAGATAATGAGAATTCAACCAAAAAATTCATGAACCTCCATGCTAAAAGTCTTATCAACTAATTCTATCAAACTATCAACTTAGAATTTTGATCAAGCTATCAAGTATATATGTTGTCCATAATTTGAGTCTACAATCAAGCAATCAATTAAGCATTGAATCCTTCTTCTATTGGATCTTGATTTAGAACATTTGGATAAAGGATTTTGATATAGGTATGAGTATTTCATTTTATTGTGCACTATGATCCTTTTGGCTCTAAATTTTAATAGTGGATTGATGTTTTGAGTAGATTTTAGTTAATTGCGTAATTTAAAATCCCGTCCCCAAAATATACATCTCACATTTGGAGACCACAATGGGAACCTCTTTTTGAGTTGACCATTATTTCTTCAAGTGTGTGAGTTCAAATTATAGGTCAGATTGAAGAAAAATTGGTGGCTCCAAAATTCCAAATTTTTTATCCACAATTAGCTCCAAGTGATTAGTGATTTTAGACTAGTATTAGCAACTTTAAAACTATTAATTTATAATGTGATAAACAAATTTATCTTGGTCATTTAATTTAATCATTAAGACATCTAACAGCCTGTTATAGTTTCTAAAGGTTGATCAGAGATGTATAGTGATACCTTAACTTATTTTGGTTCTAGTTGTACTTTGAAAACTTTGGTTTTGTATTCATATACAATAACATGCACATAGGGTTTTGTTTAGCTTAATTAAAAATTGACCATATGATCCTTTATTAATTACTAAATTTATATACTCTTACATTACATTTATGTTTTTGGGTTTTGAATCATCAAAAAAAATGTTTTTTGTTCATTTTATTGAGAACTTGTAACTTTCCAATCAATGACTCTGTAAAAAGTTTAAAAACAAAAACATTATTATAAATCAATAAATGTATGGTGTCCATGTTCTATATTTGACTCTGTCAGTCTCAAATTTTATTACTGGTCTATTCTAAAATCATGACTTAGGTTATATTAAGGCTAGTATTTTTGTAGAAACCTACTAATGATCATTACATTTTTTTAATATGTCATATCCGTTACTTTTAGACAAATAAGTATTATTATATAGATTAATGTTGATTCTCCTCTACTAAAATTGTTGTTAATATTCTATTAATTTTTTGGTCAAGTACTAAAACTATAGGTTTTGACAATATAAATAAATGCAACTATCAATCATGCCCTTCTAATTATACGATAGTTAAATTACTTACAGTATTTACTTCCTTCAAATTTATTTAAATGGCAAGAGTTTATTTTCTAATAAGTTTTTGAAATACTATATAACTACACATGACTAGTCAATGCTTTAAAATTTGGAACTAATTCTCTATACCTAGTAATTACTGAGATCTAATTGATGAACATGTTGCCTTGATATTAACCGTGCTTAGATTACATCTCATATATCAATGCATTTACTCATAATATTGCATTTACTTTTTGTATATATTATAAAATTCTTGGGATCTTTTGACTGTAAATATATACATTAAACACTTCACCTATGTGTTATAATTCAATGTCACATGAGGATACCCATGACCTTTAAGTTGCATTAATTGTGCATTAGGATAAGATGTCATTTAGACTATTTCAAACTTTGAACCTATTAGGTATCCCTACCTTTTCTTTGTTTTCTTTGTAATACAAATTAGCCCATGAAACTTCTAGGTGTTTCTAAAGTTTGCATACTTATATACTATAGTATCTAGTAATTATAGCATCTATACTCTGATGGGCATCCATATTTTTGTTCTAAAAACTTTTATTTTAGTATAGGTTGGGATATACACTAGAAAAATTGAGTTGATAGGGTAAAACACTTGTTTGTTTCATTAGGAGGATACCTATTTATTTTTTAATCTAAAATAATCTCATTTTATAACAAATCCATCTAATTCACTCATTTAGTCACACATGAAATAAAAATAAATAAATTCCAGTAAAATGCAATTCAAGTTGTGCCATACCTTTATCCAATTGACATTTTGTAGATAACATTAATGCCTTGTCAATAAATATTGTATGATCATTTAATGGTCATTTATATGGAATTTTAAGTCTATAGTTGTGTTGTCACTTTTTAAGACCATACCCCAAAAGGTAGTCCAATGCTAGTCTAAAACTAATCCATTTAATATACATACACCTTCTTCATTAATTGATGGAATAAATCTATTAAGATTATTTCAATATTCCCTTTTGACATTTTCAACAAGTAATAAAATAATATTAAAATAATTTTAGACTAATTTTCTTTATAATTTGTCCAAAAACTTGTTAATCTAGGTGACTTATGTATAGTTTCTTTCTAATAATATATACATATATAATTTATTTTAACATAGTTTCAAAATTTAAATAATATGGTTTCTTTAAATTGATAGAGGTAGAACTTTTTTAACATGCAGGCATACATGTGTCAAAGGTAAAATTATCAAACTACTAATGCCATTTTTGCATGTTACCCCTTTAGGTGAAAAATCAAAATCATTAGTACTACCAGGCTAAACTACTAACCCTCTATTTACTTAAAATTCTTCTTTAAGTGCATTCATTTTTAGTGAATTTAGTGAGTTTTTAGTCATTCCAAGCATCCCATAAGCCTCAATTTGTGTTTGGCATCAGGGGTGCTATCTTTTAACCCTACCCTATACCATGATAGGGAGCACACCTGGGGCACTAACCCATGACCTTGTAAGGGTTGATACCCCTTAACCCTACAAGGGGCACTACCCCTTGACCCCACTAGGGGTTGTCACCCCAAACCCCTGCATCCTAGCCCCTCATTCAAAAAAAATAATATTTTAAAACCCATAATTTTTTTCTAGTGTTTTTATTAAGGCGTATTAGGCTAAATTTTTATTTGGATTTTACATGGGTAAAAATATTAGAAATTTTATCTTTATTGGGAATACTAACATATTGTCTTGAATGTATTTGCCTAAAATATTATCTTGCAAGTCATAATTTTTGTCTAACATCTTGTCTTGTAGGTTACCCCTCAAGATTGTTAATTTGAAACTATTAATCACTTGCCTTGTAGGCTACCTATCAAATATTTTGTCATTTTAAAAACTATCTTATATATATCACACTTAATTAATCATATAATCAACTTTTTAGTTTTTTGTATGTACTTGAGGGCTCTAGAGGTGTATGCTCTCCTCCCTACATCCTAGTGATGAATCTAAGAGAATCAAAAACCATTAAAAAATCCTCCCATTTTTATTTTTTTAGGAGGCAACATGGTGTGGAAAAGACACCCATACACTTTTCATATTATTAGGGGTTAGTGATGTGGATTTCATTACCACACATTCAACCACACTCTATGTTTTGGCAGAGTATAAAAAGTAAGGTGAGTTATCATTAGGCCAAGTGGTTAACCCCATATAGGTCTTATATGAATGGAGAGAGTTCATTTTGTGACCAAAACAATAGACAACACCCTATACCCCCTTGCACTTAGAGTATATCAAGTATTCCCCTAGAAAAACCTTGTCTAGCCTAGAGTAGGACCATCAACCATAACATACATCTTATTATTGGAGTCAGTATCAATTCCTAAGTGACCGTTATGTACAAATGAGGTTGAGAGGGTTTAGAATATTCTATAATGGGTCACTAGCCTAAAGCCTCATCTACAAAGCCATTAGATTGTGTATTCATCGAGTTACACTCCAAATCAGTTTAATAATCTTAGGTTTGTAGTTTACTTTATTTGGTGTGTATTGTGATAGACCAGTGTTATTTGTGATCCAATTCAGCATTTCACCCAAGCCTATGCATGAATATCTAGGACTTATATTTCATTTTGAATATCCATATTATTCATCTTGTATATCCTTGCCTTATGTCTTGTATATCCTTATCATCTTATACATTCTTGCCTTGACTATTATCATCTCATCTTGACCTCATCATCCCTCTCATCTTTTTCTATCTAGTCCTAGACATATTATTTCCCCCATTGTTAGTCTTATCATCTACTTTTATCACATCATAATTACACCATAACTATCCCTTACCTCTCACATCTTGGTCATACAATAGTCTAGTTTTAACCAATCATATTCAAACCCATCCTCAGCCATCCCTACATCACATCTTATCACAAAACTTGATCCTTCAAAATAATCATATTTTTATCCTATCTTATCCTAGCTTTACCATCCTAAATTATTCATATATCCTCATTTTGTCTTGAAAATCTTGTATAACCATACTTATCTTGTACATCCCTAATCATATTTATAATATTATCTTATCTTGCATATCCTTATCTTGTATATCCATGTTCGTCTTATCTGGTACTAACCTGCCTAGTCATATCATCATACCTCATCTCTAGTCCTATCATCTAGTCTAATCTTATCTTGTGTATCATCACATCATTATCTAATCTCACATCATACCACTATTCCCAAATCATTAATATTACCCCTAATCATCATTACATCACGACCATTATATACTTGTCATCAGCTAATTTTATATCCAACCCATCTTGAGAAAATCATTATAAGGTTTGAGCTAGTCCTTTTTTTATACTTACATATCATCCTATCACTATGTTCATGATTTAGTTCACCACCCATCACTTTATCAACTTTCATACTTAGTCAATACCCTACTAACAACCTATCATTTCGTTAGTTTCAATATAGCATCTAGTCATCCTCAATCTAGTCATCTTGCTTATTTATAACTAACACCCATCTAATCAACATCTTGCTAGTTTGAATCTAGGAACTAGTTGAATCCCTATACTTTTGCTAGCTTTAAAACTATGCATTTTTAATATATCATTATCACCTATCATACTATCAATTGAAATCTAATCCCAGTCTGATATCATAATCCATTCAATTTATCTCATCCTCATCCATCACCTATCATACTAGCTCAATAATTCAAATGTACTTTGTCCAAGGACCATATTTTTACCCAATCCCTAATTTACCTTCTCATCAACCCCCTTTTTCATATGATTACCTTTCATCCATCACCCATTTATCATCTACCCACATGGATTTGGACGTAGTTCTTGTAGAATAAAACCTATGTTTTAATAAAGATGAGATCCTTTTATGGGCCCTAGAAATGGGTGCATACCTACCTATAGACCTCAATCCCATCAAGCCTAAATTATCATCCCATGTCTTTCCCCAACAATAACCTCCATATACACCTATCCTATGTGTTATCCCACCACATTCAGCCCCATTATCCATTTATCATAACCATAATCATAACACCCCTCAATATAGAAGTGATGTGGTCACCCTATTGCATGAATCTATCTTTTCCAACATGGATGAGTGCATTTTATAGCTATTGTATATGGGTGTTTACCTTACCAATTATTTTTAACCCCTACACCTAAGGTCATATACCAAATGAGTGTCTTATCAATACTTATCCACATCTAATTATTGTGATATCCAATCCCATTTTGATCCCTCATCAACTGGTCCTAATCTTGGTCATGACCTTCCTATTTATTTTACTCATAAATATATTTCCTTATTTAAATATATTTTTGCCAACAAGGATGTAGTCTTCTTTTAGATCTTATAAATGGGTACCCAACTTCCCATAGGCTTAGACCCCATTCAACTAATCTTGCCTCTAATTCACACCCATCTATAGTTGAATATTATATTTACCAGTCATAGTCCATCACAAATATCCCATACTAATAGAAAAGGGAAACATATATTATCAACCTCATCTAATTTCCATTCATCTCCTAAAAAATCACACACACCACCATATCCAAATATCATAACACCACTATCACATGATTCCACTCCTAAATCCAACACTTCTACATCCAACACTATAGACAAGTAATATACCCCTCTCCCAATATTCATAAAAGCCCTATTTTTAAACTAGAGGCCATAGGCATGATTGTCTACCCAAAAACAAGAACTCTAGATTTTTCCAAACATATGCCCTCATGGTACGAGTAGAATAATTTTTTCTATACCATAAATTCCCAAAGCATTCTATTAATATATGTCACCCTTTTAAATATTATGTCTGAAACTTAAGAGATAATGATGACATTGAAATTGAGGGTTAATCCAATACATCTAAGACCCCATTCAACTAATCTTGCCTCTAATTCACACCCATCTATAGTTGAATATTATATTTACCAGTCATAGTCCATCACAAATATCCCATACTAATAGAAAAGGGAAACATATATTATCAACCTCATCTAATTTCCATTCATCTCCTAAAAAATCACACACACCACCATATCCCAATATCATAACACCACTATCACGTGATTCCACTCCTAAATCCAACACTTCTACATCCAACACTATAGACAAGTAATATAGCCCTCTCCCAATATTTGTAAAATCCCTATTTTTAAACTAGAGGCCATAGGCATGATTGTCTACCCAAAAACAAGACCTCTAGATTTTTCCAAACATATGCTCTCATGGTACGAGTAGAATAATTTTTTCTATACCATAAATTCCCAAAGCATTCTATTAATATATGTCACCCTTTTAAATATTATGTTTGAAACTTAAGAGATAATGATGACATTGAAATTGAGGGTTAATCCAATACATCTAAACTTAGGAGTGTTCAAAAATGGGTATGCTAAGAGGCACTTTTTAACCACGATTAAGATTCTTACCTCCTCAACAAATGTTATGACCCCAATCTCTACCATAACACAACCATCCCTAATTAAATAATCCATATATCCTATTCACATCAAATCCCCCATTTTCACAAATTCATTAAGCCTAAATAATACATTCACAAATCCAAGGGGAAGAAGGTACTTGTAAACAATAATATGGCTACTATCAAAAAATTGTCTATTGGTGACATCACCTCATCAACATCCCTATTGGAGTCAGCATCAAAATGGTCATCTACATCAAGATCATATTTAACCTCAGCATATGAATTAGAATCCATGTCAAAATCAACATCCCTTATAAATAATGAGATTCATGTCAACACCTATCTTTTTGAGGATATCTCTAATTTGAATTTTGAATAGTCAAAAGGCATGACTCTTGATCCATCTCAGGATGATGAAATCATAACATAATTTTTGGATGATTTATCATTTAAATATCATCAAGCTATATATGAATCAACTTTAGATGTTAATTCTATAAAGAGTCTTAGTGGTCCTTTTGATATCCTTGTGGACACTTTCTCTAGCATTGAGGTCATGTCTCCTAGTAGATTTTTATGAGGACTATGTTTCCCATCATCCCTTATCATCAAACTCATGTTAACAATCCCTCCATCCCACTCCTAGAATAGGATAAAAAAGAATACACATTATTGGATTCCCCTCAACATGCAATCTCATGTGCCAAATCTATAAAGATCCAAGCCAATAATAAATTAATCAAGCCAAATAATTAATTTAATTGTGATCCAAAAATAATCAATCAAAGTCAAGAAGAGTATTTTAATTAGTCAAGTTAAATAGCATCATCCCCTATTAAAAATATCCTTGAGGTTGTATGGGACCATCAAAATCAAAATAATCATCATCTATCAAGTCAAAGATCAAATTCCTCTAGTGAAATCCAAATTCAAGTATCATGGGTTAATTAAAATCCAAGTCAAATATCAACAAGTCAAAAATCTTTTAAAAGTAATAGCAATATGGACACAAATCCTCCAAATATTTGGATCAAAGATCAAATAAGCTAAAAGGTCTTGGATCCCTTAACCTCATTTATCATATGGTACAAAATAATAATGTCCCTTCCACCATATCCAACAGTGTATGTAATTATTGAACCCTATTTCCACTCCCCTTCCAATCACATTATCCATCATAACCACATCACTCATTCATATCCTATACCCTGCCATTAAAATTAAGACATAATCCCATCCATACCATACCTCAAATCCCTAGGCAACTTTTTATATTATATGGGTTACAAATACACCTAATTGAGATATCTAGAGGATGATAAATCAAGAGTCCATAAAGGTCACAAAGACATTAGGGAATATAGCATTGACAACATGATCTTAGCATCACATCTCTTTAGGATAGGTGTTGGCTGAAGATCAAAAAAATGGATGAATATTACATCTTTCCTTCCTCTAATAAATCAAGATGCTAAAATTCAAAAAATATCATTCCTCCAAAGGTGAAAATTAGTCTTCTAGGGCCTTGGGTAAGTACCATGATGAAAACTAGTTTTCAGTATGATGGTAAAATAGTATATTGTCTACACTATTCTCAACACTTGGGTGCAAATCCATTTCCCTTTTCAATCCCATCCATGTCATCCTTATCTATCTTATCCCTTTGTCTATAATTTCTACCCATCATATGCTATCATATTATGCATCCTATTGTGTCCATAATTTATTTCAATCTTGACTTTCATTAGGGAGTGGAAGATGTCTTGGTAAATGTTCTAGAATCATCTTGGCATATCCTCAAATATACACTCAGGAAACTAGATGTCTGGTTCCTTCATGATGTGATCATTGATGAATCTTAGTCCATTAATCCTTGGTCTTCACTCCCTTTTTAGCATCACCCTAATCCCATCCAACATTCTATCTATCCTTATCCTAGTTTCTAGGATGGGTATTACCTTTTCTAATAACCTCATTTGTATAGTGTACATACATATTCCAAAATCCTTAGAATTTAAAATATTCCAAAATCCCTAAAAATTACAAAATCCTCAAAAACATCTTAGTCATCTTGTCATATGCCATATTGTCCTATGTCCTAAATATTCTAGTCATCCTATCTAATATCTTAGTTATCTTATCTTGTCATCTTTCCTTGTCTCATCCTACGTCCTAATCTTATCATCCAATTCCTTATACATAACCTTATCACTAGTCTATTCCAACTTAATACTCTTGTCAAAGTATATAACCTTAATCCAAATTCAAATCATCATGACCAACTTAGTCTAACTCATCACCTGATCAATCATCCTATCAACTCTCATCATAATAATATATAAGACACATCTCTATTATATATTTTATGATATGTGTGTTTTTATTTATCTTTTTGTCTATAGTCACTTATTTGTAAATGTTTATCTGTATATATCTTTTTTTATCTTATTTTGATATTTATTGTAACATACATCTTTTTATTAATTGTAAAATAAACAAGGATGTTATGATGACACCAATAGAAATAATGATGCTTTTAGGTTCCCTCGATGATGAAAAGCTATCTATTTGCCTCTTTTATAATCATGCACTTTGGCACAATGTCTTCTTGGTCATACTTATATCATGGGTAATATTTCCTAGTGATACATTTAACATCAGATTGTTTAGACTATGATGAAGCCTTATTAAAAAAATGATGGATTTATAAGGGACGAAACTCATCATTTCTCCTATCCTCTATCACCTATCATAACATCTAATATCCCATATCTAATCATTTATCCTTTTCCTTTTATCTTTAATTCAATCATCTATGTCTACTCATCTAATATCCAATAATTTATCCAAATTATTTATCATCCCATCTATATCCTCTACTTACTCATCTATCATCAACATCTAACATCTCATCTCCCATCCTTTATCCTAATCCTTTAGCTTCATGTCTAACATCTAAGTCACATCCTCTATATAACAACTAACATGTATAACAATCATTATCATCCTCCTTCTCTACTTTATCTTGTCATATATCATCTAGTCTAAACTACATTAGCTTGAGGTCTTTTCAGACTAAATAGGTGGTGATCAGTCACATGATGTGTCTAACGTCATCTTGGTCAATCTCTTTCATCCCCCAATCATTCATCATCACATCTCTCTTATCTCTCATCATCTTTGCATCTTGCATCAATCAAATCCTTGAGTCATAATATCATCAATCAATTATTCAATTAATTAATCCTTATCCACTCTACAATCATATCCCCAATCTTCCCATTTAATCACTTTCACCTATCAATTGGGACTAACAAATCATAACATCCATATTTTCTTCCATCAGTCATGTATTATCACTAATTAATCAATTCACCATTCAAATTTTATGGTTTCTTGCCTTGATTAGGGCATGACCAGGACCATAAATTCATTATCATCTCTTGTTCCCTTTTATGTTTCCTTGTTAGGGGCATCATCACTATTAATCACATCATGCCTCATTGATTCAATACATTCTAGACTAACTCTTCCCCTTAATCTTTTGGTAACTTGATCATACCATTTCTTCTCTCTCATCTTCATCATATTATTCAATTTCAGCTTTTAGCTACACTTATCATTAATCTTATCAAATCATTAACTTATTTTGTCCCAATGCTTTCCCAGCATATATCCTTGCTTAGGATATTATTGATAACTCATGGCCTTATCTATAAATCATCTTGGTCTATATATATCCCTGCCATATATCCTTACTTTAGATATGTCTAAAGCTTATGACCTTTTATCTTATCATCATCATATTAAGGTTGATTCCCCTTTGGGCTGTGTCGATAACTATGACATAGTCATTTTTTCTCCTTGAGCATAGGTCTTTACCAGGAGCATCATCAATTTTTGGCTCACTCCTCTTGTTAATTTTATCTTCTTCCTCTTCAATCTCACATCTAGTATCCCATTCCCTTTTCTACCCATCACATCCTGCCCATCATTTCTTTTTTTGAGTGTCCATTTACTTCCTTCCTCCCTGCATGTCCCCTCAAGGGGGAATTATGTGTCCATGAATGTTGTTTTACTAACATTCATCTATGAATCTTTTTATTATATTACTCCTTCCATTTTATTCTTTCATAATTCCCTTTCAAAGAGGGACAAAATGTATGCACCTCAATTTTATCATTTCATCTTGTTGCTAATTTCATCCAACTTTATCTAATTTATGTTACTAATCCTCCTAATCATTTGACCCTTTATTCATTATTCATACACCAACCTTATATCATCCCATAAAATAATTAATTATTCTAGTCATGTATTATTTGTTAACTAACCCCCACTTATCTAATATTTGGGAATTTGAAATTCCCATAACCCACCTATCTACCTATCCCTAGGCTTTCCTATAAGCCTAATCCCTACTCCTCGTCTATTCCTTCTTCTAATCTTCCCCTAATCATTATTGGATTCCATAATTTAATATTCTCTAGAGAATTTTCTCTCTAGAGAATTCTAAGGAATTTAAAATTCCTTAGAATTCCCTCAAACTCTCTAAAGAGTTATCTCTAGATAGTTCCATGGAATTTTAAATTCCATAAAATAATTCCCTCCATGACCTATTTAAATCGATGACTCCCTCTATTACAGATAATGAGAATTTAACCAAATAATTCATGAACCTTCATACTAATTTTTTTATCAACTAAGTCTATCAAACTATCAACTTAGAATTTTGATCAAGCCATCAAGTATATATGTTATCCACAATATGAGTCTACATTCAAGCAATCAATTAAGCATTGAATCCTTCTTTTGTTGAATCTTGATTTAGAGCATTTGGCTAAAGGACTGTGATGTAGGTATGAATATTATATTTTATTATGTACTATGATCCTTAAGGATCTAAATTTTAATAGTGGATTGATGTTTTTAGTAGATTTTAGTTAATTGCATGATTTAAAATCCCTTTCTCTAAATCTCTATCTCATAGTATCTTGTGGAGGAAACCCATCACAAGTTCAATAATAACTACATTAGATCTTAATTTTGAGTAAAAGATATGTAAGTTATCATTATTATGGGGCCATAAGGTCTATGTCATAGGCTAGGTTAGGAGTGTTTTGTCATCATCTCTTGTGTTATCTTTCATTTTTGTTGGATTTTATTTATATATAATGATAACTAAATAAAATTTAAAGATTAATATTTCTTGATTATTATTAATCCATTTGTACTAATTTTGATTTGCCTTTATGATTAGTTGCCTTGAAATAAATGTTATATTATAAAATTCCCTTCATTTATTTTCTCTTGTTGGAAAAGTTATCTAGGAGACTTATTCCTTAACAAACCTTAGGGTGGTAACCCTAATAGAGATATTTGTCATCTAAGATGGCTATTGTCATGAATGTGTTTGATTTTACTAGGAAAAGAATGGATTGTATTTTTTTCTAGTGAAACTAAGAAGATATAATCATAGATACCCTTTATTTAAGACATCATACTAATGTAATTTATTCCCCTTTTTCCTTAATAAGTGATCCACACCATGGGGCCTAAGACCAAGTATGGGGGGAATTGAGTTTTGGTTGTGTAGAGTGAATGGGAAAAATTAACATAGAAATAAATAACTAAACACATTCAAGAGAGTGAAAGTCTTACTTACAGGAAATGTAACATCTATTCATTAGTAGAGAATAGGCAAAAGTGGTACAATATACTACCATAAATGTTTTATAGAGTAGATATGTAAAGCATGTTATTTTTTTATGAATATGTGGAGTATCAACCTCTATCTAGATGTGTATGTTATATAATTATACAATTAAAATTCAAGAACAATTACAACCACTATCATTTAGCAAGAACATAGATGTGTTGATTCCTCTTCTAGGTTGGATGATAGTTGGTGAACCTCTTGAAGCACGTGGCTGAGGTGAGGTAACACATGGATGTGTTTTAGATTCCAAGAGTTAACTATGTGCATAGGGATATGAGATATGGTGTAGGACTATGAGGTGCACATAATTGTTAGCTATGAAGAGTGTGGGAGTTGATGAGTAACCACAAAACTTGTGTGGTTTGAGAGTCTATGAGATGTGGCATACATAGTAATGTGGGTGTAGTGTGGAGTGCATATGGGTTAGTGTGAATAAGTTTATGATATGGCATGGGAATTGTATGTATGACTATGAGGAAAATTAGGTAAAGAGTGCATAATATTAGGTGAAAAGTGTGTGCCATGCACAATAGAGTGAATAAGGAGTAAGCTCAACTATACATGAGTTATGTATAGATCATTCTCCCTTTTTTGAAGATTAATAGTCTTCATTACATTGGTGTATAATTACATAAACTACACATGATGTTGTTATGAAATATACCACTTGCCTTGATCAGCATATTTCCCAACCTTAACCACTTGAAAAATTTGATGTGTGTCATGATGGGTGTGTGTGTCTATCACTTTAATGATATGGTCCTTCACTAGAGGGTGCAAGTGTTTAAGATCTAAATCAGAAGTATGTTAAGTCATTATTGGCTCAAGAAGTAGTAGAGTGTAAGACTTGAGAAGTTTCATGTTGAAGATTAGGTACATGCCCAAGTAATGAGGTAGTTTAAGAATAAAGGCATTCTCACCAGATGCATGCAAAATGGTGTAAGGACCATAGCATAGAGGCTTTATATTATAGTGTGACCTTTAAAGTGTAACTTTTAAAGTTGTAACCAAAATTTATCACCAACTTAGAATGTATGAGGTGTATGATGTTCATTATGATTCTCCTTTTACTTATATTGGGTGTGAGAGAGAATATACTAAACCTTTTGGTGAATAAACTAGATGTGGCATAAAAACTTTTCATCTTTATTAACTTATATTTAATTTTTGCACAAATGATTTATTGATGATGTGTGGCATGAGATATCTAGATGTGCTAAATTTTGAAACCCAAGATATGTTTGGAATTGATTGTGGCTAGTAGAGCTATGAAGATCCTTATTATAGGTGTGTTAAATATATAAGAGATTGCCATCCTAAGTGTGATTATGTGTGTGGTTATATATTCATACAATATAACAAATGTGTGATTGGCCACTTCAGCTTGCCCATATATCTAAGGATGAAAATTTTTCAACCAATCTAGTTGCATACCCATCAAATCCCATAATTATTTCTAAAAATGATTCACAAAGTGTGGATCATAGTCGAAGATAATGGATGTCAATAACCCAAAATGAACCCAAACATGGTTGAAGAATTCCTACACAAAGTTAGTTGTGTCAATGTCTTTTTTGCATGAGACCATGATGGCTATCTTGGAAAATTTATCCACTACATTAAACACAACATCATGTTATCATCTCATCATAGGCAATTTAGTCATGAAATCCATGTAGATAGATTCCCATTGTCTAGATGGAACTACTATTGGTGTGTAATATCCTAGCTTCTTGTTTGTGGGCTTGGTGATACAATAAGGAATGTAAAACTTGATATGGTACTCCATGTCTATGTTCATATGTGGCTAGTAAAAGTGTGACTATAGTGTAGTTAGATTCTTTGTCATGCTGAAGTATCCTAAGGTCTTGGTGTATTATACCTCTCAAAGGAGTCATTAGCAAGGTATGCCAAAGGGAACATAGAGATTCTAAGCTTGTAAATAAGTTGGTCATAAAAATATAATTCCTAAACTTGGTTACCTTAAGTAAGGATATTATAAGTTACTACAAAGTCTTAATCAACTAAGTAGAGAGGAACCCAGTCTATGAAATTATTATCAGGCATGTCCAACATTATGATGATTACATGAACAAATGATTAATAAAGGTAATTTTTGGCCTTGTTATCTTTCCCTTTATTGTTCTTGATCATGATATGGAACTACTACAATTAAGTCATCCATTTGATGTGGTGTGCATTTTCCATCTTTTTCTATGACTGTAGGAAATGAATTGGTTTATGGTATGAATGAACAATTGGCTCTTTAATAACAATGTAGTATTTTTATTACTTGATTACTTGCACAATAGCATATAAATATCATATGTGGAGTACTTTTACACCATATAAATCAACATCTTAGAGTGGTATGCGACCAAATGTCCATGTTGCATGAGCATTACACTGAGTTTTTAGTCAGATGCATCAATGTGTATTTCAAAGGTTTGTGAAATATCAAACATTATGAGAATAGGAATTATGAAAAGGTGTTTCTTGATTGCCTCAAAATTACATTATTAAACATGTGTCTAATCAAAATTATCTTTGGCATATTTGAATTGGATGAGATCCTAATATATGTATGAGAAACCAAGGATAAACTTGTGGTAGAAGTTAGATAGTACAATAAAATTACTCAATTTAATGAGATTTCATGGATTAATCCATTCTTGGATCACTTTGATCTTCTCCAAATCTACTATGATGTTAATGAAATCAATGATGTAGCCTAGGTATTAGATCTTCATGGTGCTAAATATAGACTTTGCTAAGTTTGGTTATAACTTTTATTGGCATAAAGTGTCTGAGATGCATGAGATGTGCTCCATATGATCCTCTCAAGTATTTTTGAAGATTATAATGTCATCAAAGTAGACAATGATGAAGGATTTCAAGAATTTCTTGAGTAGATCATCCACCAAGCACATGAAAGTGGTTGGCACATGTATGAGGTCAAAGGGCATGACCAACCATTCATACAATCCTTTATGAGTCTTAAATGATGTCTTATAGCCATCTTTAATAAGGACTAGAACTTGATGGTAACCTAACTTCAATTCAATCTTGGTAAAGTATTGTGTGCTTTAGAGCTGATCTAAAAGGTCATCAATGCATTGTAGTGGATATTGATTGTTCACCATGATTTTATTGAGTGCATGTTAGTCTATAAAGATTTCTTAAGACCCATCCTTCTTAGTTGTGAGGAATATAAGACTCCCATAACATGAAGAGCTAGGCCTAATCTTTCCCTAATCAATAAGATCTTGAATCAGGCACCAAACTTCATCATTATCCCAAACTGATCTATAATAGATAGGGCTATTTAGGAGAGGGGATCTAGGAACCAAATAAATGTGGTGCTTTACTACATAGTGTGTTGGAAGGCCTTTAGGTTCTACAAATACTTTGTTACTATGATCCAATAAATTATCAAGTTGTTATTGTTATGATGTTGTGTGAGTGTTACACATTGCCAAGGTATGCTTTAATTTTGAATGCATATGTGTATCAGGGTAGACCATGAGTAACATGAACTTATACACATGTGATGCAAGCTTGTGACATTGCTTAGAAGAGACCAAAGTGAATTTATAAGTGATCTTAGGCATGAATAGTCTAATGTTGTGGCTTGGCTTAATATATAGCTTCATGGTCATATAAGTATGATCTCCATAATAAGATGTTATAGACCTATAGAGGTGAAATGTCATAAGTGATGTTGTCCTCCATAGGCTTGAGTTTGTACTAAAAATTCCATTACCATTAGACCTATATATCTTTCCCCTACCAGAGCCACCCTGAAGAATACAACTTTAGATATAAAATGATGGTAAGATCAATGCACTAAGATGTGGATTACATTATGATGTTCTTCTAGATACCACTATCAATGATGACATGGAGAGACTAACCTTTCACCTAGAACTTGGTTTGGAAGAGACATTTACACTCTTCAGATATGTCAATCATAGTGGTGTTAGTGCTTAGACAAGAGGCATCTATATCAGTGTCATTTATTGATGTGGGTCTTGATGCAAATTACATAAGTATGGATTGCTTTATGTGGCATTCATAATCATCATGAGTGTATGAGTGATGGTGATGGCACCACTTATCAATGGACTTATTCTCCTTGCCTTTATCTAAAGTGAAAGGCATTGTAGCCTTTGAGGATTGAACAGTCTTCTAGTGTTACTCTCCTTTGTGACAAGTGTGTTGTTACTTATACATAAAAGGTTTCAATGTGTATTTTTACAAATTTTGGGCCTTTCACACTACATTAGATGAATATGTGACACAATGCTTCATATTTTCCTTGGCTTAAATCATTGCAATGTTATGATATGCTTTCCCAAAAGTGTCAAAATTCAATAAATCCATCTTGTCATGGATATAAGGTGAGAATGTTTTGATGTACTTTAGAACCTTATGTTATTTTCTCAAGTTATCGATAAGGCACATAGAGTAGTCATGAAAATTGTTGGTATGGTCTTCCATGAATTAATCTTTATGCTAGCATAGTTATTAGAACATGATGTATTCATCTTTAAAGTGGCATAGAGGGTAGTATTCTTCCTTCAACAGACTAACAAAAAACTTCTAGGATTCAATTGAAACACACTCTTGCATGCACTATGAGCTGAAGCTCTCCCACTAGTGAACAACTAGTATGGACATTTAGAATACTACAAAGGTGATCTTCTTATCATCAGTGAAAGAATTGACTAAGAATTATGCCTCAAGTTTTCAAATCTAGGCATATAATGCTTTAGCATAGATCTTGCCTTTGCATAAAGGGATTTGAAGATTGACTTGAACTTTAAAGGGGGTTTATTTTTGAAAATCTTTATTGAATGAACTATAGAGGTTGGTAGAAGGAATCATATTGAATTGTTCCATGAATTCATAGAAGTACCCAAACATTTTGGTGCATTGTGCCTCCAGTGCATCAATGATGAGCTTTCATACCTTGAGGGATACCTCAAGTTGATTTTGTGTGTCAACCATCTTAATTTTGTTATGAAATTCTTCCAAATATTATGAAATAGAACTGATTGACAAACCTTATTTTTCGAGTTACACTCACATGTTTATAGTCATATAAAAGAATAGATATTTTCAACTCTAATACAAATTATCCAATCCATGGGGCCTAAGACCAAGTGTGTAGGGGACAACTGAGTTTTGATTATGTAGAGTGAATAAGCAAATCTAATTCAAAAAGAAACAACTAAACATATTCAATGAAGTGCGAGTCTTACATTCAGGAAATGAAATATCTATTCATTTGAAGAGAATAGGGAAAACAAGTATAATGTATTATAATGCATGTTTTATACAATAGATACATGGAGCATGATATCTATGTGATGACTATGTGGAGCATCAACCTTTGGGTAGATGTGTATGCTACATACTTATACAAGTAAAATACAATAATGGTTACAACCATTGTTAGTTAACAAGAAGATGGTTGTGTTGGTTCATCTTCTAGTATGGATGATGGTTGGTGCACCACCTAAATCATACAGCTAAGGTAAGTCAATACATGGATGTGTTATGGATTCCAATAGTTGACTATGTGCATAAGGTTATGAGATGTGGTGTAGGACTATGAGGCCCACAGGGATGTGAGATATGAATACTATGGGATTCAATGAGTAGTAATGGAACTTAGGTAGAACATGAGTCTATGATTTTTGGTCTATTTAAATATTTGGGTGTAGTTTAGAGTACATATGGATCAATACACAAAATTCTATGATATGTCACAGTAATTTTGTGTATGACTATGAGCAAACATCAAGCAAAGAGTGTGTAATATTAGGTGATAGGTGTGCACCCTATGTAGTAAAGGGAAAAAGGATTAAGCTTGACTGTATGTGATCTTTTCACGAATCAATAAGGGTATTAATTTAAATTCACTCTCATGTGATGTTATAAATTGGTAAACCACTAGTAAACCTAACACTCACCTTAACATGTTGTATACCTTTATCTCATGGAGCATTGATGTATAAAGTAAAATATAAATTAAATTAAACATTGAATAATTTTGTGTGTTATGCTCATGTATAATGTTGAGAAAATGATAACAATAGTTAAATAAATAGACATCATTAAAGTTAAGCAACCACAATTAAACAAGTAAACTTCACTCACCTAAGTAAATAATTTTTTTACCATGCTTGGATTTTGGGACAAACATTTTTGGCATGATATTTTATTATCAAAGCATGATTTTAGCACTGGGAACTCTAGGTAAAATAGTATGATTGGTTAAGTTACCTTTCACAATAAATAAAAAATAGAATGTGTACTTTTATTTTGGACAAAATGAATTATTGAAACATTTCCTATATAAATATACTATTTGTAAAGAATGTTAGCATTTTTTTTTCAATATCATAGTAAGTTGTGATTCATGATTGGTCAGACATAGATAACATGCATATTTTCATGGGTACTCTTGAGGTGCTTTATGACCATTTGTTTTTCTTCATTATTAGTATAGGCTTTTCCCTTTCATGGTTTTTCCTACACATTTCTTGTTAGCTTGCTTACGTGTTTTTTGTGGACATTGGAGAAGTTTATCCCACATGTATGAGGATGTTGTATTCATTCCTTTCTTCTACCTATTTTGAGAAATATAGTCCCACATGCATGACATTATTGGGATTCACCTATCTTCCACCTATATATGCACCTATTCACCTAGTCATTCAAATATAAGGTGAGCTCTTCATATGGAGATAGAGGATTTCTCATTGTATGATATATTTGTGTTTAATAGACTAAAATTTTGTTTTATTAATTCATTAATAGCTTTTAATGTGGTAATTATTTGTAGATTTGACCTTGGCTAAGAGTTTTCTAAACTCTTTCATGGTACAGCAGATCAAGTTTTATGTAGTCATTACTCAGCTTATATGAATCCTTGTCATGATGAATCTGAAATTATCCATTATTTAAACCTTTCAAGGTGTCAAATTTGTATTTTTTTTGTTTTGATTGGTTAAGGCTATATATATCTTCTACATCGAAGGGTTTGGATTTACCAATTTTCATTGGGTTTCACACCAAGTTTGCATTACAACCTAAATGACCTATTATTTATTGGTTCATGGTTATTAGATCTTGGATTTTTGTTTATTTTAAACCCTCTAAGTTATATTTGGTGATATCATGACCCACTTACTTAATTTTATCTCCTCGAGCTGACCATTTATGGCTCTCTTGGATTGATTTGTGTCTCTTATCATTTCAATTTGACCACATGTCTATTGTTCATGTGCATGCTTATAGACATTCAAAGAGTTTTTTTTTGGTTCATTATATTTATAACCACTTTCCATTTTGTGAGCACCATAACCCTTTAACCATCTTGCTATGCTCTAGCTTCCTCAAGGTTTGATGTCTTATTCAATGACCCTTATTACATCTAAGGTATAGCTTATTGGCTCAAATGATCTACATAGAGGGATCAAATATGTGCCCATTTCCATGGCCTATATAGGTTTTATGCCTCCTCTTCTCTACTACATTTCCTACCAATAATATTTTTTCCTTGGTAACAACTTTTTTTGGCCCATACCCTCAAATCTAGTCGACACCCTGAGTTTATTTTGATATGCAACATTATGATGGCCAAGAGGGAGTTAAATTTAGGATATCAAGGAGGATCACTATTCATCTCAATTTTTCCTCTCTTTTTTGGGTGATGTCACTCCCACATTAATCAAAAGGATGGATCATTCATCCTCACTCTTAACCCCTTGGTCATATGGTGTGGTCACTTAGGGGGCTTAATTTTTTATTCCTACTAGTGAGGGATTAATTTTTAGCCCTTAAAAATTATTTGTATCCCTCTAAGAATTTTATTTTTTCTAAGCATTTAATATTTTTGGGTGCAATTTTATATTTGAACCTATTTGTGACAAAAAAAAACTTGTAAAAACTATATCTTTTGATCGGTAACTCAAAATTGAGTGTTGTTTTATTTTTAAAGTGTGTGTTTTTGTTTCTAATTTATTGGTGTAATTTATTTTGTAAAAATAACTAAATTATAAAATATCAAATTTGAGGGGGGATAGTATAACATCCATGGGGGGTTTGTTGTTTTATCCTTGTCTACCTTCATGTGTATGAGGTGATTTGCTTCTTTGACCATTTTTCATTAACTTATTTTTGGAGTAACTCTAATGATTTATGATGACTTGTTTGATAAGATAATAATCTCCTTGTTTTATTCTATTATGGTGTATACAATGTCTTTGTTATGTGTCTATAGATCACAGGTCTTCTAAATTTTCACGAATTTTCAAAATAAGAAAAGTGATAGCAAATATGGAAAACACATTTTATGACCTCATGAGCTCAACAAATATAAAAAAACTACAATGTTTACAAATATTCAAAAAAATTATGATGCAAACCTTCATTATAGTTTGTCTTTGTTAGGATGTGACTCAAACATAGCTTTAGATGTTTTTTGTCAATATCAATTATAGTTAGACAACTCTATTAAAGATATGGATCATGTAGATTTGATCAAAGAGTATAAGCTTGATGCACAAGGTGATTCAAGAAATGATCAATACTTCAATAGAGATCTTGATCATGTTGAATTATATTTTAAAAAGGTATGTTTATACAAAATCTAGATTAAGGAGGACCCTTCATCTTGAAATTAAGATGAACAGTTATTAAAGGGTCCTTAAGTGTGCAAATTGATCAAGCACATGGATCAATGAGTAATGCCTTCATCTCAATCAAGATTAAGAGTGGATGATGACCTTAAAAAATATCAAGGATGAACTAATATAAACCCTTCATCTTATTTCCAAGATGAAGGGTGGAGAATACCCCTTTGTAACTAACAAAGATGAATGAATGTGGGCCCTTCATTTTGTTTCCCAAATGAAAGGTGAAGCATCCTATCCAAAAAAGTACATGTATCTAAAATTTTGGGCCCTTCATATTGTTTTCAAGATGGAGGGTGGAGAATAATCCCCCTTTATTATTAATTATTTGTATAATTAGTGTGTTCTCAAGGGTATATTCTTAAGATCTTAGGATTCCTCTTTGCATGAAGTTGTCCTTTGGAGGGGGACAAGAGGAAAATTAGTAATTAAAAAATTATTAATTAAATAGCTTAAAAGACCTATTTAATTAATATAATATGATAATTTTATTATTATATTGAAATTGAGATGTAGAATGCAATTGAACGAAGAAGGAAAAATTGTCAAATTGATGAGAGAAGAAGGAACTAAATAGATAAAATTAATAATTAAATAGAGAAGTTGATAATAAATCAGAGAATTTGAATAGAGAATGATAATTGATTAGATAAATTGAATAAAAAATGATATTTGAGTAAATAAATTGAGTAGAGAATGATAATTAATCAAAGAAACTAAACAGGAAATGATAATTGATCAGAGAAATTGAACGGAGAATGATAATCAATCAAAGAATATGTGAAATTATGGGAAGTCATTATATTTTTTAATTTGACACAAAAGTGACAAAATTGGAGTGTCTACACTTTGTTTTCATTTGGTATTTTTGGGATATATTGTACCTACACTAAATTATAAAGTGTCATGGGGGGTTTACTTTTACAACCTAGTCTACCTTCATACATGTGTACCTTAGTTTGTACACCCTTTACTATTTCATTTTCAATTATCTCTCATCACCACCAAGGCCATATTCTTGAGATATTTTATATGTATCTTCAATACTCTTTTTCAGTAGTTGATAGTCTCATTAAAGTGTAGTTATTATGGTGAATCCCAATGTCATCTTATCTTCTTTAACAATTTGATAGTCTCCTTTAACTTTTCATAGAGCTATTATGGTGCATACATTATTAGCTTGTTAGTGTTAAATTAATGGAAGTATCCCACTCATACAAAAAAATTCATCTGCTCTACCCATTCAATATTATTAAGGGGTGTCTATACTTATTTGGGTGTTGAGTGTCCCTTACACTAGGTAATACTCTTGTGTACTTTTGACGAGCATCCCTTATACCTTTTACATATAGTTAAAATAATTTTTGGGTGTTGAATGTCCCTTACACCTACTTTAGTGATATTTTTTCAATCCATTCAATAAAGGCTTTGACCTTATTAATTCTATTTTTTTCTCCTTTATTGTTTTAAGCTCCTTGTTTAACAGTTATATGTTTTTGTACACTTGTACATTTCACACCTTTTTTAGTGTTTTTTAGATTTCTCCTTTGTACATGGGTATCTTATTTAGGCACTTTATTTGTCAAAACTCACATGATTATTGTTATATCTTAGTGGCATTTTTGTGACTTTTTATGTAGTGACACCAATGTGGCATCCTCACTAGTCTTAATGCTCATTCTCACTATTTTCAGTCCACTTATTTAGATACTTTCATTGTCATCTTCTCATAGTTCAGCATTGAGGGAGGTGTTCAAGAAATACCTCCTTGGATTCATCATTCTACCCAATACTCTAGAGTGTAGTGTTCATATTTAGTGATCCTTATATTTAATACCATTCTTAGTTTGACTTGGTAGTTATAGTGACTTGGCATCCATGTAATTTGATAAGATGAATTAGTATCCATAGGGACACTTGGCTTCACACTGCATCCTTTTTTCTACATGGGTACCTCATTAGAACTTATTGGTGGGACCCATTTATTCTACCCACATAAGCTATGTTTAAGTAGGGTGTTAGTGTAGGATTTTTCCTTTCATGGTTTTTCCTACACATTTTTTGTTAGCTTGATTAAGTGATTTTTATGTATATTGGGATAATTTATCCTACATTTATGAGGATGTTGGATTGATGCCTTTCTTACACCTATTTTTGGAAATTTGGTCCCACATGTATGGTATGGTTGGCATTCATCTATATATGTACCTATTCATGTAATCATTCATATACAAGGTGAGCTATTCATATGGAGACATAGAGCATTCAACAATAATTATGTATGTTTTGTCAATGATGTTACAAAGGATGGCATGAATACCTTAGTTTTGATTGATATAGTGAATTGATCCTTATGTATTATCAAAGGAATTATTTTATTGTATTTTGATGTCTATGTACTCCCTGAGACCCATTGTTATGAACAAATGTAAATAAATGTATCATGAGTTGATTATATGTTTCCTTCACCTTGCTAGTAGTTCAATTTTTTTGTCATTAAAACTATTGCTTAAACCCTACATCATTTTGTATATGTACTAAAGCTCTTAAAATAACTCTATATTTCAAAATAATAATATTATTTTATGATTTTGATATGTATGTTGTGGTGAAAAATGATAATCGTATTATGTACCCATATTTTACTTTGTCAATATAAATGTACTTGTGACATATTTTGTGCCTACCATGTCCATGTGAAATCATTAAGTAGTGTAAATTTCATCCTTGTAACTATTAGCAACAAGATAGCACCTTGATTGAAGGCTTGATAGATTTGGTTCTAAAATCTTCACACCTAGACTGACATTAGAATGATTTGAGGTGTGGGAAACCTAAACCCATACCAGACTTCTAGATTTTGGTGAGGTTGGCTCCTTTGATGTTTCAAGTCAAATACTTCTAGGAGGTTGTATTACCTCATATTACTTAATTTCCATATAATTATTTTAAATAATGGTGGCCTTTGCTTCATCAACCATCCTTATTAAGTTGACTCTACTTTTTTTCTAGCTATTTCATGTACCCTATAGGTTTTGCTTTGGTTTGGGAAATTTTGTAAAATCTAATTGGTCATATTGGTTTTAGATGATCTTAGATTCATCCTAAGATTATCTCCATGGTTTTTTTTAAGGTTCATGGTGTTTGGATGATTCAATTAGCTCAAATTTGTAAAAGGATACACCTCTTTGACTTATAAGTAGTTTTCACCTTTTTCAAAAACTTCATGCTTGTTCATGGATTTATATGGTTGTGATATAACCTTTAACATGTTTTAAATGTGATATATATTTCCATTTTAATTTCAAACTCCATTATTCAAAGCAATCTCCATGAGTATAGTAGTCATGTGCAATATTTACAATTAAGCAACCATTAATGTGCATCTATAAGAGGTCATTGAGATGATTTCATGTTGAAACAAGAGTTTTAGTGGTGTTTTCAAGTTATTTTATGTGTGAGGAATGAATTTGAATGTTGTAAGATGTATATAAAACCCATTGATGGCTAATTACAATGCATAGTACCCATGCTCCTCTTCACTACCTACATATGGAAAATGGTCACCTACAGGTGACAATATAGAGAATTAAAGAGTCTTATTTTGAATCATTAAAGAATGTTAGAGCCTTCTCTGAGGTCCTAATATGTTGAAGAGGGTAGAGTAGACGCATATAGAAAAGCCTTCAAAACATGATATGATTGAGTTCAGGCCCCTTTTCCTTGAAAATGCAAAATAGAGGTCTGAGAGGTTTTTTTTATATCTTGTGATAAGGTTCCCAATGTCCTTTATGCATCCCAATGGTCTAGTCTTATAGATCCCACATAGAATAGGTAATTTACAAAATATGCAAGGTAGAAGAGTAAGGGAAGGCAGTGGTTTAGCTCTTCAAAGTTGCTCTTTGAACACTAAATTTCCACAGTGTTATCTACAACAAAGCTTATATAGGCAAGATTTTAGGCCTAATGACTAGACTTGATGCCTAGGACTAGGTTAGATATCTTGTTTCTCTAATTAACATAAACTTAATATGGAAAATCATAAAGGAGATAATGTAAGAGTTTTTACATGCACCAATAAGGAGACAATCCATACACATCCTGGGCAAGCACCTACAGCCAATCCCCAAAGGCTACACTCAGTTCTAGGTACCAAAAAGAGAAGTGGAAAATTTTAAGACATGATTAAACCTTATTTTATTAAAGTTAATATAAAAAAGTATATTGGTCACCAATATGGGAATATATGCTATGTTTTAGGCTTTTTACTCACCTACAGGGGTCTTTTCCTCAAAAAATTTACACCTACAGCAAGGTAGGCTGACAGTGGGATGATAGGTGGTGTCTAAGTAGTGTTTCAAGACATTCAAGTTGAATTAAAATATTAAATTATAATTTATGACCTATATGAGTCATTAAGGCTTCTAAACACCATAACCAAGCTCAGTTGAAGCTCACACACACCTAACATAGTCATATAGGTAGGGTTCTCAGTCATGTAGGAAGAGACTCAGTTTTGAGGCTCAAAGTGCATATGAGAGGCTAAAGAGAAATTAAACCTGATGAAATAACATTTGAACACCCCAATTAATACCATGGTGAATTCATAAAATAAAAAAAAGATAAAATAAACTTACACATGTCTATTAACCCCCTGTATATACCTACAGCTGTGTGTAGTCATGATAAAGGTAGTGAGCATAAGGAATGATGGTTCTTATGTGTTGGCATTATAAATGAATTTATCTAAAAATTATAAATGAATTTATTTATTCTAATAAGGTCTTTACATATCATAATAAATGTCTAACTAAGATATTAACACCTACAAGAACCATTTTAGAGCTCAAAGCAAAAACACAGTCAGAAAAGAACTCAGTCCAAGCTATATAAGGTGTATGAGGGGTTTTAAAAAGGGTTATTATGAAAGGTTTATTAGAATATATTTATAATAGGTATTAAAATTTCATTAACTAATTCAAGGAAGTAGAGTATAAAGAACCCTTTTCAAAAGCAAGATACGGCCAGTCTTTGACTGTCAAATACATAGTCTATCTTTTACACATTGAGTCTTGGACTTTAGAAGAGATGAAAGGTCAAATGACCAGATCAAGAGTTGTATATTTATATATAGTGTCCTTTCCACTTATATATACCCTAAAAACATTCATCTTATCTAAGAAAATAGGGGAAGTACCCTCTATTTTGTCTCAAATAGAGAGTAATTCCCCTCATACATAAATTGGTAGTTTTGGGAAGAAGAGATGAAATGATGGACTGAGAGTGATATGAACCTTTAAATAATGTGTGATAATTTTAAATACACCTAGGAAAAACATGTAAACCAATTAAATAATGGATATTTTGAACAAATAGGTCTAAACCTCTTAAGGTTGTAGACAGGCTCATCAGGCAAGGGTATGCCTAGAATCCAAATAAGGGGTTAGTTTCAATTATAGATCTAATTGAACTTCCTAATGGACTGTAACATGTATATTTTGGAATAATGGATGTTTTTTATCTATTTAAATGTAAATAAACTTAGTTTTATGGTCTAAACCATAAGAGTGCAGGTAAGCCTACTAGGCAAGGATTAGGCCTAGTGTCTAAAGAGGATGTATTTCAAAATTTTGGCCTTATAAATGAATTTAAACCTATTTTATTATGTTTACAAGGTCATATTAGATGTTAAAAATCCTTAACCTTGTAGATAAAACATTAGGAGAGCCAATTTTGGGTTGAGAGCAACATCAGACCTGTAAGAATGGAGAAAAGAGCTCGATAAGAGAGGTTTGGTTGCTCACATCTCTCTTGAATATTTGCATGGAGGCCAAATAATTTTGGAGGTGTTATTAGGGTCCTTGAACATAATTTTTTTGATATTTTTTTAGGTTTAATTTCAAGTTTTTATGAACAATTCTTAAGAGTCAAAACTACTCAAAACCCTTGCAAACCATTCCTAGTGGCTAGTTTGTGGAAATGAAGTTGGATAGAAGTTATAATGGCATATTTTTCTCATTAAAATTATTTGAAATTTTATATTACTCACTCAATCTCCCTCCCATAATTTTTAGTTTTATGGACTTGTATGAATAGGGTACAAAGCAAGCTTTTCTTGATAATTTATGCATTGTGCAAGTTATAGGAGGAGTCTAAGGATGAAATCAAGATTGGAAGGAATATATAAAAATTTTATAACTTGATATGTAAATTTTATGCCTTTAAAAAACTTATAATTTTTCAAATAATAGCTCTTATCCTAGCCAATTAAAATTGGCATAGTGGACAAGCTAGTGATAAGTGTGGAAAACTTCATGTGAGCTAATTTTAAGGTGTCCCTGATGCTTCTAGGGACATGGAGTGTCTTAAAAAGTTTAATACACTCCCTACACATAATTTCATGGAAATTTGATGCCTTTTTGGAGGCAAAGTGTGCAAGTTACAGGAAGGAGTTTTTTAGACTACAGATGATGATGGCTCATTGCCAGAAGATTCTAGATGACCAGGCCTACAACTAATACATCGAGAGGAATGTCTAAATTCCTTAAAATTATTTCCAACCATAATACCTATACATAATTATTTTTTAGGTGTTTAAATGATGAAAATAATGAAGGCATTTTTTCTGAGCCAACACAAGGACTTTCATGCCACTTTTCATGAGTTTTATGCCTTGTGTGGACACTTATACTTCCTAAACTTACATGGTTCATCTTGTATCCTCATTTCATACACAAGTAGCTCCTTTAATCATATTTTTAAGTTTCCTTGTGACACTTGGACTTATCTCTTCTTCTTCTCTCTCTCTCTCAAGATCTATAAGAGATACCATTTTGGCCTTTTGTAATATAATACCACACCATGTATGGTGAAAACCTGTTGATTTTGACATTGTAACTACCTTAGACAATAAATAAAATTTATTTTGAGTTCATAAATCAGATTTTAAGTGTGAAAAGAGATGTATAGTGAATGGTTAAAAGATATTCATTTATCCTTGCTTTCTCTTAATCCTTCCATGTTTGATGCAAGTGATTCTATGCCTATCAAATTATATGAAGTGTTGTAAGTGTATGGATAGTTATTAAGTGTAAAATTAAGTCTTATCATCTAAAAAATAATCTATGTTTCCATTTACCTTGGATATTCTTCATGCATGGCACCTTCATATTGAAATACTGATATTAGTGCATTCTAGGACTCCTAGACTAGTGGTGTATGCCTTGTCTCAAAAGTGATGGAGTATAATAGTCTTATGGTAAAAATATTGGTATATCACCTCCTATAATAGGTTTTGTTTCATGAAAAAAATTACCCCTTTTCCCTAAAAAAATCATTTAGTATAGGTATAAGCATTTCAAGGCACATCTAGGGAGCTAGCCCTTCATTTTAGAGATTCATCTCACTAAATTGACTACCCACATCAAGTGAGATGTTTCCTTTGTGCCACCTGGATGAGGAGAGATAAGGAATAATTTCAAAGGGAAAAAATCTAAGTGACAATAGTTTTTGGCATGCTTGGTGGGACTCTTGGTCCAAAAAGTTTAAATAGTTTTGGTGTTATCTCTCAATAATCAGTTGTTGGAGGCATCTATCCAAGCATTAATGGTGACTCCAAATTTACATAAATTGGTCAAATGGTCCAGGTGTTCCTTTTTATGATCACTCCTTGTGTTATTACTTCTTAATGAAGTTTCATGGCTGAACTTGGTATTGAGTTCTATTTTACACAAGTTGGTGAGACATTTCTAGTTTGTGCCATTCCCTACCAATAAGAACAAGTTCTTAATCATCCATGTCATGAATTGTACCATCTCCAACATGAAGTGTATCATCCCATTCAAGAAGAAGACTTGTGGCAGTCCTATAACCCTTAATTTCCCTCTCTGTATAGACACTATGTTGTTAAACAACCCTATGAGTATGTCTACCAAGAGAATTTATCAAGAAACACCTCTCTATCAATCCCAATATGAACCTTATCCTTAATATAATGATGCCTATAAACCTCAAGAGTATTCCTATGAATATTGTCATATGAAATTAGATGTTTCCTTGGATTACACATAAGGATATTATTTTCAAGATGCAGCGCCTACTCATATAGGTGTTTCTACTTCTAATCAGCCCAAGAACTCACTTCCATATGAGCTTACTAGTGATTTTCTTTTTTCCAAACCCTCTCATAAGCCTTCTCCTTCTTCCAAAACTTCATCTCAAACTCCTTCACCTCCCACTACACCTCATATTCCATATCCTTCACCTCAAATCCATGAGCCTATCCATAAGCTTTGTACCTCACCCCTTCTTGAAGAAGAGCCTTTCTTGAGAGAAGCGAGTGAAGAAGAGCAAGCTTAATTCATGGTTGATCAAGAGGATATCATGAGTAACTATGAGGAAAAGATCATCATAGGGACTCCCCTTAGTGAATAAAAGGACAATCCATAAGATTTTTCCTCCTTATTTGAAGGGATGTGTATCCATGAGGAATGTGGCCAAGACTTGAAGAAGGAGGTATTTGAAAAAGACTCTAGGTTTGATCATGAGGTTGTGGAAGACCATCTCAACCATGAAAATAAATGTGTTATAAAGGATGTATAACAAGGTCAAATCACTCCTTAAGAAGTGGTAGTCCTAAGAGAGTGTCAAGAAACTAAAGTAAAGGAAATAGCTCTTAAAGATGGTATTTATGAGGAGGAATATTTATGGTATAAGTTCAATTCCATATGTGAAGAATTTGATAGGTTGGGTAAAGTTTTTTCCTCTCCAAAAGATTATGTAGCTAACAAAAAGTTTGTTGATGAATCTAAGCATGATATTGAGTGTTCAATCAAACATAAAAATGAAGTTCTTTCTATTGGTCAAGAACCTATTGTCATGAAGTCACTTGATGATGCTAATATACAAGAAGTTGTAGACATGGATAGTGATGTCAAGACAAATATTGTTATGCCTATAAGATATTCAAGAGCTTCATATGAGGTAAAACAAAATTTAGGGATGTGGTAACATGGTGGAGGGAATCTTGGTGCTTGCAAACATCAAGCACATTACGTCAAGGAGGAGGACAAGGCTAAAAAGACTATCATATTGCCAAACTTGCACATCAAGGACCAAGTTCATGAGAAGGATGAGACTGTTTGGATACAAGAGGAGTTTTCTTATTTGGTAAACATAGATGGAGCTACTTGGTTCTCATTGAACCTCATGCCAATGAATTTGGCAAACACCATAAAGAAGATGGAGGCATTAATGTTAAAGGATAAAAGGCTACATGTCTCACTAAATATTCAATGTCATGAATCAAATAAGGTTTCAAAATTCCCATTTGATCCAAGAGGGAGTTTTTATCTCATATTAGTTATTGTTTGAGATATTTGTTTAGTTTGGTGTGTGTGTTTTCTATAAGTGTTAATGAAGCACAAGTGTGTTTGCTTAGTTTCTTGTCTTGTGTATTACTTCTTGTTATTTTTCCTTATATCTTGTGGGTTTTCAAAGGAAATGTGTGTATAAAAATTTGTGTACATATGACTCCATATCCCAATGTACTAATAAGGTTACTGGTCTAGTTAGTATAGTAGGCATATTACCCCTACGAGTCACTAATTTGTTAACCAAATTTGACTTTTAAGTCAAATTGGGGCACCCCTAAGTAAAATATTGAGTTTTAAGTGTTTTAGTGGGTTTAATATTTGTTCATAAGGTATATTATAGGTAATTTAATGTTATTAAATATTATATTAGCCTGGGTCATTAATTTTATTAGCGAACATGTCTTTTTGAGTCATTTTAGGGGTCAAAATTGGGCATTTAATGACTTGTATAGATTTATTAAGAAGTTTGAAGGTTAAAAAAGGTTATTTCATGTCAAATTTGTCCTATTATGTCTTAATTAACTAAAAAAAATTTAAAATTGGTAGGTTCCTTAGAGAAAGGGTAGTTTTCTTGAGAAAGAAATATATTTTGGCACTTGTACAGCTCATTGGGAAGTGTGCTACATGTAAAAATCTCATGTAACATCCCTTAACCTTCCTCACACTCATATAAGTAATTTAAATTATTTTTAAGTTTCAAAAATGTCCCAAAATTGTTATGATCCATCTTTGCTTTCTTAGACATATAAAAGTGACCTTAAGGTTTTTGCTCAGTACAAATAGTTGAAGAGGTTTCAAGTCAAATGCTTCTAGGAGGTTGTATTACACTCAAATACCTTTATTTATATATAATTAATTTTAATAATTTTTTCTTGTGCTTCATGAACCATCCTCATGAAGTTGACTATACTTTTTTGCTAGTTGTTTCATGCACCCTATAGGTTTTTCTTTGGTTTGGTAATTTTAGTAAAATTAAATTTTTCATATTGGTTATAAATGAATTTTTATTCATAATTATATTATTTCCATGATTTTTTCAAGTTTCATGATGTTTGGATGAGTCAAGTAGCTTAAAGGTATAAAAGGATACACCTCTCTGAGTTACAAGTAGTTATCATCATTTTCAAGAACTTCATGCTTATTCATAGATTTAGATGGTTGTGATAGAAAATTTAACATGTTTTTAATGTGATATATATATTAATTTCCATTTCAAACTCCATTCTTGAAAGCAATCTCCATGAGTATATTAGTCATGTATAACATTTGTAGTCAAGCAGCCATTAATGTACATCTACAAGAACTTATTGAGATGATTTCATGCTAAAACAAGAGATTTAGTGGTGTTTTCAAGTTATTTTATGTGTTAATAATTCATTTTAATGTTTTAATATGGATATACAACCCACTAAAGGCTAATTACAATGCATATTTCCCATACTCCTCTTCATTGCTTGCATATGAAAAATGGTCACCTATAGGTGACAATACAGAGAACTGAAGAGTCTTATTTTGAAGCATTAAATCATATTAGAGCCTTCCTTGAGGTTATAATATGTTTAATAGGGTATATCAGACCCATTTTAGGTGTCAAGTTGGTAATTTGAGATAGAGAAGCCTTCAAAACATGATATGACTAAGTTCAAGCCCCTTTTCCCTAAAAATGAAAAATATAGGTCTAAAAGGTTTTATTGATATTTTTTGATAAGATTCCCAATGTCCTTTATACATCCTAATGGTCTATTATTTTATATCCCACATATAATAGGGACTTTTCAAAATATGGAGGGCAGAAGAGTAAGGGAAGACAGTGCTTTAGCTCTTCAAAATTGCTCTTTGAATATTGAATTTCCATAGTGTTATCTACAACAAAGCTTATATAGGCAAGATTTTAGGCCTAATGACTAGACTTGATGCTTAGGACTATGTTACATATCTTTTTTATATAAGGAAAATACCCTTACTATGTAAAAACATCAAGGAGATAATTGAAGAGTTCTTACATGCACCAAGAAGGAGATAGTCTGTATACAACCTAGGAAAGCACCTACAGCCAGTCCCCAAAGGTTACACTTAGTTATAGGTGCCAAAGAGAGAAGTGAAAGATTTTAAGACATACTTGAACCTTATTTGGGTGAAATTAATATAAACAAGTATATAGGTCACCAAGATGGGAAGATTTGTTATGTTTTAGGCAATTTACTCATCTACAAGGGTCTTTTCCTTAAAAAATATACACCTATAGTAAGGTAGGTTGATCGTGGGATGATAGGTGGTGTCTAAGTGGTATTTCAAGATATTAAATTTTAATTCAAATATTAATGTATAATTTGTGACCTATAGGAGTCTTTAAGGCTTCTAAACACCATAACCAAGCTTAGTTGAAGCTCACACACACCTAACATAGTCATATAGGCAGGGTTCTTAGTCAGGTAGGAAGAGACTTAGTTTTGAGGCTCAAAGTAATTAGACCTAATGAAATAACATGTGACCACCTCAATTAATAATTTGGTGACTTTATAAGCTATAAAAAATATAAAATAAACCTACACAGGTCTCTTAACCCCCTGTATGCACTTATAGTTGTGTATGGTCATGATAAAGGTAGTGAGCATAAGGAGTGATTGTTCTTGTGTGTTGGCATTATCTAAAAGTGATGAACAATTATAAAGAATTGTTAAATGATATTAGTGCTCTAAATAAGGTCTTTTCATATCATAATCAAGGTCCAACTGAGATATTAACACCTATAGGAACCATTTTTGAGCTCAAAGCAAAAACACAGTCAGACAAGAACTCAGTCCAAGCTATGCAAGGTGTATGAGGGGTTTTGGCAAGGGTTATTATGAAAGGGTGATTGTAATAGATTGATAAGAGGTATTAAAATATCATTAACCAATTCAAGGAAGTAGAATATAAGGAACCCTTTTCAAAAGCAAGACATAATCAATCTTTGATTGTCAAATACACAGTCTGTCTTTTACACATTCAGTCTTAGACTTTTGAAGATATGAAAGGTAAAATGACCAGATCAAGAGTTGTAATTTTTTATAGAGTTTCATTTACACTTAGAGATACCCTAAAAATATTCAACTTGTCTAATTAAATAGGGGAAGTACCCTTTATTTTGTCTCAGATAGAGGGTACTTCCCCTCATACATAAATTGGTAGTATTGGGGAGAAGAGATGAAATCATGGACTAGAAGTGATATTAACATTTCAATAAGGTGGGATAAATTTAATTAAACCTATGAAAAATTTGGAATCCAAGTAAATAAATTTATTTTTAATAGAGAGGTCTAGACCTCTTAAGGTTGTAGATACGCTCATGAGGCAAGGGTGTGCCTAGAGTCCAAACAAGGGGTTAGTTTCAATTCTAGATATAAGTGAAATTCATCATGGATTGGAACATGTACATGAGGGAATAATAGAGATGTTTGAGATATTTAATTCAAATAAACTCGGTTAGATGGTCTAAACCACAAGGGTGTAGGTAAGCCTACTAGGCAAGGATTAGGCCTAGTGTCCAAAAAGGATGTATTTCATACTTTTGGCCTTAGACATGAATTTAAACCTATTATTTTATGTTTATAAGATAACCTAAGATGTTTAAAACCATTAACCTTGTAAATAAAATATTAGGAAAGCTAATTTTCGGTTGAGATCAACATGCTATGTACCTAGAGATATGATATATTATTGTATATGGGTTGATGGAGATGCCGACATGTGGCACACATCCCCTTAGTTAGTTATATGGGTACAATATATTAGGATAATAGAGTAACTTGTGGAAGTAGTACATTGGGTAATGGTCAGCCTACATTGCGATTAGGAGGTTATCCATCCATGGGTTAGATAGATGTATATATATAGGAGATCATTATCATGGTAAAGATATCAAGTAAGCATTGAGTCTTCTATTGTAAGAGGATATTGGAGGTTGTCCCTTCGAAGAGACATTGTGGAGTTATTCCCTCCTAAAATAGTATTATATGGTGTTTCCATACCTTAAGGGTATTTATGCATATATTGAATATTTGAATCATATCAAGTGATATCAGAGCTTCGATTTGGGCAATTTGTGGAGTGAAACCCTAATTTTTTTTTTGAATCATCAATAAATTTTGATTGGTTGCAAATTTTTCCACAAAATTTTTGCTAGATATGGATAATATTTCAAATAAGTCATAGTAAAAAAATAAATATTTTTTAATTCATTTTGAGGGAGTTATTTCTATTTTAGGTTTTATAATAATTCACTATATCTTCCGAAATATAAAAAAAAATTATTCTAAATTTTTACTGTAGATGTAAGTAGATATAAGAGAAACACAGTCAAAATTTCAGAATTTTTTGAGTTGTTTGAAGTGAATTGTTGCGATTTTATGTATCAATTTTGACATTTTAGGGTTTCATGAACCTTAATTTTTTTTGGATCATGGAGTTGCAAATATTTTCAAGGGAAGATGATATTGATGCTAGAGAATGGTGGATCCTTTTGGAGAATCATTTTACAAAAACTTTTGGGCAAAGATGATTACTTCCTTTTTTGTCTGGGCCTGCACTACATTGGTTTGATCAATTGAGCTATACAGAAAGGTTTTCTTCATGGAAAGAAATGGAATAGATCTTTTTAGATCATTGGGCTATAAAACAAGAAGTAGAAAAAGAAGCAGTAGAAAAAGAAGAATTAGAAGAATCAGTAGAAGAACAAGAAGAAGAAGAAGAAGTAATAAAAGAAGAAGCAGAAGAAGAAGAATTGGATGATAAAGGTTCAAATTATTTGGCTCCAAAGAAATCTGAGTCAATTTTTCAATTTCATGGATGCATTCAAAAGAAAAGGGTTATTGTGTCCATAAACCCTACCAATAAGTATAACTTCATCAACATGAATGTGTCAAATCATCTACATGTTCAAGCAAAGAATATCAAAGAGGTTCAAGTAGATGGTAAGAATAATTCAATGTTTGAAGATCTAAAGCTCACTATGGAAAAATATGTTTTGCATTCAGATTTTTATGCTTTGGATATGGATGATGTGGATATAGTTCTTGGATATCCATGGTTAGAGACTTTGGGAACAATGAATATTAATGTTTAGAAAAAGTTCATGAAGTTTTGGTATAAGAAAAAGAAGATCACTTTACAAGATATCATAGTGAAAAAGGCACCAATAACAATCCAGATAGATCATGAGGATGAGATTAAAATAGGTGATGAAGATCATGATAAAGATTTAGATGATATAGTTAAAGACACACTACAAATGAACACTTCATCTACTCAAGAGACAAAGAAGGAAAAGGTAGAAGAGGTAGAAGTAAAGGTGGATAATGTCAAAGTATTGAAAAAGGTTGAGGTATATAGACACCCACATCATCATGAGAGGAAACAATCATGGAACCAAGTGAGGAAGTATCATAACAACAATCATTTTGTCTATACAAGAAATCAAATTTCCAATAATTTTGGATATGCATAGAATCCAAAGAAAAAATACTATGGCACATGGAATGAATGGGGAAATCAATATGACTATGCATGAAAGAATACCTACTATGGTCATGGTTGGAATCAGAGTATATGGTACATGGAATAAAAAGAGGAATAATTATGCTTAGACACCAAAGCAATATAATTATGATCATGAATGAAATCAGAGGAGCACAATGGATTTTGGGCACAAGCTTGTAGAGATATCACTTGCCAAGATCACATATGGATGGTTAGATGATCGAGATTGGAGACAAGTGTGCAATGATTTGAAGCACACTCATTATTTGGTTTCTTCCTATGTTTCAAGGATGAAACATGTCAAAGAGGGAAGTAATGATATGTACCTAGGGATATGATATATTGATGTATATAGGTTGATGGAGATGCTGACATGTGGCACACATCCCCTTAGTTAGTTATATAGGTACAATATATTAGGATAATAGAGTAACTTATGGAAGTAGTGCATTGGGTAATGGTCAGCCTACATTGGGATTAGGAGGTTACCCATCCATGGGTTAGATAGATGTATATATATAAGAGATGGTTAACATGGTAAATATATGAAGAAAGCATTGAGTCTTCTATTGTAAGAGGATATTGGAGGTTGTCCCCTCAAAGAGACATTGTGGATTTTTTCCTTCCTAAAGGAGTATTATATGGTGTTTCCCTACCTTAAGGGTATTTTTTCATATATTTAATATCAAGATCATTACACAACATCAAACCTGTGGGAATGGAAAAAAGAGCTCAAAAGGAGAGATTTGATTGCTCACATATCTTTTGAATATTTTCATTGGGGAAAAATAATTTTGGAGGTGTTACTAGGGTCCTTGAACATCATTTTTATGATATATTTTTTTATGTTGAATGTCAAGTTTTTATGAATAATGCTTAAGAGTCAAAACTGCTCAAAACCCTTGCAAACTATTCCTAGTGACCAATTTATGGAAATGAAGTTGGATAGATATTATAATGAAATATTTTGCTCATGAAAGTTATTTTACCTTGTATATAACTCACTCAAGATCTCTCCCATATTTTTTAGATATACAGACTTATATAGATAGGGTGAAAAGTAATCTTTCATGATAGTTTTATGCATTGTGTAGGATACAAGAGGATTCTAAGGATTAAATAAAGTTTATTAGGAATATTTATATTTTATATAACTCCCTATGTTCATTTAATTCCTTTAAAAAAGTTATAAGTATGAAAACAATAGTTCTCATCTTAGCCAATTAAAATTGCCATAGTGGACAAGCTAGTGAGAAGGATGGAAAACTTCATGTGAGCTAATTTTAAGGTGTCACTAATGCCTATATGTACATAGAGGGTCTTGATAGGTTTAATACACTACCTCCCATGTACTTTCATGTAAAATTGATTCCTTTTTAGATTCTAAGTGTGCAAGGTGCATGAAAGAGGAGTTTTTTTGACTGTAAATGATGATGGCTCATTCCCAGATGATTCTAGATGACCAATCCTACAACCAATACATGAGGAGGCATGTATAAATTAATTTCCCTTATTTACAACCATTAGACCTATCTCTAATCAGTTTTGAGTGATTCAAAGGAGGTCAATCATGAAGGCATTTTTTTTTAGCCAACACAAGGAATTTCATGCCACTTTTCATGAGTTTTATGCCTTGTGTGGACACTTGTACTTCCTAAACTTTCATTATTCATCTCATATCATCTTATCAAGCACAATTAACACATTTTATCATATTTACAAGTGTCCTTGTGACCCTTGGACTTCTCTTTTCTTCTCTCTCTGTCAAGCTCTATAAGAGCTCCATTTTGGCCTTGGTTTTGACATTTTACTTTCCTTAGACAATAATTAAAAGTTAGTTTTATTTCATATATCAACTTTTAAAGTGTGTGAAGATATTTATAGTGAATATTTAAGAGATATTCATCTATCCTTGCTTTCTCTCAATCATTCCATGTTGGATGCAAGTGATTTTATACCTTGTAGGTCATATGAAGTGTTGTAAGTTTATAGAAATGATCTTAAGTGTACAAGGAAGTCTTATCATCTAAAAATTTATCTATGTTTCCACTTACCTTGGATAGTCTTCATTCATAGCACCTTCATATTTAAATATTGATGTTAGTATATTCGAGGACTCTTAGACTAGTGTTGTATGCCTTGTCTCAAAAGTGATGGAGTATAATAGTCTTATGGTAAACATCTTGGTGTATCACCTCCTAGAATAGGTTTTGTTTTATGAAAAATCTACCCATTTCCCATTAATAATTAGTTAGTTTAGGTGAAATCATTTTAAGGCACATCTAGGGAGCTAGCCCTTCATTCTAGAGATTCATCTCACCAAATTGACTACCCATAGCAAGTGAGATGTTTCCATTATGCCACTTGGATGAAGAGAGCTAAGGAATCACCTCAAAGGGTTAAAATCCAAGTTTCTATAGTAATTTTGATAGATAAGGTAGAGGAGGTTGTATTCCCAAGGTGAATGTTAGGAAGAGGATGGAAAAATAGTCAGTTAGTAAGGGTGAATGGTAGAAGGTCATTGTTAAGGCTTAAGGGAAAAAGATAGTTTAAGAGGTGAAGTTCATAGGTAAAATAGTATAGGTGACTAAATGTGTTTGCTATTAAACATTATAGGCCTAGGAGAAGATTCAGATGTGGTTTTAGGTATCGTTCATCTTTGTGAAGATTCAGCAGGGGATGACCCTAGTGGATTGGGCATATATGGAGGAGGTCAGGCTCAGAGCAATGCAACATTACTAGCATGTGCTATCAGATATGGAAATGATTATGGCCCTCATAAAGAGATGGGATCCTACCACAAACACCTTCCTAATATCTACTACCAAGATGACTATCTTATTATAAGATGTGCATAGAATCACTTAATTTCCCCTTTAGGTCAATCCAATATATCACATTGAGTAGGAGGAGAGAGATGATTTCTTAGATCTACTATATGGGGATGATCATGATCATGTCAGATGGAATGATAAAGGTTTTAGCTATAGTACACTATATCAAAGGGTGAGATATGATAGGAGGCTTATGACTATGATGATGATGGTTGTGTCATGTTTTGCCCTTCTAAACTCAAACAATAAAAGGTTTAAATATCTACTGTTAGGGGTGATGGTCAAGATGCTACTGAGATGCACAATGTTTATATGGATACCTATGTTATTTGTTTAGATAAATAGGTATTTTTGGGGATTTAGAGTTCATAAGAGGTATGGAAATATCATTGGGCTTATCCTACACTACTGGGCTTATAAGAACATCTAATTACTAAGGTTGATGGGGCTGCCTTGGGTGGAGTGTGCTCAAATAGATTTCCTAGTTGGTTTCATGTGGTGAAGAGCTAACTTTATCACCTTAGGTGAAAGAGGAGGAGCTCATAATGTAGATTGGTTCAAAAGTGCACTAGAAACCATGGTCATTGGTCATGTTACTTGGAGGCCCTATGTTGGGTTTTCATAGTGGGCTAGGTATAGGAGGCATACTCTATCCCTAAAGAGATATAGGTGGATCTTTGATAGGTGATATGGGGAGGTAAAGCTCATCTCATTCAATAGGGTATAGAGACATTTCAACCTGATTCAGCGTATCTTGGGCCTATTTCCTTGGTATAGGTAGGAAGATATAGAGATATTACTACCTGAGCCACATCTAGTATAGACCTTGATAGATCATGAGGAATTACCAGAGCATCTAGTAATAGATGATGTAGGATTTTTAGATGGTCACCCTACATGGTACTAGGCTCTTTACATGGCAATAGACTTTGGTGGGCATGATGGTTTTAGGTAACCTATTGATGTAGACCCAGTTGGTAGAGGTTAGTGGGTATAGGTTTAATGGGTTGACCCAGATGCATAAGCAAAAGTAGTGTTAGCCACTTCACAGGCATAGGTTATAGTGTTACAGGGTTAGCTGATAATTTTATAGGGTTAGGTAGTGACACTTATAGGTGAGAGGGACTAGGCTAGATCTTCACTAGCCTTGGTCACCCAAGAGATAAACTCCTTGAGATATTCTAGAGGAAGAGCATTAGCATCTAAAAGACCACTGAGCACTATACCCATGGCACAATACCTAGCCACAGTAGATGAATTATGTTATTATGAGGCTATAGTCCTGAGGTGATGTCTTGATGAGCCCTGATGGGGTGAGTATAGAGGTAGTTTGGTAGGTGGTGCTAGCATGGTGACACCAGGTCAGTCGGTTACTTTTGTAGTTGGATTGGTAAGTAATATAGTGGGATAGGCACCAGGATCTAGTGGTGCTCTAGGAGATAGTGGTACCCTATGGGCATAGTTATGACATGGTTTATGATATATTATATTATGTTGTATATCATTTTGATACCAATTTATGAGCTGATGTGGTGAGATGTACATTTTGAGAGAGAGAGAGAGATGTATATTATTTTATACATTATGATATGAGACTCATGATTTATATATATGATCCTTGTTTATTGTTCATGGTCTATGTTTTACTTTGATGTGATGTTTATATTGATCATTGATGATGTTATATTAATTATGGTTGTGATTATGCTTATTGTATGGATATTTAGTACTGATGTAGACTCACCTAGCTAGGGATGTGATGAGATGTATCTTGTTTTATGTTCATATGATGTGGATGTGATAATGATGTTCATGTTGAAAGATAATGAATACATGATTCCTTACTTATATTTATACATGTGGTAGAAATGTTTTATTGTTTTATTGTGCATGGATGCTTGATTTTAACATGATGAGGGATATGCTAATGATATACTCTTTTGTTTATGATACATGTTGATATGTTTTGGTTATAATTATGGTTATTGTTGTTTAAGGTAAAACACATAAAGTAAGTTAAATCACAACACTATATGTGAGAAATATAATATAATCAAGAGACAAATGTGTTTAGTGAATATATCAACTAGTTTGATAGGATAGGAAGAGGGCACAATGCTTCTTCTTTGGCAAGGACTAATAAAAACCCAAAGTTAGATTGGATTAAGGAACATAATCCCTTCAAATACTTCACATTAGTGTTCATTAGTTAGTTAAAGAGGTGTCTTGATCACATGATGTCAAGTGAGCTTAAAAATCCCTTACATATAATATATAAAGGGGAGATGGATGAAAGATGGAACCTTCTTGTGAGACTATCATGTCTCTTATGGAGGTTACCAAAGAATTAGTATAAAAAAGTCTGTGTCATACAAAATGTATACTAATAAATGCAGGAAGTCTACTCATGAGATCTGATTGTGGCTTTTAAAATTATTTTGTTTATGAGAGCTGATTACAGCGTTTTTTTTTTAAATGTTTTTACTTTGGCTTGATAATGGGTATTTTTCTTATTGCATAGGAGGGTTAGGGAAGTTGATCAATGTGGGAAGATTCCAAGAAATTTCTTGTTTTGATAAATACCTTACTTAACCATCCTTCAAGGGAGTGGTCTAAGTTTGTGTGCCTTGTTTAATGTCATTGATAGTTATTTTTCAAGGGATCAGTATACCTACCTTACTTGGAGAAATTTTGAATATTATTTAAATATTTATCCTTTAAGGGAGAAGTCTGTGAATGATAGGAATGACCCATGATTGCTATTATTTTGGATTTTGCTTTTTTATTTGTTTAATTTTACTTGACATAGACTTGCTTATATAGTATTAAGGGTTCACCTTTATGAAGGCAAAACTAAAATCAAAAGAAGTTTGATTAGGTGTAAAGAGGTTTAGGTGATAATGATCTTGGGAATCCATCCTTTTGAATAAGGGTAGAAAGTACCATAAGAATCATGCCATGGGTAGAACCGTGGTACCTATCATTCAAGATTAGGCTATGATTATGATGGATAATCACATGATTTAATTTTAATTAGTTTCCCCTAAAATAGGGATGTGAATGTGGTTTGAACACAAGGGATGAGCTTAAGTTAGATAAAAGGTAAGTTTGACCCTCTTTAACAAAATAAAGGATGCAGATGTGAAGCATTGAGGAGTTTAGCTTCTAAGTTGCCTTCAATAGAGGATAACTGATAATCTCCTGATCCATACTTATGGGTTATGATATAAGGTCCAAGACAATTGAAACTAAACTTGCCCTACTTGTTTTTCTCCATATTGATGACATGTTGATTTTCCTTTAGGATGAGGTCTCTAATGTTGAATTCTTGCACTCTAAGGTGTTTGTTATAGGAATGTTTGACATGCTCTTGATAAACATGGAGATGGGTAAGGGCAGCTAAATGACACTCATCAAGTAGCTCAAACTAGGATAAATGGTGCTAATGATAATCATCTTCATAAATGAGATCCTATAAATATATGTGAAGAGATGGGATTTGGACCTTGAGAGGAAAGACAACCTTCACTCCAAACATAAGATAGAATGAGGTAGCACACATGGGGGTTTAAATTCTAGTATGATATGCACATAAGGTGAAAGGGATGTGAAAATGCCAATCCTAACTAAATGCATTGACCATTTTAGTGAGCATGTTGTTAAGAGTTTTGTTAGATGCTTCTACTTTTCCATTCACTTAAGGGATATATGGCAATGAGAAACTTAACTTGATACTGAATGCATCACAAAGACCCTAGACTTGCTTTTTTTTTAAATATTTACCATTATCTATGATAATTTTGTGAGGGACACCAAAACAATAGATGATGTGATGGTTGATAAAGTCTACAATATTTTTTGCTTTAGTGGAGAGAAGAGGAATAACCTCCACCCATTTGGTAAAATAATCAATCATGGTGATGATATAATGGTGTTACTACAAAGAATGGGGGTTAATTTCACCAATGAGGTCCAGTCCCCATTTTGAGAATGGCTAGAAATTAGAGGATACATGAAGACTATGGCTAAGTGCATGATGTAAATTGGCATATTATTGACAATTAACACAGTTTTATGCATAATCATAGTAGTCTTAGTTAGGGTTAGGCTAGTAATATCCAAGGTAAAGGATGTGTTTAGTGATGGTCAGGCCACCAAAGTGTTCCTCACAAATCCCATCATGTATTTCCTTGATAGCATGAGAGGCTTCATAACTGCATAGGCAACAGAAGAGGAGACCATCAAAGTCATGCTTATAAATAATTCCCCCCATAATGGTATAACATGAGGTACTCTATATAAATTCCATATGATCATTCCTAGAAAGACCAAAAGGAATGGTGGTAAGGTTAAGATAGTTGAATGTATATTGATACCAAAGGTTAGGTTGGGTCTCTTCCACATTGAATATGGTGGGAGAGTTAGGTTTAATAAAGGAAGGTTGGGTAAGTCTATGGATAATGATATATATCTTATAATCAGAGGGTGCAGACAAGATTTGAGAGGTGAGGGAAGCCATGGTGTCAACAAATTTTTTGGTAGATCATGGGGTGGATTAGATATGGTAGTGTTTAAATGATGTTAAGAGTTCATCAACTAGTTATTTATACTATTACAAAACATCATTCCTACATTGTTAAGAGCTATTGATTTGATTTACCACAAGTTGAGAGTTACGAAAGATGTTGATCATTTTGACCGCCAAGGCTAATGCAGTTTGATGGCCTATGACTAGGGTTTTATATTTAGACATATTGTTGATACATTCAAAAACATAGTTTTAAGGATAAGGGAAGAGGTTCACCATGGAGGGGAATAAGGATGATACTAGCTCCCTCACCATGTTGACACTTTTATCCATCAAATAACATGGTTGCTTGATAGGAGAAGTCTGCCTGAGATAGGATCATGATGGACTCATCAAGAAACTCAAGAGGAGGAGGTTGGTTGTCTGCCAATGGTACTTCAACTAATTGGTTAGAAATTAATTTCCCTTTAAATAACTTTTGCTTAAGAAAATCAAGGTCAAACCTAGCTAAAATTATGAACCACTAGGCCATACATTGGTTTTGATATGGTTTGAAGTGCATATACTTGAGTGGGTTGGTATTGGTTATGACATAGGTTTTACGGTTGAGGAGTTAATGGAAAATATTGGTGGCCACAAAGACCAATGTTAGGTATAATTTCTTAGTATGAGTATATTGAGTCTCATATTCAATAAGCGTATGGATAATGTAGTAGATTGCTTGCTTTTTGTGTTGTTCATTCTAATGAACAAGCATTGCCCCTAGGGAGTGGTTGGTGGTGGAGATATAAAGGTAGAAAGGTTGGTCATCCTTGGGAGGGGTGAGGATAGATGGAGACAAGAGGTACTATTTGAGTGAATTAAAGTCATTTTGATAGTCACTATTCCACTTAAAATATACCTCCTTCTTTATAAGGTGATGGAAGGGTTGTCATCAGTCTAAGAGCTGGGAGATAAAGTGATGAATGGATTGGAGCCTTTTTTGTAGGATGTGGAGATGTTTAAGGTTGGTGGGAGGAGGCATGTCAAGGGTTACTTTGATTTTATCTAGATCACATTCAATTCCCTAAATTGAGATGATAAAGCCAAGGATTTTTCTTGATAAAACCTTGAAAATGCATTTCTTGGGGTTAAGGCAGACATGGTAATGGATGAGGTGATCAAAGATAATCTTGAGAACAACCAAATTATCTTTACAATATTTGTATTTCCCTAGAAGGTCATCAACATAGTCTTTAATGATTTTATGGATAAGGTCATGGAAGATGTGTCTCATATCACATTGGTAGGTTGTACCAGTGTTCTTTGGTCCAAAAGACATCACCCTATGGCATAAGGTTCCTCATGGGGTGATAAAGGTATTTTTGTGTTGATATTAAGGGGTGATTAAAATATAATTGTAACCTAAAAACCCATTCATAACATATAACATCTCATGGTCAGCTATAAGATCAACTAGTTGGTCAATGCTTGGTAGAAGAAAGTCATCTCTTGGGTAGGCAAGGTTGAGGTCATGAAAGTTCACACAAATGCATAGTCCTCCTATGGATTTCATGATAGACATGATATTTGAGACCCATTAGGGATAGTAATTGGGTTGAATGAAATTGATAGAGAGGAGATGTTAAAGTTATTCATTGACAAGAAGGGTTATGCAAGGGTGCATTCATATAATTTCCTACCTGATGGGCTTGGCATCATAGTGGGTGACTATGTTATGGGTAGAAATAGAAGGGTTAGTTTTAGGTATGTCATTATAAGACCATGTGAATGTTATGATATGGTATTAGAGGAAGGAGGGGAAGTCTTGAAGTTCCTCAGAATTCAACAATTGGCTAATTTTGATAATGTGGGGATCATTCGAGGTAACTAAGTTATTATCCATGGTGGATTCATTCAACATGGTTGAAGTCTTAGGAGGTAGAGATTTGTCGATGGAAGAATCGGTTGCACTTAGGTAGGTGAGAATATATTCATTATCTTGACACTACATGGTATTAATGGTAGGAGAGTCATCTCCTATCATTTCAAGATGGGTCATAGGGATGTTTATGATTGCCCCTTCCTTTTGATAAGTTGGGGGTCTGAGGTTGATCATTTTGATGAAAAAAAATATAGGTGGGATAATGTCATCATCCTCACACTTATGAAGAGAAAGGGTTGGTGAGGAAGGAATGTCTTCCTCAATGATGGTGATGGTGGATGGTTTAGTGTTCCTTTTGTTGGATAAAATGAAACTGAGGGCATGTTTCTCATGAGGATTTCTAGTCTCAATGGAAATCAACTCATATGGGCCATGCTCATATCATCCCATACCAAATCCTTTCCAAGCATACATTTGGAGCTTTATCTTGGAAAAGTTTGGGTTGTCTAGATAGAAGAAGCTATAGGTGAATGGGCAAGGTGAAGAGGTGGTGGAAGTGCCAAGGGTTTGTCAATTCCCCCATATATGAAATGGGTTTGATAGTTTGTAGGTCTAAAGGGAATGATGGCTCTGATATTGGGTTCATACCTAGGTTGGTTATTAAGTTTCCCATATTATTGTGGAGTAGGGAAAGCATCAAGGGTTAGGAGGTGATATTCCCCTAGTGAAATATTTTAGAATGTGGATTCTAAGTGATCTATGGTGGGGTTTTGGTCTGAGGGGATGGATGAGCTAGTATATGCCTCATTAGTGGAGGAAGATATGATGTCAACTTTTGTGGTTGAAGGTTTGTCTTTGGCTGATGAATGTGTGTTAAATGGATGTAGGAGGACATATTTGGGTTGATATTTATGTTTCATGATGAGAAGGGACTTGGGTCATCTTATATGGTGATAAACTAACCTTCATGATCAAATTTGATGCAATGATTAAGGGTAGAGGGTACATAACCCATGGAGTAGACCCAAGGTCATCCTAGTAAAACATTATATTAGAATTCTCCTTCCACTACATACAAGAGCTCTAAGATTGTGAGAGGTCCTAAATGGATATGAAGGATAATAGTTCTCAAATTAGTGGTCATGGTGTCATTAAAGGATTAGAGGATGACTGAGGATTTAGACATGACATTATTTGGTAGTTTGAGTTGATCATAGGCATGGGATGAGATGATATTAATAATATATCCCCCATCTATCATGACTTGTTTGATGTGGGTTTAGTTGATGTAGGAAATAATAAAGAGAGGGGATCTAAGTCATCAAGATGGATATAAGATATTTCTTAATCCTTGAAAGTGACAATATTGGAAATTTTGAGGGTGCCAACAAAGGCCGCCAGAGGTTGAGGGTCTTTATGTTGAATATGGAGTCCATTTCAACCTTAAGGTAAAAATAAAGTTATCGAGGCATTTTTAACATGAAATATTTACCTTTTATAATGGTGGGACGATTTCTTGAGTATATTAACCACTTCCCCTATTTGTGGCATATTTTTGGGAAGTGGGTATAATTTAAAGGTGTTGAGAGAATCAAGGGATTATGTGGTTGAAACCTCCCTTATTTTTTGCCTTATTTTGTGAGGATGTGGTTATCTCTATTATTATGATGAATTTTAAAGGTATTTTTAAAAGTATAAATAGTTGTGAGGGGTATCACATTATTCATTGCATTTTGCATCTCATTTTGAGCTATGTAATTCTCTCTTCAATTGGTGTGATTGGGTTTGAGGTGTAGCTTAGCATCTCAGGAATTCTAGTGTGAATTAAGTTGGAGAAAGTTATCTCTATAAGAGGTTCCTTTCGAGATTTGTCTTGTACTCTTTTTTATAATATTATTGAGAGCTTCTTGATGGATGTAGCCCACATTGGGTGAACCATGTTATATTTGTGTTATGTGTGTATTTGCTTAGATCTAAATTTTCTTCCATATATCTTTACTATTGTGATTTTGAGGAATGAATTTTATGTTTCATTTTATTACATAATTAATCACTTATTCCTAAAAACTAGTATCAAAGCTAGCTTTAGTGGTTTTACTAAAGTGGTGAATTGCAGGGAAAGATATTAGTTTGAGTGGGAGCTATGGCAGATAATGGTAGATCTAGAGTTAAAAAATTCAATGGGTAGAATTTAAAATTATGGAAGATGCAAATGGAGGATTACTTATTTCATAAGGATCTTCATCTCCTTTTGATGGGATAATAGGCCAACCTTCAGGTATGAATCAAGTAAATTAGAATTTTCTCAATAGGAAAGCACTAAGAGCCATACAATTGTACCTTTCTTCTTTAGTTTCCTTCAATATTTCAGAGGAGATGACCACATTTGGTCTAATGAATAAATTAAGGGATTTATATGAAAAACCCTCTACCTCTAATAAAATATTTTTGATGAAAAGATTACTTAATATGAAAATGTCTAAAAATGGTTCTGTAGCTAATCATTTGATTGATTTTAATATGGTTATGAGTATGCTAACTTATGTTGGCATTAAATTTGAAGATGAAGTTAAGGATTTATTAATTTTATTCTCCTTACCTGATAGTTAGGATAACCTAGTTATGGTTGTGAGTAATTCCATCCTTGCTAAGGGAAGTTTAAAGTTTGAGGATGTTATAGGTGTGATTCTTAGCGAGGAAATATGAAGGAAGAGAACTAAGGAATCATATTCAGGGAATGATTTGAAAATGGAGACTAGAAGGAGACAAAAGCATAGAAGCAAAGGAAACCATGTAAATTTAAATGGTTAGGGAAGATATAAATCTAGAGCCAAGATGGTGTGTTGGCACTATGGAAAAAGTGGACACACAAAGGAATGTTAGGAACTTCATGATGTGAAGACCAAATATGAGGAGACCAAGGAGGTAAATATGACAACATTTATTGGTAGTCAGGATGCTTTAATTATTTCCTTAGATAATGCTTCTAAATCTTGGGTATTAGATTCAAGGGCTTCATTTCATGCCACCCCATATAGGCATCATTTTACTAATTATGTTCAAGGAGATTTTGGACATGTTTATCTTGGTAATGATGAACCATGAAGTATAGTAGGGAAAGGTTATGTTCATGTGAATATGCAAAATGGAAACACATGACTACTAAAGGATGTCAGACATATTCCATAGTAAAGATGGAATTTAATATCATTGGGGTAGTTAGATAGTGAGGGTTGTTCGTTGATGCTTTCAATAGACTCTTAGAAAGTTATAAAGGGTGATCTTGTGGTTATGAGAGGTAAGAAAATTAGCACTTTTTATTTGAATAGTAGTGTTGATCATTGTAATTTAGTTCTTGCAGATGGAGATGCAACTTTGTGGCACTATAAGCTTAGTCATATGAGCCAAAAGGGCATGGAGATCTTGAAAGGCAAATTGCCCAAATTGAAATAGGTTGATTTGGAATTCTATGATGATTATGTGTATGGGAAGTAGAAGCAAGTTAAGTTCCTGAGGGTTGGACTTAGATGTATGAGGGCCTACTTAGGTATCTTCTATTGGTGTTTCAAATTATTATGTTACATTTATTGATGATGTAACTAGGAAATCTTAGGTTTTTTTATTGAAAATAAATCTTATGTATTTGAAACATTCTAAAGATGGAAAGCTTTGGTTGAGAATGAAACAGGTCTCAAGCTAAAATGTCTCATATCAAATAATGGAGGTGAGTATTGTAACAAAGCATTTGTTGATTATTGTTCATAGAATGGAATTCATAGGCAAAGGATGGCTCCAGGGACACCACATGAGAATGGAGTGTCAAAGAAGATGAACAGGACAATCCTAGAGCATGCTAGGATCATGAGGTTGCATGTAGGGTTGCCCCTGATGTTATGGGTAGAAACAGTTAGCACAATAGTATATCTAATTAAAAGAGGACCTTCAGTGCCTTTGGATGAAGGCATCCCTGAGGAAGTTTGGTCTAGTAATAAAGTTAATTATTCTTTTCTTAGGGTCTTTGTGTGTGAGGTATTAGTTCATTTTCCCAAGAAAGATAGGACTAAGTTAGAGGTTAAGTCTAAGAGATGCACCTTTACTGGTTATGGTGAGGATGACTTTGGTTTTTAGGTTTGGAGTCTTAGAGACAAGAAAATATTCTAGTCTATGGATGTTGTCTTTAAATAAAAATTCATGTATAAGGATCAATTGCAAGAATAGGAACAAAAAGAGTAAATAGTGTTGGATGATATTACAAATGGTAAGGTGTCCAAGGAGATAGTTTGAGAACCTCTTACATAGGAACCCTAAAATCTTATAGTAAGAAGGTCTCCTAGGGTAAGAAAAACTCCTAAACATTTTTCCCTATCTTTGATTTAATTCTTACTTACTGATAGTGGAGAACCAAAATGTCTTGAGGAAGCACTGCAAGCAAATGCTAGGGTAAAGTGGGAGTAAGCCATGAAAGAGGAACATAGTCTGCTCATAGAGAACCAGATGTGGGATTTGGTGAAGCTATTCAATGGAAAGAGATCATTTTAGAACAAGTGGGTATACAAATAAAATAAGAAGATGAAGGAAGGAAAAGGTACAAGACCTGATTGGTGGTTAAGGGGTTTGCATAAAATAAAGGTATTGATTTTGATGAGATTTGTTCTCCTATTATTAAGATGACTTCTATTAGAACTGTGTTTGGTATAGTTGTAGTAGAGGATTTGCACTTAGAATATTTAGATGTGAAGACTACATTCCTTTATGGTGATTTGGAGGAGGAATTATATATGGATCAGCCATAGGGTTATGAGGTTAAAGGAAAGGAGAAATTGGTGTGCAAACTAAAGAAGAGCTTGTATGGCTTGAAAAAAGCTCCACATCAATGGTATAAGAAGTTACACAATTTTATGTTGGAAAAAAGTTACTTTAGGTGTCATTCTAACCATTATGTGTATGTTAAGAGATTTGATTATGGTTATTATATTACCCTATGATTGTATGTAGATGACATGTTGGTTGCTGGAAAGAACATGTAATAAATTCAAGTACTCAAGAAGTATCTTGGTGATTCCTTTTCTATGAAGGATTTGGGTGCAGTAAAGCAAATATTTCATATAAGGATAACTCAAGATAGGAAGGAGAGGAAGCTAATCTTATCCCTGGAAGAGTATGTGAAGAAAGTTTTGGAGAGGTTTAGTATGCAGGATGCTAAGCCAATTAGAACTCCTTTGGCAAGCCATTTCAAATTATCAAAGGAGCAGTGTCTTAAGACACAAGAAGAAAAGCTAAAATGTCTAAGGTACCTTACTCATTATTGGTTGGTATCTTGATGTATGCTATGTTTTGTACTAGGCTAGATATTTCCCATGCAGTGAGAGTAGTAAGTAGGTACATGAGTAATCTAGGTTATGAGCACTACCAAGCAGTGAAGTGGATTCTGTGATATTTGAGAGGAACCATGGGTACAACATTGTGTTTTGGTGGATGAGAAACCACTTTTCATGGTTATGTGGACTCAAATATTGCTAGGGATGTTGATAGTATGGAGTATAATAGGTTATGTATTTACTATCAGGAATACAATGGTTAGTTGGATTTCCTAGATATAGAAGGTTGTGGCTTTATCAACCATAAAGGCTGAGAATGTTTTTGTTATAAAGGCTAACAAGGAGATGATTTAGTTATCATAGTTACTTAATGAGTTTAGGCATAAGAAATAAGTTATTGGATTACATAATTATAATTGGAGTGTTATATAGTTATCCAAGAACTCCACTTTCCACTCAAGGACAAAACACATACAGTTATGGTATCATTTCATCAAGATGGCTTTGGAGGAAAACATGGTGAAGCTAGAAAAGATACATATGATCTATAATCCTATAGATATGATGACCAAGGTAGTCACACTGGATAAGTTGAGGTTATGTTCAGCTTTTGTTTGTCTTATTAAATATCATGGAGGAGTGTTAAATTTTGTTAATGGGAAAAAGAATTCCAAGTGAGAGATTGTTGAATATAGATTCCATTTCAACCCTAAGGTAAAAATAAAGCTACTAAGGCATTTTTAACATGAAATATTTACCTTTTTACAATGGTGGGATGAATTTTTGAGTATATTAACCACTTCATTTATTTTTGGTACATTTTTGGGAAGTGAGTATGATTTAAAGGTGTTGAGAGAATCAGGGGATTATGTGGTTGAAACCTCCCTTATTTTTTGCCTTATTTTGTGGGGATGTGGTTATCTCTATGATTATGGTGAATTTTTAAATGGATTTTGAAAATTATAAATAAGGGTGAGGGGTAAACATATTATTCATTGTTTTTTCATCTCATTTTGAGCTTTGTAATTCTCTCTTCAGTCGGTGTGATAGGGTTTGAGGTGTAGCTTAGCATCTCAATAATTATGGTGTGAATTCAGGTTGGAGAAAGTTATCTCTATAAGAGGTTCTTGTTGAGAGTTGTATTTTACTCTTGTTTATAATATTATTGAGAGTTTATTGGTGGATATAGCCCATATTGGGTGAACCATGTTATATTGGTGTTATGTGTGTGTATTTGCTTAGATATAAATTTTATTTCATATGTCTATGTTGCTATGATTTTGAGGAATGAATTTCCTATTACATTTTATTGCATAATTAATCACTTATTCCTAACACTTCAAGTTGTACCTCTATCAATTTTAATGCCTCTATCATTTCTTGGTGATGTTGAGGTGAGGTAGAGATAAATTCATATAGGCTCATCTTTGCTAGGGTTTAGTGAAATTATTTGAGAACCACTCTTTTGATGGATTTAGAGGGGTTGGATTAAGAGGCACCTAAGATAGATACCTTTGGTTTGGTTGAAAGTGAAGATTTTTGGGTTTAGTTTGGTTGGGAAGTATAAGATGGATACTTCTATGGAATGGACACTTTTTCCTTTCCCTTATCTTTTTATTGTGATCTTATGACCATGTGGATGGTATGGATAGAAGGAAGAGTTGGGGTAGGACATTGGTTAGCCTCTCCCTCACTCTAAGGTGAGAGTGGGGGAGTAGGTAGGCATTAGGTATTAGTTTTTTCTGGTTGGTTTGTTGGTTGGATCATTGGAGGTTCATTTGTTAATAGGTCATCCTCATTGTAGAGCTAATGGATTATGGTCTAGAGAGTTTTGAAGTTATATGTGTCATGCTCAGGTGTCCTATGGTAAGATCACACTTGGTGGTCATCATACTAGATTGGTTTTGGATTGAGAGGGTCAAATGGTCTGATCAGAGGTAAGGTCAAGAAAGAAGCTTGTAATAACCTTTGGAAAATAGCTGAGTAAGACTCAACTAAAGGTAACAAAGGTCTAGAGGTTTTGGCCTTGGTGGTTGAGATGGAAGTCTATTTGGAAGCAAGTTTGGTGATAGAGGTCTTTGGTAAGGTGGTGTTCTTGGTTGATGATTTTGGTTTGGGTAAGGAGGTTAATAGGTTTGAGGTAGAAGATTTTGGGGTAACTATATTGGCTATTAATAGCTTGGTGAAGATGGGTGTGTCAGAAAGTAATTGTGAAGGTGTAACCAAAATTGGTGGTTGGGTTTTGGTTGAGATATTTGGCTTACAAATCAAATTAGAAGGATGAGGCCCTAAAATAGAGGTAAGGTTGAGGTAGGTAGAACTCAGGCCTTCTGGATTTTGGGTGGTTTTACCTCTTTGGTTGGTTTGGTTCGATGCTTGATCGGTGGGTCAAGTGAGGTTAGTTCCACTTTCATAGATGGGTGATTAAGGCTCTACATAGGGAAGATGTCAAGTTTTCTGGTTAGTTTGGTTGTAGTGATAGAATATGATTTGGTCATTTAGGTCTTGTCCATTTTTTATCATTGAGAGGTAATTGGGTTGGTAGAGGTTTTGATTGGTTTTATAGTATGTTGGATGGTCGAAGTGATGGATTGATTTATCAAACATGGGATTGGAGGTTCTTTCTTGGTGATGTAAGGGATCCTTAGTTACTAACAAAATGTATCCCAAAATTAATTTGGGTTTGGATACATTCTAATATTTGAACTAGTCTAGAGAATGGTTTATAGACTGGTCTTATTCCGTGGTCAATGGGTTTGAAAGATAAACCCATAGGTTGAGAAAGGGGGATGGTAACCTTGTCATCTTCCTCAATAAAAGGATTCAAATTTGGGATAGGTGGTTCCTCTATGGGAGGTGTAGACATGGTGACTTCTTCCAGGGTAATACTCTCCAAAAGAGTGGTGAATTTTTTGGTAGTTGAGGGAGAAGTTAAATCGATGATGGTTGTTTACTCTAGTATGTCAATTGAAGGAGGGGTTAATGACTCCACTACCTCAATAACTAGAGGAGGGGAAGATGGTACTTCTATGGTTTGGGTCTCCAAAGGAAAATAAAGTTACCTCCACTACCTCAATAAGCGGAGGGGGTGAAGAATAGGTATATTCGATGGTAGGTTCATCAAAAATGAGCATGTCAAGAACTATATTGACAGTATAAGCATCATGAGAAGACTTAGCTTTATTACTCTCATTTTTGGTAGGTGTATGATTAGGAAAGGGTTGTTTAAAAATGTCAAGGGCTTGGTTTGGAGGTGCATTGGGGTTATCCAAGATGAGTTCACCTTTATCAATGAGAGTTTGGATAATGTTTTTGAAGGTATTACACCTACTAATTTCATGCCCAACTACTTGATGGAAAGTACATAGGTATTTCTAATTATACTAGCTACGTGTAGGATGAGAAGATTCAAATTATTATGTGAGATTGATGGGAGGAATTTGTATGATATTAGTTTTTATCTTCTCCAAGACTAAGGCATAAGATTCCCCAAGTGGGGTAAATTGCTTTTGATTATTTCAGTTGTGGTTTCTCGTGTTTTGATTTGAGGAGTAAGAATAATTTGAATGTTTGATAGATGGTGGAGGAGAGGTATTAAGTATAACTACATTTTTATTTCCCTTATTCTTGGAATTAACATTGATTTTGTTTCTTGGTTTGGAGGAATATGCCTCTTTGGTTTTGAAGGTAGAGTTTTTGGTTTTTAACTTCAACTTCCCTTCATCAATGGCTCTATTTTCTAATTTATGTTCCATGGTAAAAGCCTCATCAAAGGTTCAAAAGCTCTGAACATGAAACATATAAGAGATGTGCTTGGCACATGCCTAATAAAAAATTTCTATCAATTTGGATTGAGGTAAGGAGAAGGAAATTTGATTGATTAAGCTTCTCTAATGAGCTACAAAATTAGCAATAGATTCATCATCAAATTGTTGAATAGAGTAGAGGTCCATAATGTAAACTCTCTTGGAGATGTTTATTGAAAATTTATCTAATAAAATTTGAGTTAACTAGGTGAAGGAGAAGTGAGAATGCTTGGTTAAGGCACTATACCAATCTAATGTCGATCCTGATAAAGACATAGGAAAAGTACAGAGAAGGAGAGCATCATCATAGGTAATCAAATAACATGAGTGATTAAATTCCATAACATTTTTTTGGGGGTCCTCCTTACTTTGAAACTTATAAAACTTGGGAAGATCCCATTAAGGGGGATATGGTCTGATAGGCGTAGATGGGTGAATGGGTTCATTGTAGATCTAGTCATATGATAAGATATTGTGAGCCCTAGAAAAGGATGACTCTAGAGTGGTTATTTTACCCATTAGAATTTTTATTTGATTTGTTTAAGGTTGGGTTTTAATATGTTGTAAGGTGCATATTATTTTTTTATTTAGGTGACATATTGATAATTGGTGGGAGGTTGAGAAGCCACCACATATTGGTATGCAAACAGTGGTGTTTGGGTGGAAGCTATGTAAGGGTATGTAGATGTGATTGGTTGGGTAGTAGGTAGAGGCACATTCCCTTATGAGTTAGGGATGTGACCTAGGTTTTGTGTAATGGGAACATGTTGGGTATAATTTATGGTTGGGTTGGTAATGATAGTAAGGGTAGTGAACTTTGTACTGATTAGTGGTAAGGTAAAAGGTATGGGCACCACAAGGTTTTGAAGTGGGGTAGTGGTTAACAGATTGGGGATAGCTAAAGGAATGTTGGTAATGCTAGTGGTAGGTACTCCCATGATGAGGGAAGTATAGGTGGTTAATGGTTGGGTTGTTCCTAGCATAGAGGAATTGTTGGTAGGGGTGGAAGGTATAAGGGTGTTTGTAGGTTAGGCAGGTTGGTTTTCCATAGTATTATCAAAGGGATTATTGGTAGATTAGGATGTTTGGGTAGTTAATGGTTGGGTGGTGACCATGGTAATAAAAGTTTTTATCATAAGGTGGGAAGGCGTCATACGGTGGGTCCATTGTTGGAGCCTAAATAGGGGTATGATAAGGCATGGTGTTAAGATAATTTTGAAGGGCCACAGAATTATTATCTAAGAAGGTGTCAAAGTCTATATTTGCTTGAGGAACTTCTTGATGGAAATAAGGGTTTCTTGAAGGATGAGGAGATTTCTCTAGTTTAGAAACATGCTTCATAGATGAGGAGGAAGAAGAGGTTGATTGGCTTGGTGATGGATTCTGTCTGCTAGGTTCCTTCGTTCCTGGTGAGTTAGAACCATACAAGCTAGGGGAGAGAGAATACACAAATAATCTCACCACTAAAATAGAGAGAAGATAATAAATGATCAAGGAAAGAAATAACACACTAAAAAGTATGTTAACTCCTAAAGTTCTTTTTAGTCTCTCTTTTGGGTTATGCCTTAGGCTTTCAATAAATTATGTTATTTTACTTGGGTTGATAGAATAGGCACTAGAAAATAAATCTATGGATGGTTTCAGGTTGTTTAGGCTCTCAAAAGGATCTTTATTAGAAATCAATACATGGCTTGGTATTGGGGCCTACTCCCTCATTTCACACACCATAAAAATAAGGGTGTCAAGTGCTTAGCCAATATATACTAATTTCTAAAGTTTATACTCAACTAGAGAGCTGAGTTGATTCTCCCCTTTGTAATGACTTCCAAGTAGGATTGTTGGGAAAGGGTAAGGTAACCACTAGGTGATGAAATCCTTGTCAAAGCTTATATCAATTTTATTTGGTGTTTGATCGATGTAGGTGGTTTGGTTTAGTGTGTGCAATAAAAAATGATGCTATAATTAAATTACTTTTCTTTAATTTAGACTATGTGATCTAAAATTGCAAGAAATCAATGTATGTAGTTTATTTTAGACCTAAAAGAAATTTTTATTCCATTTATGAGAACAAAATAGGGAGAAGAGCATATAGATGCAAAAAAAAAAATCTAAGTAGAGACTCAAGGTCCCACCAGGCACGCCAGAATGTTTCAAAGTAATATCAACTTATATTTTGAGAAAGGAAGAAGAAGAAACTAAATATGGGTATGGTTTAAAAACTTGTTTGATTGTACATGCATTAATCAAATGATTATGAAGAACTCCTTTTTAGATTGAGAGGATGACCTGTAAATAATATAGCACTAAATTAATGGTTGGCTAGATAGATAGCTGGGTGGATTACCTAGCACTATCTAGATCTTACAAGCAAGAGCTTATTTAGGGGCTATCAATCCACACATTTTAAACAATTAAGTTTAGAAAATAAAAGATATAGTACTTGTATCAATAATCAAAAGCTACTAAAATTAAATACAATAAATGCTAATAAATAAATGATCAAAAATGACTAATATAGCAATAAGAAAGTCAATAATAATGCTAAATAGTTTGGGTGTAGGTCAAAAAATAGGTTGGGGGTCTATGAACAGGCAGAGAAAAAGAAAAATAGATTTGATTGAGGGTAGGTGGGTGAAAATAGCTTACTATTATTTCCTACCATAGTGACCATCAGTGGTTGGTGTGACTATTAGTGGTTAAGGTGATCATTGATGATCAAGGTGACCATCAATGGTTGGACATATTTTCGGTAGTCAATGTGACCAGAGGTGGTTATTGTGTGTTAGGTTTGGGTGGTGAAAGATCAGATTGATGGGGTCACAAAAGGTAATGTTGACAAAATTTGACTTCTAGTCAAATTGGGTCAACCCCTACTATTTTTTGAACTTTTGAATAAGGTTTCATGTGTTTTATTAGGTTTCTTGTTTTCCTACATGTCCCACTTATCCTTCCCCTAGTCTTTGTTGAGGTTCGCCCTCCTTGTATTAGGCTAGTCAACCAAAGTCAAAGGTTAGTCAACCCTAGTTTAAGATGGTAAAAGGATAAAATTGTGTTTAAAATGTCCTAGGGTGGTACTTTACATGTTTTAATGTATTTATAAGTCATAAATTGATCGCTTGCTAGGTTTCATATGTAAAAGGTGTCATTTGGCCACTTTTCTAGCTTAATTAACGACTTTTAAGGAATTTCAAAGCAAAATATTTATCACCAAGGTGAATTTAAATGTGAAAGAGGTCAAATAATGTCAATATCAGTCAAGTGGTAGTTAAAAGTCAGTTATATGTAGGAAATGGTAGCTTTTCCCATAAAAATAGGCCCCTTTGGGCACTTGCACGAACTCATTGAGTTTAGTTATAGCTAAAAACAAGGGTGGTGTGACTTTTCACCCCCCCCCCCCCCCCCCCACAAGCCATTTACACATATTTTTGTGTAGATATTGCATTAAAAAATTCATTTATAACTTATTTTCCTCCATTTTCTCTTGGTAAGCCAAAGGAGGTCAAATTCAAGCACTTGACATGTGCCATACAGATGGAGTTGAAAATAATGGTCTTAGGGTTGGATATTAATCTAAGTGAATTTCAAATACATAATAATAACTCTTATCTTTGTGTCTCGTCCTTCATGAAGAATCACTTACACTACGGGCAGCTTTTTATGAAATTACATTCAAGAGGGGCATAGGTTTGCATCTATTTCTTGTTTTTAGAGATTAATAGAGATATATGATTTTGATGAAGTGTTTTAAACTTGGGATAGTCCCTCTCCATGGTGTTATCATCATCCAACACTTTCTCTCTTGATGTCCTTGAGGAAGATTTCCCAAAGTACACTTATTTCTTAATTTTGCATGTTAGATGTATAGCCTATGTTATCTCAACATAGAAGGAGATCCATGGGATGTTTAATGTGGTTTAATTCATGTTTTTAAAATATTTTCATTTACTGATCTTGTGAGAGATAAAATCAACACTCCCTCAAAGCTAATTTTCTATTTTTTCCTTGTTCACTACCTTGTCAACAGAATACACTCATAGTTGCTTTATACAAGAGCTCCAGGAGGTTTATACAAAGTTATGAATGATGAAACACATGATGGAATCCATTTTTAATCCATATCATGAGAAAGGTAATATTAAAATCTTTTTTAATGTCTCAAGGTATCACAAAAAGTCTAAAACCAACTTGGGAAGACAATGAACTGTATTGGACTCATAATTCCTAAATGGATAAAATAGAGCTCCTAGGTGTTTTTGAGGTTTTCACATAATGAGATCATGGTGGTGTTGAATTAGTATCATATTTTCACCTTGTATCCCTATCCACGTACAACTATGCCAGTTTTGAGGAGTAAAATATGAGTGGAGATGGGAGTTTTCAAGGTTTAAAAATGGCCAAAAACCACTGAAAAAGGGCAGTGAAGTCTACAGGGTGTTGATTAAAAAGTGACATTGCACTTCAATTTGATAATTATAAAATATTACATAAATCTGAAATCATCCCAAATGGTTCAAAATGCAATCCTGAGCTAAGATGATAGAGATAATGTAGAATTTGATGTTTTGAGACCTCTTAAGCAACCCCCTATCTGTACAATAGGCCTAGAACAAATACCTATAGCCAATATTTTAGATAGTGATCTACTTTGACTTATACATGGTGTTTTGAAGGTTACAAGGTAATATATTTTTTTTAAATCAATTCATGTTATTTTAAAGGTAATCCAATAGGTCTTATTACATCAAAACTAAAGGCTTGAGACTCCATATATACACCTATAGGCATGTAAATTGCCACCTACAGTTGAGACAAATAGTGAGATGAAAAGGAGGCTTAGGTGGAGGTATAAAGTCTTAAAAAAAATTTAAAAATGGATATCAAATAAAAAATCATAATCTTTTATATCATGATTAACCCCTATGCAATATATACAAGGCCTAATTCTTGTTAAGATGCACCATATAGGGGAAAAACAATGACTGTTACAATCAAGGTAGGCGTAGCCTAGTTGAGAACCTAAGCATGGAATTAATATGGATTGAAGGTTTCCAAGTGAATTAAAACCATGGGGATAATATGATAACCTAATAAACATTAACATAAGGTCCACACTCATAAAACAAAGCTCAGACCCAGGCAAGATTTTAAGGGTGTCTCGGTCCTCAACAAGCAGTGGCCTAGTCTTGGGAATAAGAGATGAACTAGTGCAAGGGGGTTGAACTTAAACTTGTAAAAATGATATATTATCACTCATATGATGTTAATAAAATTATGTATGTTTTTATTGTGTCCTTAAATCATAAACCAAGCTCAAAATAACCTACAACCAACATATTAAACAATGATCCCCTTCTAAGCAGTCATAGATCTAATCCATGATTCCAAAATCATGGAAGGTGGTTGAGGGGAAAATAGGATATAATATGGTTTAAATAAATCATGGGATGAATTAATTATCCCTACATGTCATTAATAAGCTTAAGTAAATCCATAAAACCTCCAAAATACAACCTATACCCTACCTGCCCTCATAGTTTGCCTAGCAAATGTCAAGAGTTGGAGGGTCAAATGGATGATAAATAATCATTGGGACCCATAAGAAACTCTGAAATGATAAATTTTCCAAGTTTAATATGGAAAACTCTCTTTTTTTTGTCTCTGAGTAGGGGCAGATTTTTCATGTATGAAGATGATAGTTTTGAGAAAAATGGTGAAATTGATGACCAAAAGGAAAGAAAATACCAAATTAAGATTTTATAAGAAAATATTAAAAAAACTTTATATAAGTTTTTAGGGAAAATAGAGTAGCCTACACAACAAAGGTTACAGTCATATGTGAGGGAAATCCTTAGGCCTAAAAGCCAAGTTGAGGGTCATGTATATGTTTAGCCTTGTCCATGATTTCCACTTGACTAATTCATGATTTCAGGGGTATAATAGATATTTTTAATCCATTATTATGAAAATTAAACCATTGGAGGGTCATGTGGAGTCTCAAGTGGTACGCAAACCTATTGGCAAGGTCTAAGCCTAATGCCAAACAGGGGTCAGGTCTCATCTTTAGCTCTTGAGGAGTTATTCCAATGATGGGAAAATATTTATGGGATGAATATAAATGTGTTTGAACCTCAATTTTATAAATCATCATAAATCCATATTTTGACTTACAAGCTCTTAAACCCTCACAAATTGAATGAAAATGGCTCGAGTGGTCAAATTGAAAAGTTCAAAACTTTCATAAGCTTATGCATGGGACTTGGAGGTGTTTAGGTATGATGGAGAGGGTCCTTGAGGATCCCTTAGTGGAATTTTTAAATATTTTTAACATGTATCCTTCATAAACAAATGTTAAAAAGGCTAGTGGTTCCAAAACCCTTGAAAACCCTGTTTGATGACCTGATGGGAGAAATGAGGCTAGAAGTGTATCCAAATAAAAGAATTTGACCACAAGTGTTAAAGAGAAGTTGTTTCCAACTTCATGAGGATAAATTACATGGAATAATATTATACATAATCCATACAAGTCATGCAAGAAGAAATTTTATTTGACATTTTCTTGTGTTTTGTAGGTCCTGAAGATGATCAATGGATACCAATCACTTGGGAGGGTAGCTTGGGACTTGAACCAACTCCTTATGTCATTTTTATATATTTTAAATAATCACAAGTGTCCCTTATAGGTATCTCACTTCAGCCAATCTAAAGTGAAAACTCAAATGACATAGTGAAGAGCATGGAAACTTAAGTTTGAAGGCCTTTTAAGGTATGATTGATGGTGCCAAGTGTCAAGACAAGCCTATTGGAGAATTATCATGGTTGTAAGTGATGATTGGTATTGTGTAAGAGAATATATATGATTAAGAAAACTCCAAATATAGTTGGATACCTCTTTGTAACTCCCTTTCCTCAGCACATAGAAGACACTTGTCCCTAATTTGCTCTAGAATGCCCAAGAAAGCCCATGATGAAGGTAGTTTCACAAGAGAGAGTGATTGAGAATATTGCTACATCACATTTGGAGAAGAGGTTAATTTGGGAAGGAATGATGTGTAAATAAATTTCATGACTCCTTTTTCACCTCACTTCCATGCATTGTAGTTGATTTTTTTCCTTTGGACACTTGTCATTATACCTCTTCAACTTCTCTTTTCTCTATCTTCTTCCAAGTTCTATAAATGTGAGCCATTTTGGATATTATAAGGGAGATCATAGTTGGTATGGTGAATCCCTACTAAAATGACATCACACTTTGTCTTTGAGCATCGACTACAAGTCTAATTCTAAATTGTGAATATTTTTTATAAGTGTGTGAGTGATGAATAGCGGAGTTAAGTGATAGTATTATCCTTACTACCTTTATCCTTCATGTTTAAGATAGATTTATGATTTTAATAGGTCATGTGAAGTGTGTTGATGATACTAGGCCTTTCTTTAAGCAAGCAATTATCTCCATTGTGTGCAATCTACCCCTAGGTTAGTCATCTTGTTGATTGTCCCATGTATTATACCTTCACATTGAATCAATTATGTTAGAATCCTTCTATCCCTAGAATTGGTTTTGTAAATCTTTTTGCTTAGTATAATTTTGACACTCTGTGTTATATATATATATATATATATATATATATATATATATATATATATATATATATTGTTGGATCACCTCTTTAGTGTAGTTTTCTAATTTATGCATAGCTTATAGCTCTTTCTCATGAACAAGCATTAATTTAGGAGATGGGAATTCAAAGAAGAATCTATGGAGCTAGCCCTTGAAAACTAGAGATTCATCTCTCTTACAAGTTCCCAACAACTTGAGAGCTGATTCAATGTTGCACCAAACTGTAGGAGCTAAATAGAGTGTCCCAAGGTGCACAATTTGATGCCAACAAGTAATTATGGGAGATTGGTTTATGTTGGGTTGACTATGAAATAGAACCATAGTAATTGACATAATAGAAATAAATAATTAGCTTATTAAAGGTTGGTTAGATGAATGGTTGAGGTGGTTGACTCATTGGTAGAGTTTGGCATGATTTTATTAGAGTAATGGTAGTTTGATATTGATGAAATAATGGTAGCACTTCATCACTCTAACATGATGACTGGATTGCTAGATTGCTATAAGAACACCTATAAAATAAAATTTGGATGCAAAATATCTTGATAGTTATGTATGGATCCATTTTTCACCTCCTACTCCTCTCTTCTTATAAGTAAGGAAGGAGAGGTGCAAAAAGATGTTAACAAGGGGTCCAACTTATTGTCTAATTTTAACTCACAAATGCATTGGTTTTTACACAAATTAGATGAGCTAATTATAAAAAATCAAGTTAGAGTTAAGGTTGAGCTAAGCTGGTTTAGATGGTGGAACCTAACCATCGGTAGTCAAGGTGATTGCTGGCAGTCACCTTGACCATCAGTGGTTAGGGGTCAAAGGTAAGGTTGGTTAAAAGTTGGGTTTTAGCCAAAAGGTCAACTAGTTTTAGTTAGGTGGGTTAGGTTTAGTTATATTTCAAAAAGGTCAAGGTTGTGCCTAAGGGGATCCTAAGTGGTCTAAGGGAGTTTCAAAATTTAGAACCATCATGTTTGGATTTCTAGTGTCTACAGGGATCTATCCTAAAAATGGCTTAAAATCCTAAAATATATAAAAAATAGCATATAATTATCCAAGGTTGGCCTTGGAAAAAGAAGATAAGATCAACTCCATATTAACTCTAGTCTAATTTCAATTACAAAATGATAACAAAGTCTTGAATTAATATCTTTTTGTCTCCTTGTCTTGCATGAAGCTCTTCTTTGGCATTGGAAAAGTGGTGGGCCCATTTTTACAAGTCAAGATCCTTATTTGCATGATGATACTCCAACTTGGATGCCTTAATTCAAGATTAAAGCTAAGTTATAAGTATTTAAAAGCCTTTATTTACATGATAACCAAGCATAAATGCATGATCTAGTCAATTAGTCAACTGAAGTGATGATTGGAAGTTCAAGGCTAGTTAATTCTACTTGGATCCTCCTTGAATGAAATGGCACTTGAAGGATGAAAATTTTCATGAAAATCCATGTTAAGATCAGATATGCAATGTGGATAGTCCATGTAACATCCTTTGATAGCCATCCAACACCAAATTCAAACTTGGTTATTTGACCAATTAGGCCTAATAGCCTATCTATGAACTTGGACTCCATGGAACTTACAAAAATCATTGAAAACCTACAAACAAGATGATAGAAGACCTGAATCAACTCCTCCCATCATGAGATATATGATTTTGATGAAGAAACACTCACCATCTAGTCAATAGGGTTGACTAAGTCCATTTTTCTACAAATTGGGAATTTTGATTGAGCTAGTAGGGACACTTCCAAGTATATTTTTGACCAATTGATTATTTGAGGATGAATAAAAACTATCAGGCTTCCATCTCCATGAACTGGTTTAATGTAAACTACCTTGTACCTTATTTCCCATGCTTTTTCCCATAAAAAACCTAATTTTTGCCTTGATCTATAAATATCAATAAATCAAATTGGCATTTATATAATCTTCTCAGAGTTTAATTAAAATTTGAAGAGGTTTCAGATTTATCCATAGTGATTTGATGGTAATACAATCAACTTTTTTCAAAACTAGTTTTTTGAGGGTTTGGGGGGGTTTTGAAGTTGAATCTTACAAATGATGATTCATGAAGTATATACCTCCAAATCAAAAAATATTTCTATTTTTGTGTATTAAATTGACCCCCCTAGCACTCTTAAAAATATTGGGTTCCCATGCAAAATATGTGTGAAGTTATCACGTAGAGGAAAACTGCCTATAGGGTTTTACTTGCATTCTAGGCTACCTATGCTCTTAGTGATTGTTCATAAATAAAATCCCCTTAACCAACATAAATTACTCATGAATTCAAATTGAATATGGTTCCTTAAAACATACTAAGAGAATTTTACCAAACTCCTCATGTGGTGAAATACACAACCATTTGAATAAGTGGTTTGGAAGGGTGTTTAGAGCTGTAGAAATTAAAATTATTCACCAAGATGAAAATGAATATTCCCCTTATTATAAACTCCTAAAAACATAATTATGGGGTTTTTACCATGCTATAAAAACACTCTAAAATCATTTTTTTCTTGGAAAGTCAAAAATGCCTTTTTAGCCTATATGCTTACTTCAAAAAACCTGTATGAGCATGGTTGACATATATTTTGGATTTTTTACACTATTTAAAGGTTTTATGATGATTTAAAAACATCATCCAATTATTTTAAAACTCTCACTTGGGATTAACAACCTCTATGGCACTTTAAAAAAATTGCATGCTCCAATGGTGACCTCAAAATAGAGATGTTAATGATTGTGACAAACCAGAAAGCACTTCCACTTGTCAAATGGCCTTATAACATGTATTTATGATTAATAAACTCATTATTATTCTAAAAACCAAATTTTGGGTCAAAAATCCACCTGTAGATGCCAGAAACATTAAATTTCCTTTAAAAATGCCCCTTTTGCATGGACTGTGTGCATGCTTGACTGTATTTTTGCTTATTGAAGGTGTTTTCATAAGTAATGGAGCTTTTAAAGATCAAAATAATCTTAAATTAGCATAATAATCTCTTTAATATTATTTAAAACATCCTTTGCCCCTCTTTTCAGCATGTTTTAACCCTTCTAGCAAGGCAATTAGGCCTCTCGTGACTATGTATATACTACTGTAGGTGGATATTAATCAGATTTGAACATGTTTAGTGGTAATTCCATCCTTAATATATGATTATAAATTTTTCAAATCAATTTAAAGTTTTTACTCATCTCTTTTATAGAAATTTGACTAGTTTCTTAGCTTTTAGGCCTTGAACTGTGCATAGTTTGTACAATGGCATATAGGTTCTCAATGTTGTCTATAGGCATAGATTTTTAATGTGTTATACTTAGGTATTTTTCAAAGAACCTCTAAGGCAACTTAATGATTATCATCTTTAATACTTTCCATTTACTTGACCCTAATCCTCCTTGAGGTCTCCTTAGTGACCACACACATAGGTGATAAAACCCTGTGTGCAATGATCTGCATAAGCTTGTAGGTGTATTTTAGACATTGTAAATTAAAATAGTATCTCTCAAAACCAAATATTTCCTTAGACCTATGTGTTTTCTATAGGTGTTTATATATACATGTAGGTCACCTTTTACTACCTGTAGGTTATCATTTGCCCTCTACCTCTATTCAAGTTTGCATTTTCTTTAGAAAACCCTACCTTACTTGATCAAATCCTTTTTGAAATTTAAAACCCTTAGCTTATATACTTTACTCTCATTCTATAACCCTTGGATATGGTTTTCATTTGTGGATTTGACTGTAGGTACACTTGTGGCTTGTTAGCCCTATATATGGCCTATTTGAACTTGAATGTGCATTTTCTTCTTGTTCATTCATGTAGAAGTTTATCACAAAATCAAGCATGTATTTACTAATAAAAACTCACTTCTTGAAGCCCTTATAAGTTCAAATCATATGAAATTAGGCATCCCTACAAGCCATAGGCCTGTAGGTGCTCTTTTCCTAGGTTTTAGATTTATTTCTTTTAATTAGACCCTTGATTTGAATGTCTTATTTTGAATTGACCTTATCTTGTCTTATATCAACATAACACCTCACAAATAATTTAGATAGTCTTTTATTTTCTTATCTTGATGACTTAGTGTGATGTCCTTTGTACAAACTATCAAGAAATGATTGTGTATTCAAAATTTATACAGGGTTCTTAATTGTTATGAAAACCTCTTTGCATTATCATAATCTCACTAAAGTAACCAGTACTATTTGATATTTTATCAAGGCATGACATTTCATTCCCATGTTTATCAGTTATATGTGACCCTCCATGATGTCACCCTATACAAACAAAATCCTTAGGTGACCTTAAGGAAGGTCAAAAAGGAAATTTGGTCCTTATTCCTCTTTGTAATTACTTGATGAGGTCATTTTCACTAATCATTATATGAATACCATTGTCCTCAAAACTTTATGACTTCATTAAATTTATTTGACTATATGAACCTATTGTAGGTCCTTTTCCTTGATAGTACTTATGCTTTTCAAGTGGCCTATACCCTCTTCTCATGCTTGTAGTTGGTGTTGATCCACCTTTGGCTCCTTGACCAAGATTTCATGGAAAAAAGGTGAATGGAGATGTGAAAGATGGTGAAATATGATGAAAAAACAAAATTGGATATGGAAAATAAGTGAAAACATGGTGAAAAAGGTAGAGTATGGCAGTGATATAGGGTAAATGGAGTGGAAGTGGGAAACAAGCAATTGGAGGCATGCCAAGTCCAACTTGAGGATTCATATGCAAATATGAACATATAATTATCATACCATATGAAATTTGAGACCATTTTAGGTAATTTACAAGATTAAAATTAAATATAGTTTTTCCCAAAAAAACCTTAAAATATGCAAAATTCCTTAAATCGTGCTAAACTAGGCCCTTTAGAGACTCCTTAAGAGCACATAATGGCTTAGAAATGGATATTTTTGAGGATTTATTGGAAAAACCTGATTGAAAACATTAAAAACATGATGGAAAACCTAAAAACATGAATTCAAGAAAATTTTAGGCTACCTTCTTCCTTGACTATACAACTTCTCCTTGAAAGCATGTTATACTACAAATTTGGACTAGTTATTTTTTTTTTTGCTTTGTTTGACCATGAAATTCATGAATAACATCTAAATAAGGCCATATATATATATATATATATATATATATATATATATATATATATATATATATATATATATATATATATATATATATATATATATATATATTAAGTCCCAAATATTTTGGAATAACTTGAATTTTCATGAAATTATGCTCAGGTGAGGAGAAATTGAGGAAAACTGGTTACCTTTTTGGTTGCAAGGATGCAAAAATTGGCCTATCTTCAACTAGATGGTTCATGATGATGGAGAATCCAATTAAAAAACCACCTAATACATGATTTATAACTATGAGTCTAGTTTTTTCACCCCAAAATTTAGACCTTTATCTTCCTCTAGCAAACTATACCATCAAAAAACTTACAAGCAGGTCATTCTATACAAAGAAGGAAAGTGCCTATAAAGGACCGGTTTAGGACCTATCTTGAATCCAAATTCCACAAAAATTATGTTGAAGCTTTTATATTACCTTTTATTCATATTCTCTTTTGTATGTATATGGAATCCATACAGATCCATACTTTTGCTTATAAAATGAATGAAAATAAGCCTTTTTCCCTTTTAAAGCCAATTTAAGATTATCACCACCAAATTTATGCATTATATGGATTTCCACAAGGACTTAACATGTAAAACTCATGAAATAAAAAATTTCCATGCTTTTTAATCTTGAAATTGGCACATGGGAACCCTTTTTGGGCCCTTTTAGGCCTAAAAACACATTGAAATCACTTTTCATTGCTTTGAAACTTTAGGATAAGGCTAAAGTCATATTATATAATATAATTAAAGGCAAATAAAGATAATTTAATGACTTTTTAACCCTAGTTTTTACATTTAAATATTAAAAATTGATTTTTTAAGTAAAATTACTTGGTTTTAGATCGGTTTGAATGGGCTAAGTAGTATTGGGAAAAGTTTTGAACTATAAGGGTTGGTATTTGGCCTTGATAGGCCAAAATACCAAAATTTATGTTAACTCATAGGGTTTTAATAGCTTTATGGTCAAAATAACTCATTGGATTTCATTAGAAAATAGACTCTTTTAGGTTTTGAGACACCTTTTCTAACTAACATAATAAGACTAAAGGGAAACACAACTAAACTAGAAAGTAGAGACAACTAACCTATGAAAAATAGGAAAAAAATGAAAGGGAAGTATATTGATGCTTATTATAATCACTTATTATAACAAAACAAACCTACTAACCTAAAATTAGAAGTTTTATTCTAGGATCAAATGGAAAATTATTTGATGCACCATGAAACCTTGTAATGTATTTTCCATCTCTTAATAGCTCCCTTTTATAGCTAACAGTAATTGGATGCTCATGTCTTATTGATGATGAAATTGGGATTCCAACCTCCATTCTTAGGTACATTGATTAAAGGTATGGATCCAATTCCCAATCATCATCCTCCCAGACCTATGTATTTTAAAAGAACATCTTTAATTCTTCTTTTTTTGAATTGGTGATCATAATTATGCAGACCACCTTATTATATCTCTTTTGTCATATCTAAAATTCTAATCTCTAACTAAGATGGATCTTATATTATGACTTCTTGAGTCCATTTGTGTTTATACATAGCTTCCAAAATTATACAAGTATATAAAGATGATGAGAGAGGCTGATAACCATGCTTGAAATGCTCAAACATGTCATCTCCTAAGAAAACAACTACTTCTTACTTGATGATAGTCCTTCTCTCAACTTGTACTAAACCATATTCAATTAAAGAATAACCTAAATGAAATATGTCAAAAAAATATATAAATACTTTTTCTTATGAACTTGAAGTATAATTAGAATTTCTTCATTTTGATCATAAGGATGTAAATTGTTTTCAACTTCTTGTGTTGATTGGTAATCATTTTCTATCACTTTTTCAAGCTCTTGTTCTTCATTATGGATGGAAATCATTGTTTGATCAATGAGTTCATGAAAAACACCTTCTACTTGAATAATTGAAGTTTTTTGCTCATTAATTTCATCCTCTATTCTCAGTTAATCTTAAATCAGAGCAATAACTTTTTTAACCTCACTTTCTTATATAGCTTGTATGATTAAATCAATCCCTTCATTGACACTAAGTTTTTATATGATGATGTCCTCACTACATTCATGTAAAACTCTTTCATCTCCATCTACATCATCTGTAACTTATTCTTTTTCTTTAGAAAGGATAGGCTCCTTCTCTAGGATAGGCACAGTAGATCCTTGAAAGTATTGAATAAGATGAGAAAGATATAATGGTTGTGCTATATATACCTAATTTTGCTCTTGAGGATACTCAACCTAAACAATTATCACCTACTCTCTTTGTATCACTATTTCTTTAATTCCTTTCCATGAAGGAAAGGATTTGGGCTTTTGAGGAGGAAGGGGTGAAACATGAGCCTCTAGTATTAAATGTATTATAGTTTAAGGCATGATTGGTAAAGTTTCTTGCTGAGATGGACTTAGAATCCATGGATATTGATATGGGAAAATCAAATGTATTGATCTTTGAGACTAAGATTTCTTATCTAATAACTCTTGTTTGTATGTTTATATCTCTTTAGTAATAATTTGGCTTACCCTCTTCATTTCCTCTATTTCATCATGAAAATTCAGAGAGTTTTAGAAGGGTGGTTGATCTTGGAATGGGTAAGGCTCATATGGATGAGGATGAGATGCATATGGATCATGGTTATAGGACTGGTATGAGCTTTCATACTATTAATAAGGCTCTATATACTCTTCATATGGTTGATGTGGGTCATGGGAGGGTTGATATGGGTCATGAGGATGATACTAAAAATGTTGAAAGGGAGAAGAATGATGAAATTATTCTCCATAGGCTACTATATTAGCTTAGAATATCATGAAGATAACTCAAAATATAAACAATGTACCTTTTACCTTGAGATAAGGGCCACAAGAGTGCTGAAAATTATTTTTGAAGATGATATTATGCAAACATGTACTCTAATAGCAGAATTTGTGTTTCATCAAGTGTGTTAAAACTATTAGCAACCAAATAGCACCTTAATTTAGGGATTGATAGATTTGGATCTGAAACCTTCACACCTGGACTAACATTGGAATGATCTAAGGTATGGGACACCTAAACTCATATTAGACCTCTATATTTTGGTGAGGCTAGCTCCTCTTATGTATCACTTTACACTACTTACTAAAATACTAAATATTGGTATGAAAAGGGGAAGGGAGATACTAAAAGGTAAATCCTGCTTACTATTGGTGATACACTTGAATAGTTATTTCATCTACTCTATTTGAGCTCCTAAAATATTGATAAGATAAAAAAAATTGGATCCTATAACTCTAAGACTCCTATACATCAATATTTCATGAAGAGGTTTTATCATTTAATCAAAGCCTAAGAGAAATGGTGGAATGGGCCTGATTTAAGTCACTAACTATCTAATGATTATCCACTATTAGATTAATAAAATGACATTAAACACTAAACATGACCTGCATAAGTAGCATACTAGTAGCTAGGTGAGATTAGGACTTGACAAGGGAGAAATTTCTACCACATATACAAATCAAACTGATATAAAAACACTATACCAAAATAATGGAAATATAAAAATAGTCTTTTATTTCTTTGAAAAGGTTACAAAATTCAAATTTTGGCAAAGTTTGATCTTACCGAAAATTGGATCTATCCTGAAAATGGCTTAAAAGCCTACAATATATAAAAAATAGCATGAAATTAGCCAAGGTTGGCCTTGGAAAAATAAGAGGAGATCAACTCCATATTAACTCTAGTCTAATTCAAATTACAAAATTATAACAAAGTCTTGAATCAATATCCTTTTGTCTCCTTGTCTTACATGAGGCTCTTTTTTGGCATCAAAAAAGTCATGGGCCAATTTTGATAAGTCAAGAGCATTCCTTGCATGATGCTACACCAAATTGGATGCATTAACTCAATATTGAAGCTAAGTTGGAAGTATTTGAAATCCTTTATTTACATGATAACTAAGGATAAATGCATGATTTGGTTAATCAGTCAACTGAAATGATGATTGGAAGTTCAAGGCTAGTTAACTCCACTTGGATCATCCTTAAATGAAATGGAACTTTAAGGATGAAAATGTGCATGAAACTCCATGTTAATATTAGATATGTAGCATGGAAACTCTATGTAAGCTCTTTTGATAGCCATCCAATGCCAAATTCAAACTTGACTATTTGACCGATTAGGCCTAATAGCCTATCTATGCACTTGGACTCTATGAAACCTACAAAAAACCTTGGAAACCTAAAAAAAAGATGACATAAGACCTTAATCAGCTCCTCCTATCATGAGATAGATGATTTTGATGAAGAAACACTCACCACTCAGTCAAGAGGGTTCACTAGGTCCATTTTTCTATAGACTGGAATTTTGATTGAGATATTAGGGGAAATTATAGGTATATTTTTGACCAAATATTTATTTTAAGATGAATAAAAAGTCTCAATCTCCCATCTCCATGAATTGGTTTTATGTAAACTACCTTGTAACTCATTTACCATGCTTTTTCCCACAAAAAATCTTATTTATACCTTGATCTGTAAATATCCATACATAAAATTGGAATTTATGGAATCCTCTTAGAGTTCACTTGATTTTTAAAGAGTTTTTATATTTATACATGATGATTTGATAGCAATAAAATTAACCTTTTGCAAAACTAGTTTTCTAAGGGTTTGAGAGGGTTTTGAAGCTAAATATTCCAAATGATGATTCATAAAGTAAAGACATATAAATAAAAAAATATTTATATTTATGTGTATTAAATTTACCCCCCTAACACCCATTAACATACTGGTTTCCCATGTAAAATATGTGCAAAGTTATCACGTAGAGAAAAATTGACTATATGGTTTTACTTGCATTCTAAACTACCTACACTCTTAGCAATTGTTAATAAATTATAGATCCTTAACCAATCATAATTATTCATTAATTAAAATTTCATATGTTTCCTCAAAACATAATAAGATTTTTTGTCCAAACTCCTCATGTGGTGAAAGATATGAGCATCTAAACATGTGGCTTGGAAGGGTGTCTAGAACTGCAAAAATTGAAATTCTTCACCAAGATGAAAATGGCTCTTCCCCTAATTATCAGTTCCTTAAAACATAATTATGGGGTCTTAATAATTCTATAAAAACACTCTAAAATCATCTTTTACTT